>CM035838.1:362749262-363352196 GCA_020510985.1 Pholidichthys leucotaenia | reverse complement strand
CAAACCCACGTATAACATTCTCGCCCCCCCCCTTCACAAAATGGAGAACAGTAAATAACAGTAGCTTATAATCCCTCCAAAATTTAGCAAATCACCCACAGAAATTAACATAATTATAACATGAACGTCTTGTACAGAGAACTGTCAATAATTAACTGGGCACTTGGGTGAACTACCAAGGCACCCTCGTGTTGAGGTGGATTATTCTACTACCTGTATATCAACATGTCATGGCTAAGCAAGTCCCACAACAAAGTCCCTCAGATACCCCGGCCTCTGACGGGTTCTCGCCGAGTGCCTCAGTGGTGGAGGTCCTACTGCTGGCTCTGTCGGCCGTTCCCATGCACCCTCCAGTGCCTCGTCAGCCAAGTTCCAGCTGGTGTCCGTCTCGTCCCTTGGTGCTCTCGGCTCTTGGGTCGGCGAAAATTTCCTGAGGCTGCTAGAATGCCACTGTGATCCGTCCGAGAGGTGAAACATGTCCGGACCCATCTGTTCTGCGATCTGTAGTGGTCCCGTCCAGAACGGCTGCAGCTTGTGCTTGTGGCTGGGGTGTCTAATCCTAACCTAGTCCACTACTCTGAATCCATGTGATCTTGCCCTGTGCTTCTTGTCGAAGCATTATTTCATTCGCCACTGTTGTTCAAGAACCCGCCCCCTGCAGGAGGTTGCAACCGGTTCAGGGGAAGATGTAATTCATGTCTCAGCATGAGCTTCGCTGGGGAACACCCTGTCGTGGCGTGAGCCGTCGCTCTGTAATGGAGGAGTGTGCTCTGAAGAACATCAATGAACTTAAAGCCATCTGCCAGGTGTGCTCTCAGTCCATTCTTTAACATCTTATTGAAACATTCCAACCCCCCATTAGCCTGATGATGATAGAAAGTGGTTCTAATGTACTCCACGCCCCTTTCCCCAAAAAACTCCTCAAACCCCCCAGAGATGAATTGCGGCCCACTGTTCATCGTAATGGTGCTTGGAACACCCCACCAAGTGAAGAGTGAAGTGAGGAAAACGATGATCACGTCGGTTGTGACCAAACCAGTGGGCAACACTGGAGCCTGCTCCAACTCCGCCTGGAGTTCCCGGAGAGACACAGCATTCTGGAGGGGGTCATGCAGCTCATTGATCAGGTCCGCCTCCAGGGGATCACAATCGCTGGTCTGCATGGTGTTAAGTGTGGCATGGGACAGGAGGTCCACCACTACGTTCTCTCTGCCTCGGGTGAACTGAGTCGTGAAGTTGTAGGCCCGCAGCCTTTCTGTCCTCCTGTGGATCCACAGGGGCCTGTATCCCAAACCGGTCATTTTCAGCAAGGTCCTCAGCGCCCTGTGATCCGTTCGCAGGCTGAAGTGGTGTCCATAGAGGTAGTTATGCCATCGTTCGCGTGCCCAAACACACGTGAGCACCTCTCTCTCACCCACTGCGCACCTCTGTTTTGTCGACATGAGGGATGTCGATGCGAACGCCACTGGGCGCTCTGCCCATTCGGGAGTTGAGACATGACTACCCCCACTGCCGAACCAGATGCATCACAGGTTACAAAAGTGGGGCATCGTGGGTCAAAATGGCCCAACACCGGCAGAGAGGTAAGCTGAGAATTCAGTTTAGCGATGGTAGCTGAGCAGGCCGGAGTCCATTCCCACGGAGCATTTTGTTTCAAGAGAGCATGGAGTGGTTCTATGGTCTCTGAATATCGAGGAATGAAACATCCGTAGAAATTTGCCGTGCCCAGGAACGATGAAATCTGCGCGGGCATCGTGGGGTCCGGAAGTAGCAGGACCGCCTCCACATTCGAATGCAGGGGGCTCAGGACCTCAGCAGACAGGCGAAGCCCCACAAACTCAGTGGTCTCAGCCGCAAAGATGCACTTTTCCTCGTTCAGCGTGACTCCGTGATCCAGTAGCACCTTCATTACTCGTTCCAGACGTTCATCGTGTGCGGCCCGTGACGTGCAGTGCACCACAATGTCATCCAGATATACCACCACACCCCTGAGGCCAGCAAGAATCATAGACATAATTTTTTGAAAGCAACTTGGGGCTGAGCTGAGGCCAAAAGGCATGCGGATATATCTGAAAAAGCCCATGTGGTACATGGGCCTAAACATGTAGGTTTAGGGTGCTCGCGCACGCAGCGACCGGCAGCCGGTGGCTTGTCAACAGACTGCAAACCAAATCTACCTACGGGTACAAATAAGTAACAAAAAAAAAAAAAAAAATGTGGGTCATGAACGCTGTCAGGTTGCAGCTGGCCAGGTGGAGAGGCACTTAAAGGTAGCCCTGATGGAGGTCCAGCTTTGAAAACACCCTGGACCCGCTGAACATCGCGGTGAGTTCTTCCATCGTGGGTAGGGGGTACTTATCAGGAATGATCGCTTTGTTGACCATTCTGAGATCGATGCATGGTCGGATGCCACCTGGCTTCTTTTTAGCCACCAAGATATTCGAGATCCATAGCGAGGCGTCCACTCTTTCAATGATGTCAGCGCCCAGAAATTTGTTCAGTTGCACTGTGACATCATCCCGCAGCGCAAGGGGTAACCGGCAAAGGGGCTGAATCTTGAGCATCACTCCTAGGTCATTGAGTGGCTGGTGGTTGAAAGCCACCATGCAACCCAGGCCTGCAAACAACACCAGCCAGAGAACATGCCAGGCTGGTGAAACCGTTAGCACCGTGGAGCCTGTCGGGTCCATAATCGGGAACCCCAACTTGCCCAACAAGTCAATACCCAACAAGTCCACCCCATGACGTGAAACCTTGAAGGTGAATACAGGAATCTTCTTTGGTCCACACGACACCAAAAAACTGACCGTGTCCACCATGCCAATTTTCACATGTCCATATCCGAACATATTATTAGCTCCCGCTACCATTGTCTTTTTTGGGAAAAGTTTTTTTTTTATCGTGGACATGCTCAATATGGACCTCGCAGCGCCCAAATCCACCATGAGCAGCACGTCAACCCCATCAAGCTGTACAATGTACCATTTCAGCAGCCAATTCTTGGCACCTGCTACACATACTGAGGCTACACCCACGGGTCCTGCATTGTCTTTCTCGTAGGTGGCGGGACAAACTCTAGCCAGGTAGTTAGCTTGGCCGCAGTTGTACCATCTCTTCTCTCTATCAGGGCAGACGGACCAGCTTGTTCAGTGATGGGAGGAACCACAGCTGCCACACAGTTCCTGGGGTGCCGCTCCTGCCCGTGCCATGGTCCGCCTGCACGTGGAAGTCCGCCCTGAGTCGCTAGCTGTGTTGCTATCAGCCTGGCGTGAAGAAGATGCTTGGCTGGCTAGTTCATTAGCTAGTAGCTGTTTCCCTAGCTGGGTGGCGGATTCTATTTGGCTAGTCATCTGCATCACCTAGCTTAGCCTGAAATTGCAATCCTTTGTTTGCAGTAGCTTCTCCTTTAACCACTCATTGTTCATGCTGTGCGCTACCTTGTCACGAATTAGCTCCTCTTCTAAAGGCCCAAAGGCGCACGTGCTCCCTAGGTTACGGAGCTCCATAGCAAAATGTTGTGTGGACTCCCTCGCTTCTTGGCAGCAGTCGAAGAATCTGTATCTTCGTGCTGTGACGTTACTCTTTTTGACGAAAAACTCATCCATTAGGCTCAAACACTTGTCCAAGGAGTCCGTACAGCCCAGAGCACGAAACATTCACTGCCCATCCTTGCCTAGACAATGAATCAGGACGCTCTTTCGTCTTTCTTCGTCGGTGCCGTCCAGGTTGGCTGTGATAATATAGTCATTGTATGAGTCCAGCCAGCAGCGCCACGGTGTGGCTGGCTCACCCAGTGACTCCAGGAAGGGAGGCGGTGGTCTTGCGCCCATGGTTTAATCCTCAGCCACCAAATGTTATGTATGAAATGAGTGAGCCGTGAACCATCTTATGCCGAACAACAACCTGAACTTTATTACAGGAAAAGGTAAATATATACAGCGGCCGCAGCCCACCTTACATCATCATGTCTGACGCCCAACGCTGGTAACAGCAAGCCCCAGGGGCCAAACCCACATATAACAAGATGGTATGCCGTCATGTATATAGGGAGTACAGTAACAGACTCAGCACACAGACTTGTGGAGCGCCTGTGCTGAGCATGATGGTGGAGGAGAGGTGGGATCAAGTTTAACTGTCTGTCTGTGGTTGGTGAGAAAGTCCATAGTCCAAAAGGAGACTGATGAGAGGAGGCCAAGATGGAGCAAACTATCCTGCAGTATGGGAGGAATGATTGTATTAAAGGCTGAACTGTAATCAATAAATAGCATCCTCACATAGCATGTTTGATGTTCCAGGTGTTGCAAAGCAGTATGTAAGAAAATCAGTCCCTCCAGGGTTTCACGGGATGTTTTTATGATTATTGCGGCTCAAAAAGCTTAAATTTGCGGGAGGTTTTTTAAAAAGTTGCAATAAAAGTAAAGAGTATAATAATCAGGGATGTTACTGACTTAAATAAATACAGATGAACACTGATTAAGAAAATTAAGAGACTATAAAAATCCATAACCACACACACGGCAAGAATAGTTCTTTTGACATACCATGTCAATGTACTTTAAAAAAAAAACAAAAAACAAAACAAACAAAAAAACTTATGACTGACTTGAGTAGACATCAATTATCCGCAGTTGAAGGAAGTCATTTGCCACAGAGTGAGGAAATTCAAACTCTGAAAATATGCCATTATGCTGAACATAAACTACAAGAGATGGAAAATGATATTGATCCTGATAACCACTTTTTCAAAAATATTCATAATCATTGTGAATATTACACCGAAAAGCAATTCAAAAGTCAAGTGCAACTAGATGGTAAACTATCAATAATACACTTCAACAGCAGAAGTCTTAACAAAAACTTCACAGATTCAGGACTATTTAAAACAGCTAGACAGAAAATTTACAGCTATCGCAGTCTCTGAAACTTGGCTTAATGAAGAGCAGGCTCCCCTGATGGCAATAGAGGGATATCACATGTTTCATATTAACAGATCTCAAAAAAAGGTGGTGGTGTTGCACTGTATATTGATGACCTGTATAGATGTAAGCTTGTAAATGGAATGTCCTTTGCACTACCAGGGATTTTGGAATGCGTTACTGTTGAGATTGACCAAGATAAAACAAAAAATCTAATTATAAGTTGTATATATAGAACGCCAGGAACTTGCATTGAGACATTCAGAGATAAATTAGTCGAGCTGTACAATAATATTACTAGTAAGAAAATGGGAGTAATTTGTGAAGATTTCAATATTGATTTACTAAATCCATATCAACAAAATGTAATTACAGAGTTCATGAACTCTATGTACAGCATGAGTCTATATCCCACAATAACACATCCCAGTAGAATCACAGTTCACACTGCTACACTTATTGACAACCTGTTTGTTAATATTATTGATAAGAAAATAGAAAGTGGATTATTGATAAATGATAAGTGACCAGTTGCCAACTTTTGCACTTATCCATGGCCACATGGGGGCCAATACAGAAAATTTTTTAAAATCGTTCAGATACAAATCACAAAATGCAATCAGTTCTTTTAAAGAAGACTTGCTGAAGCAGGACTGGACAAAAGTCTATGTATCAGATGTAAATGAAGCCTATGACACATTTATGAACATTGTAACCACTCTTAATGAAAAAAATTGTCCATTAGTAAAGAAAAAGCTTAAACATAAATTTGCCGATAAGCCATGGTTAACCAAAGGATTACAAAAGGCGTGTAAAAAGAAAAATTTATTATATAAAGCTTTCCTAAAGAAAAGGACAAAAGAAGCAGAGCAGCGGTATAAAACATACAAAAATAAGTTAACATATATAATAAGATGTGGTAAAAGAGACTATTACAGTAAAGAACTGTAGAAAAACAGAGACAATATTAAAAATACATGTACAGCGGATGATAAAAAATATAAGCAGTGATGCTGTAGGTTTTAAGTGGAGCTTTATTATATCATCCAGCCGTCATGAGCTCCGCTCCCGGCGCCGTGCATGCGCGCCGGGAGCGAGCCCACGGCTCTCAGAGAAGGAGGACACAATGTCTGTGTCCTGCAGCAGCAGTTGCAGAACCAAAATGAGAGAGTGAGAGAGTTTGCGTTACAGAGTTGCAGCATATATACCCAACTACAACAATACATCAAAGGGCATTCCCCAGCAGTTGGCATGATCAAAAGAGATAACAGAACGGCATGAGACATTTGCATTTGAGAGACATATTGATCTCAGTCCCTAGGTCACAGTAAGGACAGGACACATGAACACAATGCATGAAAGGCAACATTAACATCACAGAAGTGAGCCAGAAGAAAAGAGTCTGTCTGTAGACATTAATACACATTTCACTGTTCTGTTAATTGCTCTAGCCGAGCGCTGTGTCTGACCAGTCTGTTTGTGGGGGTTTACACCAAAGCACATCTACATATTGATCTCAGCCTCTAGGTCACAGTGAGGACAGGACGCATGAACACTATACATGAATGGCACATTGCATCACAATACATGCGTGGCACATTGCATCACAATACATGAATGGCACATTGCATCACAATACATGAATGGCACATTGCATCACAATACATGAATGGCACATTGCATCACAATACATGAATGGCACATTGCATCTCAGTAGTGCAGCGGGAAAAACCGAGACAAGAGAGCTGAGTGTCCTGTGTGTTGTGGGGGGGTTGAATCAACCCGCCACACATGGACAATACTTAACAATATTCTTGGAAATAAAAACAGAAATACAAGCTACCCAACCAATTTTTCAAAAAATAATAAAATGACTCAGAGTGTGAATGCAGCTTCACCTGCAGATGAATTTAATAACTTTTTTGTTAACATTGATCCTAATTTGGCTCGAGAAATACCCATTACGGCAACCACAGGTGATACAATAAGCAAAAACACTGCTATAAAAGACTCCATTTTCATAAAGAACACAGACGAGAGAGAGGTCATTAAAATTGTTAAATCGTTTAAAAGTGAAACATCTACGGACTGTGATGGTATTGACATGCTCTTAGTCAAAACTATTATTGAATGCTTAGTGAAACCACTGACGTATATTTATAACCTGTCTCTCCAAACAGGTATATTTCCCAGTGCAATGAAAATAGCTAAAGTAATTCCGATATACAAGACGGGTGACAGAGGGGAACTTTCAAACTATAGACCAATTTCACTATTGCCGCAATTTTCCAAGATACTTGAAAAAATATTCTATGAGAGCACTGACAACTTCATACTGAAGAATAATTTATTGTGTGAGCAGCAATATGGGTTCAGACACAAGAGGACAACTGCATTTGCTCTAATGGAATTTATAGAAAAAATATCAACTGCCGTTGAAAATAAAGAGTATTCAGTTGGGGTATTCCTGGATCTTAAAAAAGCATTTGATACAGTGGATCATAATTTATTATTAAAGAAACTACAAAATTGTGGTATTAGGGGAGTAGCACTGTCCTGGTTATGTAGTTACTTAAAGAACAGATATCAGTATGTATGTATGTGTTGGTAACAAAAACTCAGTTACTGAAGGTTACTTGTGGAGTCCCACAGGGTTCAGTTTTGGGGCCATTGTTATTCAATATGTATATAAATGATATATGTAAAGTTTCAGAAAAAATGCATTTAATATTGTTTGCCAATGACACTAATTTATTATGCAGTGGAAGCAATTTGGAACAACTTTTGGATACACTCGGAAAGGAATTAGGAAAGCTTAAACTGTGGTTTGATTCAAACAAATTAACGCTCAATTTAAGTAAGACAAAATTTATAGTTTTTAACAACCATCACAACAACTTAGTATCTAAACTCAGTGTAAATGGTGTAGAGATTGAAAGGGTATCCGAAACTAAATTTCTTGGTGTAATAATTGATAATAAACTGTGCTGGAAGTCACATATTAATTATATTAAAGGTAAAATATCCAAATCAATTGCAATACTACACAGAGTGAAATATTTGCTGAATCAACCCACACTATATACCTTGTATCATTCATTAATACTCCCATACATGACATATTGTACTGAAGTATGGGGAAATACATATAAAACAAACATACATCCACTCTTTATGCTTCAGAAGAGCGCTATTAGAATAATAAACAAAGCAGCTTACAGGGAACCAACAAACCCACTTTTTCTTAAATTAAAAACTCTCAAGTTGAAAGATTTGGTTGACTTTAAAACTGCAGTAATAATGTTTAAAGTGAAGAATCTATCACTGCCCGCAAATATCCAAAAGCTGTTCCAAATAAGGGAGAAACAATATCATTTCAGAGGAACATGTATATTTCAAAAACCTTCAGTGAGAACTACCACCAAACAACACTGTGTTTCAGTGCAAGGAGTCAGATTATGGAACGATTCTGGACCTGAATTAAAATCATGTACAACGCTTGGACAATTTAAACAAAAACTAAAGGAAGAAATACTCCAAACATATATACAAGATGACATAAAATCACATAAGGATTGTCATATCCAGTCTGCGTTGTGTTGTTGCTTAGTTGTTTTTTTTTGTCACATTTTGTTTTAGCTTTGTTCTGAATTGTAATCGCTCTTGTTTGTTTTTCTTTTGAATTCTTGGATGGAATATGGGTGGGCAATATAAGCTGCAGCTTCAGCCATCACCCATTTCGGATAACTTATGTTGAACTGTATAATCAGAGGAGTTATTGTCTAATTTGACCTTGTTGGATTTTCTTTCCCCCTTTGTTATATTATTCTGTTTCTTTTAATCTGTACTTTTAATCTATCTGAAATAAAGATTGATTGATTGATAAAAAAAAAAAAAAAAAAAAAAATAAAAGTTGCGATGTTTTGAGGTTTTTTTGCACTAAAAGTTGTGGGAAGAATTACAAATTTTAAAGCAGATGTTTTTTTCCAGTTTAGTGCAGTGATATTCTATATAATAATAGAAGCAAAGCATAGGATTGTCATGAAGCTGAGCATGGTGTGTCACCGTGGTCATGCTTTCAGTTCACTTCTGTTGATTTCCTGCTCTTCCTCATTTCAGTGTTAGTATGGACTTCATGTTTGGTTTTGTATGTAGCGTGTTATTTTAGTTTGACAATTGTTTTCTGTTCTGAAGCTCCCCGTTTCCCTATGCTTGTTATTAGGGCCTGAGCCACTGACAACATCAGTGGGCGAGAGCCCTATTGTAATTGTTAGAATTTTTTTTTTTTTTCCTTCTTCTCCATCTAAGATTTCATTTTTGGGGTAATCACTGTGCACGAAAACTCACCATGTTTTGCAGGGACCTCAAGACTGAAAAAATTTAATATTTTTGAGGAAATATGAATGACCCCACAAAATGGCTCTACAGTGCCACCTAATGTGATTAAAAATATTCTCATGAAGAAACTACAGCTACCACCGGGGATCGAGATGGAGAGAGCCCACCGCACCGGGAAACCTGGAGGAGAAAGAGCCAAGTCCCTCAAAGGAACAAAAATCTTCATCAATGAGGACTTCACTGATTCAGTAAGATGGAAGCGAAACGAATTAATGCCAGAGCTGAAAGCTGCAAGAGCACGGGGGCGGGGGGCATAGCCTACTTAAGGTATGACAGACTCATTATTCACCCACGCCATCCCTGTAACAGTACACCAAAATCAATGGAACCAAAAATCAAACAGAAATGATTGACATTTCATTATCATCTGAGAGATATAAACTGTGCATTTGTTTCCATTGACTGGAATAATTAAGATACAGACTTTTATAGGAAACAACCTCATTTTTAAAGGGTATGAATATACTGAGCATAAGCCACACAGTGTTGAATATGAAACTGATCCTGAAAATCACTTTTTCAACAGTATAAAACATCAGTGTAAATACTTTAGCTCAGACCAACTACAAAAATACTATTTCTGACCAATCATTGTCAATAATGCACTTTAATAGTAGAAGTCGCAACATGAATTTTTCCAAAATCCAGGACAGTTTATTACAGTATAACACAAATTTTTCTGTTGTTACAGTTTCTGAGACTTAGCTAAAAAATGACCAACTTCATACAGTGCAAATGAGAGGCTATGATTTATATACCACAAGCAGGTCAAAAAAAAGGGGTGGTGGTGTTGCTTTCTATATCAGGTCCTGCTACCAAAGCCAACTTGTAGATAATATATCTTTTGAAATGGAAAACATCATGGAGTGTATAACTGTGGAATTAATTACAACAACTACAAAAAAAACAACCATCATAATAAGCACTGGGTACCGATAGTGACATTTTCAAAGAAAAATTGTCTGAGCTTTTCAGTGCAGTAGGTAATAAGAAGCTGAAATTTATTTGTGGAGACTTCAATATTGACTTATTAAATCCAAATGACCATATTCAAATAAGTGAATTCATAAATTCCATGTTTTGTCTGGGTTTCTACCCTTCAATAACATACCCCACTAGAATAACAACAAATTCAGTAACTCTTATTGATAACATTTTCACAAATGTCACTGAGGGGAATGCAACTACTGGCCTTATTATCAATGATTTGACAGACCATCTGCCTGTTTTTATTTCTTCACACACTGGTGTAACACATAACGTTGAAATAGATAAGGTTTTTAAACGACTTGTAACAGAAACCGCAATCAACCATCTTAGAAATGATCTAAAAATACAGAACTGGAGTGGTGTTTATGTTGACATTGACACAGCATATGGAGAATTTGTCTCTATTTTATCACAACTATATAATAAACACTGCCCTCTAGTGGTAAAGGAAACTAAAGTTAAATACAGAGATGAGCCTTGGATCACGAAGGGCTTGCAAAATGCTTGTAAAAAGAAAAATTTGTTATACAAAACGTTTCTGAAATTAAGAACTTTGGAAGCCGAAAAGAAATACAAAACTTGGATCGAGAGTCACGTGGGTACGCCGAACAAGATGGCAGCACACTAATTTAGCTCTTCTCGCCCTGTCCACCAAACTGTTTTATACCTCTATGGCGCACATTTAGGGCGCATATATGGTATGCATGTATGGTATGCATTTTCCCTCACATATACTTAGTAGACATGACGGTGCATACTCTGGAGGCTTCACGTCTAAACGGCCAAGAGGACCTGACCCGGCAGAGACCTCGGGAGGTGTGAAGTGGTTTCTTGAGAGACGGGAAGTCAGAGAGAATGTCCCAGCAGGAGCCCCCGAGGCTGAAGAGTTGAGAGACAGTGGAGACGCCAAGGAGCCTCGGAGGCTATATGTTTACTGAAGGACTGTGGGTTGGGGATGTGATATTTGATGTTGGGGGTTTTGTGTCTCTGAGAGTATAAGAGCTGTGAAGAATGATTGTTCTGCCTCTTTGCTGAGATACTTCGCTTGATAGAGGATGTAGCCTCACAATAAACCTTTCCTGAGAAATAAACTCAGTCTCGTTTGTGAAAGTCATCCTCTACACTGGTGACCTACGACAAACCATGGCCGGTGGCGACGATCTTTCCGCGCCGGACTCTTCAGGGGCCAACCGGGTTAATGTAGCTACCACACTACAGCTGCCCGATTTCTGGCAACATAACCCGCGCTCCTGGTTTACCACTGTGGAGGCGCAGTTCCACCTTCGGGGAATCTCAGCGGACGCAATGAGGTTCTACCATGTCGTCGCGAAGCTGGACAGCCTCACAGTGCAGCGGGTGGAGAGCCTGACCAACCACCCGCCCCAAGACGACAAGTATGGCGCACTGAAAGCCGCTCTCATTCGAGCCTTCACTCCCTCGCTGGGAGAGCGAGCAGAGAAGCTCCTGGCGCTGACAGAAGGGGAAGCAGACAGGCCGGCAGATCTGATGGCGAAGATGATGAGCCTGAGAGGCGAAGATGACGACAGCTTTATCTTCGCCCACCTCTTTCTCAGAACGCTACCGCCAGCAGTGAGAGTCACCCTGGCCAGCTCACAGCTACTCAACAACCGTGACTACCATGAGCTGGGCCAGGAGGCGCAGCGGCTCGTCGACACCCATAGACGGCACGCAGCCACGACGGCAGCAGCAGAGCTGAACACACCCCCGCGAGACGAGGGGAGACCAGAGGCTGCAGCACCGGATCCACTGACGTCAGCAGCGGCAGAGGCCAGGAGAAGCGGAGCTGACAACACCCTCTGTTTCTACCATCGACGCTTCGCCGAGAGAGCGCGCAGATGCGCCCCACCGTGCCGATACCAGCGCCAGGGAAACGCCAAGACCGAGAGCCGGTAGCAGCTGCGACTCTCGGCGCGAAGAACAAGCTGCTTTTCGTGACAGACGCAAATTCAGGGAAAGAATTCCTGGTGGACACAGGCTCCCAGCTAAGTTTTGTCAAGCCTGCCTACGCGGACATGCTGATGCCTGCCAGCGGACCCCTGGTGTTAGCGGCGAACGGCTCCACGATCAAAACCTATGGGGAGAAGACGCTCCTCCTATCCCTCCACGGCCGCACCTTCGAGTGGACCTTCGTCGTAGCCGCAGTTAGCAACAACATGCTAGGTGCTGAGTTTTTATGCTCAAACAGTTTATTAGTTGATCTTACTAATAGACGTATTGTAAATGCACTGTCTTTCTACTCTATCTCCTGCACTGCTCGGGTGGCCCTGCCTTCTGCACATCCCAATGTCACAGCTGCGGGTGGTAAGTTTCATGCACTACTCAATCAGTTTCCAGCACTCACGGTCCCAACATTTTCAGCATCAGTTGCCAAACATGGGGTCGAGCATTTCATAACTACCTCTGGCCCCCGTTTTTGCAAAAGCTTGGCACTTGGACCCAGCTAAACTGGCCATCGCGCGTGAGAAATTCGCCAACTTGGAAAAACTGGGCATTGTTAGACGCCGCAGATTAAATAATGCTTCAGCACACGACCGCTACCCGATTCCGCACATTCAGGATTTTTCGGCACATTTGGCGGGGGCGCGCATCTTTTCCAAAATAGATTTGGTGCGCGGTTATCACCAAGTCCCAGTCCACGCGCAAGACATACCCAAAACGGCAGTTATAACCCCTTTCGGGCTTTTCGAGTTTTTGCGCATGCCTTTCGGCCTCAAAGGCGCCGCGCAGACGTTCCAATGCATGATGGATGCAGTACTGCGCGGCCTCCCTTTCGTGTTCGCCTATTTGGATGATATTTTGGTAGCCAGTGCATCCGAAGTCGAACACGAACGCCACCTCACAGCCGTTTTTCAGAGGCTGACAGAACACGGGCTGATAATTAACCCAGCGAAATGCCAATTCGGGGTAGCGCAAATCGATTTTTTGGGGCACCGCGTGTCTCCAGAAGGCGCGGTCCCGCTGCCTGATAAAGTGCGCGCGATAACGGATTTCCCCCAACCGCAGACAGTTAAGGCACTGCAAGAATTTTTGGGGATGGTCCATTTTTATAACCGCTTCCTCCCCAACGCGGCACAGCTCATGCACCCATTGCACGTGGCACTAAAGAAGCAAAAACCTGCAACAAAGGTCGAGTGGTCCCCGGACCGGGAGCGCGCTTTCTCACAGGTAAAATCGGCCCTCGTGAACGCTGCGTTATTGGCACACCCGGTGCCAGCAGCTCGCATGGCACTAACCACGGACACTTCTGACATGGCAGTGGGGGCGGTTGTCGAGCAACTGGTAGCAGGGAGCTGGCAACCACTTGCGTTTTTCAGCAAAACATTGCGCGATAACGAGCGTAAATACAGCGCGTTTGATAGGGAGCTTTTAGCCCTGCATTTGGCCATCCGCCACTTCCAGTTCTGGTTGGAAGGGCGCCGTTTCACCGCGTTTGTAGACCACAAACCATTAACATTTGCAATGGCTAAAATTTCAGAGCCTTGGTCGGGCCGACAACAGAGACAGCTGGCCGCGATTTCCGAGTTTACCACCGACATTCAACACGTGGTGGGCAAACAATGTAGTGGCAGATTGTCTCTCGCGTGCAGTTGCACTGCCAGGCCCCCAGGGGGCAGACTCGGCGGCTGTAGACACGGGCCAGGCTTGCGGCGCAGAAGCGCTCGCAGCCCCGGTCTGCGTTGGGTTAGATTATGCAGCCATGGCCGCCGAGCAGGTTAATGACGCGGACGTACGCGCGCTCCAGTCTGGGCCAACAGGGCTAAGGCTGGAGCACAGGGTGCATCAAAGAGGTATGCCCCCTCTAGTCTGCGATATGTCCATGGGGCGCCCCCGCCCCGTGGTCCCAGCTGCATGGCGTCGCCGTATTTTTGACTTAATACATTCGCTGGCACATCCGGGCGTTCGCGCGTCGATCAAAATGGTGGGAGAGAAATTTGTTTGGCCGGGGCTGCGTAAACAGGTCAAAGAATGGGCCGCAGCCTGCGCAGCGTGTCAAAGAGCAAAGGTACACAAGCACACGCGGGCCCCTCTAGAACCTTTTCACATCCCAGCCAAACGCTTTGATCACGTGCATGTCGACTTGGTGGGACCCCTCCCGCTGTCACAGGGGTTCACACACCTTCTAACTATGGTGGACCGCACTACGCGCTGGCCAGAGGCGATTCCCCTGGCGTCAACCACAGCAGCAGACGTTGCACGCGCTTTTTTAACGGCTTGGGTCACGCGCTTTGGAGTCCCGTCAGACATAACGTCTGACAGAGGACCCCAATTTGTTTCCGAGCTCTGGTCATCCATGGCACTCAGCCTGGGGGTGAAAATTCATCGCACAACTGCGTATAACCCCCAGGCCAACGTTTTTGGGGTTTTTTTGTTTTTTTTTTGTTACTTATTTGTACCCGTAGGTAGATTTGGTTTGCAGTCTGGTGACAAGCCACCGGCTGCTGGTCGCTGCGTGCGTGAGCGCCCTAAACCTACATGTTTTTGGTATGCGGGAGGAAACCGGAGAAATCCCGGAGTAAACCCGCGCAACACGGGGAGAACATGCAAACTTCACACAGCTCACTGTTGGTCGAGGGCTGGGATCGAACCC
The DNA here is from genome assembly GCA_020510985.1 of Pholidichthys leucotaenia. Classification (NCBI taxonomy): domain Eukaryota; kingdom Metazoa; phylum Chordata; class Actinopteri; order Cichliformes; family Pholidichthyidae; genus Pholidichthys; species Pholidichthys leucotaenia. The sequence continues at coordinate 363,337,283 of CM035838.1, read as the reverse complement.
ACGATCTCATGATCTCCGCGATCCCCCGGCCGAGGGTAAAACTGTGCTGCCACAGTGCTAAACCACTGCGCCACCGTGCAGCCCCAGGATTTGTGCGAACGCTTTCACCGGTCATTGAAAGCAGCCCTCAGAGCGGCTCTCACGGCCACAAATTGGGTTGATAAGCTTCCATGGGTTTTATTAGGGTTGTGTTCAGCACCTAAGGAAGATTTGCAAGCCTCTCCGGCCGAGCTAGTCTTCGCCCAACCTCTCCGGTTACCGGGAGAATTCCTTCCTGAGAGCCCCGCACCAGATCGCCCCCCCCGCTCAGCTGCTGCAGAGCGACGCGGGATCAAACACCCTCCCCGGTCCAGTTCATCACAGGTTTCCACGCGTTTGTGCCTAAAGCCTTAAAGAATGCAAAATTCGTCTTTGTTAGACACGACGCACAGAGGTTAGGTTTAAGACCACCTTATGATGGACCGTTCAGAGTGTTAGAAACCGGGGAAAAGCATTTTTTGCTCGATTTGGGAGACAGGAGGGAATTAGTCTGCATTAACAGACTCAAACCCGCTTTTGTGTTAGCTGATGAACAGGTGCAAGTAGCCAGGGCCCCCGTCGTGGCAGGCCACCGGGGAGACACTCTTCTAAGCTTTCACAATGATGTGCTAATGACTCTGATCCACAGATGCAAGAGACAGCTACAGGCAGAGCGAGACCTGCTCACAGCAGATATGGCAGGAGGTTGAAGCCCAAGCAGTTGGATGTGTGATATGTTGTGCCAATTTTTTTTTTCGTTCTGTGTGATATGTCATGATTCTATGCATCTGGGGTGCAAGTTGTCCTTATTTAGACGTTTTGGGGGGGGTTATATGGCGCACATTTAGGGCGCATATATGGTATGCATTTTCCCTCACATATACTTAGTAGGCATGACGGTGCATACTCTGGAGGCTTCACGTCTAAACGGCCAAGAGGACCTGACCCGGCAGAGACCTCGGGAGGTGTGAAGTGGTTTCTTGAGAGACGGGAAGTCAGAGAGAATGTCCCAGCAGGAGCCCCCGAGGCTGAAGAGTTGAGAGACAATGGAGACGCCAAGGAACCTCGGAGGCTATATGTTTACTGAAGGACTGTGGGTTGGGGATGTGATATTTGATGTTGGGGGTTTTGTGTCTCTGAGACTATAAGAGCTGTGAAGAATGATTGTTCTGCCTCTTGCTGAGATACTTTGCTTGATAGAGGATGTAGCCTCACAATAAACCTTTCCTGAGAAATAAACTCAGTCTCGTTTGTGAAAGTCATCCTCTACACCTGACTATTTGCTACATTCCTCGAGCAAACCAGCCTCAGTCAGTGCCTGTATGTTTGTTTAAGCTGCCCGGCAATAGTTTTTGAGTCCAAATGACTTCTAAGGGAGGACATACAGGCCGCGTATCTACCAGGAAAAATCCCAGCCGTGTGGAGGAAGCTGCTGTACCCACTTTAGAATCTGATACACAGGACGCCGAGCCAAGAAACATGGAGACTATGTTTGCTGAAATCACCAAAATAAGCATGACACTTCAGGTGGTCGCAGCAGATACCTCAACCATTAAAACTACAACTACGGAGCTAAAGAATGCAGTGAACAACATACATGAGAGGTTGGAGGAGATGGAGGTACGGATTTCTAAACTGGAAGATACAATAGACCCACTAGTGAACGACAATGAAGCCCGCGATAAAAAGATGGAAATATTACAGAACCGCCTACAGGAGCTGGAAAACTATTCTAAGAGAAATAACGTGAGACTTGTGGGTCTGAAGGAAACATACGGAACAAACGGCACGATGGAAGCGTGCGTGAAGAAAATCTTATGCGAAGGGCTCGGCATTGACGTGGACGGAGAATCTGAGGTGGAGAGAGCACACCGGACAGCGGCCCCCAGACCTGCCGGGGACCAACCGCCCAGACCGGTGCTCATTAGATTTCTCCGACAATCAGCGAGGGAGAAAGTGATCACCATTGCGAGAGAGAAACGCGGAATAAAATGGGAGAATCTGGAATTATCGGTGTTCCCGGATGTTGCTAGAGAACTAGCGTTAAAGAGGAAAACTTTTACGGCAGTGAGGAAATCTCTGCAGCTTCATAACGCAAGATACAAGTTGACATATCCAGCTACATTGCGCTTTACATGGGAAGGGAAGAGCTGTAGCTTTACCGATGCAAGGGTTGCTGAACAATATATCGAGGAGAATTTTACTAGGCATGAATGAATCTGTATACCATTATGCATATAGCGTGGACCAATGACATTCAATGGGTAATAGATTTAATATTATGTTGCTGAATTGGTGGTGGTGGGGGGGTGAGGATTTAGTTTTGTGCCGCCTGAGCCAAGGCCAGAGGAGACACCTAGTGGCCGGGTGAGCGATACTCCACAGTCCAAGATGTTTTTGAGTTGTTACTAAGGAGCAGGGACCTTATGCCCCTGTTAATGTCGTTTGAGGTGCATTTAAGTTTTTATTAGTTTTGTTTCTTACCTCAGATGTTCAGAGGTATTCAGTTCAAAAATGTTCAAGTCTATATTAATGTGTTTTGATAAGGGTATGGTACTGACTGAAATAACTAGGGAAATAACTGCTAGTATTATCATAAGTAAGATGCAAGTTTTAAAGTGGGATATTGGCTATTGTAGGACATCAGGTAGCCAGTCCCCTATCATGAATATTCATGCTTTTAACCAAATACATGGCCAATAATTATGTTAAATATATCATCTGGAACATTAATGGCTGTGGGGATCCTAAAAAGAGAGGGAAGGTCCTAACATATCTCAAACATAATAAAGTAGATATAGCTTTCATTCAAGAGACCCACTTTAAGGGAGAGGAGGCAGCCAAATTGAAATGGGGCTGGGTGGGCCAGGTTTTTCATAGCTCCTACTCAAGCAAGAGGAATGGGGTTTGTATTCTAATAAATAAAAAATTGGGTTTTGTTTTGGTCAAAGAACATAAGTATAATGAAGGCAGAATGGTCTGTATTGAGGCAATTATTAATGGGATAAAAATGGTGTTGTGTAACATATATGCACCAAATAAAGAAGACCCAAATTTTTTTAATGAAGTGAACAAAATTTGAGGGGAAACAGAGGGTCAAATTATATTGGCAGGTGACTTCAACCAAGTGATGGATGTATTTTTGGATAAGAGTAAATTCAGTGGATCGACAACTTCAAAGGATAGGGCTGCATTTCATATGCTGTGTGAAGATGTGGGCTTGGTGGATATTTGGCGACTGGTAAATCCGAGGGGGGGGGGGGGGGGGGGGGGGGGGAGTATACCACCTTCTTCCACTGCCAGAAATCATATTCCAGGATAGACTTTTTTCTAATTTCAAGTAATATTGTAAAATCTGTAACTGAGAGTAAAATAAATGCAATGGCCCTGTCAGATCACGCAGCTATAGAGTTATGTATTGACACTGATATTGACAAGGATAGAAAAGGCAGATGGAGGTTAAATACATCACTTTTACATGATGAAACATTTAACCTGACAATAAAGGAAGAACTCAAGTATTACTTTGAGCTTAATTCAGGTACTACGGGCTCAAGAGCCACAGAATGGGAAGCATGTAAAGCATTTATCCGGGGGAAAATCATAGGACAGGCATCAAAAAAGAAAAATGAAAATGGGGATAAAATCAAGGATCTGGAATATCAAATTAGAAAATTGGAAATAGTACTATCAAGACATTTTTCAGATAAATTATATCAAGATATATGTAAATTTAAATTCCAGTTGCAGGAAATTTATAATAAAAAAGCTGAATATGCCTTATTTAGGCTCAGAGCAACTTTCTATGAGGAGGGAGAGAAAACAGGCAAGCTGCTTAGTAGGCAACTTAAACAACAGAACTCCTACAATATGATACCAATAATTAAGAAGGGGAATACCCTGGTGTCGTCTAGTAAAGAAATAAATGATGTATTTAAACAATTTTATAGGGAACTTTATACATCACAAGGCAGCTTAAATCCAAACGACAATGATTTTTTTTCTAACATCACTCTACCAAAATTAGCCGATGAATATGTGGAACTTTTAGATAATCCTATAACAGAGGCGGAGATTAGGATGGCAGTATCACAGATGAAAACGGGGAAATCACCCGGCATGGATGGATTCCCAGTAGAATATTATAAACAATACATTGAAATATTAGCACCAAAGTTATTGGAAGTCTACAATGAGGCATTCATATTAGGATTCCTCCCACCATCATTTAATGAAGCCTTAATATCAGTAATCCCTAAAAAAGATAAAGACAACAGAACCCTGTAATTATAGACCCATAAGTTTATTAAACGTGGACTGCAAAATTCTTACAAAGATTCTTACCCTTCGCTTAGAGAGAGTACTCCCTAATATAATTCATTCAGACCAGGCCGGATTTATGAAAAATCGATCTTCTACAGACCATATGAGAAAATTATTACATCTGATCTGGCTTAATCATTCAAACCAGGACCCGATTGTAGCCATTTCACTTGACGCCGAAAAGGCTTTTGATCGAGTGGAATGGGAATTTTTACTTTATACGTTAACACAGTTTGGCTTTGGACCAGTTTTTATTAATTGGATTAAGATAATATACAAAAATCCCAAGGCAGCCTTAACAACTAATGGGACGATTTCATCATTCTTCGACCTTTCGAGAGGTACCAGACAAGGTTGTCCACTGTCCCCCTTACTTTTCAACATTGTACTTGAACCACTTGCTATTGCCATCAGATCAGACGGAAATATTAAGGGAGTGGTGGGAGGGAGGAAAGAACATAAATTATTACTGTGTGCGGATGATGTTCTGACACTAATTAGAGATCCTTTGAACTCTTTACCATATTTAATGACAACTATTCAGTCTTATTCTAAACTATCAGGATACAAAATTAACTGGAGGAAATCAGAAGCCATGCCTATTTCTGGTACATGCCATCCTAGCTCAGTGTCTGGCTTTAACTTCAAATGGGTGTCAAATGGAATGTCATACTTAGGTATAAAGCTAAGCCGGAATATCGAAGATGTCCCCAGTCTGAATCTCGAGACTGTGTTACAGAAAATTAAAATTAAGTTAGATAAGTGGGGGAAATTAAAACTCATTATGGGGCAAGATCAATGTTGTAAAAGTGGTTGTTGCACCCCAGCTCAATTATATAACAATGATGTTGCCAATTGCCATATCACCACAGCTTTTTAAACAATATGACTTCATAATTAAAGAATTTCTGTGGGAGGGGAAGAGACCAAGGATTGGTATGAACAAACTGTGTTGGCCAAAGGATAAAGGAGGCCTGGGGTTACCAAACCTGAGGCTATATCATATCTCATTTGGAATGACCAAATTAGCAAAACACTTAGGCAGACACAGTAAATTGGATTGGGTTGACATTGAAGCTGAAATGTGCTGTCCATTTACTCCTATAGATAGTTTTTCCCAGTCCCAACATAGATCCCTGAACCCTATCTTATCTCATTCAAAAGAGGTCTGGATCAGAATACATAGGATGTTAAAGATCCCACACCTTAGCCAATCCTACTCATCTTTATGGTATAATCCAGCAATTATTATTGGGAAAACACCATTATACTGGAAAATGTGGCACCTTGGTGGCATACGCCAGGTGAATGACCTGTACCAAGATGGTGTGTTTATGTCTTCTACAGATTTGCTCAAGAAATATACTCTTACAGGGAAAGGTCACTTTTGGAAGTATCTCCAAATTAGGAGCTGTCTGACATCAATGAATCAGTATAAGGACTGTAACCCTATCAGATTTTTTTAAATTACCATTGAAATGTCTTCATGCATCTGCTTTTTACAGACTAATTAATGGTCTACTTGGTAACGGATGTGACAGCTTGAGAAGAATATGGCAGGAAGACCTGGGTTGTATAATGAGTGAAGAAGAGTGGTTAAACATTTTGTCAGATAGTGAGAAATATGTAAGGGAAGCCAGAAGTAAACTTATACAGTACAAAATAATGCATAGATACTATTGGACACCAGCAAGACTACATAGGATGGGTCTGTTAAATAATAATCTATGTTGGAAATGTAAGAAAGAAAAAGGAACTTTTTTGCACCGTGTTTGGGATTGCCCACTTGTTCAGCCTTTTTGGACTAAAAATCTCAGGCATATGGGTGAGTGGTTGGGCAAGACACTCCCATTGTCACCAAGAATGTGTCTACTTGGAGACAAATCCCAAGTACCTATTTTATCGAAAGAAGAATTCTCAGTGGTCATGACTGGACTAACAACAGCAGCCAGAACTATACTTTCTCACTGGAAATCAATCGAACCCCCTAGAATGGAAGAAATGGGTTAGATATATGATAAAGACTGCCTCATATGAGTCCATGTTAAATAGGAGGACTGATGGGAATCACACTAAGGGACTGTCACGGCTGGCCCTCACGAGCCAGCATAAGACGCCTCAGTTCAGTAAATTGCAGTTCAGTTCCTTTATTTATAAAGCACAGGACTTAGGTGTACAACATAACTTTGCCACGCAGGCTTCGTTACACAACACAACATAAATTCACAATAGAGAGTTATGCAGTGACGAGGAGCTCTCGTCTGCCGTAGTTAGGAAGGAACGTCAGCGAGGGAGAAGACAGTTCCAGATAAATCACTTACATGCAGCGGGATACGTCGAGGAACCCAGGGAGCATGTGGTAAGGAGACAGGGGAAAGTCATAGGACTTCTGACGAGACAGCCGCGCCGTCCAGTTCACTCGCACTGACATTTAAAGCCAGCTGCTCATGATTGGAAACTCGGCACAGCTGCCCAGGTTCTGACAGCTGAGAGCTCCCGAGCGTCTGGCCAATCAGAGCCCGGGAAACCCCTGTGACGACACCAGCTGTCAAAAGCTGACAGGGATGAGGAATAACCCGAGCGCGGACAAAGCGCTCGGGATATGACAGGGCCCCTCCCTCTACGCGAACTCCTGGTCGCGCGCAACATCCAGACCCCCCCACCCCACCCCAGGGAAGGTGGAGGGGGAAGCAGGTGGAGGGAGAGCAGGGCCAACTCACAACAAGGGGACAAAAACATCGGGGAAGGGAGGGAGAGAGAAAAAAAGGCAGAAACCGTACATAAACGGGGACAAAGATGAATAAAAAGAAAAGTCAACGCTAGATGGACATCACTCACATAACCACAAAAAGAAAGCCAAGATGAGGGTACAAGGAACACTAGTCAATACCACAAGGCAGGATCAAGGAAATAAAAGGACATAATACCTTCTTCTCCAAGTTAATGTGTACAGAAAACCGTCAAAACCAAAAGACAACACAGGTGCCAAAAAAAAAAAAAGGAACTAGACCCGAGTAAGGGAGTAACATAGGAAATAAACAACCACACCCTAAAGAAACATACAATACTCATGATAGCCATGGCAAGAGAACATATGTCCATCCACGGAAAACAGTCACCTTAAACATGAAGTCCAATCCCCAGTGGGGTATTTCAGTCACAAGTCAGTGGTGGGGCAAGAGAAGGAGAGGAAAAAAAAAAACCATTGGGGAATAGAGTAAAACAACTCCGCTCAGGAGGCCTCCCAGCACCCAGCATCCAGGCCGCCAGAAAAGGCAGCGGAACGTGCCCTAACGGCCCAGCCAAACCCCGGGCCGAGGGAAACCATGTCTCCGGTGGGCGGACCAGGGCGCCAAAAGAACCATCCAGCTTGTCAGGAGGCCGGACCCGGACGCCAAAAGGAAAGAGCCGGTCACCGGGTGGTCGGGCAATATCGGCCTGCCAATAGAATGGCTGGGGGAAGGTCGGCGAACCGGGCCAGCCGGAATTTACCCCCGCAGTCTCAAAGGTGGGGAAAAAGGGGCCACGGCGAGGACGGGGCATGGCCTGGAAAACACTCAGCGGCGGGTCAGCTACACAGTCTCCAGAACCCACCTGGGTCAAAACGACCATGGTGTCAAGCTCCGATCGAGCGAGAGCAGCACCCGCGTCGGACCCCGATTGGGCCGGAACCTCCATGACGTCAAGCTCCGATCGGGCGAGAGCAGCACCCGCGTCGGACCCCGATTGGGCCGGAACCTCCATGACGTCAAGCTCCGATCGGGCGAGAGCAGCACCCGCGTCGGACCCCGATTGGGCCGGAACCTCCATGACGTCAAGCTCCGCTTGAACCGGCGGAGCACTCCTGGTGGACCCCATGCCGAGAGCCGGACCCTCCAAGGTGGCACCAAGAGCAGGTTCGCCTCCAGTGACCCTGGGGAGAGGCTCAGAGGGACAAAAGGAACCGGGATCAGGATCACCGGCAGGGCCCGGCGAGACAGGCTCGAGCGCAGCAGACGGCTGCATCCGGCTCGCCCCCCCGAGAGACAGGCAATAATGCTCCAGAAAGAAGAGGAGGGATAGAAAATAGAGCACTTGCCTGATCTCGGGTTCTGCCGCCATCCAGGACTTCGATGCTCCGGGTTCAAACGGGAGGAGGTCGTCGTCCGGTTCCCACTCCGTCGCGACGTCATCCGCCCCTGGAAGAGGGGCTCTTGCAGCTCGAGGACCCCCCGACGTCATCGTCCACGCTAGTTGTTCATGTGGCGTGGAGGTGAGGGGCTCTCGGCCCACTGGACCGGACTGTTCATCTGCAGAGTCCCGGGGACGCTCCGTCGTCGGCACAGGCTCCAACCAATCGTCCGACCTCCTCTGCCCAGAAAATGGCTGCGGGGCTGGGGTCTTCTGCCCGAGGGCCGCAGGCTCACTCCTCGTCTGGTGACGCTCCTCAGAGGTCGAAGCGTGCTCAGCAGGGGGAGACACAGAGGCAGCGGGTTTAATTAACATATCAGCAGGGAGTTGAGGCTCGGGGGGCTGCAAACCCCGAGCCTCACCCCCAGGAGTCAGACAGAACAAATCACTATTAGATGGAAAAAAGTGAACTTGAACTTGCCTGGCTCCCGGAGGAGCGGTGGAACCTGCTGTTGGGAACGTTATTCCATCCTCCTCCCACCGGGTGGTGGCCGGAGACTCTCTTGGAGGGGAGGGGGCCACTCGGGATGGTGTAGCCGTGCTGTCCACTGGAGCAAAACTTCTCAAACTCCCAGCCGCTGGAGAAGGCGTCGAAGCGGAGGGAGCAACAGCCAAGTCAGGCCGGGCGTGACGCGCTGACAGCTCAGCGGGGAAAGCAGGCCCGGGGGGAAAGGCTGGAGACTCCAGGTGAGACACCGAAGAGACAGCAGTGGGATGAATGGGGTCAGCCCAGTGAACCGGAGCGGATTCCGGAGGGGAGTCACGCTGAGAACGTCTCTGGCCACGGTGTCGACGTCTACGACGGGCCCCGGATGGTGCGAACTCCAGGACTGGATCGAGGGAAGGATCCGGATTCCAGAGCGGGCAGCGGGAGCTCCGGTCACTCCGCCTTTGGCCTCGTTCCTCCTCGATCTCCTGGAGCACCTCGCGGTGGACGGCGATCTCTTGTCTCTTCGCTTGGACGTCCAAGTGGTCGGTGTAGCGGGAAGACAACCGGTCGAGCGTTCTCTCAGTGCAGTCCAGGTAGTAGTGCGCTTCGGATGAGTCGTCAAGGCTGGCGGAAGCGCTGATGAAGTCATCCACCTCCTCCAGCGCCTCAGGCAGCTGGAGCCAGAGATCACTCCACCTTGCAGCCTCCTCCTCTTCGTACATCAGAATTGTCTGGCGTTGGGCAGCGATGTCGAGTCTCCTCGCGTCGACCTCGGGGTGACCGTTGTAGCGGGAAGGCAGACGGTCAAGCACCTCCTCAGCCCGGTCTAAATACCACTGTTCATCGGGCTGATAACCGAGGAGAGGAGGGGCGAGGGAGGTGTCTGGATGCCCATCGAGGTCGGAGGCGATAATGAGGATTTCATCTACCTCCTCCAGCGCCTTGGTCAGCAGGACGTGGGAACCCCGAGAATGACTCCGCTGAGATGGCATATTTCCAACGCCGCGTACCTGGACAGGAAGGACAAAGTTCCCAGAACGCAACTTACTGAGAACGGCATCTCCTTCTGGCGGCTGTCTACTGTCACGGCTGGCCCTCACGAGCCAGCATAAGACGCCTCAGTTCAGTAAATTGCAGTTCAGTTCCTTTATTTATAAAGCACAGGACTTAGGTGTACAACATAATGTAACGTGCTGCTCGACATGGCGACGTCCCACCGGGAGATTCGAACTCACGCCTCCCGCTCCGGAGTCCCGCACCCTACCTGTGTCGCCAATAGGGTCAACCCACTTGGCAAGCCAAGTAGGGTGCTCATATTGAGTTCGCTACACTACTCCCCTCTGGTTCTCGACATCGTCCCGATGTCAGCGCCCCATTACTGCTTTGGACAGGAGATCCCACTTCTGACACCAGTGTAACGTGCTGCTCGACATGGCGACGTCCCACCGGGAGATTCGAACTCACGCCTCCCGCTCCGGAGTCCCGCACCCTACCTGTGTCGCCAATAGGGTCAACCCACTTGGCAAGCCAAGTAGGGTGCTCATATTGAGTTCGCTACAATAACTTTGCCACGCAGGCTTCGTTACACAACACAACATAAATTCACAATAGAGAGTTATGCAGTGACGAGGAGCTCTCGTCTGCCGTAATTAGGAAGGAACGTCAGCGAGGGAGAAGACAGTTCCAAATAAATCACTTACATGCAGCGGGATACGTCGAGGAACCCAGGGAGCATGTGGTAAGGAGACAGGGGAAAGTCATAGGACTTCTGACGAGACAGCCGCGCCGTCCAGTTCACTCGCACTGACATTTAAAGCCAGCTGCTCATGATTGGAAACGCGGCACAGCTGCCCAGGTTCTGACAGCTGAGAGCTCCCGAGCGTCTGGCCAATCAGAGCCCGGGAAACCCGTGTGACGACACCAGCTGTCAAAAGCTGACAGGGATGAGGAATAACCCGAGCGCGGACAAAGCGCTCGGGATATGACAGGGACCAATATGGAGAGGCTTTTGGAATTTTATTTCTTTGGCTAACAATTCAATCTCTTAATGAAGGCCTGTCTCTCTCTCTTTCCCTGTTTTTTTTTTTTGGGGGGGGGGGGGTGGTTATTGCCTTCCCTCACTGATATCCTTGCTTTGTAATCAGCCACATATACAATATATATATATATTTTTTTTTAATTTTTTCCCCCTATTTATTTACCCTTTTTGGAGACTGATGTGATACTTGGAAGATCAGTATGTGTCGTACCATCTTGTATAAAGTCAATAAAAACTTTAATTACAAAAAAAAAAAAAATACAAAACTTATAAAAGTAAACTCATTAGTATCTTAAGATCAAGTAAAAAATATATTACAGGAAATTATGGGAAAATAACAAAACTAATATATGTAATATATGGAAGGTGTTAAATAACATAAAGAGAGGAAAACTAAATTCCAACCACATCTCTTATTTAAATTCAGAAAATGGAATAATCAGTGAAAATAGCTTGATCTCCAACACATTTAATGAATATTTTGTTAATACAGGAAAAATCATCACCAACTCCACTGTATCATCAGCAAATGCAAGTGGCGCTGACAATGTCGTCAACATAAATGCTTACTCAATGTTTAAGAAACAAACAGATGAAAAAGAAATTCTTGACATTGTTAACAAATTCAAAGACAAAAATTCAACTGATTGTAATGATTTCAGTATGTTCTTGGTTAAATGTATTATTGATTGTATTGTTAAACACTTCACTTACATATGCAACATGTCACTTACTGCTGGTAAATTTCCAAAGAAAAATGAAAATAGCAAGAGTCGTTCCTCTGTGTAAGACTGGTGACAAACACTTATTGTCAAACTACAGACCCATCTCATTGTTACCTCAGTTCTCCAAAATACTGGAAAAAAAAATTTGTTAAGAGACAATGATTTCATTGATAAGCACAATATACTCTGAACAACAGTATGGATTCAGGAAGAATCGAACCACCTCACTGGCACTCATGGACTTTGTTGAACAGATCACAGACACAACAGATAGAAGAGAATACACAGTTGGAATATTTCTGGACTTACAAAAGGCATTTGATACAGCTGACCATAAATTACTCCTCAGTAAATTACATAAGTATGGCATCAGAAGAATTGCTTTTGATTGGTTACACAGCTGTTTAGAAGACAGATAACAATATATTCATGTGAATAATACAGACTCTGAGTTGCTGAAGATGACATGTGGGGTACCACAGGGTTCTGTGCTTGGTCCGCTGCTGTTTATTTTGTATATTAATGATTTATGTTCTGTGTCTAAATTGCTCATGTATTTTATTTGCAGATGACAACTTTTTTTTTTGTAGTGGAGAAAATCTTAAGCAGCTTCTGGATTCAGTAGAAAATGAACTGAAACAAATCATTCAGTGGTTCACTGCCAATAAATTATCTAGTCACCTTGGAAAAACAAAATGTATAATATTTGGAAATGGCAAATTATATAATCACAGAAAAATTAAAATAAACAATGTTGAAACTTACACAGTTTTGGAAACCAAGTTCCTAGAGGGTCATTGTTGATAACAAACTAAACTGGAAATCACACATAAATTATGTCAAAACTAAAATGTCTAAATCCATTGCTGTACTGTATAAAGTTAAGGATCTCCTGGTTCAGAAATCTCTTTGCATTTTATGTAATTCACTGATAGTTCCTTATATGACATACTGTGTGACGATCTGGGGAAGCACATACAAAACCGTCATGGGCGGCGAGAGCGCGCCACCTCCTTCCCGTTCATCTTTCTTCAGCTCATCAGTACACCTGAGGGAGAGGACACACCTGCGTCTTCTCATCAGCCAGCATACTTAAGGAAGCATCCTTCAGTGATTCAACACTGGCTCGTCTGGGTATACTGCCATAAGACTGCAGGTCACGATCACACCGAGTAAAGAAGTTATTAACCAGTGTGCTTTTTTCCCTTTTGTTCAGGTTGCTGCCATCGTGCGGGTGTGTCGCCGGGACTACGCGCGCTCTCCTGCCACATCACCATCGCCAACAGTAACCTTCACCCGGACAGGCACCACCAGCTCATTCCCCACCCTGCTGGTTTGTCTATTCCCCGCTGGGCTCCTGCCGGTGCTCCCTTGGAGCCCACGTAAGTGGTAATTTGGCTAGCCCATTTTCCCCCTTACGCCATTCCTCCTCTCACAGCTCTCGTCTTCTCTTCACAGGCTCCTTCTTCTGGCAAGTGACTGTTTCTGTAGCTGTGCTAGGGCTTTTGCTATTTAATAAAGTAACTCAAACGTGTGTATTTGTTTGATTGTCTCTTTGTTGCTGCATTTTGCATGTGGGCTGAATTACTGTATCAGTCATGACAGAACGAGCCAGCCCAAACCTTGGCTCAGCAAGTGCAGCAGCAGGGCAATCAGCTCTGGATCATTTAGAAGGGAACGAGCAACAGATTACTGTGATGGCCCAGTAGCTGCAAACAATGATGCGGCAATTGGACACCATCACGCAGCATTTGGCCAGAACGGCTCCTCCGGATCCTCTGCCTCAGCCTGCTCCTATTATTCAACCACCAGTATGCCGTACCACCAACGTTCCCAAACCTGCTCCATACGCGGGGGAGGTGGGGAAATGTAAGGAATTTCTTCACCAGGTGTGGATGTATTTGGAGCAGGTCAGGGGGGAGTACCTGGGGGATGTGGCTAAAATTCAATTCTTTATCCTACTGTGCGGGACTGAGCCCTTAGTTGGGCTTGTGCCACAGCAGATAGCCCGGAGAGGCAATCCTACACATTTAAGCAATTTGTGGTCGCTTTTTCCTGTGCGTTTGACCACACCGAGAATCAAGGAAACATTATGAGCCGCCTTATGACTCTCCAACAGGGTGCTCGATCTGTGGCTGAGTACTTGGTGGAGTTTTGGGTCGAAGCGACGGACTCGGGGTGGAACGAGATTGGGTTATGCAGTATGTTCCTCCACAGGTTAAACGCCCACCTCCGTGATGACCTGGCAGTTTATGCTGTGCCCGACACTCTCGATGGTCTTATTGATCAGGCCATGGGGTTAGATAACCGTTATCATGAGCGCACAAAGGAGCGACAGGCCTCCTCTCGCTTGTCTGCCGAGCGGGTGCCCACTGTGGGGACTGACACTGGGGGGACTGGTCCTCCTCCCAAGCCGATGGACCTCAGCGGGTTTCAGCTAACCGATGCTGAGCGCCGGCGAAGGAGGAGGACTGGCGCGTGCATATACTGTGCTTCTCCGAAGCATGGTCGGGACGAGTGCCTCCAGCAGCCAAAAAGATGTGACTGTAACTGTGGGGGGTCTGGCAGGCAGGACTAAATTAACTCCCCCCCGGAAATTTATCTATTCCGGCCGTTGTGTAATTGCCGGGGGTCGAGAGGAGGGTCATGGTGTTAGTTGATTCAGGGGCAGAGGGCAATTTCGTATCGGTCCGGCTTGTTTGGGACCTGGGTATTCCCACACATAAATTGCCCCATCCTCAATGTATCACCACCATACTGTATCTGACCGTGGGGTTAAGGTAGCTGCCAAACGCATGGTGCCGGTCGCCATCCTCCTTTCCGGGAATCATTGGAGGAACTCATGTTCCTAGTTCTCCCAGTTTCATCTTCCCCGATGATTCTAGGTTTTCCCTGGCTCCAGAGGCACAGCTCCATTATTAACTGGGCTTGTAATTCCATCTCCTCCTGGAGCCCATTTTGTTTGGCCAATTGTTTACGTTCAGCTGAATGTGCTCCGGCTCTCCCTGTCTCTCTTCCTCCGGTCGAGCCGCCGGACCTCAGCCTCGTTCCCTGGGCATACCAGGATTTGGGAGAGGTTTTCAGCAAGTCGAGAGCATTATCACTGCCGCCTCACTGCTCTTATGATTGTGCTGTGGACCTCATCCTGGGGGGCGAAGCTGCCGTCCAGCCAGCTCTGCAGCATTTCTGGCCCGGAGAGAGAGGCAATGGAGAAATAAGATAAGATAAGATAAGATAAGCCTTTATTAGTCCCACAATGGGGAAATTCCAGAATAAGTTCCAAATATGTCAAGGAGTTGCTGAACACCGGCCTTATTTGGCCATCTCCGGCCCCGAGAGGGTCCTTAACGCTATTACAGTTAAGGACAAATATCCTCTGCCCTTGATGGATTCCGCGTTTGAGCTCCTTCAGCGCTCATGGGTTTTCACCAAATTAGACTTACGCAACGCGCACCACCTAATTCGCATTTGTGAGGGGGACGAGTGGAAGACAGCGTTTAAAACCCACCTGGGGCAGTTTGAATATTTGGTGATGCCGTTTGGGCTCACCAACGCCCCCGCTGTCTTCCAACGGTTAATTAACGACGTCCTCCGCGATATGCTTTACCAATTTGTGTTTGTCTATTTGGACGACATTTTGATTGTCTCCCGCTCGCCAGAAGAACATGAGGTCCATGTAAGAGCAGTTCTACAATGGCTCATGGAGAACCAGCTCTATGTTAAGGCTGAGAAGTGTGAGTTTTCCACAACATCTACCACCTTCTTTGGCTTCATAGTGGCTGAAGGGAGACTGATTGCCGATTCGGCCAAGGTGAGGGCAGTGCTTGACTGGCCAACACCCCACTCCTGTAGGGAGCTTCAACACTTCCTCGGGTTTGTGAACTTTTATCGCTGGTTCATCTGGAACTATAGTGAGGTAGCACTGCCCTTGACACAGCTGACCTCCGTTAAGGTCCCCTTTTGGTGGACCAAGGCAGCTGAACAGGCCTTTTCTAAATTAAAGGACCTGTTCACTAACACTCCTCTCTTGGCTCAGGTCGACACGCAGCTCCAGTTTGTCCTCGAGGTGGATGCATCTGATTCAGGAGTGGGCACTGTCCTTTCACAGCGCACATCCTCCGACTAGAAGCTCCACCCGTGTGCGTATTTCTCTCGTTGGCTTACGCCGGCCAAGAGGAATTACGATGTAGGGGACAGAGAGCTGCTCATCATTAAATTGGCGCTGGAGGAATGGAGACATTGGTTAGAGGGGGTTATTCACCCCATTGTTGTGTGGACCGACCACAAAAACCTCGAGTATTTGCGGTCGGCCCGCCTATGGGGGCTCTGTTTTTTCAGTGGTTTAATTTCACCGTCACTTACTGGCCTGACTCTCTAAACACCAATCCAGATGCACTATCGCGCCAGTTTGATTCTGAGGAGATAGCGCCCCCTTCCCATCCCCAAACCATTCTTTCTTCTTCTTGTGTCCTCGGTGCCCTTAAGTGGGATATCGAGCGGAAGGTCCGTTAAGCCCAGTCTTGGGAGCCTGTACCAGCAGGGTGCCCCCGGAACCGCCTGTACATCCCCTCTGCCCTCCGCAGTGACATCATCCAGTGGGGTCATACCAGCCGCTTCGCTTGCCATCCTTGGATCACCCGCACCACAGACCTGATTCGGCGGGTGTTCTGGTGGCCCACACTGCGGTGGGATGTGCAGGAGTATGTACGGGCCTGCCAGAACTGCGTCCGAGGCAAGTCTGACTCTTCTCCCCCGGCTGGACTTCTCCATCCCCTTTCCATCCCCGGTCGCCCGTGGTCTCACATTGCCGTGGACTTTATAACTGGTCTTCCCCCCTCCCATGGAAAAACAATTATTTTGACTATCGTAGACCGCTTTTCCAAGGCCGTGCATCTGGTGGCTCTTCCCAAACTCCCCTCGGCCTTGGAGACAGCCAACCTCCTGACTGACCATATGATCCACCTCCATGGGATACGATGGACATCGTGTCTGACCGTGGTCCACAGTTCACCTTGCAGGTTTGGAGGGCCTTCTGCCGCACCCTGGGAATGACGGTGAGCCTCTCCTCTGGTAATCACCCCTAGAACAATGGGCAGGCAGAGCGTGCCCATTGATCGGCCACTACACCCTGTGGTGTGTAGTGGCCGAACACCCATCTTCCTGAAGCACACACCTGACCTGGGTGGAGTATGCTATGAACTCGGCTGTTTCAACAGCAACCAGGCTCACTCCATTTGAGGCGTCCATGGGATACATGCCCCCCTTGCTACCAATGGCCGAGAGGGAGGTCGTGGTTCCCTCCGTGGAGGTTCATGCTTGCCACTGCTGACGTCTCTGGAGATCCACGTGTGCCGCCCTCACCCGCTCTGTTGAGCACAACCGTGCTACGGTGGACGGACGACGGGTGCCTGCCCCTAAGTACACCGTAGGGCAGCAGGTTTGATTGGTGGCCAGCCAGGTCCCCTTGAAGACAACATTAAAGAAGCTGCCTCCTCGCTTCTTGGGGCCCTTTCCTATCTCCAGGATCGTTAACGACGCGTTGGTTTGGCTCAAGTTACCACCAACTCTACAGGTGAACCCGACTTTCCATGTGTTCCATATTAAGCCTCTTTCGGTCAGTCCTCTCTGCCCCCCCCCCCCCCAAGCTGCCTTCTCCTCCCCGGATTATCAACGGTCACCCTACCCATACAGTCCGCCAGATCATGGATCTTCGCTGTCGAGGCCGGGGGCTCTAGTGTTTGGTTGATTGGGAGGGCTACGGCCCAGAGGAACGTTCCCGGGTCCCTTCGTCCGTCCATTCCGGTCCTATCATTGTGCCTATCCCAATAAGCCGTATGGACCACCAGGAGGTACTCTTAGAAGGGGGGGGGGCTCTGTCATGGGTGGCGAGAGCGCGCCCCCTCCTTCCCATTCATCTCTCTCCAGGTCATCAGTACACCTGAGGGAGAGGACACACCTGCACCCTCTCATCAGCCAGCATACTTAAGGAAGCATCCTTCAGTGATTCAACGCTGGCTCGTCTGGGTATACTGCCATAAGACAGACAGCAAGTCACAATCACACCGAGTTAAGAAGTTATTAACCAGTGTGCCTTTTCCCCTTTTGTTCAGGTTGCTGCCATCGTGCAGGTGTGTTGCCGGGACTGCGCGCGCTCTCCTGCCACATCACCATCGCCTACAGTAACCTCCACCTGGTCAGGCACCACCAGCTCATTCCCCACCCTGCTGGTTTGTTTATTCCCCGCTGGAGTCTTGCCGGTGCTCCCTTGGAGCCCACGTAAGTGGTAATTTGGCTAGCCCATTTTCCCCCTTACTCCATTCCTCCTCTCACAGCTCTCGTCTTCTCTCCACAGGCTCCTTCCTCTGGCGAGTGACTGTTTCTGTAGCTGTGCGAGGGCTTTTTCCTATTTAATAAAGTAACTCAAATGTGTGTGTTTGTTTGATTGTGTCTTTGTTGCTTCATCTTGCACGTGGGCTGAATTATTGTATCAGTCATGACACAAAACAAACGCAAGCTTATCTTTTTACAACAGAAAAAAGCCATGTGCATTGTATCACAGAAACCTTATCATGAATGCCGCCATCAGTGTGTGAATGTGTGTGTGAATGGGTGGATAGCAGGATCTGTAAAGCGCTTTAGTCATCTAGAGATAAGAATAAAAGTGCTATATAAGTGAATGCCATTTACCATGAACCAACAAATCTAATATTCATTCAATTATATACTCTTAAATTTAGAGATCTAGTAGATTATAATGTCATTCAAATCATGTACAAAGCAAATAATAACCAATTACCTGTTAATATTCAGAGACTGTTTACAAAAGGGAAAGCAAATATGAGTTAAGAGGTAACTCAGTTTTTAATAAACCGAAGGTTAGAACAAATGCAAAGTATCATTGCACGTCTGTCACTGGAGTTCAACTGTGGAACTGTTGCTCTGAAAATATTAAAATATGTTCTTCTCTGAAGCAATTCAAAAAATTGTACAAAGATGAGAAAATCTCTCAGTATCTCACTGTAAATGCTAGGAGATAAACTTGTAATAACTTAAAGGTTATTTTTTGTCTACTTGTTGTATTTGATTTTCTTTGTTGATTTTGGGTATGACTTAAATTTTTAGGTTATTAATTTTAAAATTGTAACGGGGTAGGCACTATATAAGCACTAGCTTCAGCGCACACCCTTTCGTTTGTTACCTCCGCCAGGCCGAAAAGGCCAGGAGGAGGTTATGTTTTTGCCAGGGTTTGTCTGTGTGTTTGTTTGTCTGTCTGTTTGTCTGTTGGTTAGCAAGATAACTCAAAAAGTCTTGGATGGATTTACATGAAACTTTCAGGCATTGTTGGAAATGGTACAAGGAAGAACTGATTAAATTTTGGGGATGATCCGGATCACCGTCTGGATACAGGAATTTTTTAAAGCATTCTTTAACACTGTGACATACGGCTATTTTCAACATGTGCGCAGGCGCAATGGAGGGCGCTGGTCATCGTGTCTGACCAACAAACTCCGCCTTCTTCAACGTTTTAGGCACAAAAGCATGCGGAAAACACTGGTGGGCTGGGCCCGCCACCGTGCCTGTGTTTGCGCGACGCTGCAAAAGCTGAGACGGGCAGCTGTCCGCCGCCGGATTATTTGGCAGAAATTCCCCGAGCAGCCATAGGCGCTGCGCAAAAACGAGCTGCTCGCCAGCGTGCCTGTGTGCCTGTGTTTGCGCAACGCTGCAAAAGCTCAGACGGCCAGCTGTCCGCCGCTGGATTATTTGGCAGAAATTCCCCCGGCAGCCATAGTAGCTCCGCAAAAAGAAGCTCTCTGCCGGGGAAGTTTCCAAATCATCTTTGGCCGCGGAGCGCAACCCCAATAAAGATAAAGATTACATGTACCACGAAGGTCGAGTGCAAGCAAGATGTTTGTGTCTGTGAACATTCCGTCTTTTGGCGAGTTGATACGTAACGATGTTTACAGTTTGATGAGAAGGTTGCTGCCATGTAACAATCATCTTATATCAGCAATTGTCAACTCGTCACTCACACTTCACTCCAGCATTTGGAAGTGGTGGCGTTCCATTTTATACTGACTCCAATATTGTATGTTATTGTTGTTACAAGACCGCCGACTGTCTGCTGATCTGTATATACTGTAGCGAACTCAATATGAGCACCCTACTTGGCTTGCTAAGTGGGTTGACCCTATTGGCGACACAGGTAGAGTGCAGGTCTCTGGAGCGGGAGGCATGAGTTCGAACCTCCCGGTGGGACGTTGTCAGTTGGCGCGCACGTTACAATACTTTTATTTATTTTCTACTCCTTTTAGTTTTGCATTTAATATGAACCCTGACTTTCAAATAAACGTTTGAATTTTGAATAAAACCCACGCCAACCCGTCTACCTAATTGGCATCCGTCAGTGAAGCCCTCAGTGCTACTTTCAGTGATCTAAAACGTTCACATAACCCATTGGCCTGTGGGTTGTACGCAGTTGTGTCATGACTTCTTTTGTTTTTTCTTTTGAATTCTTGGATGGAACATGGGTGGGCAATATAAGCTGCGGATTCAGCCATCACATATTTCGGATAACTTATGTTGAACTGTATAATCAGAGGAGCTATTGTCTAATTTGACCTTGTTGGATTTTATTACCCCCTTTGTTATATTATTCACTTTCTTTTAACCTGTACTCTTAATCTATTCGAAATAAAGATTAATTCATTCATTCGTTCAATTGCAACGCCCCCAGCCTGGGAGTTTGCAGATGCAGGACATGGACACAACACCAACACTTCAGTTTATTACCTCCGCCAAGGAGGTAATACTTTTACTACTGAACCACTAATCCTATCATTGTGAATCCAATTGCTACTCAGATGTTTTCATGGTCAAGGAATCTGACAACGTACGCACAAACACTATATGGGGGGAACTGTGGCGCTTGGCGGAGGTCTGCGCTCTCCGAGTGCTTTTCTAGTTCTTTTATGTGTTCTACATATTTTTGTTGTTCTTATTCTATGTATGTTCATTATCGAATAAATTCTTTCACTCATTCATTCAAGTCAGTGGGGAGTGGCACACGCTTACTTTAGTGTAGAAAGATAAAAATCGTATGAGATGTTTTTCATGTCAAGACATGCAAAAAACTCCATAGAAGTAATGGTCTACACCCAACAGGAAGTTGGTCATTTTGGCAGGAAGTGGCAGTGACCTGATTTCCACCTCACGAATTTGATCAAACTCATCCTAGAGTTTTAACCAGATTGAGCTCATTTGTGGTGACAATCATCTATACCCATGTGCCATTAAAAGTTATTGAAAACTTTTCACGATGCTCGACGGTTTGGCTGTAGGGGCGTGGCAAAGTTTGATGCCTCGCCATGATCATTCTATGATTATTTTGATGGCAATAACTCTGGTATGCATTGTCGGATCTCAACCAAATTCAGTATTATGGATATTAGTCCAATTCCAAACAGTTCTATAGAACAATATTCATAGAAATCTACAGTGCCACCTATAGGAGACAGAAAGCTTTGCATCAGAAAGTTTGCATCAGGAATGGAATGTCAGATTGGCACCAAGATAGGTATGATGTATATGGGTATGCCGCCGAACAATTACAGCTATGAATATTTATGAGTAGCAATAGCTACTCATGAATATTGGAAGCATTTATAGTGGCAATCATCTATACCCATGTGCCATCAAACGCTGTTGAAAACTTTTCCAAATGCCCGACGGTTTGGCGGAAGGGGAGTGGCCAAGTTTGCAGTATTGCCATCACCCTTCCAGTGGCTTTTACTCTGGCATACAATGACTGATTTCAACCAAATTTTGTGTGATGAATAGGTAGCCAATACTGATAATTTCTTTAATAAAGAATGACACAGTGACAGCACCCCCTACAGCCAATGAACAGGAAGTTGCCATAACTCACATGCCATACTCACGCGCCGCTTGCCAGAATGATGTGAAATTTTCTGAGGTTAATAAGGCCTCATGGCTGATCATAACTGCACATCAACTTTAGCAAGGCTTCATTCTATTACCGTGGACATGCCCTCCTCGCCATTCACTCCTTGATTTTGTTGGGAGGCTTGGGCAGGTCTTGGAGTCACGAAATCTGGAACATAGGTTGAGGTGACTGTCATCTGTAGTCCTATATGGGTCGGCAACACATAACTGATAGATAACTGTTACCATGGTGACATTTAATATACATGATCATGACATCAGTTTAGCTACAGAATTCAAATACCTTGGCATTGTACTAGATCCTCAACTCAAATTTAATCTTCATATAAAGAAAATTTCAAAAACAGTAAAAAAAAATCTGAACTGCTTTAAATTAATTAGATATTACATACCTTACGAAGCAGCTGTACTGTATATGCATTCTATGGTTTTTTTTCTCATATATCATACTGTTTGACAGTCTGGGCTCAAGCAGCCCCTTCCACAATAAGACATATAGGTTCATTATATAACCAAACCCTAAAAATCTTGGACCAAAAGCCCATTAGGTGGCATCACTGTAATGTTTTAAAAAAATACAACCTATTGAGTTTTGAGAGTTTCATTGACCTCTGTTTTCTGAAATTAACGTTCAAATGTTTCCATAAATCAGCACCCGAGCCACTTGCTGGTTTCGTCCAAAGACAGGACAGCAGCAGAGCCACCAGGAGTTCTGTTAACAATAACTGTAAAATATTCCACCGCAGAACCACATTTGGACAAACAGCTTTCTCTATAAAGGGCAGTCACATCTGGAACACAATGCCAAATGTAATTAAAACAATAACGGACTTTAAAACATTCACTAAAAAGGTTAAAAACTGGCTGAAAAATAAACAAGAATGTACTCATGTATGAATTGATTGTCTGCAAAGTGAGAGTGAATGAAGGGAAGGAATGAATGTGTTTGTTTATAATGAGTGACGAAGGGAGGGAGGCCTGAAATAGGCAAATGTGAGTCAGGTTGTTATATTTGTGTATTTATAATATTTATAATTGTGTATTTATAAACTTTTTGCATTGATGTATGTGGTTATTGTGTTTTTTTTTTTTTTTTGTTTTTTTTTTTACTTGATTCTCTTTTCTAAAGCCCATCCAGGGACAAGAGTTGCAAATTAGCTAATAGCTATACACTCTATGTGCAACACATCAGATTGATTGTCATTGATTAATTGTCTATGTTCATTGCACTGTCCCTGTCAAATAAACTAATCTATCTATCTATAGCGAAGGTTGACTGCTCGCCATGGAACATCGGAAAGTTGTAACTTGGACAAACTTCATCTGATTTTCACCAAATTTTCTACAATGGATATTAGTCTGACCCCACACGCTCCTACGTAAAAATGGTTGCCAAAACTTATTGCACCACCTACTGCTCACGGGAAGTACTGCGCCAAAGGGTTTTCTTTTTTTATTCATGCAGTGCTTGCCGTGATGATGGGAAATTTTTCCGTGCCAGCTGGGTCCGATGAGCGGCGGGGTCTGCGGGTGCATGGGGGGGGGGGCTTACAGCTGCTTGCAACTTTCATTTTAGTGTTGTTTTCTTAGGTTACATAGATTTATGAATCATCCTGTATCTCATATTATCTCCCTGTGTTGTAACATGTGCAACTCTCGCCCTTTCCCTTTTGTTCACCTTTGTTTTGTAGTATTTCAGGTATGGGTTTCCTTGTTTTTGTATTTATCTTGTCCTTGCTTTGTTGTTAAGTTTTCCTGTCTATATTCTCTGGTGTTTCTTATTTTGTAATTATTCCATGTTGGTAGTTGGTTATCTGTTGTGCTTTTACTTAGACAGTGCTCTTTGTTTACTTCCATTGTCAGGTCAAGTTTGGGTTCCTCACACCTATCAGCTGTTTATCTGATTATTCCTCACTCATGCATCCACACCTGTAATCATTTGTGCTTATGTCTCTTGCCCTATTTAAAGAGGCGCTGTAGTGCTACTCTTTGCAGTGGCGTCTTGAATATCCAGACATTTATTCTGTGTCTCCCACATCTCAGGCTCCAGACGGGAGTAATAGTTTACCTATCTTTTTTCCTGCGTGTGTCCCATGCTTCTTTGTTAATCCATCACCTCAGCCTCTGTGCAGTTCTTTTCGTTAGCCTGTTTTTGTGTAAGTGGAGTGCCTTTGCGTTTTATCTTATAACTACAGTGATCCCTCGCTACTTCGCGCTTCACCTTTCGCGCCCTCAGTGCATCGCGGATTTTTCAAAAATATTCATCAAAAATTCAAAATTGAGAAATAATGGGCGGGTGCTAGCAGAAGGCAGGGAGACTACATTAGACCATCACGTGTCAACACGGAGAGCCGCACAACTCTCTGTTTGCTGTTGTCGTGTTGGCTCGGCTCGGAAATCTCGCAAGCTGATTGGCCGAGACGTTTCACCCCACCTCCTCTCCCTGCCAAGCACCCATGAAGGGAAGGAAGACCGCATTCATTGCTTTTTATCGCTCGTGTTACTTAGTCTCGCCGCGTGGAACTTTTTGCTGTTCTCTTGTGCCATTTTGTGCGAAATAGTCTCCCCGTCGAGGCACTACGCCGCCTCCTGCAGCTTCAGCTCTATCGGAAGCTGCCCTCGATGATCCTGCGCCTCCAGCACCTCACGATGAGGCGTCACCTGAGGAGCAGTAAAGCTCTCATTAACCTGTGCAGTAAATCATTTTCATCTTGAGTTACGTATCTTGTTATAAGAATAAAAGTTCTAAAAACATATTTATGTACACTTTATTTACATCTACGTATGTATGTACACGTACACACACACGTATCATATGAGAGAGAGAGAGTGAGAGAATGAATGTACGTATTATTTATGGATGACGTCATTAGGGGTGACGCTACTTCGCGGTTTTTCACTTTTCGAGGTCGGTTCTGGAACCCATTAACCGCGATAAGTGAGGGATCACTGTAAATCTGCAAACTCAGCCTTCGCGTGGTGTCCTTAATCCAGCCCTGAAAGGGCAATTTATGACAAGGATTGTAAAAAATTTCCTATTACAGTGATTTGTAAATTAAGCAGAAACTTCTGCTATACAGAAAAATTCTTTTGTGCAACAGCAAATACAGACTTCAACACAATATCAATTACAACAGCTAAATTGCACTGAATGCATGTTAAAGAGTGTAGATTTGGAAATTATTGGCAGCATCTTCATTTGAAAACTCCCTACGGTCCTCAACCACTCGCTACCAAGTGGAGAGGAAAATATAAATAATTTATTCTGTTGCTCTGTATTGTCTATTGGAGTCTGTGTTTTTCTGAACCCCCCCCCCCCCCCCAAAACTTACAGACAATATTCTCTCTCTATCTGTGCCTAACTCCTGTCTATTAGCTGCATGTTTTGACAAGTGTCTTGACACACACCTGTCTCTTCAGACACACATCTTTCATTTACGGCGGGGGGGGGGGGGTGCGTTTGTCTATGTCCAGACCAGAGATTCACAGCTTTAAAGCTCATTGACCAGATGTAGTAATAATTTTACCTCTAAAGATGCATAAAATGTTCAAACACTGGCTGTAGTGTTAGATTTGCTGGTTTTGTTTGTGGTTTTATGGCGTCTGTCCTCATATGCACTCCCGCGACGGGGTGCTTTTGGGGCAGGTGGACGTTTTTCAACATAAACTCAGCGCTTCATACACGCGGTCAGGACGGAGACCTGGTGAGACGTCTACCGGCAGGTTGGGGGAGACAGAGGAACTAACTACTACTAACTAACCTGCACTTATATAGCGCTTTTCTAGTCACAAAGACCACTCAAAGCGCTTTCATTAATACTAACCCTCTATTCTAAGGGCCTATAGGAAACATATCTAGGGACAATTTAGAACAGCCAATTAACCTAACATGCATGTTTTTGGCATGTGGGAGGAAACCGGAGAAATCCCGGAGTAAACCCACGCAACACAGGGAGAACATGCAAACTCCACACAGATCACTGTTGGTCGGGGGCTGGGATCGAACCCACGATCCCACGATCCCCACAATCCCCCGGCCAAGGGTAAACTGTGCTGCCGCAGTGCTAACCACTGCGCCACCGTGCAGCCAGGGACGGTGTTGGAAACTGTCACGGCTGGCCCTCACGAGCCAGCATAAGACGCCTCAGTTCAGTAAATTGCAGTTCAGTTCTTTTATTTATAAAGCACAGGACTTAGGTGTACAACATAACTTTGCCACGCAGGCTTCGTTACACAACACAACATAAATTCACAATAGAGAGTTATGGCAGTGACGAGGAGCTCTCGTCTGCCGTAATTAGGAAGGAACGTCAGCGAGGGAGAAGACAGTTCCAGATAAATCACTTACATGCAGCGGGATACGTTGAGGAACCCAGGGAGCATGTGGTAAGGAGACAGGGGAAAGTCATAGGACTTCTGACGAGACAGCCGCGCCGTCCAGTTCACTCGCACTGACATTTAAAGCCAGCTGCTCATGATTGGAAACTCGGCACAGCTGCCCAGGTTCTGACAGCTGAGAGCTCCCGAGCGTCTGGCCAATCAGAGCCCGGGAAACCCGTGTGACGACACCAGCTGTCAAAAGCTGACAGGGATGAGGAATAACCCGAGCGCGGACAAAGCGCTCGGGATATGACAGGGCCCCTCCCTCTACGCGAACTCCTGTCGCGCGCAACATCCAGACCCCCCCACCCCACCCCAGGGAAGGTGGAGGGGGAAGCAGGTGGAGGGAGAGCAGGGCCAACTCACAACAAGGGGGCAAAAACATCGGGGAAGGGAGGGAGAGAGAAAAAAAAAGAGGCAGAAACCGTACATAAACGGGGACAGAGATGAATAAAAAGAAAAGTCAACGCTAGATTGACATCACTCACATAACCACAAAAAAGAAAGCCAAGATGAGGGTACAAGGAACACCAGTCAATACCACAAGGCAGGATCAAGGAAATAAAAGGACAAACAATACCTTCTTCTCCAAGTTAATGTGTACAGAAAACCGTCAAAACCAAAAGACAACACAGGTGCCAAAAAAAACAAAACAAAAAAAAACAAAAAAAAAAGGAACTAGACCCGAGTAAGGGAGTAACATAGAAATAAACAACCACACCCCTAATGAAACATGCAATACTCATGATAGCCATGGCAAGAGAACATATGTCCCATCCACGGAAAACAGTCACCTTAAACATGAAGTCAATCCCAGTGGGGTATTTCAGTCACAAGTCAGTGGTGGGGCAAGAGAAGGAGAGGAAAAAAAAAAACCCATTGGGGAATAGAGTAAAACAACTCCACTCAGGAGGCCTCCCAGCACCCAGCATCCAGGCCGCCAGAAAAGGCAGCGGAACGTGCCCTAACGGCCCAGCCAAACCCCGGGCCGAGGGAAACCATGTCTCCGGTGGGCGGACCAGGGCGCCAAAAGAACCATCCAGCTTGTCAGGAGGCCGGACCCGGACGCCAAAAGGAAAGAGCCGGTCACCGGGTGGTCGGGCAGTATCAGCCTGCCAACAGAATGGCTGGGGGAAGGTCGGCGAACCGGGCCAGCCGGAATTTACCCCCGCAGTCTCAAAGGCGGGGAAAAAGGGGCCACGGCGAGGACGGGGCATGGCCTGGAAAGCGCTCAGCGGCGGGTCAGCTACACAGTCTCCAGAACCCACCTGGGTCAAAACGACCATGGTGCCGAGCTCCGATTGAGCGAGAGCGGCACCCGCGTCGGACCCCGATTGGGCCGGAACCCCCATGACGTCAAGCTCCGATTGAGCGAGAGCAGCACCCGCGTCGGACCCCGATTGGGCCGGAACCTCCATGACGTCAAGCTCCGATCGGGTGAGAGCAGCACCCGCGTCGGACCCCGATTGGGCCGGAACCTCCATGACGGTCAAGCTCCGCTTGAACCGGCGGAGCACTCCTGGTGGACCCCATGCGAGAGCCGGACCCTCAAGGTGGCACCAAGAGCAGGTTCGCCTCCAGTGACCCTGGGGAGAGGCTCAGAGGGACAAAAGGAACCGGGATCAGGATCACCGGCAGCGGCAGGGCCCGGCGAGACAGGCTCGAGCGCAGCAGACGGCTGCACCCAGCTCGCCCCCCCCGAGAGACAGGCAATAATGCTCCAGAAAGAAGAGGAGGGATAGAAAATAGAGCACTTGCCTGATCTCGGGTTCTGCCGCCATCCAGGACTTCGATGCTCCGGGTTCAAACGGGAGGAGGTCGTCGTCCGGTTCCCACTCCGTCGCGACGTCATCCGCCCCTGGAAGAGGGGCTCTTGCAGCTCGAGGACCCCCCGACGTCATCGTCCACGCTAGTTGTTCGTGTGGCGTGGAGGTGAGGGGCTCTCGGCCCGCTGGACCGGACTGTTCATCTGCGGAGTCCCGGGGACGCTCCGTCGTCGGCACAGGCTCCAACCAATCGTCCGACCTCCTCTGCCCAGAAAATGGCTGCGGGGCTGGGGTCTTCTGCCCGAGGGCCGCAGGCTCACTCCTCGTCTGGTGACGCTCCTCAGAGGTCGAAGCGTGCTCAGCAGGGGGAGACACAGAGGCAGCGGGGTTTAATTAACATATCAGCAGGGAGTTGAGGCTCGGGGGGCTGCAAACCCGAGCCTCACCCCCAGGGAGTCAGACAGAACAAATCACTATTAGATGGAAAAAAGTGAACTTGAACTTGCCTGGCTCCCGGTGGAGCGGTGGAACCTGCCGTTGGGAACGTCATTCCATCCTCCTCCCACCGGGTGGTGGCCGGAGACTCTTGGAGGAGAGGGGGCCACTCGGGATGGTGTAGCCGCGCTGTCCACTGGAGCAAAACTTCTCAAACTCCCAGCCGCTGGAGAAGGCGTCGAAGCGGAGGGGGCAACAGCCAAGTCCGGCTGGGCGTGACGCGCTGACAGCTCAGCGGGGAAAGCAGGCCCGGGGGGGAAAGGCTGCTGGGGTCTCCTCCAGGTGAGACGCCGAAGAGACAGCAGTGGGATGAATGGGTCAGCCCAGTGAACCGGAGCGGATTCCGGAGGGGAGTCATGCTGAGAACGTCTCTGGCCACGGTGTCGACGTCTACGACGGGCCCGGATGGTGCGAACTCCAGGACTGGATCGAGGGAAGGATCCGGATTCCAGAGCGTGCAGCGGGAGCTCCGGTCACTCCGCCTTTGGCCTCGTTCCTCCTCGATCTCCTGGAGCGCCTCGCGGTGGACGGCGATCTCTTGTCTCCTCGCTTGGACGTCCAAGTGGTCGGTGTAGCGGGAAGACAACCGGTCGAGCGTTCTCTCAGCGCAGTCCAGGTAGTAGTGCGCTTCGGATGAGTCGTCAAGGCTGGCGGAAGCGCTGATGAAGTCATCCACCTCCTCCAGCGCCTCAGGCAGCTGGAGCCAGAGATCACTCCACCTTGCAAGCCTCCTCCTCTTCGTACATCAGAATTGTCTGGCGTTGGGCAGCGATGTCGAGTCTCCTCGCGTCGACCTCGGGGTGACCGTTGTAGCGGGAAGGCAGATGGTCAAGCACCTCCTCAGCCCGGTCTAAATACCACTGTTCATCGGGCTGATAACCGAGGAGAGGAGGGGCGAGGGAGGTGTCTGGATGCCCATCGAGGTCGGAGGCGATAATGAGGATTTCATCTACCTCCTCCAGCGCCTTGGTCAGCAGGACGTGGGAACCCCGAGAATGACTCCGCTGAGATGGCATATTTCCAACGCCGCGTACCCTGGACAGGAAGGACAAAGTTCCCAGAACGCAACTTACTGAGAACGGCATCTCCTTCTGGCGGCTGTCTACTGTCACGGCTGGCCCTCACGAGCCAGCATAAGACGCCTCAGTTCAGTAAATTGCAGTTCAGTTCTTTTATTTATAAAGCACAGGACTTAGGTGTACAACATAACTTTGCCACGCAGGCTTCGTTACACAACACAACATAAATTCACAATAGAGAGTTATGGCAGTGACGAGGAGCTCTCGTCTGCCGTAATTAGGAAGGAACGTCAGCGAGGGAGAAGACAGTTCCAAATAAATCACTTACATGCAGCGGGATACGTCGAGGAACCCAGGGAGCATGTGGTAAGGAGACAGGGGAAAGTCATAGGACTTCTGACGAGACAGCCGCGCCGTCCAGTTCACTCGCACTGACATTTAAAGCCAGCTGCTCATGATTGGAAACTCGGCACAGCTGCCCAGGTTCTGACAGCTGAGAGCTCCCGAGCGTCTGGCCAATCAGAGCCCGGGAAACCCGTGTGACGACACCAGCTGTCAAAAGCTGACAGGGATGAGGAATAACCTGAGCGCGGACAAAGCGCTCGGGATATGACAGAAACCTCGTGGGTGAGTGTTTTTTTTTTTTATAAATCACACCCTCTGTTTCTGCTGATGTGTTCCGTTAATACTCACTGTAAACACGGATGTGAACATGGTGCAACGATGCATTTGATTGGTCAGACTGAGCATTTGCGAGCCAGTCAGAGACAAATTTGATTGGTGAAATTGGCAGAAGTTGACGAGGATTGGCCAAAATTGCGGGAAAGTTACGGTGATTAGACAAAGTTGTAAGGTCACGCAGTAGTTGCACTGATTGGCTGATTTCGTGTGAATTGACACAATCGTAACATTGCAAAATCCTGGAGGGACTGGAAAATGGATGTGGCGTCTTCTGTGTATTCTTTGGCCAATATGAAAACTGGTGGGGTCAAAGGAGGGAGGAAGGCTGGCTTTGAATTTGCTAATAGACCAATCTGGCCAAATACCAAAAGTAAACTAGAAAAGCACTCGGAGAGCACATACCTCTGCCAAGGCTCATTCCATCCCTCATGGATCATCTCCAAAATGTAATGGGTTTGTGTGTAGGCCTCGAGTCAGTTCTGGTGAAAACTGCATCAAAGTCTGTCGACTGGCTTTGGAGTATTCTTGCTAACACACTGTGAGAAGATAAGAGCCTTGGTGGAGGTATGCATTCTCGGATCATCACCAAAATGTTATGGGTTCCTCTCTAGCCTTAGGACCACCTCTGGTAAAAATTTCATCCAAATCCATTCAGTAGTTTTGGAGTATTCTTGCTAACACACTATGAGAAGATAAGAGCCTTGGTGAAGGTATGTGTTTTCAGGTCATCACCAAAATGTTATGGGTTCCTCTCTAGTCCAAGGACCACCTCTGGTAAAAAATTTCATCTAAACCCATCCAGTAGTTTTTGTGTAATCCTGCTGCACAAGGTCCTTGGTGGAGGTATGCACTGTCAGAGCATCACCAAAATTTAATGGATTCAACCTTGGCCCAAGGGCTACCTCTGGTGAAAATTTCATCAAAATCCATCCAGTAGTTTTTGCATAATCCTGCTAACAAACAAACAGACAAACCACCCTGTTTACATTACCCCCTTGGCGGAGCTAATAAGCCAGTACTACTGTTTGTTAAAGGCAGAGTTGGTACAGCCTTCAATTGGTCATTATCTGTGAAAGACTGTGCTTATTTGTACCCTTCTACACTTGGTGCTGACATGGGGCCGGCTAAGTCAGTACTAGCTGTAAGGGTTTCTTTGCTTTTCTGTTGTTCCCCATTTCTCGTCTGAGTAAATTTGCCCTGCGTACACACCTCACATAATTGTGTTGGAAGGGATGTACACCCTCTAAACCCCATGCCCTTTATAACAACTTATAGTTTTTGTACATCTTCATAGTTGCCAATGACCCAGTATTTCATGCCAAGTTTGTATGTCATGACACACTTTACATTGTTCCATGCTGTTTTCAACAGTTGGTAAATAATACTAATTACCACTTTCATGAATATTAAACTTGCTACTGTCCTCGGTGCTTATGCAGCTTTTCCTTTCTTGAAGGTGACTGTTGCTCATCTTTTGTTGCTCATGCCACAAAAAAGATGTTATGTGGGTACAATACAGTGCATCTCATGGATGTGCTCTGTGCTGTCGTCCAACATTGTCCAATAAATATATCATCGCTGTTCCTCTTTGTTGTGCTATCCCTCTGCACCTGGTCCCATCAGCCAACTGGACTGAATGATTCTCAGGCCGGAATGACTTGTTGAAGCTTTCATACTTTCCAATGTCATTTAGGATGCAGGATGTTGCCCCTGCATCCGCCATAATGCCTTTTGTTCTTTATGTTGCTGGGTGATCCCTTAGTCATACATTTTGCACCAAAGAAATGGCCTCAGCTGCCATGTTCTTCCTCTGCAGTCTTTCTGACACCATTTTGCCCTCTCTTTTTCTTGCACAGGGCTTTTTTTTGTGTGTGTTGCTTTTGCAATAACTGCACTACACTTTTTGGGAACATTTTCTTGCCTTATGTCCTCTTATTCCGCACAAAAAGCCTGTTACATTAGCATCTCTGTCTTTTCTGTTGCCAGAGTACATCTTAGTGGAGCCTTGGCTTTGTCTTACATGTGTTTTCATCATATTGTCTGTAGATTCAGCTACTTTTATTTTTTCAGTCTCTTCATAAATCTGCAGCCTCCTGTTAAAGTCTGTGAATGTAACATGGTCTTAATTTTGTGTTACATGGACAGTTAGTGGCTTAAGAGTCTAGTAGCCTGCTTAGTATCACTGCAATGATCAGCCCATTACTTATTGTTTTCTTCGGCATCTCTTCAGGCTGTGGTGATATTCTGTGCTCAGATCAGATAGCCTGTAACACTGTCATTATCCACCATGTGTAGCTTGGTCAATGATGTATATAAAGTTATTGTTCTTGGCTTGCTCTTTCCAGAATAATGTTCTTTTAGTATTTTCAGTACTTTTAAACCATTGTCAGTGGCTTTTCTGCCATCATCAGTGGCAAAAAATAAGGCTTCATGCCTTATTAGTGACAGGCTTTTATCATCAGTCAGTCTTTTAAGTTTAGCATAGCGATCGATATTTCCCCCCTGCCTTTAGTCAGTTGCGCTTCACTATTTGGCTCATGCAAAATTGTCTCCTTTAGCTTCATAGTGTGTAAGTATCCTAAAACTCTTGTTTCCCAAAGGTCATACCTTTCTTCAGATCAGCTGAATATCAGCTATTGCATTGTGACTGCTGTAACCAGGGCTTGACATTAGCACCCACCCACTCGCGGGTAGATTTTGGCTGTGGCAGGTAAGACAGCCACTCCCACTTGCCACTTTGGCAGGTTGTAGTTTTCTCAAGCGACATCTAGATAATAAACCTATCGCAACGTGAGACTACAAAACTACAGCTCTTACAAGCAGTATCTGTGCACACACAGTGTAGTCTCATTAGTCCACTGTCGCCAGTTGCAGCCCGGTGCACAGGAGAAGGTGTGGACAGAATCTGGTTCCACAGGTTGGTTCTGTGGTGTTTGGACATGGTGGCTCGCCGTAGGTGGCGTCATCATGTGGCGAACTGGCCGTGGCAGGATACAGTGCCACCCTTCTGTATGTAGTTCAGTTGTGTATTGAATAAAGGAGAGTGCAGTTAATGCCCGCTGTCTGTGCCTCATTTTCAGACATAACAAATGGCGGAGAGGATAAATCCTAATAACTCTGTCATGGAAGTGTGCATGGAGCCCTCGCAGCCATTCCATGCTCCACCAGGTGATCCGCCGATTCCCTTACCCTGCGGGCATAAGAGTTTCCTGAATTATATCGCCACTACTGGCTTGAACGATGCTAGCGACAAGAGGCTAAGGGCAATGCTATCAGGCTATCTTGATGCCGAAGGACAACATGTGCTTGACTCTCTGGGGCCTAGGAACACATACAAAGACTATGCAGCTGTGATGGACACGTTTTACAAGGCTTATAACAACATAATGGCACGGAGAGCGACCTTCTTCCCGCATCGGCAAAGTGAGGGTGAGTCGGTTATGTAACAAGTACCTGTGATTTTGGAGAAAGGATGGAAGACATAGCTAGTGGAGAGTACTAAGAGGAGGCTGCGGTATAGGCTGCTTTCAAGAGCAGGCAAGATAACGCTGGATGAGACTGAAGTGGGCAGCCTAGATGAAGGCAGAGGATGATATTATCGCAGCTAATGCCGCCTAGCCAACAAGTGCCTTGCCCGACCCCGCAAACTCAGGTCACAACCATCTCCACCCAGCACTCCGGCCCCACACCTCCCTGCTGCAACCAAAAGAAGAAAGGCAGGAAATGGGACAATGAAGGTGAACGCCCGTGCTGCAGTGGTTGTGGTTCAGCTAAACATCAGACTCAGTCACTCGCCTGCCAAGCCAGAGGGGTGAAATGCTACCGCTGCAGGAAGCTAAACCATTTTGCCAGGGTCTGTCACTCAACCTGCATGGACTCAATGGCCGCTCACCAGGCTCAGCCACCGTTCACTCAACTGGCGCTAAATACTCGCTGTTCAGGCAGTACACGGTGAAAGCTGGTTCCTTGGAAAACCATTGCAGCTGATGCGGAAGACCTGTTTGGTTATGCCCACACCAGAATTGGTATGGTAGGGACGGTCAGTGTTTCTGTACAGTGCGGCCTCAAGACCGTTCCATCATTCACCTTCCAAGTGATGCGCCAGGGGGCTGACCTGATGGGCATCGACCTGATCAACGAGCTGGGTTTCTCCATCACTTACCCAAAGGGTGCTACAGTTCTGGCGGTCACATCATCTTGGCAACACCGCTGGCCAATGCTTTTCACGGGGCTGGGCTGCCTCACCTCGTTCAACAACTGACTGCTCATTGACATGGAGGAGCCCCTGAAAGTTCAGCCTCTGTGCTGGCTACCCCTTGCACTATGGAATGACGTCACGACAGAGTTGCAGAAGCTGTTGGCATCATCAAGCTGATCAACACGCATCCTCCTGGATCTCAAATCTGGTGGTAGCAAAGAAGAAGACGGGCGGCCTATGACTGTGTATCAACTTCAGAATGGTAAACAAAGCAGTGATCCCCAACAAATATCCCCTGCCCGCAACAGAGGAGCTGATGGCATCGTTCCATGGCTCAACGTTTTTTTCCAAACTAGACCTCTGCCAAGGCTACGTACAGGTTCCCCTCCACCCTAACAGTTGCAACCTGACAGCCTTCATCACCCACATGGGAGTATTCAGGTACACCCGCAGGCCCTCCGACCTTAGCTCCACCCCGCATTGTTTTCAAAAGATCATGGCTACCATTTTCGCCAGTCTCCCAGGGGTGGTGGTATACTTAGATGACCTCGTGGTGCATGGTGCAACAGGGGCCTCCCACGACGCCCGCCTTGATAAAGTCACGGAGGTACTTGCAAAACACGGCCTCATGCTCAACAGGGAGAAGTGCATCTTTGGAGCAACGACCGTGGAATTCATGGATTTCTGCCTGTCTGCCGAGGGTCTGAGACCCCTGTACCTGAACGTCGAGGCGAGACTGCGGTTGCTTGAGCCATCATGCCCCATGCAGCTCTTGTCCTTCTTAGGCATTGTGAATTTTTATGGGCGTTTTATCCCCTGGTACTCAGAGACAATAGACCCACTACGCACCCTCCTGAAGCAGGATGCGATCTGGGTATGGACCCTGGCGTGCTCTGCCACCGTCAGTGAATTGAAGACGCAGCTCACCTCCCCACCAGTACTCGCCCACTTCAACCCACAAAACCCCATGTTCATGACATGTGACGCTTCCAACACAGCAGTGAGAGCCAGTTTTTCACAACTGTAGGAAGGAATTGAGCGCCCAGTGATGTTTGCCTCAAGGTCACTCACCTCAGCTAAGCAGAAGTACTCAGTGAGAAAAAGGGAGGCAATGGCGTGCGTTTGGGCATGCGAATGCTGGCACATGTACCTATATGGACGATGCTGCAAACAGACCACAGGGCCCTCACGGCACTACTAGAAACATCGAGGTCGGGACACAGATCCCTACGCATCTACAGGTGGACTGAAAGACTACAGGCGTACAACTTTGACATCCAGTTCCCACTGGGCAGAGAAAATGTGGTGGCGGACCTCCTGTCCCTGGCCACACTGAACCCCACTCCAAACGGCAACCGAGACCCCCTGGAGCCAGAACTGATTCACATGCTACATGGGCCACTCCAAAATGCTGTCTCCCTACAAGAGTTCCAGGAGGCATCTGAACAGGACCTGACACTCACCCAGCTACGTGCATTCATTTGTGAGGGCTGGCCGGCCAAGGTGCCGGGGGAATTGGCACCCATCCACAGAGTCAGAGACGATTTATCATGCTGGAATGATGTCTGTGTTGCAAGGGGGCACTGCAGGGCGATTCCAGAGGCACTCAAAGGCAGCATCCTGACCATGCTACACAAGGGTCACCTGGGTGTCGTCGGGGTTAAACAATGGTGTAGAGGCTCAGTATGGTGGCCAGCGATCGACAAGGACGTGGAGGTCATGTCGAAAGAATGTGCACCCTGCCTGGCCAGCGGGAAAACTGGCATGCGCCCACCTCCACCCCTGCCATGGCCATCATCAAAATTATCATGATTCTGAGCACAGTGGAGTGCTGTGCTCAGTCTTTGAGTGTATTTTAGTCTTTTCCTGTATTTCTGCATCTCTGTTTATTTGGTATTTAGTATGGTTGGTGTATTTCGGTTGTTTTTTGTTGTTGTTTTGAGTTTTTCTTGTCCTCACCGTTATGGGTTATGTTTCCTATTGTATCATTTGGTATGTTCCCATTTTGAAATGAGTTCTTATTTATTGTCAGTTACTTTTTGTTTCATCCTGGTCTGTGCTTTTACTTTGACGGTCACTTTTGGTTACTCCATCCTGTCAACCCTGTTCACAGGCTGCCCTAGCTGTCAGTGGTTTACCTGATTATTTCCTGCTCGTTTGATCCTCACCTGCGATTCATTTGCCCAGTTCCCATACGCTTATTTAAGGACAACGACAACGCTTCCAGTTGCCGTGTCCTTTTGGTTTCCTGTTTGTTCTCCGTTGGGGTGTACGCTGTAGCAGTGAGCTTCATTGTTTTTTTCTCTTTTCCTCTGGCGTGTCCGTGTGTCTCAGTCTGGCAGTTCGTAGGCTGTTCTTGTATTTTGTAGATGTGAGCCCCGGCATCCCCACATGTTTTTCCTCCTGTTTCCCTCCATCTGTAAGTGTAGTGTTTTTGTATGGTGTTGTGTTTGTGTTAATAAATGTTGAAAACTCGCAGCATGTGTTTGGTGCCCTTCGTCTAGCCCTTGAAAAGGGTGATTTATGACAAAAATAACACCAACCCTTCCATTGGCATGAGTGACACTGAATTTGCATATGTAGGTGAACTATCCTTTTTAAAATTAATTTTTTTTTCTTGCCATCAAGGATGCAGATGATATGAGTGAAGTACAGAGAGCATCAGAAATATATTTGTTATGAGGGGCAACTGACCTTCAGACCCTTTTTGGAATGTGGTAAGTGAAATGTTACTAGTTTCCACAAAATAGTTGTGCCAAATATAAACTGCCATCCAAAGTATTTTATTACATAGGCTATTTTGTGGAAGTGTGGTTTTCCAGTGAATGCATTTTTATCAGAACCTGTACACTAATACAATTTTTTTGTTTTTTTTGTTTTTTAAAGAAAGATCCATATACTTGCATCAATGTCTGCAGCTTAGCCAATAATAGTGGTGTAAAGAGTACTGAAAATATGTACTCACGTACAAATATTTATTTTATCTAAATATTACTCAATTACAAGTATTATGACTAATATTAAAATTATACTTTAAAGTGCAAAGTGTTCTCACACAATCACATCATTCAACTAGAAAAGCACTCGGAGAGCGCAGACCTCCGCCAAGCGCCACAGTTCCCTCCATACAGTGTTTGTGTGTACGTTGTCAGATTCCTTGACCATGAAAACATCTGAGTAGCAATTGGATTCACAATGATAGGATTAGTGGTTCAGTAGTAAAAGTATTACCTCCTTGGCAGAGGTAATAAACTGAAGTGTTGGTGTTGTGTCCATGTCCTGCATCTGCAAACTCCCAGGCTGGGGGCGTTGCAATTGAATGAATGAATGAATTAATCTTTATTTTGAATAGATTAAGAGTACAGGTTAAAAGAAAGATAAGATAAGATAAGATAAGCCTTTATTAGTCCCACAACGGGGAAATTCCAGGATTGCAACAGCACAGGGATAGCAACAGAAAGTGAATAATATAACAAAGGGGGTAATAAAATCCAACAAGGTCAAATTAGACAATAGCTCCTCTGATTATACAATTCAACATAAGTTATCCGAAATATGTGATGGCTGAATCCGCAGCTTATATTGGCCACCCATGTTCCATCCAAGAATTCAAAAGAAAAAACAAAAGAAGTCATGACACAACTGCGTACAACCCACAGGCCAATGGGTTATGTGAGCGTTTTAGATCACTGAAAGCAGCACTGAGGGCTTCACCGACGGATGCCAATTAGGTAGACGGGTTGGCGTGGGTTTTATTCAAAATTCAAACGTTTATTTCAAACTCAGGGTTCATATTAAATGCAGAACTAAAAGGAGTAGAAAATAAATAAATAAATAAATAAAAGTATATACAGATCAGCAGACAGTCGGCGGTCTTGTAACAACAATAACATACAATATTGGACTCAGTATAAAATGGAACGCCACCACTTCCAAATGCTGGAGTGAAGTGTGAGTGACGAGTTGACAATTGCTGATATAAGATGATTGTTACATGGCAGCAACCTTCTCATCAAACTGTAAACATTGTTACGTATCAACTCGCCAAAAGACGGAATGTTCACAGACGCAAACATCTTGCTTGCACTCGACCTTCGTGGTACATCTAATCTTTATCTTTATTGGGGTTGCGCTCCGCGGCCAAAGATGATTTGGAAACTTCCCCGGCAGAGAGCTTCTTTTTGCGGAGCTGCTATGGCTGACCGGGGAATTTCTGCCAAATAATCCAGCGGCGGACAGCTGCCCGTCTCAGCTTTTGCAGCGTCGCGCAAACACAGGCACGGTGGCGGGCCCAGCCCACCAGTGTTTTCCGCGTGCTTTTGTGCCTAAAACGTTTAAGAACGCGGAGTTTATGTTGGTCAGACACGATGACCAGCACCCTCCATTGCGCCTGCGCACATGTTGAAAATAGCCGTATGTCACAGTGTTAAAGAATGCTTTAAAAAATTCCTGTATCCAGACGGTGATCCGGATCATCCCCAAAATTTAATCAGTTCTTCCTTGTACCATTTCCAACAACGCCTGAAAGTTTCATGGAAATCCGTCCAAGACTTTTTGAGTTATCTTGCTCACCAACAGACAAACAGACAGACAGACAGACAGACAGACAAACACACAGACAAACTCCGGCAAAAACATTACCTCCTCCTGGACTTTTCGGCCTGGCGGAGGTAATTAAAGTTATCAGTATCAGTTTCTCCAAATCTTCAGTGTGAGTTCCTCCCATCACCTGTTGCGTTCCGCTCCATGGTAATGGTCACCTCTCCAAACATTGACCTGCTGAAGTTTTGTACTTTTTTGTCAGTATGTTAGGGTTATCATAGGCCCATTTGTGATCAAATAGCCTTATTGGTTACAAAATGCAGGTGACAGATTGATGTTAATTCAAGCTGTGCACAGTACTCAATTATGATTTTAAAAGTAACTAAGGACATTAAATGATTTAATGCACACTGAGGTGTATGTGATATTAAAGACTCTGAAAAAAATACTCAAAGTACAACCAAAAAAACTTGGTTATTTGAGTAGATGTAATTTGTTACTTCCATCTCTGTACTATAATGTGTTTTTTTATGTATCATAATTTTGGAGAATTAAGTCGTGGCAACTGGATTTGATTGAATCATGTCCAGTTGCCACGACTTAATTCTCCAAGATTATGATGACCTTGATGACTGAGAACCTTCACAGACGTATGTATCATAATATTTCCTGTCTTGACCTGTCAGAATTAAGGCTGCAGCCAGCAGTAACTTTAGTAATGGAAAATTCTGTTCTATGAAGTTATCAGATATATGCCCTCCCAAGATCAAAAAGATCAGAGATTTTTTGTTTTTGAAGCTGTTATTATTCTCATTTGTTTGAAGATAAGGTGTTCTCAAAGCTTATTGTCTGTGCCAGTTAGTAATTGTTGTTGACTTTTGTGATAAGTTGTTTCACTATTAGTTTCCTTTTTGTTTTCACGTCTTAATTTTCTTATTGATCCCACTTAGATGGTTGGAGACATTCTAAAGAACGAACCTGGAGGAGAGAGGATCATGAAAGAGTATGCTTGGACAAAAAGCCTAACAGACAGTAGACGACGTGACATGATCAAGATATTGGTTGCACATATGACAAGTGAACATGGGTATGTTGTAATGAGTATATATTTTCACACCCGATCTAAACCTGTCCAACACTCTTGTGCATACTATCACTTTTTGTTTGGATCTCATACAGTAAAGTGTTTGTGTCTGTCTGGTTAGGACAAGGCATGTCAAAGAGGACTACGCAAAGGGCATCATTCCATTATTCCCATACCTGGCTGATCCTAGGGGCAAGTCTGGCTACGTAAGTACATTAAAAACAAAGTCTAACCTATTTCTGGCTCACTTTTCTTTGACTCTTGGCAGTTTCTGCATACCCACCATCGCTATCATCTCTTCTTAGGTCATCTGTTTTTATAGCCAGTAGAGAGTAGCACAGTATAAATTTAAAAAACAAATGATTTATTTTGCTCATTTAAACTAAATAACACTCTTAACTTTAGGAGCACTACTACAGTGCAGAAGATGGGAGTGGGGATCTGGCAGGGAGACTGAAGTTTGTGCAAAAGGAAGCATCGGGGGGACAAAAGAAATCAAATCAAATCAACCTTTATTGTCATGATGCTGTACATGCAACTGTAGTGCAGGCAAGATGAAATTACATTTCTCTAGGCATCCATATAAGTAAAAAGAACATAATTTAAGACACACTCACACACCCCCTCACCCCCCACCCCAACACAGCCATTCACACATCCCTGAGACATACTTGAAACTAACTAGAACTATATACATATAATATACATAATATCCATAAGGTGCAGTAGTATGTATGAAGAAGACCCTTCTTCAGTCACGAACACAAACAGGTATGTGATTTTTCTGTTTTTGTTTTTTTTTTTCCCTCAGTAATGACATAATTGAATAATTTTATGTAGACTAATGAATAAGCAGTCAGTTTTAAGACCTTTACTGTCTTGGTATATTTTTGTATTTAATCCGTCTCTGAGCTAAATAATATCAACCTATTTTTATCTTGTGACAAAGCAGCAAGTATGGCCATCCTTGCAGTTTCCAGGCTTTGTTTCTTAAATACTTGGACAGTGTGATATGCTTGAACCAGTCATTGGTTAAAGTTTTACCACTCTTATAAGATAAGATAAGATAAGATAAGATAAGCCTTTATTAGTCCCACAACGGGGAAATTCCAGGATTGCAACAGCACAGGGATAGCAACACTCAGAGCAACAATCAGAAGGCAAGAAAAAAAAAAAAAAAAAAAAAAAAAAGCTGGTACAAAAGCTGACAGAGACCCCTTCAGAGAGGAAAACTGGTTGGTCACAGAGAGCCTGTGTCATGAGGCCATTGCACTAATGAAGCATACAGCTGATGAAGCAATGATAAAGGAGAAGATGAAGCAGACTTTCACCTTTCGCCAAAAGATGGTTCATGACCAAGTGAAATCCTCTGAGATCTTTACAGTGTTCCCAATATTCCTGGACATAGCAGAAATTGTAGTAGATCTTAGTCTGCTTGGTTTTAAAACTGTCAAGTTTTTTTTGTTCTGTAACAGCCTGGATAGGGCAGTAACTCTGTCAGGACTACAGTGCCACACCTTAATGTTTACTGTTCTGCTTTCACTTACTTCATCTCATCTGCAGATTGAGCAGGACTTTACTCTGGTGTTTGGTGATGCAGTCGCTGCAAAGTTCCTTGAAAAGTGGCCAGCTGTGTACAAGCATAAAGTCCTTAAACAAAGTTGTGGTCTCACACACAGGCGCGCTCCAAGACCTGGTTCAAAATGCTGAATCCACAATTGAAGTGGAAAATGGTATGTTGGAATAAAAATGTTTTTCCAATATAGTAAGTACTACACTTTTTTTCTGCACGGCAAATAGTACAAAATTTGTACTTTTACATTTAAATTTTTTTAAGGGTGGGACAGTGACATGTGGTCCATTCTGATCCTTGTCCACCTTTTGCCACCATCACCTCATGGCCACAAGAGACCAGGAAAGCTCTCAGCTAGACAAGCTACTGGCCAGCTTGTAAATTTCATCAAGATAAGGTTACAATCTATCTATAAATTCAAGGGATCTGTCTGTTTGTGTGTCTGTGTGTGTGTTCCTCAGATATCTCTCAAACCGTTCCTCAGACTGACCTAAGGTTTGATACATGGTTTCCTGAGGTTACAAGGGTGTGGATCCCCGAATATGGAATCACTCAGTCAAAATATGTAATTTTTATCAATAAAAGTTTAGCCACCACTCTGTGACCACTGTCTTCATGTCCTGGCTTCAAGAAATGTGGACGGGGTTTCAGATTGACTGCGTGCTCATTGGACAATATGGCTTCAAGAAGTGTGGGCAGGGTTTCGGATTGACTCCGTGCTCACTAGACAATATGTCATGAATTGCTGCCCTTCCGGGGCAGAAGAGACAAGGACCCAAATGCAGGATAGAGTTGTGCATTTTTATTGAACATAAGAATGACAAAGCTCCAAGGAGCAAACTGAGCATTAAACAAAGTACAAACACTAACGCTCAGCGGTTCATTGGAGAGTGAGTAAAGAGGAAATGGATCCAAAGCGCTCGCAGACAAGACTGCAGAGCGGGGGTGGGGGTGGGGGGTGGGGGTGGGGGAATAGGAAAAAACCCAAAGCATTCCCAGACGAAACTGGGGAACGGTGGGAAACAGTACTTACAAGAGTTCTGGTAGGAGGTAGACGATACAATGAACCAGCGAGATATAAGTGAACAGACATAGGTTAAGATAAGATAAGATAAGATAAGCCTTTATTAGTCCCACAACGGGGAAATTCCAGGATTGCAACAGCACAGGGATAGCAACACTCAGAGCAACAATCAGAAGGCAAGAAAAAAAAGCAAGCAAGCAAGAGCAGCTAATATACATATGTACATATTACTATAAATATATATATATATACACACAGACACACAGTGCAGAGCATTGTAGCTGGATGGGATAAATATATGAGTATACGTATAAACACACAGTGCGGAGCATTGTAGCTAGATGGAATAAATATGTAGATATATAAACACCCACAGTACGGAGCATTGCAGCTAGGTGGAATAAATATGTAAATATATAAACACACAATGCGGAGCAATGTAGCTAGATGGAATAATATGTAGATATATAAACACACAGTGCGGAGCATTGTAGCTAGATGGAATAAATATATAGATATATAAATATAAACATAAACATAAACACACCCAGTGCGGAGCATTGTAGCTAGATGGAATAAATATGTAAATGTATAAACACACACAGTGCAGAGCATTGTTGCTAGATGGGATGAAACAGCACAACCGTCTACTTAGTTATCCTATATGGTATGATTATGTGCCCATACATATTCTCACCCTCCATAGCGACCGGTATTTTCCTACTTGTATGCCGGAGGGGACCATTGTGTAAGTCTATTGCATCTTTTGCA
The DNA here is from genome assembly GCA_020510985.1 of Pholidichthys leucotaenia. NCBI lineage: Eukaryota > Metazoa > Chordata > Actinopteri > Cichliformes > Pholidichthyidae > Pholidichthys > Pholidichthys leucotaenia. The sequence continues at coordinate 363,294,083 of CM035838.1, read as the reverse complement.
TTAAAAAAACTATTAGGTTGTTACGTCTTTTTGCTATCTCTGCGAGCAGCCCTGCTTAGGTTGTACAGTCTGACAGCCGTTGGTAGGAAGGACCTGCGAAACCTCTCGGTTGTGCACCTGGGATGATGTAGTCTGCTGCTAAATGAGCTCCTCAGTGCATTCAGTATGTCCTGCATAGGGTGGAACTCGGACTCCAGCAGAGATGACAGTTTAGCCACCGTCCTTCTCTCTCCTATCTCCTCCACCGGATCAAGGCGCTGCCCCAGGACGGAGCTAGCTTTCTTGATCAGTTTGTTCAGTCTCTTCCTATCAGCTGCAATAATGCCACTGCCCCAGCAGACCACTCCAAAAGTGATGGCTGATGCCACCACCGTGTCATAGAATGTCTTCAGCAGTGCCCCTTGTACACCAAAAGACCTGAGTCTCCTCAGTAGGAACAGCCTGCGCTGTCCCTTCTTGTAGAGTGCATCAGTATTGTGTGACCAGTCTAGTTTATTGTTCAGATGAACACCCAGGTACTTGTAGGATGTCACCATCTCAATGTCTGTTCCCTGTATATTTACTGGTGCTGTGAGGGGTTGTCCTTGCCTGTGGCAGTCCACCACCAGCTCCTTAGTTTTCGTCCTGTTGATCTGGAGGCAGTTCCGATGGCACCAGTCCACGAAGTCCTGGATAAGCCCTCTGTACTCAGCTTCATCTCCGTTGGAGATGAGGCCAACGATCGCAGCGTCATCAGAGAACTTCTGTAGATGGCAGTGTGTTGTGTTGTGTGAGAAGTCCGCAGTATAAAGAGTGAACAGGAAGGGAGCCAACACTGTTCCCTGGGGGGCCCCCGTGCTACCGATTATCGTGTCGGACACACGATAAATAATCCAAACATAACGAGCAGAGTAATTACAAGTGCGAGTGTGTATGTATGTGTGCACATGTGGCTGAGCTGAGTTAGCACAGGTGTGAGTGAGTGTGTATGTATGTGAGTGCGAGTGTGAATGTGGCTGAGCTGAGTGAGCCCAGGTGTGAGTGAGGATGTAAGAATGTGTATGTATGTGTGTGTGTGTGTATGTGAGTGTGAGTGTGGCTGAGCTGAGTGGAAGAAGCAAACAGTAATTGCATACAGCTGTCAAGCACTGACAGGAGAGGGAGGCGTGGCTGACAGCTGACAGGAGGCGGGGCTACCCCAAAAGGCTCCCTGACAGCTGCCTGTCACAAAAATACATGGGAACAAACCAAAACATCAACTGGCAGATAACAGGCACCAAAAATATGACAGGAGAATAAATACAGCCACAGAGCCATGAAGCTGGGTTTGGAAAAAGACCAAACCTGTCATGAGCCTCCCCGTGTGCTTTTACGTAGCACACGGAGGAGGGGAAGGAAGAACGGATTTACTCGCTGGTTACACCACACACACATTTATTAACAATAAAGGCAAACAGTTCAAAAATAAAGACTTACAAAAAAGCAACAGTGTACACTAAAGGGGCTCACACGATAACGTGCAATGGGCTGACCAGTGTACTGGGGCCACAAAAAACAGACAATACAAAATAACATAAATAGCTCGGGGTTAACTTGGAGTCCTCCAGAACGCTCTACTGTTATGGGAGGAAGAAACTGGGCAAGTGCCTAAGCGTAGCAGCACCGCTGCATGAGGAAACGCTGAACAGTTTGTACTCACAGCACAGGAGCAGTCCAAAAAGTCTATGTATATTCCAGGAGCACACACAACCCGAAACCGCATTGAGGGGAACAGTGACAGTGCGGCTTCCGACTCCTTCGTAAGACAGTCCATACTGTACATATGATGAGAACAACCATATAATAATGCACAATGGTCCAGCAGTGCTTGACTGGCAATGGCCGCCTAAGTACAAACACTGCTGGCACCACAAGTTGGGCACACCTGGGCAAGGCACGGGAAGACAAGTGCCGGGGAGGAATCAGATGGCTGTCAAAACAGAGGGAGCATGGTCAGACCGGCAAGTGTTAGACAACGCCCACATGAATGTAGGTCAAAGAGACTGCCTAACAGCCACCGGCCAGAGCGGTGGCTACAGGCACGGAAAAGAAAAAGAACAGAGACATAAAAACAACAAGAAGTCAAAAGATAACATAATAAGATAAGATAAGATAAGATAAGCCTTTATTAGTCCCACAACGGGGAAATTCCAGGATTGCAACAGCACAGGGATAGCAACACTCAGAGCAACAATCAGAAGGCAAGAAAAAAAAAAACAAAAAAAAAAACAAGCAAGCAAGAGCAGCTAATATACATATGTACATATTACTATAAAATATATATATACACACAGACACACAGTGCAGAGCATTGTAGCTGGATGGAATAAATATATGAAAATATGAACACACAGTGCAGAGCATTGTAGCTATATGGAATAAATATGTAAATATATAAACACCCACAGTACGGAGCATTGCAGCTAGGTGGAATAAATATGCAAGTGTGGCGGTTCGTTTTAACCCCACAACAGACTAAGGACACTCAGCCCTCTTTTCTCTGTTTTTCTGCTGCATTACTGAGAAGCAATGTGCCATTCATGTATTTGTGATGCAAACATGCATGTGTTGTGATGTAATGCGCCATTCTGTATAGTGTGCATATGGCTTGTCCTTACTGTGCTTTTTCTGAGCATCTTAGATGTGCTTTGGTGTATTAATGTCTACAGGTAGACGAGTTTCTTCTGTCTCACCTATGTGATGTTAATCGATGCCTTTCATCCTTTGTACTCATGCGTCCTGTCCTTACTGTGACCTAGAGACTCAGATCAATATGTAGATGTGCTTGTTAGCCTCTTTGTCTTGCACTTAGAGCGAGGTCTAGCTAATCTGCCCATTGTGATGTATGGCTTACAAATGCAAATACCTCCTGCCTGTTCTGTTGTCCCTTTGATCATTCTAGACTGTGGGGTATGTCTTTTTGATGTATTGTTATGATCAAGTATTTAAGGTGCAACTCTGTAACGCAATCTCTCTCTCTTACTCTCTCACTCTGATCCTGCAACAGGTGGACACACTGTGTCCGCCTCTCCTTCTCTGAGAGCTTAGGGATCCCGCTCCGGGCTGCTCCACTATGCACCGGAGAGGGGATCCCGTGAAGGCGACATGATATAATAAAACCTGCTTAAAACCACAGCACTGCTGCTTATTTTTCCATGCCGCCTCACTGGTGACCCCTCGAACACGCACACGTTTTGTGCGAAAGCAACCTTCCGAGCTGGACAGCCACACAGCTGCGTTGGTGGCCCCTTGAAGACGCACACATTTTGTGCAACGCAGCCTTCTGTTTTGGATGGCCACGCTGGCGAACCGACGCTAAAAAAAACGAGCGGCCAGCGAACGCAACACCCGGGCATGAATGCTCCGTCGCCTGAGATCTGCACAACCACGCTGGACCGGCCGCTCTCACTGAGAGCGCACGCACCTCGTCCTCTCTCCACGACGGCAACCTCCAGGGCCGACGGGGAGCGCAGCGCGTGGAACTGAACGCACCATGGCCGCACGAGCGACAACGATCGTCTCCTCCCTCTCACCGCTCCAACGCAGCTGCACGAGCCCGGGGCACAAAGATCGTCTATTGCCTCGCACCGCTCCAACGCGCCTCCACGAGCCCGAGGGACGGAGATCGTCTACTTCCTCACACCGCTCCAACGCAGCTGCATGAGCCTGAGGAACAAAAGATCGTCTAATCCCTCCCGCCGCTCCAACGCCTCTGCACGGGCCTGAGGGACTAAAGATCGTCTATTTCCTCTCAACGCTCCAACGCACCATGGCCAAATCTACAGCAACAGCTCATCCTGGATTTTACCGGCGCCGTCTGCGCCGTTCTCCACCAAGTTTCTGCACCCTGACTCGCCACTCCAGCGGCCCGCTCACCTGAAGCACGCATGCAGCACGCTCGAAGGATTTGTTAACAGTCTCAGCCACGCCAGAGACCGCCATCGTCCTCCGCCGCTGCCCACAGAACCTTCAGGGCTGCTCGTTCACCTGAAGCAAGCACGCAGCTCGCCACTGGATTTTTTAATGGTCTTAGCCACGGCACAACGGGATTTCAGCCGTCAGCTGTTCCCGGGAGCTTTGGGGTTGCTTCAGCACCCAAAGCCAACAGTCCCCCTGCTTTGTTTACTTTTTCTCTTACAGCCACTCCTGCTTTTCTTCATGGCCACAAGAGGAGTCAGAGACTAATTTTTCTTCTTGTGATCTCCGCACGTGCAACGGGACAAACCCTCGACGTCACGGAGCAGCAAGCAATTTTTGCACGGCTCAGGACGATTTCACAGCTCCTGCCGGCACTTACTACCCCTCCCCTCCCTCCCCCTCCGCCTGCAGCGAGCTTCTCCCACAGCTCGCTCACACAGATGGATTATCGAGGTCGCGACCCCCTGCCGCGTCCTCTGGGGGGGAGCGTGTGTGGCGGTTCGTTTTAACCCCACAACAGACTAAGGACACTCAGCCCTCTTTTCTCTGTTTTTCTGCTGCATTACTGAGAAGCAATGTGCCATTCATGTATTTGTGATGCAAACATGCATGTGTTATGATGTAATGCGCCATTCTGTATAGTGTGCATATGGCTTGTCCTTACTGTGCTTTTTCTGAGCATCTTAGATGTGCTTTGGTGTATTAATGTCTACAGGTAGACGAGTTTCTTCTGTCTCACCTATGTGATGTTAATCGATGCCTTTCAGCCTTTGTACTCATGCGTCCTGTCCTTACTGTGACCTAGAGACTCAGATCAATATGTAGATGTGCTTGTTAGCCTCTTTGTCTTGCACTTAGAGCGAGGTCTAGCTAATCTGCCCATTGTGATGTATGGCTTACAAATGCAAATACCTCCTGCCTGTTCTGTTGTCCCTTTGATCATTCTAGACTGTGGGGTATGTCTTTTTGATGTATTGTTATGATCAAGTATTTAAGGTGCAACTCTGTAACGCAATCTCTCTCTCTTACTCTCTCACTCTGATCCTGCAACAGGTGGACACACTGTGTCCGCCTCTCCTTCTCTGAGAGCTTAGGGATCCCGCTCCGGGCTGCTCCACTATGCACCGGAGAGGGGATCCCGTGAAGGCGACATGATATAATAAAACCTGCTTAAAACCACAGCACTGCTGCTTATTTTTCCATGCCGCCTCACAAGTATATAAACACACACAGTGCGGAGCATTGTAGCTAGATGGAATAAATATATAGATATATAAATATAAACACACCCAGTGCTGAGCATTGTAGCTAGATGGAATAAATATGTAAATATATAAACACACACAGTGCAGAGCATTGTTGCTAGATGGGATGAAACAGCATAACCGTCTACTTAGTTATCCTACATGGTATGATTATGTGCCCATACATATTCTCACCCTCCATAGCGACCGGTATGTTCCTAGTTGTATGCCGGAGGGAACCATTGTGTAAGTCTATTGCATCTTTTGCATTCAAAAAACTATTAGTTTGTTACGTCTTTTTGCTATCTCTGCGAGCAGCCCTGCTTAGGTTGTACAGTCTGACAGCCGTTGGTAGGAAGGACCTACGAAACCTCTCGGTTGTGCACCTGGGATGATGTAGTCTGCTGCTAAATGAGCTCCTCAGAGCATCCAGTATGTCCTGCATAGGGTGGAACTCGGACTCCAGCAGAGATGACAGTTTAGCCACCGTCCTTCTCTCTCCTATCTCCTCCATCGGATCAAGGCGCTGCCCCAGGACAGAGCTAGCTTTCTTAATCAGTTTGTTCAGTCTCTTCCTATCGGCTGCAGTAATGCCACTGCCCCAGCAGACCACTCCAAAAGTGATGGCTGATGCCACCACCGTGTCATAGAATGACTTCAGCAGCGCCCCTTGTACACCAAAAGACCTGAGTCTCCTCAGCAGGAACAGCCTGCGCTGTCCCTTCTTGTAGAGTGCGTCAGTATTGTGTGACCAGTCTAGTTTATTGTTCAGATGAACACCCAGGTACTTATAGGATGTCACCATCTCGATGTCTGTTCCCTGTATATTTACTGGTGCTGTGAGGGGCTGCCCATGCCTGCGGCAGTCCACCACCAGCTCCTTAGTTTTCCTCGCGTTGATCTGGAGGCAGTTCCGATGGCACCAGTCCACGAAGTCCTGGATAAGCCCTCTGTACTCAGCTTCATCTCCGTTGGAGATGAGACCAACGATCGCAGAGTCATCAGAGAACTTCTGTAGATGGCAATGTGTTGTGTTGTGTGAGAAGTCCGCAGTATAAAGAGTGAACAGGAAGGGAGCCAGCACCGTTCCCTGGGGGGCCCCCGTGCTACTGATGATCGTGTCAGAAACACAGTCCCGGGTTCTCACAAACTGAGGCCGGTTCGTGAGGTAGTCCAGGATCCATGATGACAGGTGCTGGTCCACCCCTGCGCACAGCAGCTTGTCCTTCAGGATCATCGGTTGGATGGTGTTGAAAGCACTGGAGAAGTCAAAGAACATGATCCTCACCATATTCCCGGGCTTCTCCAGGTGGGACAGAGAATGGTGAAGGAGGAAGATCACTGCATCCTCCACCCCAATGCCATGCTGGTAGGCGAACTGGAGTGGATCCATCGCTGGTTCCACCAGGGGGCGGAGATGAGCAAGGAGCAGTCTCTCCAGGGTCTTCATCAAGTGGGACGTCAAGGCCACCGGTCTGTAGCTGTTCAGGTCTTTGGGGTGGGAAGTTTTTGGTACAGGTACCACACAAGATGTTTTCCACAGCTGTGGTACCCTCCCCAGTTTCAGGCTCATGTTGAAGATATACGTCACAATCCCACACAGCTGGTCTGCACAGGACTTGAGGAGCTTTGCGCTGATGCCGTCCGGTCCCGACGCCTTCCTCGCCTTGATCTTCCTCAGCTCCGTCCTCACCTGGGTCTTGGTCAGGGTCAGGATGGGGGGCTGTGTGTTGGGAGTGGGGGGGGTGTCGGTGGAGTGGGGAGTGGGCAGCAGAACTTGATTTCTTAGAGGCAGCAGTGGTTGTTGTGCAGACGGGGGAGGGCGGTTGGTCAAATCTATTGAAAAACAGATTCAGGTTGTTCGCCCACTCCCTGCCCCCCGTGGCCTGGGGGGAGGTATTCTGGAGCCCCGAGATGGTTTTGAGGTTTCTCCAGACCCCGCTGATGTCGCTCTGTTGCAGCTTGTCCTCCATCTTCTTCCTGAAGCTGTCCTTGCCTTCTCTGATCTTTCTCCTCAGCTCCCTCTGTACGGAATACATAATACATAATACATAATAAACCTGATACCTGAGCCACAGAGAACGGTCAGAACCGAGACTACAGGATAACACCGGCTTGGTTTGTGACACAAAACCAGTTCATGACACAATATGCGGCATCACAACCTGTCAGTCACCACAGTGTTGCCTGGACAAAACAAGGAAGTGAAAAATGATAAATTTGACTAGAAAGATAATGGTGAAAATTTAATGCTTAAAAAAATTATACTATAAAGTTGCCGTGATTGCATAGATAGATCTAAAGGATAATTCGGCATATGTGGAGAACATGAGGTGCGCGAGCAGACTGGGCGGAACGTCAGTGGAGACCTGGGTCTGACAAAGAACACCGGTGTATCAACACAGAACATGCCGGGAGAAGCAACAGCCTAACTAGGTGGACCATGGTCCTTCGAGGGAAGGCACACCCAGCCTGCCCAGTCAGTAGTAGACAGGAGTATCTGCATCATCTGTGTGCACAGGACTGTGAGTCCCCTCTCCCGCACGAGTATCTAAAAATTAAAAACTTAATACCGCCATGACTGTGGAGCGGACTGGCCGGAATGACTTAACGACTAAATGCAGGACACAAAAACACCCAAATAATGAAATAAATCACTTTTTAGTTAAATATTTACTGACAAATGGGAAATGCTAGCCACGGTTACATGTGCAAAATTTCTTCAATCTGATTACAATTCAGATCAGAACTTTACTGTTTACATGGATCCTGAAAAAGCTGATCCGATTGGGACGTGCGTTTCCATGTATCACACGTTTGAATGGACTAAATCATTTTGACATGCGCACAATTATCCGACATTCCGGAAATGGTAGAAGAAGAAGCAACTTCCGATGTAAACAAACCCCGCTTCGTGTCTCTTTTAAAAATGGACCTGTATTGTGTTATTCAGACTGTACTTTTGCTTCTGTTGGTCTCCGTAATGAAGCTACAAGTACATACTTCTGCATATGATGAACAGAGGGAGACAGCAGGACGATACAGACCAGATTTGTTTTACGCCCGCCATGTCTTCCGCTAGCTGCTGTAAAGATGGAAATGCATCACGTCGACGTGTGGCTGATGTACAGACATGCGCAGTAAACATATTTTCTACCCAAACTTCGGAATAAGTGTTTATATGCGCACCAATCAGATTAACCTGTTGCACTTCGGTGTACCGCGGGCGGGCACGTCTCTGCATCCTAGGACGCACGAGGGCGTCCTAGTATGCACACTGTGCATCCTAGGAGGCACTGAAAAAAAAAACACCTGCATTTCCGTTCTTCCATTACAGACACAGCTGCGAACAGAAAGCCAAAGGAGTGCTTTGATTGGTTTAGATGTGATTGACCTCTCATTCGACTAATAAGAGCCTTGAATTGGGTTTCTGAAACCTTGAAGAACCAATGACTGAAAACCTAGCAAGAAGGACCCGCCTACCAACGGCTGTGAATGCAGCCAGCCAATTGAAGCACAGAAGTTCGAAAGCTGTTTTGTGTAAGGCTGAGTGACACACAGGCCTTCGCCAGTCTTTTTTTCTAACTACTGTTCTTATTTGTTTTGAAAAATCGCTCGCCAAAACCGCAATCATGGAAGCGCAAAACCGCAATAATGGAATTATGGTTTGACCGGGTGGCGAGACCCGAACCACGAGTCCGTAACAAGCGGACCAGCTTCATGTTCGTCTGACAATGAGGAAGAGAAGTTCGCCAGCTACGCTGCTGTTGTGAACAGGTAAGTGTTATAAGGTAAATTATTCTTTATCCCTGAAAATTGTAATCAAAAATGACTTTTGACTGATCGGTAAATTACAACTGTGCGTCATCGCCACATGACGGACCGCGGCGCACGAACCCATGCACCGGGCGATGTCCGTCCTCTGTAGCGGGGGGGGGGGGACAACCCCTCCACACACACACACACACACACAGCCCTGAGTGTCACCTTTCATTAGAGCCCAAGATGAAGCTTCTATATTGAATCATTCAAAAGTTACAGACGTTTTTCCAAACTGTGCCATTTGGCACAATTTGGCACAGTTCAAAAATGCCTGGGAACAACCTGAAAACAAAGCTGTGTAATATATTCATTTTTTGTGGTATTGTTACAAAATTTTGACCTCAGCCGGATAACACTTGGTTCTACATTTCTGTTGCATTTTCCAGCCCAAATCTGAAGCTGTGTGTTATTTGCAAGCATTTGTATCCAAAAAAACACCCAGGTGAAATTTATTTTCTTCAAGTTCACTATGTTTAGATGACTGTTACTCAGTGGCTGGAGCACTTAGAGAGATTATGACTGTTTTGCCAAAAAATTCAAAGTGTTTTCTTTTAAATGAGACCAACCCCATGAAGATAAGATAAGATAAGCCTTTATTAGTCCCACAACGGGGAAATTCCAGGATTGCAACAGCACAGGGATAGCAACACTCAGAGCAACAATCAGAAGGCAAGAAAAAAAACAAGCAAGCAAGAGCAGCTAATATACATATGTACATATTACTATAAAATATATATATACACACACACACACACACACACACACACACAGACACACAGTGCAGAGCATTGTAGCTGGATGGAATAAATATATGAATATATGAACACACAGTGCAGAGCATTGTAGCTAGATGGAATAAATATGTAAATATATAAACACCCACAGTACGGAGCATTGCAGCTAGGTGGAATAAATATGCAAGTATATAAACACACACAGTGCGGAGCAATGTAGCTAGATGGAATAATATGTAGATATATAAAAACACAGTGCGGAGCATTGTAGCTAGATGGAATAAATATATAGATATATAAATATAAACACACCCAGTGCTGAGCATTGTAGCTAGATGGAATAAATATATAGATATATAAATATAAACACACCCAGTGCAGAGCATTGTAGCTAGATGGAATAAATATGTAAATATATAAACACACACAGTGCAGAGCATTGTTGCTAGGTGGGATGAAACAGCATAACCGTCTATTTAGTTATCCTACATGGTATGATTATGTGCCCATACATATTCTCACCCTCTGCAAAGATGCTGCAAAGGGTTGAAGAACAGCTTTCGATTTACTTTGGGCACGTTATTTTTTGGCGTTTTTAGGGAAATTGACCAGAGTGCAAGGGGTTAACAATTGGCATAACTCACCTGTCTCAATCGGAAGGAAATTTTGATCCAAATGAGTGTGATAGGGTCAGAATATTCAAACTGGCGTGTTTACATGAAGCATTTTTATTCCAATCAGGCTTTTAATCCAGTTACTTGTGTCCATGTAAACATGGTTACTGATGCAACGGTTGCAGTAAAATGGGTCCTTCTGCTGTGAATTATAATAGATGGATAGATGTACTTTATTGATGTTGGGTGTTTTGTAGTTAATTCGGTTGATTCCAGTTTAAAAAAAAAACTTAACAAAATATTGCTAAAATATAAAATGATGCACTACAATGGGTCTCAAATATTTGTAAACATGTCCTGTTATGGCACTGCATGAATTTATTGATGATACACAGAAGAAATTCAATATTCCATTGAACTCCATCACTGAACAGTAATATAAATATTATAATGATGACTGAACAACTCCCATTCCCCAAAATGCAAGATACACTATTATGAGTATTTCGCACAAAATGGCACAAGAGAACAGCAAAAAGTTCCACGCGGCGAGACTAAGCAACACGAGCGATAAAGAGCAATGAATGCGGTCTTCCTTCGCTGGGTATGGGCGCGGCAGGGAGAGAAGGTGGGTGAAACGTCTCGGCCAATCAGCTTGTGGGGTGAAACGTCTCGGCCAATCAGCTTGCGAGATTTCCGAGCCGAGCCAACACGAGAACAGCGAACAGAGAGGTGGATTTTTGAGTTGTGCGGGCTCTCCGTGTTGATACCTGATGTTCTAATGTCGTCTCCCTGCCTTCTGCTAGCGCCCGCCCATTATTTCTCAATTTTGAATTTTTGATGAATATTTTTGAAAAATCCGCGATGCACTGAGGGTGCAAAAGGTGAAGCGTGAAGTAGCGAGGGATCACTGTATAAGTGATAAAGGATCAGACAAATAAGTGATCTGACAAACAAATAAACAAGGGATCTGAAACAGTCACTAATATTGGATGTCCCATTCATTGTCAATATTTAGGTATTCTGTAATTAATATTCACACAGTCAAATAAATCTTAGTGCCATTTAGTCCCTTTTATATTTGTTAAAGTCTAACATTACCTACATATAGGCTACACCTCTGTATTCCACTTTCCAACACAGCCTACATTTGGGCCTATAAAGCCTGATTGGGCTACCTGTTTCAGACAGGAATACTTGCGTTCTACGGGCATGCACTAGTTCAGTTAAATTTGAAAGAAGTTTAATGTTCTGTCCCAATTTCTTATCCTATTAATCACTTTTTACAATCATACTAAGATCATGATTCTGTTAGTTAAAGTTTTTAAACTGTTTGCTTTAAATTATTCTACTTAATAGCAGACTAATGTAGTTATGTCACACAGGGACCAGCATCCAGGGGCATCTGGACAGCATCACAGAGCTGTCAACCCTATATGCTTGCTGTGGGGACCCAAAGGAGTGTGATCCAAAAAAACTTTATTGTGGTTGACAAACAGGCCATACCTTGTAAGTCATCAGACTCTCTTGCCTGTTTTGATGAGCTCTTCAAAGCTCATTTTGTCTTCAGTATCTCATACAACCATGATCTGGTGAATGTGCACAACTTCTTGCAGACTACTATTTATGAAATAGATGTTGACACCACTAAGGTGAATCCCAGGGTTGCAGAGTTGAGGGCTTGGATGCTGCACTGAGTTGATAATGAGATGTGTTCTATTTGCAAAAGCTCTCAGGCAAGTGTAAATCCCTATGTAATGGGTGTTAAATGTTCTTGCATTCTAAATTCTTTGCAGTACTTCAATACATATGAACATTTCTCAGTCGATATTATGCATGACATCTTGGAGGGAGTAGCACAATATGAAATGAAACTGACAATACTGCACTTGATAGATGAGTACACCACATCAGAGGAAGTGCATAGAAGACTTTAGAGCTTTAACTATGGCTACATAGAGCAAAGCAACAAACCTCCTGCGCTGAACTTGGGAGAGGACTCCAATGACTTGGGGTTAAATTGCATCCAATCCTGGTGTTTACTTCGTAATCTACCACTTATTTTTGGAGACTTGGTTTGTCCAAACAATCAACGCTGGTATTTGCTCCTGCTGTTGGCTCAGATGGTTAACATTGTATTTTCTCCAGTGTTATCAAAAGGTATCACTTTTTCTTTTTTTTTTAAAACACTTGATTGCTGAACACCACATGTTATTTAAGCATTTGTTTCCTAACAAGAAGCTGCTACTGAAGCATCATTTTATGGTGCATTACCCTACATCGATTCTTAAAATTGGACCACTTCTGCATAGTTGGTGCATGAAGCAAAGCATAATTTCTTTAAAAAGCAATTGAAAAGCTTCAAAAATGTAACTAAGACATTGGCAAAGAAACACCAAAGTCAAATGACATACAATTGGCAGACATTTGACCCCAACAGAATGATAATTGGACCAGGTAAAATGTCGTCTTTAAATGTGATAGACAGGGTGAATGAGATAGCGGAGACTCTTCAGGTACCAACTGACACCAAGGTGCTAAAAGTTAGATGGGCCAAACACCATGGAAATAAGTATCGGTAAGGTTTGGTTGTTTGTATTAAAGTCCATTGTGAAATGCCAGTTTTTCACAAAATCCACCGTGTTAAGGATGAGGGGTTACTGTTGGTTACATTTGAACTACAAACAGTATGTCTTGAGCATTTTAATGCATTTAAGGTTTTGTGTACAAAAGATGGCCCTCATGTAGTTGATGTCAAAGAGCTGTTCTGTCACAAAGCATTTGACTTACAGATGTCATACAGTTGTGATGATTCAAGCTTGTTTATTATCCCATACTGTTTCCTGTGATCTATAAAGTATCATATGCACAGTAAACTCTTTGAAGCCCATGGGTTGGGTTACATTTGTACAAGCGCCACAGTTTTGTTAAAATTGTATTTGTGACGGAAACTGTTAAAATGTCAATGCTTTGATATACTGCTCATTTTTATTAAGAATAAAATGTGCTTGGTTGAATTCTGATTTAGTGACCATGAGTTTTAACATAACCATCAGTGTGTTACATTTGAGTAAAATGCATTCCTATTTAGAGTAAAACATCTGTTTTGAGTGAAGTAAAACTCATTTTGAGTGAAATTTAACTCTATTTAAAGTAAAAGCCCTCTGCAGTGAGTGACATACAACTCAATGTTCAGTAAAACTGGGGTAGAGTTGTTTTAATTTTATACTTCATAGAGTAAATTGTCATCATGTAGAGTAAAATATAAACACCGAATAGAGTAGAATTTACTCTGCCAAGAGAGTAATTTTCACTCTATTTAGACTGGGACCAAATGCTATATTTTTTAGAGTGAAATTTTATTCAATCTGAGTAAAATTTATTCAGAATTTTTTTTCTGTGTAGGGGTAATTTTCAACCCCTACCCCTTGGCCTTTGATTTCAAGGACCAAGGGGTGGGGGGTAGGAAAAGGGGAAGGGGTAGACATGAGAACTGGGATGGACCCCAAACCTACCTGTACTTCACTCTCATATTGCAAATATTTTTCTCGACTGCTTTATAGTATTTACAGTACTCCTGTTAATAATTAAGCAATGTTTCTCTTGCTATTTTTATGTATGTATAAGGGTCATTTACTTTTAAAAAGATTGTAAATTTAGTTCAAGTAAAATTTAGCATGCAAGAGTCAAATTTGATCATGTTAAGCATAATTTTCCAACCACATACATAATTGTGGCTAGTAACTTTAGAAAATCACTAGCCACCGTGGCCGGTGAGGAAAAATGTTAATGTCTAGCCCTGGCTGTAACTCTTGTAGCCGCCATGCAAATGTGCTGTCACTAGGGACGTTTAATTGACTTTCAATTAATTGTTGATAAGAAATGTGAGTGTGAACAGGGCATCCTTGAAAAAGAGAGGTCGCCTCTCAGTGGAACTACCCTGCATAAATAAAGGTTAAATAAAATTAAAAAAAAAACATGGACAAATTTATCTCAAAATGTGCTTTAAAGAACTGTTATCCTTTCATTGACATTCTTTCAGAAGACCACAGGTGTCTTCAGACAGGCCACTGTCATTTAGCTTGCTTTCACACATTGTTTTTTTATTAAGCTCATGTTTTAGCTGGTTTTAGCTCTACATTAATTTTTAAACAAAAAAAAAATGAAAATGAATTCTTTGTTCAATTTCATACTAAACGTATTATCCATGCATCTATCTTCTACCGCTTTTCCGGAGGTCCGGGTCGCGGAGGCAGCAGTTCAAGCAGAGAAGCCCAGACTTCCCTCTCCTCGACCACCTGCTCCAGCTTTTCAGAGAGGATACCAAGGCGTTCCCAGACCAGCTGGGAGACAAAGTCTCTCCAGCGAGTCCTGGGTCTGCCCCGGGGTGTCCTTCCAGTGGGATGTGCCCGAAACATCTCAAGTGGGAGGCGTCCATGAAGCATCCTGATCAGATGTCCATACCACCTCAACTGGGTCCTTTCAATGTGGAGGAGCAGCAGCTCTACTCTGAGCTTCTCCCGGATGGCTGAGCTCCTCACCCTATCACTAAGGGTGAGTCCAGCAATCCTACAAAGGAAGCTCATTTCAGCCGCTTGTATCCGTGATCTCATTCTTTTGTCATTACCCAAAGCTTATGACCATAGGTGAGGGTAGGAACGTAGACTGACTGGTAATTCAACAGCTTTGCCTTAGAGCTTAGCTCCCTCTTCACCATAACAGACAAAATGTAATATAACATTTTATAATACAGGAGAACAGTAAATGTTTTTGTTGACTCCAAATAAATGGGTCTAAAATCTACAACTAAAATCCTAAAAAATATTTTACAGGAGAACACAAACTAAACTGTATTGCATTAAAAAAAAAGATAATCTAAAAAAACCCAAGATTTCACAAAAAGTCCACCTCTATACAATATTTTCAGTGCAGAAAAAAAGGACACAAAATATAATTCCAGGACACAAGATATAATTCCACACAACAGAATTCCTTGCCTTTTTTTTTTTTTAATCTCAACAGTAAACTCTGTTACAGCATAGATGGAGCGGTAACTCCATGGTTCCAGGGAGAGGGGAGGGGATCTTTTCATGTTCAGTAACACATGGAGCTTTTACAGAGTTTTTAAGTGATATCGGAGGCTATGACAAGGACCTCCATAACCAGCAACCTCACCTCTGCATCCCAACATGGACTACTCTCGGCAGAATAGAGGAAGAAGGTAAGTACATTCAATTTCACAACAGAGCTTCTTTTTGTGGGTACAGATCTGAAACAGTCTGTTCGAGGTGGATGTCCTGGCTGTCGGCCTTGCGTGTGTGCGTGTGTGTTGGTGGAGCTCATTCTAAAGCTCTGATCCTAGAACCACCCGTGGTTACATGAACACCTTTGAAGCAGAATGATACATATCCAGTGAAACTGGAGTGCAATTATAGTAACTCCTGGAATTCCTATTGTCCAATCAAATTGCTTGGTTGGAACTAACTGTTGTATAAAATAAATGATAGAATTACTTCATATGTCTCACTGTAATGGCTGGACCAGCATAGACTGTCTATATGTACCAGACTTTGTATTTTATTGGGAGAATCGATGTTTAAACAACGGGAAAGTTGAAGATACGCATCTGTGTTCATCTGGCTTTACAAATGTAGCTATTGTCATAAACCCTCCCGTGCGCCTCTCCATTGCGCACGGTGAGGGGAGAAAGGATGAGGATTTACGCACTGGGTTAACACCACACACACATTTATTGAACAGATGGATAAACTCACACGCAGTTCAAAAAAACATTTGCGCTCAAGGTTACAATGACGTCCTCCAGGATGCTTTACAGTCATAGGACGAAACTGGGCAAAGTTCCAAAGCGTGCAGGAACGGGGGAAACGCCGACAGTTTATACTCACGGGACTGGAGTCCCTGCTGAAGAGACGTGGCACATGATTGGACACTCTAGGAGTCCAAGTAAGTCCAAGAGCCTAACACCTCTCCAAGACACGAACAATAATCCAACAATGCTTGACTGGTGAAGCCCTGCTTAAGTACAAGCATTGCTGGATACACAATTAGGAACACCTGGGCGCAGCGTGGAAAGATGGCATACAGGAGTGGGAACAGCTGACAGTGATTAGAGTAGGGGGCGTGGTCAGACCAGCAGACAGTCAGACAGCGCTCACACCAGCGAGAGCCAAAGGAGCTGCCTCACCGCTGCCGGCCAGAAGGCAGTGGCTATGGGTAAGGAACAGCACTGAATGCATAATATGCACATACACAGCAGCCCCTAAACCCACAGAGAGATCAGGACCGAGCTGGGAGTGACCAAGCCAGCTTGGCTCCTGACAGCTATCTTGTGTTAACGCCCTACTACAATAAACGTGAGCTCAGGGAAAATCACTGTGATTCATTACTGTGCTGGCAGCACATCAGTAGTGTCTACTGATTTGCTGTTTTTACTCTCCACTTCTCATTCATTGTTGCACAGTGTATTCTGGATTCATTGTGGCACATTTGACTGTTGTGAGAATAAGCCAAGCAAAAACTTTTAAATGAACATACAGTACATGTGTATTTCTCACCTCAAATGTTTTCAGAATCATTTCTGCTGCATCGTTTAAGATATTAGAGAAATTTTATTGTCCAGGTATTGGATCTGTTTAATGTGTTGCAGCACCTGCCTTCTAGTAGAGAGGAGTCATCCAATTAAAAGCAAGTCTGGGTTTGCACAGCTGTAATTTTTGAAGAAGTGTATGAGATTCAGAAGCAGCGGTTCCAACATGCTGCTGGATCAGCCTTTTTGTAAGTGATTCAGTACAGTTCATTGTATTAGTACATTTAAACAAATTGTTTGCGAATGTCATAGCACTAGTGTTCAGACAGCCCTGAAAGTGCGTTCGCCTTAATGCCGATTTTAATTTGATTAGTGCCTTTTGGTGTGCAAAAAGACCATGTATTCACACTAAATGGCACAAGCAGTGTAACAGTAATACTTTTTCACTGGGGACAGAAAAAGTTGAACTTGAATCCAGTTAACTCAGGAAGGAGTTGTTTCCTTTAAAATAGGAGAAATTACTCTTGTTAGTCACCTGTGTCTCGAGGGGTAAGCAAAGACAACACACTACCTGACATCTAATCCATTTACTTCAAATTGCTAATTACTTCTTTCTTCTCTGTTTTAACAACTCGGTTAGGAGTTGAGGGATGTAGAAGAGTCTAGAAGCAAGGTAAAGGAGAAAAAACTTCTTTTTAGTCAGCTGAAATGACAGAAGCTTGTAGATTTTAACTGTACTGAGAGTTTGAGCAAATGCTAATTTCCTCAGAAAGGTAAAAATCCATTAATACAGTATGGTCTTTAGACTAAAAATTGTTTGTTTCTAAATTTAAGGTATGGTAAGAGGTTACCTCATGCCTATTTAGACACACACCCACAAGGATGTGGTGATCTCACCATCCCCTCAATATTAATCCAACAGGTGAGTGTGGTGGATTCAGTCACAGTTTTGATGTTGAGGAATCTGGCTTAAAAAGAGCTATGTTTCTTTTAAAGGTCTGACATCACAAATGTCAGAACATTTTAATTTCATTCTTCGCATTCTGATATTTTAATGACTTTATTAGTTCAGTTTCTCTGCTAAAAGATCCACATTTGCAGCATTACAAACCCCAACAGCAGATTTCATTGAATTTCTTTGCACTGATGACTGATCAGTGAAAACACCTGCTGAAGAGACGTGGCACATGATTGGACACTCTGGGCCTGAGCTCATCTGAGATGGACTGACGCAAAGTGAAAAAGTGTGCTGTGGTCTGATGAGTCCCCCTTTCAAATTGTTTTTGGAAATCGTAGATGTCATGTCCTCTGGTCTAAAGAGTAAAAAGACCATCCAGATTATTATCAGTGCGAAGTTCAAAAGCCAGCAGATGTGATGATATGGGAGTGTGTTAATGCCCATGGCATGGATAGCTTGTACATCTGCGAAGGCACCATTAATGCTGAACAGTACATACAGGTTTTGCAGCAACATATAAGATGAGATAAGATAAGCCTTTATTAGTCCCACAATGGGGAAATTCCAGGATTGCAGCAGCAACAGGATAGCAGCATTCAGAGCAATAGTAAATAAGATAAGAACTGGTTAGCCAAAGCAGTAAATGAACATACATATGTACACAGTTAGTATATACACAGTGCAGGAGCATTGCAACTAGATGGTATAAACAGCATACCAGGTTTGTTAAATTACCCTGCAGAATATGAATATGTACCCAGACAGTATATTTCACATTTGAATCAGCAGTGTTGTTGCCACCCTCAGTAATGATTGTTACTGTCCTAGCTCTGTATTGGAGGGGACAATCTCTATTGTGCAAAGTTGTTATCTTTAGTACATTTAATACGACCTCTATGAGCAGCCCTGATAAGATTATAAAGTCTGACAGCCGTAGGTAGGAAAGACCTGCAGAACCTCTCCATCGTGCACCTGCTAAATGAGCTCCTCAGTGCGTTCAGCATGTCCCGCACTGGGTGGGACTTAGACTCCAGCAGAGATGACAGCTTAGCCACCATCCTCCTCTCTACTATCTCCTCCACTGGGTCGAGGCGTCGCCCCCAGAACAGAGCTAGCTTTTCTGATCAGCCTGTTCAGTCTCTTCCTGTCGGCTGCCTTGATGTCACTGCTCCAGCAGACCACTCTAAATGTGATGGCTGATGCCACCACCGAATCGTAGAAGGTCTTCAGGAGTGCCTCTTGCACTCCAAAAGACCTGAGTCTCCTCAGGAGGAATAGCCTGCGCTGCCCCTTCTTGTAGAGTGCATTGGTGTTGTGTGACCAGTTCAGTTTATTGTTCAGGTGAACACCCAGGTACTTGTAAGATGTCACCATCTCAATGTCTGTCCCCTGGATGTTTACTGGTGCTGTGTGGGGGTTGTCCTCGCCTGTGGCAGTCCACCACCAGTTCCTTGGTTTTCCTCGTAATGATATGGAAGCAGTTCCACAGGCACCAGTTCACAAAGTCCTGGATAAGTCCTCTGTACTCTGCATCATCCCCATCGGCGATGAGGCAGACGATCGCAGAGTCATCAGAGAACTTCTGTAGATGGCTGTGTTGTGTGAAAAGTCAGCAGTGTAGAGGGTGAACAGGAAGGGAGCCAGAACTGTTCCCTGGGGGGCCCCTGTACTGCAGATGATGGTGTCAGACACACAGTTCTGGGTTCTCACAAACTATGATCGGTTTGTGAGGTAGTCCAGGATCCATGACGACAGGTGCTGGTCCACCCCTGCGCACAGCAGCTTGTCTCTCGGGATCACTGGTTGGATGGTGTTGAAAGCACTGGAGAAATTAAAGAACATGATCCTCACAGTGCTCCCAGGCTTCTCCAGGTGGGACAGGGAACAATGTCGGAGGAAGATCACTGCATCCTCCACCCCGATGCCATGCTTGTAGGCAAACTGAAGTAGATCCATTGTTGGTCCCACCAGGGGGCGGAGGTGAGCAAGGAGCAGCCTCTCCAGGGTTTTCATTAGGTGTGATGTGAGGACCACTGGTCTGTAGCTGTTCAGGTCCTTGGGGTGCGTAGTCTTTGGTACAGGTACCACACAGGATGCTTTCCACAGCTGTGGTACCCTCCCCAGCTTCAGGCTCAGACTGAAGATGTGCTCCATGATCCCACACAGCTGGTCTGCAGAGGACTTGAGGAGCCTCGAGCTGATGCCATCCGGATCTGCAGCTTTCCTCGCCTTGATCTTCTTCAGCTCAGCTCTCACCTGAGTCTTATTGAGAGTCGGGTTGGGGCAGGGGGCTGTGGGTTGGGAGAGGGGAATGTTGGGTCTGTGAGGGGAAAAACAGCAGGGGATGTATGGGGGGGAAGCCGTGGACAGTAGGACTAGATGAAGGTGGATGCAGCAGTGGTTGGTGGGCAGGTGGAGAAGAGGATGGTTGGTCAAACCCATAAGAAAACAGGTTCAGGTTGTTCGTCCACTCCCTCAACACCCCCCCCCCCCCACCCGGCCTGGGAGGAGTAATCTGGTGCCCAGAGATGGTTTTGAGGGTTCTCCAGACACCGCTGATGTCACTGCTGACATCACTGTGCAGCAGCTTGTCCTCCACCTTCTTCCTGTAGCTGTCCTTCCCCTCTCTGATCTTCCTCCTTAACTCTCTCTGTACGGACTTCAGTTCCTCCTTGTTTCCCAATCTGAAGATCCTTTTCTTCTCCTTCAGCAGTGACTTTATCTCAGGGTTGATCCAGGGTTTGTTGTTTGAGAAACAATGTATGGTCCTGGTGGGTACGGTGCTCTCTACACAGAAGTTGATGTAGACTGTGATGGTGTGTGTGAGGCCGTCGATGTCCTCACCTTGTGGATCACAGAGCTACTCCCATACAGTGGGTTCAAAGCAGTTCCTCAGAGTGTCCTCTGCCTCTTCGGACCATATCTTTGTCATGGTCTGCTCTGTGATTGATTGCCAGCAGCTGGGTGCACACCTGCTTCCCATCAGGCCTGGGCCTATTTAGATGGCTCTGCCCAGGCTTCTGGGCGGAGATGTCTCACTGCGCTCCAGAGGAGCTTCATCTGCCAATCCTCTCATCCTTGCCAGAGTCCACAGTCCCTTGCTACCCAAGCCAGCTGTCCGAACACCTGAAGGACATTGTCCACAGCTCACGTAAGCTACTACTCCTCAACTCACCTTGTCTTCCAGTCCCCTGTGCACAGGTGGTGCACCTTGGTGGCGGACCCTTTCCTCCTCTGTGTCGGCGGACTCCTATCCTCCCTCTCAGCACACCACTCCTTCACATCGACACACCAGCAGGAGCTACAACACCCGACAGCAGACACTGTCTCCCTGGCTGCAGCCGCCGAGCTGAACCTGAGCCTCCCACCATCTTCACACTCAGTAAGCCTCTGACTAATTATACAACACCAATTGCCTTCTCCGCTAACTGTCATGCTTCTGTGTGTTTCCAGGGTTGTCAGGCCGAAAGGTGTCCTGCACTGTCCCCTGCTGTTCCTGTACACACTCACACGCACGCATTCACAAGCACATTTACATTAATAAATCAAATTGAATCTATTCTTGTATCTGTGTGTGGTCACTGGGTCATAAAACCATGTCAGTCTTCACTGTGCGGGGAACAGGAGGTTGTCTGTGTACCAAGGGTTTGTACAAAGGCAGGAGGTGAACCAGGCTGTGGTCAGATCTTCGGGGGGGGGGGGGGAGTGGTAATGAGGTGTAAGCCTCCTTGATGTTTGCATAAAATAAATCCAGTGTTTTATTGTCTCTGGTGTGGCACGTGACATATTGGGTGAAAGTGGGCAGAATGGAGGACACGGAAGTATGGTTAAAATCACCAGAGATGAGCTGGAGAGCATTTGGGTGCTGCGTCTGCAGCCTGCTGGTGACAGAGTGGATGACATCACACGCTGCCTCAGTGCTTGCAGAGGGGGGTATATAAATAACAATCACGATGACATGTGAGAACTTTCTGGGAAGATATGCTGGTCGCATGCTAACAACTAGCAACTCAATGTCCTTGCTACAGTGTTTTTCTTTAATTGTGATGTGCCCCGGATTACACCATCTGTTGTTCACAAACATTACACAGGGTTACAAAAATAATTTTTGTGCAAGTTGTCTGTGTTTTTTCAACTGATTTAATACAATTTTGCACCACTGAATCCGAAAATGACATCCGTTTCTCTCGATCAGGTGCTAAATAAAAACCTGTACTTACTTAGTACTTACTTAGTACTGTGCATGTACTTACCTTTATATAAAGGTAAGTACATGTAAATTTTATGTTACATCATCATTGTTCAAAATTCAGAGAATTTCAAGACATAAAAAAGAATTTTGCATCATATAAAGCGAAAATACCCGTACATGTAAACAAAAACATATAAAACATGTGGCCATAATTCAAAAAGTTAAGCTGATTGAGCAAAACCAATAGGATTTTTGGATTCAGCACATCAAAATTGTCCTAAATCAGCTAAAAAAAACTTAGACAATAAATTTGGTGTTGACCAGTGCAACCCCCCGCCTCTGCTCTTCCCACTATCTGGTGTCCGATCTGCCCATATTAAGTGGAAACCCTCCAGTCCAATGTTGGCATCTGTTGCTAGCTCCGTTAGCCGCATTTCAGTAAACAACATGATGCTAATCTCTCTGAAGACGCTCTCATGGCCAATCAAGATATGTAGAGTGATGATATAAGATAAGATAAGATAAGATAAGCCTTTATTAGTCCCACAACGGGGAAATTCCAGGATTGCAACAGCACAGGGATAGCAACACTCAGAGCAACAATCAGAAGGCAAGAAAAAAACAAGCAAGCAAGAGCAGCTAATATACATATGTACATATTACTATAAAATATATACAGTATATACACACACACACACAGACACACAGTGCAGAGCATTGTAGCTGGATGGAATAAATATATGAATATATGAACACACAGTGCAGAGCATTGTAGCTAGATGGAATAAATATGTAAATATATAAACACCCACAGTACGGAGCAATGCAGCTAGGTGGAATAAATATGCAAGTATATAAACACACACAGTGCGGAGCAATGTAGCTAGATGGAATAATATGTAGATATATAAAAACACAGTGCGGAGCATTGTAGCTAGATGGAATAAATATATAGATATATAAACACACCCAGTGTGGAGCATTGTAGCTAGATGGAATAAATATGTAAATATATAAACACACACAGTGCAGAGCATTGTTGCTAGATGGGATGAAACAGCATAACCGTCTACTTAGTTATCCTACATGGTATGATTATGTGCCCATACATATTCTCACCCTCCATAGCGGCCGGTATGTTCCTAGTTGTATGCCGGAGGGGACCATTGTGTAAGTCTATTGCATCTTTTGCATTCAAAAAACTATTAGTTTGTTACGTCTTTTTGCTATCTCTGCGAGCAGCCCTGCTTAGGTTGTACAGTCTGACAGCCGTTGGTAGGAAGGACCTACGAAACCTCTCGGTTGTGCACCTGGGATGATGTAGTCTGCTGCTAAATGAGCTCCTCAGTGCATCCAGTATGTCCTGCATAGGGTGGAACTCGGACTCCAGCAGAGATGACAGTTTAGCCACCGTCCTTCTCTCTCCTATCTCCTCCATCGGATCAAGGCGCTGCCCCAGGACAGAGCTAGCTTTCTTAATCAGTTTGTTCAGTCTCTTCCTATCGGCTGCAGTAATGCCACTGCCCCAGCAGACCACTCCAAAAGTGATGGCTGATGCCACCACCGTGTCGTAGAATGACTTCAGCAGCGCCCCTTGTACACCAAAAGACCTGAGTCTCCTCAGCAGGAACAGCCTGCGCTGTCCCTTCTTGTAGAGTGCGTCAGTATTGTGTGACCAGTCTAGTTTATTGTTCAGATGAACACCCAGGTACTTATAGGATGTCACCATCTCGATGTCTGTTCCCTGTATATTTACTGGTGCTGTGAGGGGCTGCCCATGCCTGCGGCATACAGAGTGAAGTGATGATATAAAGTACGAGGAGATGAAGAAGAGTGATGTCTGAAGATAGAGTTGAGGTTCGATTGGACACAGCAATGATGATAGAAGGACTACAGCTCCTGACCAGATAGAGTGACGATATAGAGTGAAGTACGTGGCGGTAATGCACCTGTAAGCTGGTTGCCAACCACCAATCAAATCTAAAAGAAGAAGAAGAAGAAGATGCTCTCATACCAGGACACAGCTGCCAGTTCATCCGTCTTGTTAAGCAGCAATCTCACATTTTCCATAACAACAGATGGTAGGAGGGGTCTGTACCTTGTTTTCCTCGCACGTCGCTCCACTCCAGCTCGACATCCCCTTCATTTTCTCCTGATTTCTCGTGGGATATCGAGTCTCTCCATTAGCACCATGGAGCAGCCCAGTGCTAACGACTGACTCCTACTGTAAACAATGGCTCCTCCACTCACTGGGTCAGTAGTCATTGGCGATATGAGTAGAAAGATGGCTAATATCAATGCCAGTGCGGTGATATTTGTGTCCTTGGCGTCCGTGATGGATACGGGGTAACAGGATCAGAAAAGTTGTGGCAAAGAAAAAAACGGATAGTAAATGAAAACGAGAAAGAAATTCAGAATTTAGCCTCTGCTGCAAAGGGCTGCCAACTGGTGTGATGCTGGAAGTCTGCAACGTCTTTATTAGGGACATCCCTGCTTATTTCAGCACATTTTTGGCTTGGCATTGTTACAACAGTGTTACAACATGTTAAACATGCTACAACAGTGTGACTTCATTGTAAAGGAGTGTGGGTGTGCCTGCAGTCCAGACCTGTGTCGTATTGAAAATATGTGGTACATTATGAAGTGCAAAATACGACAGTGGAGACCTCGGACTGTTGAGAAACTGAAGTTATATATCAAGCAAAAAAATAAAAAAAAAAATAAAAAAGATGGCGGCACGCCCAGACGCAGCGGCCCCTCTTGGCATCAGCGAGTGTGAGAGTTTTAATCATCCCAGACATACATTCTGTAAAACTTACAACCGTGAGACCTTATTAAACATCAAGGTACTGCACGCTGCAAGAATCGCGGCGATCGGTTGTGATTTGGACATTCTATGCCAGCATGGAATTTTGGCCGAGTCCCCGCTGGAAGCTACCCGAGAGAGGAGGAAGCGGAGCGAACGCAAGCAAAAGTGAGGAAAAAGGGCCGGGATCCATGCTAGGCTAAAGGCTAACCCCTCCAGACCAGCGGTACCGTCGCTTCTTCTTTCAAACGTCCGCGCCCTCGAAAACAAAGTGGACGAGCTGCGTTTGCTGAGAGAAACCCGGAGAGAGTGGAGGGACTGCTGTGTGTTTGTTTTCACCGAGACATGGCTCCACGACAACATTCCTGACGAGGCCATTCAACTGGAAGATATGGCGATGTTCCGTGCCGACAGGGAAACGGCGAGCTCCGGTAAGAGCCGGGGGGGTGGGCTATGCATCTATGTTAACAAGAACTGGTGCGTTAATGCCACGTTAGTGTCTAAACCAGGGGTCACCAACGCGGTGCCCGCGGGCACCATGTCGCCCGCAGGGACCACATGAGTTGCCTGCAGGCCTGTTCTAAAAATAGCACAACTCGCAAGTGAGCTGCGTCTAAGATGTAATTTTTTCTGCCGCTGTTTTTTAAAATCACACTTGCATTTATATAGATTTTAAAATGACAATGTCTTAAAAATAAAAAAAATGAAAATATGTTTATTATACGTAAAGTTAAGGTGAATCTGACCTAGTTCAAAGGTCAGTATTGTGCGCATGACAAAACCTTCGCGCTTGTGGAGCGTAAGCTAGCGGGCGGTGAAGATGGTGGGCGGAGTGCAGTTTCCTAGGCCAAAAACATGTCAAAAAAAAGACAGAAAATTTATCATTTTCAAAGTGAGCGGGAGGAAGAGTTCTTTTTTTACTACCGTGAAAGGAAGCTGCGTGTGTTTCATTTGCGGGGCGACAGCGAAGTGCCACGGAGCGACATTTCACTACCCACTCTTTTTTTTTTTTGGACTTATCTTGTACCCGTAGGTGGATTTGTTCTGCAGTCCGGTGACAAGCCACCAGCTGCCGGTGGCTGCATAAACGCCCCTTAACTCCCTAACCTGCATGTTTTTTGCATGAAAAACCAGAACATGCAAACTCCACACAGATCACTGTTGGCCGGGGGCAGGGATCAAACCCACGATCCCCGCGATCTCCCGGCCGAGGGTAAACTGCTGCCGCGGTGCTAACCACTGCGCCACCGTGCACATAAGCACTCTCAGCGCTGTTTAGCTTCTTCTCATGAAAGGACAGTGCTGTTACTACTCCAGCATGATTCTTGGCAAGAACTGTATGGATATAATTCCAGTGAAGAAGAACACACAAAAGTGTGTTTATTAAATGTAACAGATTTTGAGCAGAATTGCAGCAGATTTGTTCAGTTAAAAATGTGATAAGATTTATTTAATAGGAAAGTTGATTTTTCTTAAATGTTGCATAACTTTTTCAAACATGGTTCAACATAGTTCATGAATTAAAAGGGTTTAGTTTTTTATGGTTAAAAGGGACTGGTGAAAACTGGACATTTTTTTTATGAAATGTAGAAGTGATCATCTGAACAATTGCTGAGATTAATAAAAATAAAGTGTTGAATGTCATAACTCTGGCTCTCACGAGCCAGGAAAGGAGATACGAGGGCGACCAGTGAGTTAGCGTAGTTTATTAACAAAGCACACACTACACTAAATAACGAACAGAAAAGTAAAGAGCCACGTGGGGCTAAAACACACACAGAACTAAGGGTAACATACCACCCAGGGAGAAAGGCTAGAGAGGCGGCGAGGGAAAAATACACACCGAGTCGCAACACTTACTTTGGGTGAAGTGCCGAGGTAACGGCGGACTGAAGCTAGTCGTAGGAGCTAACAGTCGTGGGAAACGCAAGGAACGTCTTCCCATAGCGAGGTCGCAGCGACGAGTAACTCTCGGCTGCTCGCTTAAATGGGGGAGATGATTGGGAATGGGAGACAGCTGTCCCAGCGCAGCTGAACAGACAGCTGGCAATCAGCTGGGCGCTGTCAAAGAGCGGGCCATGAAAGACCCGGCACGGACTACCCCGGAGCAGGAGCGACACTGGACAACCTGAACGCAGAGAAAGAGCGTTCAGGTCGTGACAGTACTCCTCCCCCGAGCCACGCCTCCTGGAGCGGGCTAACCCCCCCCCCCCCCCTCCGAGGGAAGACCAGGGAGGGCGGTGGGGGCCAGATCTGGGAGAAAGGGAGGGACCAGACAAAGGAGGCAGGGAAGGAAAAAAAACCCAGATACAGTATAGGGTCAGATACCATAATAATTTCAAACACAAAAGAAAATCATCACCCCCTCCTCTGCAGAGGCCAGACGGTCTGTGCAGGTGACCACAGGAGGTGGGGAGAACAACCTGCAGAAACACAACGACATAATCATGGAGAAAAAAAAAAGGTTCACAACAACTCAGGGCGAGGACAATGCAAAACTCATGTCCCGGCGACCAAAAAGACTACAAAACTCAGTAAACATAAAGTTGCAGAAGACTACACATGTAACCCCGGCCAAAAACAGAAAGTATAAAGGGACAAACCGGGCACAAGACCTAAAAATAAAGCCTGAGGCCGCTTACTGGTATAAGGATACAAAAAAAAAAAAAAAAAATCAACTCCTCAAACATGAATTAACGCAACACAGAAAATCAAACAGTCTGGAGGAGGATATAAATGCAGAAGAACAAACTATTCTGAATAAGGCCAGGCAATGTGAGGCGGAAGCAACTTAAAGGACAGATTAAAATAAGGATCCATACAGGGACCGTAAAACATAGAAAATTGTCTAAGGAAAAGTTCTTCGTTGAAATGACATCACAATAAGGACTCTAGCAAAGAAAGTTCCTTGATGTCCTGAATGAAACTAAATAATGGAGGGCATACAAAATACAAGGCTATATACAGTCAGACAATGTCAGGAACGACAGCAGGTGGAGCAGGCGATGAGAGCTTGTCTGGCGGGCGGCCCGAACTCCACCAGGCCAGGAACCACAACACCAGTTCGGGTGGCCTACCCGAGTCCCAGGCTAGGAGACACAGTTTCTCCGGAGGCCGACCCAGATCACCGAACCAGCCAGATGGCTTCCCAGGCGGTCGTCCCATGACCTCAGACCACGGAGAGCTGAGGGAGAAGTCTTGGTGCAGCTTCCTCCCTGAGGGAAAAGGCAGGAGGAAACTGACCCAGGTGAGAAAAACCCCCACAGTAGTAGGGGGAGAAGAGATGGAGGCCAGGGGCAAAGTTAGCCTGCCATCTAATGGCAACAAGGGTAGGGGGAAACTGGCCCGGGTGAGAGGAACCCCAACAGCGGCAGGAGGAGAAATGATGGAGGCAAGGGACGAAGTCAGCCTGACGTCAGGCGAACACAATCCTCCAGCTCCCACACTAACCGTTACCCGGGCCGGCGCAGCACCCCCGGTGGACCCCGATCGGGCCGGCGCAGCACCCCCGGTGGACCCCGATCGGGCCGGCGAAACACCCCCGGTGGACCCCGATCGGGCCGGCGAAACACCCCCGGTGGACCCCGATCGGGCCAGCGAAACACCCCCGGTGGACTCCAGCTGGGCCGGCAAAACACCCCCGGTGGACTCCAGCTGGGCCGGCGAAACACCCCCGGTGGACTCCAGCTGGGCGGGCGAAACACCCCCGGTGGACTCCAGCTGGGCCGGCGAAACACCCCCGGTGGACCCCGATCGGGCCAGCGAAACACCCCCGGTGGACTCCAGCTGGGCCGGCGAAACACCCCCGGTGGACTCCAGCTGGGCCAGCGAAACACCCCCGGTGGACTCCAGCTGGGCCGGCGAAACACCCCCGGTGGACTCCAGCTGGACCGAGACAGCACTCCCGGTGGACTCCAGCTGGACCGAGACAGCACTCCCGGTGGACTCCAGCTGGACCGAGACAGCACTCCCGGTGGACTCCAGCTGGACCGAGACAGCACTCCTGGTGGCCCTGGGGAGAGGCTCAGAGGGACAAAAGGAACCGGGATCAGGATCACCGGCAGCGGCAGAGCCCGGCGGAACAGGCTCGAGCGCAGCAGACGGCTGCACCCGGCCCGCCCCCCCGAGAGACAGGCAATAATGCTCCAGAATAGAGAAGAGAAAAACAAAATAGAGCACTTGCCTGATCTCGGGTTCTACCGCCATCCAGGACTTCGATGCTCCGGGCTCAGCGTGCAGGACTCCGTCCTCCGGCTCCAACTCGACTGCGAATGGCTCCGCAGCTGGCATGATGGTTTCCACAGTCAAACGACCTCCAAACGCCGAAGACCGCGTCGACAGCCCACCTGGCGTGGAGGCAGGAGATCTGGACTCTGCTGGGCCGAACCATTCCTCCGTGGAGACCCGGGGACGCTTAATCGTCGGCGCTGGCTCCAACAGGCAGTTCGACCTTCTCCTCTGCCCATAACGTGGCTGCGGGGCTGGGGCAAAACCCTCCAGGGCCGCAGGCCGCCTCCTCCTCGCGCAGCGGTGTACACCTGGCACCGGGGCACACTCAAGGGGAAGAGACACAGAGGACGCAGGTTCATATTCAGTTTTTGCAGCAGGAGGAGAGAGCTCAGGGGACTGAACCCTGAACTCCTCCCCCAGGAATCAAACAAGGCAATTCACTCATAATGGGAGGAGAATGAAAGGACACTTGCCTGATTCCCGGAGGGCCGGTGGAACCCGCTACAAGGGACTCGAGTCTCTCTTCTCCCAACCGGATAGAAGTGGGGAACCCCCCGGACAGATGAGGCGGTGCTACCCGCACCGGATCGGGACCTGGAACACCTGGAGATGAATTTGCGCTTCTCCCAGCGGTCGGAGTGAATGACGAAGAGGGGGGTGAAACAGCTGAGGAGAGCTGGGGGCCCAAAGCTGACGGGACAGCGGGGAGAGCGGGCCCAGGAGCGGGAGCAGCTGATTCACTTCTTCGGCGAGACACGGGAGCAACAGCAGGCTGGGAGGCGGAATTCGTGTGGTTTCCTGGAGCGGGATCCGGACGGGACTCTCGCTGAGATGAGTGGGGAATTTGGGAGCGACGTCTTCTGAACGTGAGGTCGGGAAAACGCCGCTCCTGTGCGATGAGCGAAGCCAACAGGTCAGCGTATTCCGGATAATCGTTCAGCTCCGGGTTCTTCTCGACCAGCCTGACCGCCGCAATCACGTTCTTCATGGCTACGGGGGGAACGGCGGCGGAAGAAGCGGCTGCCACTCGATCCGCAATGCGCATCGCTGTCACTCTCATCTTCTCCGGGGGAAACCCGGTTGACGTCACTCTATCCTGGGGATCACCCCTGGGTGAGGCGAACTCCTGGACTGGATCGGCGGCAGGAGCGGGATTCCGAAGCGAGGAGCGAAGGCGTCCTGTCCTCGGCTTCCTGCCGGAGTTCTCCTCCAGCCTACGGAGCCTCTCCCAGGCCACAGAGATGTCTGCCCTCCTCGCCTTAACCTCGGGGAGAAGGAAGTAGCGAGAAAAGCAGTTAAGCATACCCTCGGCGAGCTCCAGGCGCCAGCGTATCTCGCTGGGGGCATCGTAGAGGTCCGTGGTGAACAACGTTCCGTCCACAAGGTCCAGAGTCTCCGAGAGATCGTGGTCTGGGTGCCGCATGAGTCTCTTGGAGGGAGACATGATACTGGCTCGCCCGTACCCAGAGGAAGAGAAAAAAAAAGGCGTCGAGTCCTTACAACCAACTCACGGTCGCGGCCGTCTCACTATGGCTGCGACCTACTGTCATAACTCTGGCTCTCACGAGCCAGGAAAGGAGATACGAGGGCGACCAGTGAGTTAGCGTAGTTTATTAACAAAGCACACACTACACTAAATAACGAACAGAAAAGTAAAGAGCCACGTGGGGCTAAAACACACACAGAACTAAGGGTAACATACCACGCAGGGAGAAAGGCTAGAGAGGCGGCGAGGGAAAAATACACGCCGAGTCGCAACACTTACTTTGGGTGAAGCGCCGAGGTAACGGCGGACTGAAGCTAGTCGTAGGAGCTAACAGTCGTGGGAAACACAAGGAACGTCTTCCCATAGCGAGGTCGCAGCGACGAGTAACTCTCGGCTGCTCGCTTAAATGGGGGAGATGATTGGGAATGGGAGACAGCTGTCCCAGCGCAGCTGAACAGACAGCTGGCAATCAGCTGGGCGCTGTCAAAGAGCGGGCCATGGAAGACCCGGCACGGACTACCCCGGAGCAGGAGCGACACTGGACAACCTGAACGCAGAGAAAGAGCGTTCAGGTCGTGACATTGAATATTGATCTTGTCTGTTACCCACTCTAAGTTATTGATAATTATTTATTTATGTATATATATACGTATATATATATACACAATTTGTTATTTTACAGGAGTGTGTCAAGCTGGTGCCCTTCACATGACTCGATACCCATGAAGTAGCTCTTGGTTTCAAAAAGGTTGGTGACCCCTGGTCTAAACACTGCTCTCCGTTGGCGGAGTTCCTTATTGTTAATTGTCAGCCATTTTATCTGCCGAGGGAATTCAGCAACGTGTTTGTAGTTGGTGTTTACATAGCGCCGAGCCCTAATCCTAAAGCTAATGCTAAGAAGGCACTCAGGGTACTGCACAATGCAATCAGTGAAATCCAAACTTCACACCCGGACAGTTTTGTAGTGGTTGCGGGGGATTTTAACCACACCAGCCTAAAGACTGTGCTCCCCAAGTTTAAACAATGTGTAGACTTTAAGACCAGAGGAGAGAATATGTTGGACTTAGTGCACACAAACACAGATGCATATAAAGCGATACCCCGCCCCATCTCGGCCGTTCTGATCACGTGTCCGTGATGCTGGTGCCTGCCTACAAACCTTTATTGAAGTGCAGCAGGCCAGCAGTGAAACAAATCAGGATTTTGCCAGAGAGTGCAACCTCTGCACTGCAAGACTGTTTTCAGCACACAGACTGGAAGATCTTCAAAATAGCAGCCTCCCAGGAAGACAGGACAGATGTGGAGGAGTATGCTGATACGGTCACCAGCTACATCGCGAAGTGCACAGAGGATTTCACTACAGTGAAGACCATTACTATGCGGGGTAATCATAAGCCCTGGATGACTGCAGAGGTGCTCTCGCTGCTTACAGCCAGAGATGCAGCCTTCAGAGCGAAGGACAGGATTGCCCTCCGCTCAGCCAGGTCTGCGCTTTCAAAGGGAATTAAGGCAGCAAAGTGCACCTATGCGGAGAAAATCCAGGGACACCTCTGTGACACTAGGAACACCAAGCAGATGTGGCAGGGAGTTTGGACACTGACAGGCTATAAGTCTAGGCAGGGGGTCGATGATGACGACGCTTCACTTCCAGACAGGCTTAACGACTTCTTTGCACGTTTTGAAGCATCAAACTCGACAATCAGAGGGAGGGCCGGCCCACCCCCACCATCGGTCGGACCAGCTTTTACCATCAACACAGCGGACACACGGAGGACCCTATCCAGAGTCAATCCACGCAAAGCTGCAGGTCCAGACAACATTCCGGGACGTGTGCTCCGAGACTGCGTGAGCGAGTTGGCGGATGTCCTGACTGACATTTATAACATCTCCCTGAGTCAGGCCATCGTTCCCAGATGCTTCAAGACCTCTATCATTGTACCGGTGGCAAAGAAACCAGTGGTGTCCTGTTTGAATGACTATCGTCCTGTTGCACTTACACCAATTGTGATGAAGTGTTTTGAACGGCTTGTCAAACCACACATCACAGCCTGCCTCCCTGCATCACACGACCCGCTCCAGTTTGCATATCGTTCAAACCGCTCCACGGAGGATGCTATAGTCACCACCCTACACTCTGTCATCACCCACCTGGACCAGAAAGACACCTACGCCAGACTCCTGTACATTGATTTCAGTTCAGTATTCAACACCATTATTCCCCAGAGACTGATGGAGAAATTACTCCTTCTCTGTCTGAACACCGCCACATGTCTCTGGATCCTGGATTTCCTGACTGAGAGACCTCAGTCTGTCCGGGTTGGAAACAACATCTCCAACTCTGTCACGCTGAGTACCGGAACCCCTCAAGGCTGTGTACTCAGTCCACTGTTGTTTACACTTCTAACACATGACTGTGTATCCAAACACGAGGGGAACCAGATTATTAAGTTTGCAGATGACACCACAGTGGTGGGACTTATTCAGAAGGATGAGGAATCAATGTACAGGGAAGAAGTGAGAGACCTGGAGGGCTGGTGCAGGGAGAACAATCTGGTGCTCAACGTGGACAAAACGAAGGAGATGATTATCGACTTCCGGCGGTCACAGCCTGAGCACGTCCCCCTCAGCATCGGCGGCCATTTAGTGGAGAGAGTAGAGAACATCAAGTTTCTCGGAGTGCAGATCTCGCAGGACCTGACCTGGAGCAAGAATTCCTTGGAGATCAGGAAGCGGGCTCAGCAGAGACTACACTTCTTGAGGAAATTCAAACAGGCCTCTCTCCCCATCTGCATCCTCAGGACCTTTTACAGAGGTGTGGTGGAGAGTGTTCTGACGTACTGCATTGCTACATGGTACTCCAGCTGCAGTATGTCAGACAAAAAAGTCCTGCAGAGGATAGTCAAGGGGGCGGAGAGGGTAATTGGAGTCTCCCTCCCCTCTGTCCAAGAACTTTTTCAGAACCGTTGTAGGAGCAGGGCACTGAACATTGTCAAGGACCGTTCTCACCCTCTGCATAAACACTTTGAACTTCTTCCATCTGGTAAACGATTCCGGAGCATCAGAGGCAGAACCACCAGACTGATCAACAGCTTCCTCCCACAAGCTGTCAGGATGCTGAACAACTGACCCGGAATCTCTCATACACACTACTGCACCTATGGACATTTTGTATATTATAGTTAGTTATTCTTTTCCCCCAAGTATGTCTCAGGGATGTGTGAATGGATGGGGGTGGGGGGTGGGTGGGGGGTGGAGCTATGTGGGAGTGTGTCTTAATCATGCTGCTTCTTATATGGATGCCGAGAGAAACGCAATTTCATCTTGCCTGCACTACAGTTGTATGTACAGCAATATGACAATAAAGTTTGATTTGATTTGAAGCAAGAATAAGAAAGAATTCATCTTACAAAGCTTCAACAATTAGTGTCCTCAGTTCCAAAATGCTTATTGAATGTTAAAAGAAACGGTGATGTAACACAGTGGTAAACATGCCCCTGTCCCAGCTTTTTTCGAATGTGTTGCAGGCATCAAATTAAAAATGAGTGAATATTTGCAAAATTAAAAAAAAGTTTATCAATTTGAACATTAAATATCTTGTCTTTGTAGTGTATTCATTTGAATATAGGTTGAAAAGGATTTGCCAATTCTGTTTTTATTTACGTTTATTAAAGTCCCAACTTAAATGGAATTGGGGTTTGTAAATGTGCTTCACATATCTGTGTGTAAAATACAGATAACCAAATATTCAGTAACCAATGTAAATGGTATTCACTTAATATTGTTTGCCGATGACACTAATCTGCTATGCAGTGGAAACAATTTGGAACAACTTCTGGATACACTCGGAAAAGAATTAGGAAAGTTTAAACTGTGGTTTGATTCAAACAAATTAACGCTCAATTTAAGTAAGACAAAATTTATAGTCTTTAACAACCATCACAACAACCCAGTACCCAAACTCAGTGTAAATGGTGTAGAGATTGAAAGGGTATCCGAAACTAAATTCCTTGGAGTAATAATTGATAACAAACTGTGTTGGAAGTCACATATTAATTATATTAAAGGTAAAGTATCCAAATCAATTGCAATATTACACAGAGTGAAATATTTGCTGAATCAACCCACACTATACACCTTGTATCATTCATTAATACTCCCATACATGACATATTGTAATGAAGTATGGGGAAATACATATAAAACAAACATATATCCACTCTTTATGCTTCAAAAGAGAGCTATTAGAATAATAAACAAAGCAGCTTACAGGGAACCAACAAACCCACTTTTTCTTAAACAAAAAACTCTCAAGTTGAAAGATCTGGTTGACTTTAAAACCGCAATAATAATGTTCAAAGTGAAGAATTTATCACTGCCCGCAAATATCCAGAAGTTGTTCCAAACAAGGGAGAAACGATATCACCTCAGAGGAACATGTATATTTCAAAAGCCTACAGTGAGAACAACCACCAAGCAACACTGTATTTCAGTGCAAGGAGTCAGATTATGGAACGATTTTGGACCTGAATTAAAATCATGTACAAAGCTTGGACAATTTAAACAAAAACTAAAGGAAGAAATACTCCAAACATATTTACAAGACGACATGTAAACTCACATAAGGATTGACATATCCAGCCTGTGTTGTGTTATAGCTTAGTTTTTTTTTTCTTTTTTCTTTTGTCTTAGATTTGTTTTGAATAGTAACCGCTTAACTTAGCTTAGCTTAGTTTTCTTTTTTTTTCTCTCAGTCACATTTTGTCTTAGCTTTGTTTTAAATTGTAATCGCTCTTGTCTTGTTTTCTCTTTTTTCTCTTTTGAATTCTTGGATGGAATATGGGTGGGCAATATAAGCTGCGGCTTCAGCCATCACCCATTTCGGATAACTCACGTGGAATTGTATAGTAGGAGGAGTCTTTGTCTAATTTGACCTTGTTGTTATATTATACAGTTTCTTTTAACCTGTACTGTACTATCCGAAATAAATAAATTCATTCATTCATTCATTCATATAGTGCTTTTTCTCATCTCTAGATGACCAAAGTGCTGTACAAATCCTGCTATCCATCCATTCACACACACACATTCACACACTGATGGTGGTAGAGCTGCCATTTACAGGCGCTGGCCTGACCCACCAAGAGCAACTGGGGGTTCAGTGTCTTGCTCAAGGACACTTCAACATGCAGACTGCAAACAGAGCGGCATTCAAACCCCTGACTCTCCGATCAGTAGTCGGTCACACCTGCACCACAGCCGCCCCCCTGCACTTATGTATGAACACAAGTGCTGCTTAGAGCAAGTAATTGGAAGGTAATTTTGTTCTGCCTTAAACTATCAGCTCAGACAGCAAAAACCAACATGACGGACGTCTGTGGATTCACCTCACCATCACTGCTGCAGATTTCCCACATGTGCACACGCATCTGTCACTCACTTCCAGTGTTGGACAAGTTTCTAAAAAATAGTAACTAGTTACAGTTACTAGTTACTTCTTTTCAAAAGTAACTGAGTTACTTACCAGTTACTGCATGATTAGTTACTAGTTACTAGTTACTTGGAAAAGTAACTTTCACCTTACTTTTAAATGCATACTTAAATCATTTTGCACACACAGCAAGATCAAGGGCTCCTTGTGCGGCGGATGATAAAAAATAATAAGCAGCGATGCTGTAGGTTTTAAGGAGAGTTTAATTATATCATACCGCCGTCACGGGCTCCGCTCCCGGCGCCGTGCATGCGCGCCGGGAGCGAGCCCACGGCTCTCAGTGAAGGAGGACACAATGTCTGTGTCTAGCAGCAGCAGTTGCAGAAGTGGAATGGAGAGAGTGAGAGGGTTTGTGTTACAGAGTTGCAGCATATATACTCGACCGCAACAATACATCAAAAGGGCATACCCCAGCAGTTGGTATGATCAAAGAGATAACAGAACAGGCATAAGACATTTGCATTTGAGAGACATATTGATCTCAGTCCCTAGGTCACAGTGAGGACAGGACGCATGAGCACAATGCATGAAAGGCAACATTAACATCACAGAAGTGAGCCAGACGAAACGAGTCTGCCTGTAGACATTAATACACATTTCACTGTTCTGTTATTTGCTCTAGCCGAGCGCTGTGTTTGACCAGTCTGTTTGTGGGGGTTACACCAAAGCACATCTATATATTGATTTCAGCCTCCAGGTCACAGTAAGGACAGAACGCATGAACACTATACATGAATGGCACATTACATCACAATACATGCGTGGCACATTGCATCACAATACATGAATGGCACATTACATCTCAGTAGTGCAGCAGGAAACACCGAGAAAAGAGAGCTGAGTGTCCTGTGTGTTGTGGGGGGGTTGAATCAACCCGCCACACCTTGTTCTCATCAGAAAAAAGAAGAAAGAGAAAACTGATGAGAAAAAAAGTCTCATCTTACAGAGAAAAAATGTCTCAGATTTACACAAACTATTGTAATCAGGAGAAAAGTCAGAAATTTACTAGAATTAAAGCCGTGAATTCAGAGAAAATTTTTGACCCCCTGGTGGGCTGTTTTTGGCCCACGAGCCATATGTTTGACACCCCTGGACTAGCCCATTAAAAATGCATATTTAGAGGATTTACTTCCATGAAACAGTTGCATATCACAACAGCATGTAAATGAATGAGATAAAATAAAACAGAAAGCACAGATAAATGAATGTTCACCTTAGAAAAAGCTGTTCTTTACTGCAACAAATCAATCACTTTTTCTCTGTGCAGTAAGAAAACTTGCACAATTACGTAAACAGCTGACACATTTACACAACTGCGGACATTAAATGCGAGCTTCTTGCTCAAAAAACACTCATGTTTAACCACAGAGGTAGGAGCTGGTAGGGGCTACTCACTGCTCAGACAACAGGTGACCAGGGCTCGATATGAGAAGTCGCCACCGCCACGGCATTTCTTCACCGGGTTGTGATGTGAACTGGGGCAGGACAGGAAACGGACCCGCGGTAGAGACTGAGGGCTGCCCCAGTTACGGTAGGGTCAGTTTATATTTATTTGCTTATTTATTTGCTTGCCTTTGGCATGACAACCTCCAGTGGCTTGAGGCCGCTGGTGGCGCTGGGAATGGCAGTCCTGCCAATAACCAGCAAAACTGTGTATTCATCCCCAGTTGGCAGCTGATGAGGAGGGTGTTTAGCAACTGCAAGTTGTATGATAATCTATTTGATCTAAAATATCTATCCATATTCATAAAATGAGTAACGCATCTGATCAAATTTCAGTAACTGCAATGCATTTCTGAATTTTTAAACAGTAATTTCGTTACACAGCACGTTACTGCAAAAGTAGTGGCGTTACAGTAACGCATTACTCCCACCACTGCTCACTTCTCACCTTCTGGTAGGTATGGAGAGGGAAGAGGAGAAAATGTGCAAAACAATCCCTTATCACAGCGGCAGATACAGTCAGCAGAATATACCACAGCCACAGCCAGGGATGAGTTTTGCGCTACTTCTGATTGTTTTTGATCAATCTGCTTAGTTGTTTATAACGATACAAACTCTGACTTTTTCTTTTTCAAGTAAGCCAATTGTGCTGAGTTTCCTCTGCAGAGGTGTGTGTGTCTAAAAGTGGCACTGGGTGATTAATCTATATTTAATCTATCAATATGTACAATACATTATTGATACAAATACATTATACAGTAATTCTAGTGTGAACATGTGAGAAAACAAAATGTATGTTTGTCGTCCAATTTTCTGTTTAGTACCAGTAACTTTAAGAGTTTTAGTCAAGGTGTTTTTCCCTGTGATATGCACTGCTAATCATAGATGACAGAAAATCTGACCAATAAGTGAAGTTTGCTAAGGGGGCCAACATTTGCCTCCAGGCTCCTGTAAATCATTATTACTGGCAGGACATTTACGTTTGGCAGGCATGCTTATCTTCCAACACTGTGTCCTCCACATTTCTATACATACTCCAGTGTATTCCAAATAACACACAGTTACATGGCGAAAGAGAAACAAATTTGTGTAGGACCATCTTGTAAATAAGCACGGTTGGTCAAAATT
This sequence comes from Pholidichthys leucotaenia, assembly GCA_020510985.1. Taxonomy (NCBI): domain Eukaryota; kingdom Metazoa; phylum Chordata; class Actinopteri; order Cichliformes; family Pholidichthyidae; genus Pholidichthys; species Pholidichthys leucotaenia. Next base: position 363,255,455 of record CM035838.1, on the reverse strand, counting down.
GAAAGGAGCGCTGAGGTTCTGAATTGGGGGAGAAAAGAAACAGCCTCCTGTCTTCCTGCAGCTGCAGATCCAATCAGGTTTTATTTGTCTGACTCATCTCATCTCTCTTCTTCTCAACTGACCTCATCCAGGTTTCTCGTTCTCTCTGTCAGCCTTAAAGGGAGATATTGCAAATGCAAACCCAAATGAGCAGGGTGGAGGGACCTGAGCAAGACAGTGGCACTAACAGTAACAAAACGGAAAAGGTATTTGCAGGATAAAATTGAACCCTGTCAGATGGCCTCATGCCCTGAGCACAACCTTCTGTGTGTTGCTTCATATGTATCCCCAATAGCCTGGGAACAATTTGTCTGCTGCTGTAACCTTTTCAAAGGTTTTTGTTCCATCAGTCTGACTTTTTTTTGTGCTAAGACTAATTAAGCTTCCCATTGTATGTTGAAACTGAAAGTCAGTCACATAGTTTAATAACAGAAAAGAAGCTTGAAACGTCTCCAGATCACCTCAGACCTGAATCAGAGATAGCAGTTATTTGGGCAGCTATCAGTTTTCTTTGTTACACTTTCTATGTTGATAGATAGATAGATAGATAGATAGATAGATGTACTTTATTGATCCCAAACTGGGAAACTAAGCAGGGAGGTAGAGGCATCATGTGACTCATTCCTTACATATATATGAGCTGATGCAGGAAGGCCTATGCCATTTACAGATTTATAATCAGAGGAATAAATTATGAAGAGATATTATTGAATACTGAAAATTACAGTAATATGCACTGACACTGCAAATAGAATAACCGATGTTCTCAGAGAATAATTAAACTTGTTCATTTAAATCAAATATATGTATTTGTTAAGTCAAACTGGGTTTCTGAAGACTAACATCTTGACAAAGGAAACAACTTGTTGAATAAAGTGAACATGATCAAAAGCAGCAAGGTGGATGAGAAACAATCTGCAGCAGCAATGGGTGTGGGCAGAGCCAATCTACCTGAAGTTTGAAAAGGGGTGGAGCCCACCAGAGAACAGGAAACAGGAGTCTCACTAATGAGAGACACTTAAGTTTTTAGCTGCAGGACTGTGATGTTCTTGACTGAAAAACATCTACAAAACAACCAGAGAGGCAGCCGGTAAGACAAAGTTTAAATTTATGTTGAAGATGCTCCCTATTCATTGAATCAGCACAGGTTTTGATTGCTGCCCTGAGGGATAAGCTGCAGCTGTTGAGCATTTAAGTAATTATGGTTGTGAAATTCACTGAGCTGGCTTTCATGTGTGTGTTTTTGTTTTGTTTTTTCTTTTCTTTATGCTTTTGGTTTATTTAGTCACTGTTGGGGATAATTTGATCAAGAGTGAATTTTAAAAGTAAAAACCTCACTGGTGGTAGTATTTTAAACAGTCAATATATCGAATTAAATAAATATATTTTTGGAAATAGGACATTAGAAAAAATGGAAAAAATTTTTTTTTTTAGTAAAATTAATTGTGGTTATGGGGTATTTGGAGGTAATTTATGTAAGTTAAATTATTGAAGTTTTATCTTAATATATTTAAGGAAACTGTTTATTTATTAACTTAACTATTATTGGTATTTAATGGGTGTATTTATATTTAAATATTGTAGAGTTTGAGTGTTTTTTTTTTGTGTGTGTGTGTGTTAAAGGTTTTTCACTACATACCTACCATCTGCCAGCCTAAGGGCAAATGTCCATGTTTCCCAAGAATTAAAGGAAGGAAAAAAAGGACAAGCTGTTTGGTTACTTGTGCAGAATCCTGTTAAAACTGAGCAGATGAGTCGATCCCTTTCAAGTGGGGAAGCACCAAAGAAAAAAAACTTGACAGTATTACATATGTTGCACAGATTTGCTTCTACATACCAGTGTACTTTAACTGTCTCAACTTGCAAGCACTGCAGCTTAGAGTCACTTACTTTAATTTTAATCTTCATTTTCAACTGCTTAATCTTTTTTTGGGTGGGTGGGGTGGGGGTGCTGGAGCCTATCCCAGCGTCTGCCAACATAGAGACAAACAACCATTCACTTCTCACATTCATCCCCGAGGACAATTTACAATCCCCAGTTGATGCCATTTAACCTAATCTGCATGTCTTTGGCCTGTGGGAGGAAACCTGAGTACAAAGAAAAAACTCACACAAACATGGGGAGAACATGCAAACTTCACACAGAAGGGTCACTGATGGTTAGGAGTGGGATCGAATCCATGACCTTGCTGCTAGCACAGTGCTAACCATCACTGAGCTGCCCAATTTAATTTAAAGAGACCACTGACTGCACTTTTTCCACATTTTACCAGCCCATGTATGTCTTAATGTAATGTTTGTGACATATTTTGTTCATTTTTTTTCAATTATTGAAGCAAATTTTAGTATTTTTCCCTGCATTTCATGAAACACTCCGCTTTAAAGCCTGTCACTTTAAGAAACATGTTTCACTTATTCAACTCTGCCCTCCCTCTTATGCCAGTTAGCCATTAGCTAACTAGCTTCTAGCATTTAGCTTTCAGCGTCCTCCTAGTTTGGATGAGTGGCGTTGGTTCACTGATCCGTAGTCCACGACACAGTACTCACCACCTTAGCCCACTCCCCAACAACCTCGCCGTAACTCCATAGCAAATTGCCAGCACTGTGCACCAGGCAGCCCCCTGGTCGCTGCAACCAACCTGACCCGGGATCTGAGGCTGCTGTCTGGATGCTGAGCTGTGGCGAAGCCTGCTGAGCTACCAAGCCATGGGATCTCAAAGGGCAGTGTCCCGCTCCTGCGGCCAGCCGGGGGATGCCCCCTCACGAGGCGGCTACCCTATGCTGCCCACAAGAGCAGAGTCACACGGAGCCTCGGAGGATGGTGGGGGAACTGGCTGTGAGAGCCAGCAGCTGGAAAACAAGCATTATATCCTTGATTTAAGATATTTTATCTTACTGAGATTTCATTTTTTGCAGTGTAGGAGTAACAATTTTTGTGAAATCATAAATGCCCAGGTCTCCTGACCTGTAACAATGACCTTGACCTCAACCTGGATGCAGAGAAACCTGAGGATAATTGTGCGAGTTTGTTTACAATTAGGGAAAATGCCTGGGAGAAGTAACAATTTCCATAAAATCATAGAACTGCTGAACTTTCCTCATCTTTGATCCTGACCTAGAGCACAACCTGGGTACAGACCCATCAAAGACCATTTGGCATATCATCACATATGGATATTTTTTTTTTATAGATGTACATTGATTTGTCACTGAGTGATCAACCTTATAGATTTCAGTAAAGATTTGTTTGCCACGCCACTTGCCTCACAGTTCTCTGCAGTATGGATTTGAGGAATTGTCCCACCGACCACAGCAGCCACAGATCAATCAAATCATTTTTTTCCCATGTCCAGTTGTGGCAACAATTTAAGATAATTTGCAGTCATTGGCTGTTAAAATTTAGAGAGCCAGGAGGTTCAAACCTTAAATGTCTCATTTTACCTGATGGCCAAGTTTACATGTCACCGTGCTGCAGTTCCACAAAGACAAGTTTATAAGTTGACAGTATGTGTGGTCATTCAATGTTATATTGTTAGGGTTGGGAATTGTCAGAGGCTGCACAATAGTATTGTGGGGGCATGGTGTTGGACTTCTCCACCCAGGGGACAATGGACCGAAGGAGTCGTCGTCACCGGGGGGGGGGGGGGGGGGATCAGATGGGACAGTAAGGACTATGCGCCCCCTGGAGAGAGGAGTAAATGCTGGAGAGAAGTGTGTTGGAGCGGCGCCAGCGTTATGTTAATGTGCCACACATTCTTTGTTCAAACAGTGGTTATGGTCGGAAGTGTTGGGTCTCGATGCATGGGAATAAAGGTATAAAAGAGGAATGCACAGAGACCCGACAGTCTTTTTTGCTGTAAAATATGTTGGAGGAAGAATAAAGTAACTGTGTCGTCCAGCTCGTTGTCTTGCCTGCCTCCTTTCTCCACACTGATGACCCCAAGACATGCCATGGAAAGCGAGCAGAGCGCCGCCCCAGAGACTCCCTGGAGGGAGAGCACCAGCGCCACGTGCATGGTCCCAGTTGAGCTCCCAGGCTTCTGGCTTCACAGCCCGACCACGTGGTTTTTGGACATAGAAACCCAGTTTACACTTCTTGGGAAAACAATGGACAATACCAGGTATTACTACATGGTCGCTGCACTAGATGTGTGCACCATGCAACAGGTGACGAGCCTGCTCCAGGAGCCGCCGGCCCAAGGAAAATATGAGGCACTCGAGAGGATGCTTCTCCAGTGCTATAGCCTTTCTGACAGTGAGAGGGCAGAGAGGCTCCTAACACGTTGTGATTTGGGGGACAAATCAGCAGTGGAGCTGATGGAGAGCATGTTGGCACTGAGGGGGAAGGACGATGACTCTTTCCTGTTCGCTTTTACGCAGGAGTAGTGCACGAGGAGGGGAAGGATTAATGGATTTACGCTCAGCTTTGACCTGCTTTCTGTGAGCGCATGCTGACGCTTGCCGGTCTGGCCACGTCCCATCTATCATGATCACCAGCTGATTCAAACTCCCGCTGATCATGTTTCCCGGTCCTCGCCCAGGTGCTTGTCATCACACCATCACCAGCAGTGTGTGTACTTAGCGGCCGTTTGCCAGTCACGCACTGCTGGTCCATAGTACAGGTACATTTCAAAAAATTAGAATATCATGAAAAAGTTCAATATTTTTTGTCACTCATTTCAGAAAGTGAAACCCATATATTATATAGATTCATTACACAGAGAGTGATATATTTCAAGTGTTTATTTATTTTAATTTTGATGATTATGGCTTACAGCCCATGAAAACCCCAAATTCAGTTTCTCAAAAAATTAGAATATTACATAAAATTAATTTTAAAAAATAGTTTTTAAATAGAAATGTTGGCTGACTGTAAAGTATGTCCATGTACACACTCAATACTTGGTCGGGGCTCCGTTTGGATTAATTACCTTATCAGTGTGGCGTGGCATGGAGGTGATCAGCCTGTGGCGCTGCTGAGGTGTCATGAAGGCCCAGGTTGCTTTGACAGTGACCTTCAGCTCGTCTGCATTGTTGGGTCTGGTGTCTCTCATCTTCCACTTGACAATACTCCATCGATTCTCTATGGGGTTTAGGTCAGGAGAGTTTACTGGCCAATCAAACACAGTGATGCCATGGCCATTAAACCAGGTTTTGATACTTTTGGCAGTGTGTGGGGGTGCCAAGTCCTGCTGGAAAATGAAATCAGCTTCTCCATAAAGCTTGTCAGCAGAGGGAAGCATGAGGTGCTCTAAAATTTCCTGTTAGACAATTACGCTGACTTTGGTCTTGATAAAACGCAGTGGACAAACACCAGCAGATGACATGGTTCCTCAAATAGACTTAGACTTAACTTTATTAATCCCTTTGGGATGACTCCCTCTGGGAAATTTAAAATTTCCAGCAGCACATAAAAGGAGTGTACAGATCAGAAAAGCAAAAAAAGAAAAAAAAAAATAAACACTTAATATACACAATATAAATGCAAGGCTAAATATGGCTTGTACAGACTTCCGGTTATGGCTGCCACGTAGGACGGACGTGTCTCGCTCTGCTCTGCTCCTGGAAAAAAAAAATCGGCAAATAACTCTCTCATTTGGGACAGAACGTATCCCAGCATTTGGGCGAGGATATGTCGGCGAAGCCTAAGGCTGGAAAACCAGGAAAAGGAAAAAGCGAGCCGCCGAAACAGTCCAAATTAACGGACTTTCAGGTCTGTGACGCAGCAAACAAAACTCCATATATGGCGGAGGAGGCTGGCAACGCTGCGATTTCTGCGGGGAATGGCGCAGATGCGCTGATGGCAGCCATGAGTTCAATGAGAGCGGACTTTTCCTCTAGATTTGATGGGATTATGACAGCGTTGGAAGGAATAAGAAAAGAATTGGGTGACTGTGTAGAACGAACGGCGCAGATGGAGCTCCGTCTCGCTAGTGCTGAAGATGACGTCACCCGTCTTCAATTAAAGGTGCGCACTTTGGAAAAAAAAAATAAATCTCTGGAAGATAATATTTTGGATTTGGAATCTCGGTCGAGACAGAATAATTTGAGGCTGGTGGGTCTTCCAGAGGAATCAGAAGGTCGGGACGTATGTTCCTTTCTGGAAAAGTGGATTCCGGAGGTGCTGGGCAGCGAGGAGTTGCAATCAGCAGTGGTTCTGGAAAAAGCACATCGTATTGGCCCACGGAGAGATAAGGGACCGCCGAGGACCTTAATTATGAAGTTTCTTAGCAACAGAGACAGGATGAAGATCTTCAACGCTGCACGTGCTAAAGGAGAGATTAAACACCAGGACCAGCAGGTGCGGTTCTACCCAGATTTGGCCACAGGAATCCAGCAATTGAGGAAGCAGTTTGATCCTGTACGTAAGGAGCTGCGCAACCTTGGGATTCGTCATGGTGTAATCTATCCTGCGAGACTGCTGACCACGTATGAGGGCAGAACCCACATCTTCAAGACCCCAGAGGAGGCGCAGGAGTTCATCAAGAAGATCAAAGAAGAAGAAGAGACTGGTGGGAGCTAAGCATGAACAAAATATAAGGTAGAATAATTAAGCATTTGCATAGGCATCTGACTGACTTGAAGTAAATAGTAAGTTTACAAAATATAGATTGTATTATATATTAAAAAAACAAAACAAAAACAAAACAAACAAACAAAAAAAAAACTATGATGTACAAAGTTGTTAAAAATTTTGGAGTTAAGTTGGAAAACTACAGAGGAGAGTTAATGTTACGTCATTAAAAGCAGTAGAGTTAGGGTGATTGGGAGGATGAAGAAGGAGTGGCTTAGGCTGATCCTCGTGGGTGTGGAACGGTCGATGGCTATATCGGGAGACAGAATTTTTCTTTTGATTTTGGGGGGTTTGCCACAAGTGTGGGATGGGGAAATTTGTTTGTGTGTAGTTTGTAGGATGAATGTTCAACCACTCATGTTTTTGCTTCTCTGTATGAGCATGTTTACACTGCAAGGTAATCCCAAACTCTCTATTGATCATGGACCAAAGTGTTAATCTTAATTTAACTTCATGGAATTGCAGAGGTCTACAAAATTTAAAAAAACTTAAACAAGTTATGAATAAAATAAAGGACATGGGTTCAAGAATTGTGTTTTTACAAGAAACTCATCTGATAGAGGAGGATGTTAAAAGAATTAGGAGTAGATGGCAGGGAAGTGTATTCACCTCTTCATTTTCATCCCGAGCCAGGGGAGTTATGACTCTCATACATAAATCAGTTCCTTTTCAAGTGAAAAATGTAATTGGAGACAAATTTGGAAGATATGTAATCATTCAAGGTTCTTTGCTATTAGAAAATATAAATCTTGTGAACTTATATGGTCCCAATATAGATGATCAGAAGTTCTTTGCTAATTTATTTCTCATCTTATCATCACTTACAGGGCAACATATAATAGCAGGGGATTTTAATTGTACATTGAATCCAGGTGTGGATAGATCAACAGGACTGGATTGTACGCACATTGGATGTAGGATGACTATTAATCATTTTATGAAAGAATTGAGATTGTTAGATATATGGAGAGAAATGAAACCACAAGTTAAAGCCTATTCTTGTTATTCCAGTACCTACAAGACATTCTCACGTATTGATTATTTTTTGATTTCCACAGAATTAAGGTCCAAGATTCAAAACTGCTTTTATGATAACATCGTGATCTCTGATCATGCACCCTGTTGTCTAATATATGTAGATAAAAAATTGACAAAGGAATCAGGTAGATGGCAATTTCAGCATAAATGGCTTCAGGATGAGGAATTTGTCAAGTATATAGAAAAACAGATAGACGAGTTCTTTGACATCAATACTACACAAACATCAGCATGTGTAAAGTGGGAGGCTTTCAAAGCTTTTATTAGGGGACATATTATTAGTTATACAGGATCAAAATCTAAGAAGACTCGAGAGGAGAGAGCTAAATTGGAACATAAAATAAAAAATCTTCAGGAAAAAGTGTATGCAGGAAGTGACCCAAGGTTGGAGAATGAATTACTGATTTTGAGAGCTGAATACGACAAAAAATCAGCGAATAGAGCTGCCTCGAGTCTTCTAAGATTGAAACAATCTTTTTATGAACAAGGTGAAAAATCAGGAAAATTATTAGCATGGCAGATTAAACAATTGGAAATTAAAACACCAATTACCAGTATTATAAGTAACGGACAGGTAGTTATAGATCCTTTAGAAATTAATAGAGCCTTTAGAGATTACTATGAAAAATTATATGATACCAAAAATGAACCTGATTTAACAAAACTAAATGGGTTTTTGAACGAACTATCTATACCGTGTATTCCAAATGAAAACAGGGAGATATTGGAGTCTAAAATTAGTCAAGAAGAAGTTGGGCTAGCCATTGATAATATGAAATCAGGAAAAAGTGCAGGACCAGATGGTCTTCCAGTTGACCTTTATAAAAAATTTAAGAATAAATTAATAAAACCTTTTTTGGAAATGGTTTTAGAAGCATTTCAAAATAATAATTTACCATCATACATAAATAATGCCTTAATTATACTGCTGCCAAAACCAGGTAAGCCCTCTAATAAATGTGAAAATATGAGACCAATAAGCCTATTAAACGCCGACCTTAAGATAATCTGTAAAATTTTAGCAAGACGAATACAAGAAATTTTACCAAATATTATTAATCGAGATCAGAATGGCTTTATAAAGGGTAGACAAGGCTTCCATAATGTAAGAAGACTATTTAATATTATTTATTTTAATAAAGAAGCACCGGATACAGCTCTCCTATCATTGGACGCCGAAAAGGCCTTTGATAGAGTTGAATGGCCCTTTCTTTTTGAAGTCCTACAAAGGTTTGGACTTGGAAATAATTTCATAAAATGGGTTCAAATAATATACAATAATGCTACAGCAGAAATCCTAACAAATAACAATATTTCAAAACCAATAAAAATCAATAGAGGATGTCGACAAGGCTGTCCACTTTCACCTTTACTGTTTACTATGGCAATTGAACCTTTAGCGATAGCGATACGTTTACATTCACAAATATATGGAATTAAAGTTGGACCAACAGAACATAAAATCTCCCTGTACGCCGATGATATAATTTTGTTTATGTCGAATCTAAAAAAATCAATTCCAACCCTGTTGAATTTAATAAAGAATTTTGGGGAAATATCAGGATATAAAATAAATAAAACTAAATCTTCAATATTAATGCTAAATGAGACCCAGAGAAATCACCCAGCCCCTGAGGTAAATCAATTCAATGTTGTAAATCAGTTTAAATATTTAGGAATCCAAATTATGCCTAAGCTAGAATCAGTCGCCAGTGTCAACTATGAAGCCTTAATGTCAGATATCAGTGAGTTAACTCAGAGATGGATGTCACTACCAATGTCGATGATCGGGAGAATCAATATACTTAAAAGTAATATTTTACCTAAAATACTTTATTTATTTCAATACATTCCCTTATCACCACCTTTAGATCTATTCTCAAGAATAAAAAAAAAGTTAGTGGAATTTATATGGAACAACAGGAGGGCTAGATTACGTTTGTCTTTATTATATTTACCATTTGATCGTGGAGGTCTGAAATGTCCAAATTTTATGTTGTATTATTGGTCGGCACAACTGAGGTCTATGACATATTATTTTTCATCAAATGATCTCCCTCACTGGACTGAAATGGAATCATACAATTTACCTTTACCTCTTCCCATATTCATATACTCAGATTCGGCAAAAAAATTACAAAAACAAGTTAAAAATCCATTTGTAAAGCATATGATCAAAATATGGTGTGAAGCTAAAAACTATTTAAAAGAACCACAGTTATTGTCACAATTTAGTCCAATATGGGGTAATCAATATTTTAAACCAGGGAGAGCGGACGCTGTATTTAAAGTATGGAATTTAAAAGGGATACAAAAGATTCAGGATTTATATTTGCCATGTGCAGACAACATAATGTCTTTTGAAGAGCTGAGGATCAAATTTAATCTCAATAGAACACATTTTTTTAAATATCTTCAACTTAGAAACTTTATTCGATCAAATCAAAATAAAGCTCTCACTCGACCTATTTATTCATCCTTGGAAAAAATGATGATGAAAGATAGTAAAAAAAAAGGGTATTATTTCAGAGTTTTATAACTCATTGACACTATCTTCAAGTGAAAATTCACTGAAAAGATTAAACTACTGGAAAGATCTGCAAATTGAAATTTCAGAGGAACAATGGGAATTGGCTTGTACAGAAGCTCAAACCAAATCAATAAATGCACGCCTTAAATTGATACATTTCAAATGGTTAATGCGGATGTATGTTACACCGGAGGAGTTAAATAGATATAACAAAAATATACCAGATACATGCACAAAATGCATGGAAAGTAAAGGAACCCTATTTCATTGTTTATGGGAATGTAGATTAATAAGAATGTTTTGGGAAGAGGTGAGGGTAACAATTGAAAAAATAATCTCAAAACAAATCATATTGAATCCTAAACTGTTTTTGTTGGGTCTGTACCCAGAAAAGCATAATTTTAATAAAAGTGAAAGAACATTCATAGACCTCAGTTTGCTTAATGCCAAAAAATGTATTGCACTATTATGGAAAAAGACTCATAGACCAGATGTGACTCAGTGGTTAAGACAGATGTTAACAAACCTTCCATTAGAAAGAATAACATATATACTAAAATCAAAGGAAATTGTGTTTGAGAATATATGGAGACCTTTTATTGATTATGTAAAAAATTTAAACATAACTCTTGAAGAAGAAGGTGAATGATGTGTGTGGACCTAGTAAATTCCAAACTGGTGAACATAATATGTATACTTATGTATTGGATTGTCTAGACTAAACAGAGGAGCATTGTTGAAGATTTGATTTTGTTGGTGGTTGTTGGTGTTTTTAGTGCATTTTTTTTTTTTTTTGTAGTACTTTAGTGTTAGTGTTTGATTGTTTGTATCATGTTTGTTAAAAAAAAAAAAAAGGTTCAATAAAGATATTGTGGAAAAAAAAATATGGCTTGTACAAGTGTGGTTAAGTTAAGGTTATTGCACTATGAATGCCCTACTGTCATCTGTACTCTATGTCCCCCCCACCCCAAGTGAGGAGTTATAGAGTGTGATGGCATAGTGGACAAAAGAGGAAAGGTGGACAAAATCTTCACCCAAAAGGTGAAGATTTGCAAAAATACACAGAAACACAAACAGTAGGCGTTCGGGCCGACATCGCCCAGCGAACATATGGAGAGGAAATAATCGCTGACTGTGGAAACGTCACACTAAACCTCAAGCAGCTTAGATTCTGTGCCTCTCCACTCTTTCTCCAGACTCTGGGACTTTGATTTCCAAATGAAATGCAAAAGTTACTTTTTTCTGAACAGAGGTCATCTGTTGGTGTTTGTCCACTGTGTTTTATCAAGAACAAAGTCAGCGCAGTCATCTACCAGGAAATTTTAGAGCACTTCATGCTTCCCTGTGCTGACAAGCTTTATGGAAAAGCTGATTTCATCTTCCAGCAGGACTTGGCACCTGCCCACACTGCCAAAAGTATCAAAACCTGGTTTAATGACCATAGCATCACTGTGTTTGATAGGCCAGCAAACTCTCCTGACCTAATTCCCATAGAGAATCTATAGAGTATTGTCAAGAGGAAGATGAGACACACCAGACCCAACAATGCAGACGAGCTGAAGGTCACTGTCAAAGCAACCTGGGCCTTCATGACACCTCAGCAGCGCCACAGGCTGATCACCTCCATGCCACGCCACACTGATAAGGTAATTAATCCAAAAGGAGCCCCGACCAAGTATTTTTTTTATTTTATTTTATTTTTTTTATTTTGTATACTTTATTGATCCCCAGAGGGGAAATTGAGGGCATCCACATGGATGGATGAAGCAGCCACGGTACAGCGCTATCCCTTAACCATTCACACACGCATTCACACCTAGGGCCACTTTAGAGTCTCCAATTAACCTAACCTGCATGTTTTTGGCCTGTGGGAGGAAACCAGAGAAATCCCGGAGTAAACCCACGCAGATGCGGGGAGAACATGCAAACTCCACACAGATCACTGTTGGTCAGGGGCTGGGATCGAACCAGGGATCCCATGGCCAAGGGTGAGTTGCTGTGCTGGTGCAGTGCTAACCACTGCGCCACCGCAGTCCATTGAGTGTGTACATGGACATACTTTTAAGTCGGCCAACAATTCTATTAAAAAACAATTTTTAAAAAAAAATTAATTTTATGTAATATTCTAATTTTTTGAGAAACTGAATTTGGGGTTTTCATGGGCTGTAAGCCATAATCATAAAAATAAACACTTGAAATATCTCTCTCTGTGTAATGAATCTATATAATACATGGGTTTCACTTTCTGAAATGAGTGACAAAAAATATTGAACTTTTTCATGATATTCTAATTTTTTTAGATGTACCTGTATTGTCATCTGTGCTGTTAGTCTGCCAGTATTCTCAGCACTCTTATGACGCATTAGTCACTCCATGTTCGTCGTGGTTCTTGTGCGTCCTTGAAGCGATGTCGGCTCTGGGGTGCACCTGTGGCTAACACATCTCCTCTCATTCATTCTCTGGGCAATGCCAGCCCCCGAACACCATCAGTAAGTGTGTTTGTGTTTTTTGTACGTCTTCACCTTTTTGGGAATTGTCTCTTTCTGTATTAAATGTGCTGTGGTGAACCCTGCATGTAAATCCTTGTTATTTCATCCTTCCTCTCCGTGCCCTGTGCAAGAACGCACAAGAGGGGAAGGAAGAATGGATTTACACGCAGGATTCACAACGGCACATTTATTGACCATAAAGACTGATCCCAAAAGGTGAAGATTTACAAAAATACACAGAAACACAAACAGTAGGCGTTGGGGCCGACATCGCCCAGCGAACATATGGAGAGGAAACGTGTTAACCACAGTTGCGCCCCAGAGCTGACATCGCTACAAGGGCCCAACAGAACCATGGCTGTGTGGAGTGGCTAACACGTCGTGATAGTGTTGGCAATATTGGCTGGCTGACAACACGGCAGATAATGCACACAAAACATGAACAGCTGACTGTCAAAGAGAGAGGGCGTGTGTTTGGACCGGCGAATCTTGGACAGTGCCCATCTGAAAGTGGGTCAAAATGGCACATTATTCACATGTACAAAAGAACTCAAAAGATAATGCATAATAAACCCGATGCCTGAGCTACAGAGAATACACTGCTATGATTTTATTGAAAAATCTGGTTTAAATAAATTATATTTATGAACAAATCATTTGTTGCAATATCTGTAACAAAAGCATACCACTCGGTGTTCCCCTGCCATGTGTTTGTCGCTGCTGCTGTGGCGGGCATGTGTGCCTCGCCACTGTCACTCTCTGAGTCTGACTTGCTAGGCACGATACCTGCTTGGCATGGCTCAAACCTATAAGGTCTGATGCCCCCAGATTCTTCATTACCATCCCATTCTTCTGAACTATAATCGTCTGAAGATTGGACAACACAAACCAATTCCAGACTACATGTGCTGGAACCATCATCGATGTTTTCTACTGCCTCCATCCTATGTGTACAATGGGCAGCCAAGCGCTGTGTTCTGTTGCTGACGTTACAACATAGCCGGGGGGTTTTCCAGCCACTGACGCAATTGGTGACGTGCCGCTCATGAAAACGTCGGATATTGGCATGAAAAAAAGGATGTTTGACTTAGAACTGCACAGACCAACCTATTTTGTCATATTGAAATTATGTGTTGCAAAATTAGATGAAGTCAGAATCGTGTCATCAGACCTTTAAAGCAGCCTAGGCTAGATTATACCCTGGGTATATTAGGGCCTCTAGGCCAGTTCATACCCTGGAGTATGAATTGGCCTAAGCCCGAGCATTGGTATCTGAGAAAGCATACAATTCAATCCTTGAGGCCAATCAGTTCTTCCTCTTCCTCTGCTCAAAGTGCGCTTCATTCAGTGTCTGTAGCTCTAGTAAGTCCTTCTCCATACACTTCCTGTGGATGTCCTGGAGGACCAGAGGAGGATTAGTCACTTAAATGAGTTGAAGCAGGCCAAAGCCAGCACCTTGAACCAGCGAAGGTTCTCAGGATATACAAAAGATAACCTTGTAAGGTAAATTGCAAATATTTCACTGGTCTGAGTGTAGGAGTCAGTGACTATCTCTCTCCATTGCTCACCCTATTCAAGAGTTTTTTCCTGGGATTGGACAGGAAGGAATAAAACTGGAGGGGTTTACTTCACACCGCAGAATCTTGATTCGTGCACTAGTCACAAAAAGTTGGGACTATGTGGCTCTCGGGTGAAATTTCAGGATGCATCTGCAATGCACTATAACCTTCATAGGTAAACTTAATTTGACCTTCTCTTACCTTTTGAATGCATGTGTCCAACTGTTCAATGTTTCAGTACTTTTTGAATAACTCGCTGTTCTCTAACAAAGTGCTTAATGGCAAAATTCACAAGATGTTTGAGCCATGAATCGACCAGTAAATTTACTGGTTCAGTTAGAATTGGTATTTAAACAGTCCTCTTCATCATGCTGTTCACATTTTGACATCATGAGACCAAGAGGACACCTCACAATTGATCAACTGAACCTCGCCATTGCGAGGCTTCAAACAGGATGTTGTCAGAGGGAAATGGCCACTGAGCTTAGTGTGTCATGGAGTATCATCAGCAGGTTGCAACAGAGATACAAAGAGACTGGAAGAGTCACAGAAAGGCATAGAAGTGGATGTCCTTTAGCCACATCCCATGGTGATGACCGCTTCATTGTGACCAGTGCCCTGCGGAATCGGATGATGAATACCACTCAACCCCAGGCACATTTAAGGGAGGTGAGAGGCACCCAAGTGTCACGTCAGACTATTCAAAACCATTTTCATCAGCGTAGTCTGTGTGCTAGACGACCTGCAAGGGTACCTGACCACACCAGGCACAGGCATCATCATCGTCGTCTTTCATGGGCCAGGGAGCATTTACGCTGGACAGGGGACCAGTGGACCTCAGTGCTGTTCTCTATTCATCCATCCATCCATCCATCCATCTTCTACCGCTTTTCCGGAGGTCCGGGTCGCGGAGGCAGCAGTTCAAGCAGAGAAGCCCAGACTTCCCTCTCCCCAGCCACCTGCTCCAGCTCTTCAGAGGGGATACCAAGGCGTTCCCAGACTAGCTGGGAGACATAGTCTCTCCACCGAGTCCTGGGTCTGCCCCGGGGTCTCCTCCCAGTGGGACGTGCCTGAAACACCTCAAGTGGGAGACGTCCAGGAGGCATCCTAATCAGATGCCCATACCACCTCAACTGACTCCTTTCAATGTGGAGGAGCAGCGGTTCTACTCTGAGCCTCTCCCGGATGACTGAGCTCCTCACCCTATCTCTGAGGGTGAGTCCAGCAATCCTACGGAGAAAGCTCATTTCTGCCGCTTGTATCCGCGATCTCGTTCTTTCGGTCATTACCCAAAGCTCGTGACCATAGGTGAGAGTAGGAACGTAGATTGACTGGTAAATCGACAGCTTTGCCTTAGAACTAAGCTCCCTCTTCACCACAACAGACCGGTACAACGTCCGCATCACTGCAGATGCTGCTCCAATCCGTCTGTCGATCTCTCGCTCCATTTTCCCCTCACTCGTGAACAAGACCCCAAGATACTTAAACTCCTCCACTTGGGGCAGGAGCCTGTCCCCAACCCGGAGAGGACAATCCACCTTTTTCCGGCTGAGGACCATGGACTCGGACTTGGAGGTGCTGATTCTCATCCCAGCCGCTTCACACTCAGCGGCAAACCGTCCCAGCAAGAGCTGTAGGTCATTGCTGGATGAAGCCAACAGGACAACATCATCTGCAAACAACAGAGATGAGATCCTGTGGTCACCAAGTATGACACCCTCCATTCCCTGGCTGCGCCTAGAAATCCTGTCCATAAAAATTATGAACAGGACCGGTGACAAAGGGCAGCCCTGGCGGAGTCCAACTCTCACTGGGAATGACTCCGACCGAGTGTTGGCAATACGAACTAAACTCTCACAACGGTCGTACAGAGACCGAATAGCTCGTAACAACAAGCCCGATACCCCATACTCCCGAAGCACCCCCCACAAAAATCCACGAGGGACGCGGTCAAATGCCTTCTCCAAGTCCACAAAACACATGTAAACTGGTTGGGCAAACTCCCACGAACCCTCAAGAATTCTCGAGAGGGTAAAGAGCTGGTCCGATGTGCCACGGCCAGGACGAAAACCACATAGCTCCTCCTGAATCCGAGGTTCGACCAACGGCCGGACTCTCCTCTCCAGTACCTTGGCATAGACCTTCCCAGGGAGGCTGAGGAGTGTGATCCCTCTAAAGTTGGAGCACACCCTCCGGTCCCCTTTTTTGAAGAGAGGAACCACCACCCCGGTTTGCCATGCCAAAGGCACTGCCCCCGACCTCCACGCAATGTTGCAGAGGCGTGTCAACCATGACAGCCCAACAACATCCAGGGCCTTGAGGTACTCGGGGCGAATCTCGTCCACCCCCGGGGCCCGGCCACCAAGGAGATTTTTAACCACCTTGGCGACCTCAGCCCCTGTGATAGGCGAGTCATCCCCCTTGTCCCCAAACCCTGCTTCCTCTGTGGAAGGCGTATCAGTGGGATTGAGGAGATCCTCGAAGTATTCCTTCCACCGCCCGACGATATCCCCAGTTGAAGTCAACAGTGTCCCATCCGCACCATACACAGTGTGGACGGGGAGCTGCTTTCCCCTCCTGAGCCGCCGAACAGTTTGCCAGAATCTCTTTGAAGCCGACCGAAAGTCTTGTTCCATGGCCTCACCGAACTCCTCCCATACCCGGGTTTTTGCTTCAGCAACCACCCGAGCTGCACTCCGCTTGGCCTGCCGGTACACCTCAGCTGCTTCGGGAGTCCCACAAGCCAACCAAGCTTGATAGGACTCCTTCTTCAGCTTAATGGCCCCCCTCACCACTGGTGTCCACCACTTGGTTCGGGGGTTGCCACCACGAGATGCACCGACCACCTTGCGGCCGCAGCTCTGGGCCGCCGCTTCAACAACAGAGGTGGAGAACATGGCCCATTCAGACTCCATGTCTCCAGACTCCCTCGGAATGTGGTTGAAGTTCTTCCGGAGGTGGGAGTTGAAGACCTCCCGGACAGGGGCCTCAGCCAGACGCTCCCAGCACACCCTCACTATACGTTTGGGTCTACCAGGTCTGAATGGCTTCCTCCCCTGCCATCGGATCCAACTCACCACCAGGTGGTGATCAGTTGACAGCTCTGCACCTCTCTTTACTCGGGTGTCCAAGACATACGGTCGCAGGTCTGATGATACGATAACAAAATCGATCATCGACCTGCGGCCTAGGGTGTCCTGGTGCCAGGTGCACATATGGACACCCTTATGCTTGAACATGGTGTTAGTTATGGACAGACTGTGGTTAGCACAGAAGTCCAATAACTGAACACCACTCGGGTTCAGATCGGTTCTCTATTCAATACAACTTTATTTATATAGCACCATTTCACAACCAGAGCCATCTCATAGCACTTTCAACTGTAGAGGAATCGACTTTCTCTGATGAAAGTTGATTCACATTGAGCAGAAATGATGGCCGCCAATGATGTTGGAGATGTCAAGCAGAGCGCTATGCATCAGCCACTGTTGTGGTGGCATTACACTCTGTGCAGGTGTCTAGTCGATACAAAACTGCCCTACACCTTGTGTATGGTACAGTGACAAGCCAATACTACCTGAATAACATCATTAATCCTGTCATTTTGCCCCTGCATGAACAACACAAGCGTAATTTCATCTTCATGGACAACAATGCTTCAGCTCATCAAGGTTGCATCATTGGGTAATGGCTTCTGGAGGCTGGGGTACCTCAGAGTGGCCTGCGCTTTTTCCAGACCTGAATCCTATAGAAAACCTATGGGATCAGCTTATTCGCCATGTAGAGGCTCGTATCCCTGCACCTCACAACCTCAGTGACCTGAGGGTTACCCTTCAAGAAGACTGAAATGCCATGCCTCAGCAGATAAGTCAACTTGTGAGCAGCATGAGACGTCGTTGTCAAGCTGTAATTGATGCTCAAGGGCACATGACAAGTTATTGAGATACTGATATTTTTTGTTGTGGTATACCCACCACTGTTGTTGGCTTTTGTTTTAATAAATTGTTTAAAATGAGGAAATCACCATTGCATGCTTCTATTTAAATGCCCTACTGTCATGATATAATATCACTGTAGCATGAACTTTTTACATTTTCCATAAATTTCATCTGAAAGCCAAATATCCATAACTTTTTGTGAGTAGTGCATATATTTCCTGCTGTTAAAAATTACTCGATACAGCTGACGGAAGATAAACAATTGCATGGCCCAGCTAACGGAAGGTGAGCAGTTATGTAATGTTAGCGCCATAGTTGCAGTGCAACTGATTCTGACAAAGTATGCTGAACTGATGTCTATTGGTTTGCCATACAGGTATGGTAAAATGGCAGCACACTGGAGTACGCCATTCTCAGGGAGGATACGGGAGACGTGGGAGTGTATGCTGACCCATTCGAGAAACTGGAGTTGGCTTTCCACAATAATCTGGATGCCAGGATTGTATGAATCCTCTGCACACCCAGAACTGAGGGGCGACAGGGCCGCATGCCGGTGAGACTGAGCCTTTTTTTTTTTTCTTCCTTTACCAACTGCAATTTTTCCTGAGCTCATGGTCTCTTTCTATTATTTTAAAAACATTAACTTCCATTTATTTTTGGTGGAGTATTGGGACTTTTTTTTTTTTCCAGCAAAGATTTGTGGGGACATTGCTATACATGTTTTTTTGTTTTTTTTTTTCTTTCGTATTTGGAGTTGGCATATGCACATGATAAGAGACTGTGTCATGGATTGAGAAATTACATTTAGTTATTGATGAGAACAATTTTATGTATCGTAAACCTGTAAAATAATTTAATGTGAAAGTATTTTTTCTTTTGAGTTGAATTTACAATATAATCTTATCACCATATTTGCTTGTGCATTTCAAATCATTTGTAACCCGTTTTTTTTTGTTTGGTAATGGTGTCTAATGCTGAATTCATGGATGTAGTGAAGGAGGACATGGAGAAGGTTGGTGTTACAGAGGAAGATGCAAGGAATAGCGTGAGATGGAGGCAGATGATCCGCTGTGGTGAACCCCTAAAGGGAGCAGCCGAAAGAAGTCGTCTCCATTTAATAGCTGATTGCTACAATATTATAGTAGAAGAATATTTACCTGTGGTGAAAATGGGATGGGCAGGCATGTCATTTGTTTAGATATGTCATTTTACAAAACGGAAAAAAGTGGTTAGTGTAGAAGAGCTTGGAAGAACGAGACGGTGTGATATATAAACCAAAGTTTATTATCAGCTCCTCTAACAAGTCTCATCTAAGTGCAGAAGCAGAAGCAAGAAAAGAGACCGAATACCTCCGGCTCTGTGAACTTATACTTGCACATAACAAAAGACATGCATATCAAAGGCTGACATCCCTCATTATCTTAATCCCCCCATTGTCTCCGTACTCCTCCTCATGGCCCTGGGGAGTGAGGGCAGCTCCTCCAGTCTCCACCGCAGTGTCTGGGAACGTCTTTGTTCTTCACTGGCGGTTGAGAGTCTTTGTCCTTTCTGAGGTGTGAAGTCGCCTTACATATGTAATCACCAAACATTCCCACATGCTTCAACATATGTAGGTTATGGAATATATGATTAATATAGCCCACAGCCCCCCCCCAAACGACTAAGAAAAGGACAATAGAAAAATTCACAGTTTAAGATAATTACTATGACATACTAACTGCTATACCTCTTGCCACAGAAGAAACTTTCCAGCAGCCATGCTCCTAAGAGAGTTCAGTGGTAATCATAACAGCATAGTAAAATCACAAGTCAGTCCTAAACTGTTACAGCACAATTAGTGAACAACTGTTGAGTAGTTTGCATCAGTCTCTGTGCCGTCTGGGTTTTAATCTTCTCCCGAATCTGCTGTGGGTCCGCTTAGGCGTCCTGCTGGGACCTTCCTGTAAGGAATCTGCAGCTTGGGGAGGAGAGTGATTATTTGTTCCCTGCAGGGGGGCTGAGTCTTTTCTCTTGGGGGGGGGGGGGGTCTACCCCGCCGAGGTGCTCTCGCCAACTGTGCAGGCTCATCTCTCAACAAGAAGGCAGGTTTAAGTCTGTCAATGCTGACTGTTTCTTTTCTATCCTCAAAATCAAGCACAAAGTGTTTATCACCAGGTTCCAGCACTCTGAATGGCCCATCGTATGCTGGGCGGAAAGTTGGTTTTAAAGCTTCATGCCTAACAAAAACGAATTCAGCGTTTTTTAGAGCTTGGGGGACAAAAACCCGTGGAAAAGAGTGATGTGCCGGTCCGGGGAGAGAGTCCGGTCCGTTGCTGCCTAAAAACCTTGAGGCTGGAAGATGCCCTGGCTCTGGGTTCTCTGGTAAAAATTCACCTGGGAGCCTGAGAGGTTGTGCAAAAACTAATTCTGCTGGAGAGGCATCTAGATCCTCTTTAGGCACAGCACGCAACCCCAATAAAACCCAGGGAAGTTTATTTACCCAATTTGTATCCGTTAGTGAGGCTCTGAGGGCGGCCTTTAAAGATCTGTGAAAACGCTCGCATAACCCATTAGCCTGAGGGTGATAAGCGGTGGTGCGGTGAATTGTTGCCCCTAAGCTGCTGGACATGGCTGACCAAAGCTCCAAGACAAATTGAGGTCCTCTATCGGACGTGATGTTCGATGGGACGCCGAAACGTGCCACCCAGTTTGTCAAAAAAACACGAGCGACTTCCTCCGTTGTAATTGACGCCAGAGGGACTGCCTCTGGCCAGCGCGTGGTGCGGTCTATCATTGTTAACAGGTGTGTGAAACCTTGGGAGGAAGGTAGTGGCCCCACGAGGTCGACATGAACGTGGTCAAACCTTCTAGCAGGGATTGGAAAAGGCTCCAGAGGGGCTTTTGTGTGTTTGTGTATTTTGGCGCGCTGACAAGAAATGCAAGTTTTTGCCCATTCTTTTATGTTTTTGCGCAGGCCCGGCCACACAAACTTTTCGGCGACCATTTTAACCGAGGCGCGCACACCTGGGTGCGCGAGGGAGTGAATTGCGTCGAAAATACGGCGGCACCATGTGGCTGGGACTAACGGGCGAGGTCAGCCGGTTGAAATATCGCATATTAGGGGGGGCACGCCGTCGCGTAAACCCCTTTCCTCCAGCCTTAACCCTGTTGGTCCAGACAGGAGTGCGCGCACGTCCGCGTCACTGCTTTGTTCCTCTGCCATGGCTGCATAATCTATCCCTGCATGGATAGGTGCTGCGTATGTGTCCGCGTTAGTGAAGAGTTCTGCGGCTGAGGCAGTATAATCTGTCTCCTCGTGCTCTGGCGATGTCACAGCGCGAGAGAGGCAGTCTGCTACCACGTTAAGTTTGCCTGCCACATGTCGAATGTCTGTGGTGAACTCTGAAATCGCAGCCAGCTGTCTTTGTTGCCTGCCTGACCATGGTTCTGAAAGTTTAGCCATCGCAAAGGTGAGCGGTTTGTGGTCTACAAAAGCCGTGAAACTCCGCCCTTCTAACCAGAACTAGAAGTGGCGGATGGATAAATGAAGCGCTAGCAGCTCCCCGTCAAAAGTGCTGTACTTACTCTCAGTTTGGTTTAGCGTTTTGCTGAAGAATGCCAGAGGTTGCCAGATCCCACTGACATGTTGTTCTACAACTGCCCCTATAGCTAGGTCCGAAGCGTCTGTGGTTAGTGCAATGCGGGCCGAGGGATCGGGGTGAACTAACAATGTGGCATTAGCTAGAGCGCTCTTTACTTCCGCGAAGGCGCGTTCGCGCTCCGGGGTCCATTCGACCGCGTTGGAAGCTTTCCGTTTTCTGAGCGCGTCATATAAGGGCTGCATGAGCTGAGCTGCGTGGGGGGAGGAAACGGTTGTAAAAATTAACCATTCCTAAAAATTCTTGCAGCGATTTGACCGTTTGTGGCCGTGGGAAACTTTTTATCGCGTGAACTTTGTCTGGAAGTGGAACTGTCCCTTTCGGAGAAACTCTGTGTCCTAAAAAATCAATTTGCGACACGCCGAATTTGCATTTGGCTGGATTGATTATTAACCCGTGCTCTTCTAGTCTCTGAAAAACCGTAGTGAGGTGCTGCTCGTGTTCTTCCTCAGACGAGCTGGCTACCAGCATGTCGTCGAGGTAGACGAAAACAAAAGGAAGGTCGCGTAATACTGCGTCCATCATCCGCTGAAAAGTTTGAGCAGTGCCTTTGAGGCCGAAAGGCATCCGCAAAAATTCAAAAAGGCCGAAAGGGGTTATTACCGCTGTTTTAGGAATGTCCTCTGCTCGAACTGGGACTTGATGATAACCGCGGACCAGGTCTATTTTTGAAAAAATGCGCGCACCCGCCAGATGCAGTGAAAAATCCTGAATGTGAGGAATTGGGTAGCGGTCATGCACTGTCGCATTGTTTAATCTGCGGTAATCTCCGCACGGTCTCCAAGAACCGTCGGATTTCGGAACCATGTGAAGTGGCGAGGCCCAGGGGCTCTTCGAGTGTCTAACAATGCCTAATTTTTCAAGGGTAGTAAACTCGTCCCGAGCTATGGTGAGTTTGGCCGCGTCTAAGCAGCGAGCTTTGGCAAATACGGGTGGGCCCGTTGTGGGAATAAAATGTTCAACCCCGTGTTTAGCCACAGTGGCTGAGAATTTGGGAATTGTGAGTGCTGGAAATTGGGTGAGGAGTTGCTCAAACTTACCTCCTGCCGTGGTGACGCTAGCCTGCACAGGTGGTGGAGAAACTCGGGCTGAGCAGGGAATAGAAGCAAAGGACAGTGCATTAACCAAGCGTCTATTCGCTAGATCAACTAATAACCCGTGTGCACACAAAAAGTCTGCGCCCAACAAGTTAAAACTCACTGCCGCTACAACAAATGTCCATCTGTAGTTGCGGCCGTGGATGTGGAGGTGCAGGCTCTTTTCGCCGAAAGTGTCAATGCTGGAGCCGTTGGCTGCCACCGCTCCGTTGCCCCGGGTGCCCATGGCTCGATCTGCTTGGGAGGGCATGACGAAACTCAGTTGAGCTCCTGTGTCAATAAGGAACTGCTTGCCGGTGTGTCCGTCCGTCACATATAACGGCTTACTCTTCTCGCCGAGAACCGCTGCCGTTAACGGCTCTCGGCTTTGGCGTTTAAATTTGCAGGGGGGAACACATTTGTGAGCCTTCTCGGCGAAGCGGTGGTGGTAATAACAAACATCGCTCCGTCTGTTACGTTTTGGCCGTGTCGCTGTCGCCGCGGGCTGGATCTGCTCTGTGGGTTGAGGCTCGCCGTGGCTCTGGGCATCAGCGTTGAGGTCTGCGGATGCTGCTGTGGGTGTCTGTTCCCTGCAGGCGTTGACGAGTCGTTGAGCTTCGTTGGCCAGCACGCCGAAGTCTTGCTGGGTGTTGCATCGCATGTTGGCAAGCGTCCCTCATGTGTGGCGGCAGCGTGCTGAGGAATACGAATTGGAAGAGGAAGTTGTCATTGTCCTCCTCTTTAAGCTGCAGCAAGTCCTCCATGAGGGCTTTAGGTCTGCATCCTCTGTGGCCGTAGACCGCCAGGATCCTCTCGGCTCTCTCTTCGGCTGAGGGGACGTAATTTGCCAAGATGGTTGCTTTCAGTATTTCACATTTGTCTTGGGCCGGCGGCCGCCGGATTATGCTCCGCACACACCTCGAAGTGGCGGCGCCGAGTTTGGCGACGATGTGATAGAACTTCGTATCGTCGGCCGTGATGCCCACCAGTGTAAACTGGGCTTCAGCTTGTTGAAACCACGAGGCGGGGTCTTCCTGCCAGAAGTCCGGCAGCTTGACAGCGACGGCATTTGTGTAGACCATCACTGCTGTGTCCGCAGGGTGAGAATGCCTTGCCTCGGCTCTCTCAGTGGCACTGGTGCTCGGTTGAGCCCTCTCTATCACTTCTGCCGGGAGAGAACGTCGTCCATCTGTTCCCCTGTCTGCGTGGGCGCCGGCGTCTGCCTGGGTCGCCACAGATGAGTCGATCGCGGGGGAACGCCTCAGGTCCATACTCGCGTCAGGGGTCACCAGTGTAGAAGAGCTTGGAAGAACGAGACGGTGTGATATATAAACCAAAGTTTATTATCAGCTCCTCTAACAAGTCTCATCTAAGTGCAGAAGCAGAAGCAAGAAAAGAGACCGAATACCTCCGGCTCTGTGAACTTATACTTGCACATAACAAAAGACATGCATATCAAAGGCTGACATCCCTCATTATCTTAATCCCCCCATTGTCTCCGTACTCCTCCTCATGGCCCTGGGGGGGTGAGGGCAGCTCCTCCGGTCTCCACCGCAGTGTCTGGGAATGTCTTTGTTCTTCACTGGCGGTTGAGAGTCTCTGTCCTTTCTGAGGTGTGAAATCGCCTTACATATGTAATCACCAAACATTCCCACATGCTTCAACATATGTAGGTTATAGAATATATGATTAATATAGCCCACAGTTAGTGTTATGTCTGGAAATAATGAGTCTGCAGACAGGTCCACGTGTTGAGGTTGACTTTTATTGAACATTAGCAGAACATGCTAGGAAGGATCACACAGCGAGGTGACTGGGAGGTGGTACCAAAGGCAAGAGACCAGCTAGCCCTGGGTAGCCAGCTATTATACCCTGCGGTGTAGTGACGTCACGCATGCGTACGAGCAAGCGCAGTGTGGTCCCGTTTCCCATAGATCACATTTATCCCCCCCCCCGAAAAAGCTGAGAACTACATCTGTAATTAGCCTTAGCAAGGGCAGCAAGTAAACATCAAGGCAGACTAGCATATCGGCTAACATACAGTTGGCTATGCACACACGTGGGTAACAAAGCCAGTCATAAAGGAAACGCACTCATGGTGTTATATCTTTCACCCTTTACGTTACTTAATATAACAATAATAACTCGGACCATTGACGTAATGTTCACGGTTTATTAGCGTAGCAGCAACTCATAGCACACAGCCAACGACAACACACTCTGACATCCCAGGTTACCCACAATGCTTTTAGCAAAGCACTACGACGGGTGTCGTAGTAAACCAAAATACATAACATCTCCTCCCCCCTTACAATAGATGTCCTACAGGAGATACCAATGTCTCTGTTTTGTCTCTTTTTTTTAAAAATTATTATGCTACCTTAGGAGTGAGGGGAGACTACCTCATCCCATAACTGTACCCCTGGGGATTATTTTGCCCCATTAATGTGGGTCAGTTGCTATCTAGCCTAATAACTCAGACGGGCAGGAGGTCGTCGCTCCCTGGTGGGATATCGGCGCTCTGCAGGAACATGAGTCTGTGTTCTTTCTAATGTGGAGGTTGCTTCTGGTGCTGATGCAGAAGAAGATGTCACATCTCCAGCTGGAACTCCGGTCTCTGAAGTGGTTGAGTTCTGTACTGGTGTAGGTGGACAAAGTGGTGAGTTGGTGAGTGCATCGTTAGGATATCCAAGAGACGGTTCTGCAGGCGCTGGCGGTGTCTGCAGGAGTTGATCCACGTGCCTTTTCCAAACACTGTCAGTGGTTTGAACTGTATATGAGACTGGTCCACTTTGTGCAATAACAGTTGCAGGAACCCACTTAGGTTCACCTCTGTAGTTCCTGGCCAGCACAGATTCTCCTGACGTGAATGCTCTGTCCTTTGCCCGATGTTCTCTGTGCATAATTTGTTTCTGTTGTTGCTTTTGCACAGTGTCCTTTAATCCTGAGGGTTTCAAAAGGTCAAAGGTAGTGCGCAGATCTCTCTTGAACATCAGACTAGCAGGGGTTGTCTTTGTGATTGCATGTGGAGTGTTGCGGTAGTTTAGCAGGAACTTGTGCAGCCTCTGATGCAGTGTTCCTTGACCTTGTGATGCTTTCAATGCATGTTTCATTGTCTGCACAAACCTTTCTGCAAGGCCGTTCGTCGCAGGATGGTATGGAGCTGATTTAATGTGCTGCACTCCATTAGCTTGTAGAAAAGCATCCATTTCTTGTGAAACCAACTGAGGTCCATTGTCAGAAACTAGTTGTGTAGGAGACCCAAAACGACTAAACATTTCTCCTAATGCCTCTGTGGTCTTCTCTGTGGTGGTTGACCTCATAATAGCCACTTCAGGCCATTTACTGTGTGCATCCACAGCAACGAGAAACATTCTGTCCTCAAACGGACCTGCAAAGTCAATGTGCACACGATGCCATGGCTCCTGTGGGAACTCCCAGGGATGGAGAGGAGCCAATGGTGGGTTGTTCCGTACCTTGTGACAAGATGAACAGCTTTTGGCTATTTCTTCAATCTGCTTGTCAATGTTTGGCCACCAAAAATAGCTTCTCGCTATTTCTTTCATTCTCACGATTCCACTATGTCCTGCGTGAAGTTGCTGTAACACTTTTGTTCGACATGACAGGGGAATAATCACTCTCCTCCCCCACAGCAAACAACCCGACTGAACAGACAATTCTGTCCACTTCCCAAGGAAGGGCTTCAAGGTTGTGTCATCACCCGCAGGTTGTCCTTTAATGACCAAGTCCATGACTGCAGACAACACAGGGTCATTTCTAGTCCCCTTTTTCACCTGCACAGCTGAAACGGGTGCATTTTCTACCTCTGTGAAGTAGAAGATGTCCACAGTGCTTGACTCTGGCTTCATGACAGGAAGTGGTAATCTGGATAACCCATCTGCATTACCATGACAGTCTGACTTCCTATACCTGATGTCATAGGAGTGTCCTGACAACAGCAACGCCCACCTCTGCAGTCGGGACGCTGCAAGAGATGGTATTCCTGTGTATGGTCCAAGGATGGTTGTGAGAGGTCGGTGGTCAGTAAAAAGTGTAAACTTCCGTCCATACAAGTACTGGTGGAATTTTCTGACACCAAACACAATGCTCAGAGCCTCTCTTTCCAGTTGAGCATAGTTAGCTTCTGCCTTGTTTAATGTCCTTGACGCAAAAGCGATTGGCTTTTCCTCACTGTCTAGCATTACGTGGGAAATCACCGCCCCTACGCCATAAGGAGAGGCGTCGCAGGCAAGCTGGATCGGAAGTGATGGGTTGAAGTGGGTCAGAACCTCTGATGCCGTCAGCGCATCCTTTGCCTTCTGAAAAGCCTCCTGACAGCTTGCTGTCCACTTCCATGCTTCCTCTTTGCGCAGCAGGTTATGCAGTGGTTTTAATAGTGATGCCAAGTTTGGTATGAAACGTCCATAATAGTTCAGCAGTCCTAAGAAAGACTTCAGCTGACTGACATTTTGGGGTGGAGGTGCATCCACAATGGCTGTGATTTTCGATGGTGCAGTGTGCAGTCCCTTAGCATCGATCACATGACCTAAATATTCCACGGATGACTGGAAAAACTCGCATTTATCCTTGCGGATTCTCAATCCATATTCCTCCAGTCTCGTGAGAGTTGCATCCAAGTTGCGCAGATGCTCTTCATCATCTGCTCCTGTACACAAGATATCATCCAGGTAGCACTGCACTCCTGGTAATCCACTCAGGATTTGATCCATAGCTCGCTGAAAAAGTGCTGGAGCAGATGTGATGCCAAAAGGCAGTCTGCAGTATCTGAAGAGTCCTTTATGGGTGTTGATAGTCAGCATTTCACGTGACTGCTCGTCTACATGCATTTGTAAGTAAGCCTGGTTGAGATCTATTTTGCTGAACTTTTGTCCCCCACTCAGCCCCGCAAATAAGTCATCAATCAGTGGAAGGGGATACTGCTCTGCTGTTAGTACAGGGTTTACTGTTACCTTAAAGTCTCCACAGGTCCGGATTCCTCCGTCCTTTTTGGGTACTGGAACTATGGGCGTGGCCCACTCACTGGTTGTCACAGGCTCCAGAACTCCATTCTTGACCAGAGCATCTAAGTCAGCCTCCACCTTTGGTCTGATGGCGTACGGCACTGGTCTGGCTTTCATAAACACTGGTTTACTGTCAGGTTTGACATGCAGCTTCACTATAATTTTTTTCATACTGCCTAGTTCATCACGAAAAACCTTTTTGTGCTTTTCCAGTATGGCCTGCAGCTGAGTGGAACTGTGTGACAGCGTCCTTACTTCTTGCCAGTCAAGTTGGATTTTCTTTAGCCACACACGCCCCATTATAGCTGGACAGTTGTTCTTGGTAACATAAACTGGAAGCTCAGCAGTTTGGCCATTGTACTGAACAGTTACCTCTGTCATCCCTTTCATGGGTACTCTGTGTCCAGTATACGCCCTGAAGACGGTGTCTGAAGGTCAGAGTGGAAGATGTTTCAGAAACTTCTTGTAAATGCCATGCGACACAAGTGATGCCTTTGATCCGGTGTCTATCTGCATTTTAACAAAATGTCCCTCCACTTTTGGTTTAGTCCAAAAGCCTTCTGAGCCTTCATTCACATTCATAATCCGGACAGTATTTATTGCAGTTGACACCTCTTCCTCTGAGGAGTCGCTCACTCTGTCCTCGCCATGTTCAACTGTGTGAACATTTCTTTTCTTTTTGTATTTTACCATGTCACTTTTATTCCTTGTCTTTGGGCCTTTGTCTTTGCTCCTTTTGCTTCTACATGCCCGCTCCACGTGGCCTTTTTTTCCACAGTTGTTACAGTCCATCTCTTTGTACCAACAGTCATTAGGAAGGTGTCCCACCTTGCCACAGCGGAAACATGGCCCTGTTGCATTGGTTTTACCACTGTTGAGCTTATGTACTCTGCCTGTAGCATGCAGTTGGTGTGCTTCTTTGGAAGCCATCTCCATCATCACACTGTTAATGGCTCTTTCAAGCGTCAAATCACTTTCTGTGAGTAACTTCTTCTGTGCTGCTTCATTCCGTAGTCCACACACAAGCCTGTCTCTTAATGTGTCATTTAAAACATCTTTAAATTTAGTGTTCGGCTAACTTGCGTAGCGCTGCAACAAACATGTTAACAGACTCACCCTCTTCTTGGTTACGTCTGTGAAACCTGTATCTTTCTGCAATCACTAGAGGCTTGGGTGAGAAGTGGTGGGTTAGTGTGTCCACCAGTTCTTTGTAGGTTTTAGAGCCTGGCTTTACTGGCTGTAGGAGGTTACGTAGTAGGTTAAATGTCTTGGGACCCATCACACTCAGAAAAGTGGGCACTAACTTTTCATCCGTTATTCCATTGGCCGTGACGAAATAGTCAAAGCGCTCAGTATAGGAGCTCCATTGTTCCGCGCTCTCATCAAAGAGCCCGATAGAGCCAATAACTCCAGCCATTTTAACACTCCTGGTTGAATGTCGCTCTTTCCCTCGCGGCTCCTTTCTGTAACGTCGTTTCTTCCCTCCGGCGTTACTCAGAGTTTTTTTGTCCTTAACGATTTCCACTGCTCCGCTCCTCCCCGCTTAGCAGACAGCCCGCAGCATCCACCTCAGCACAGTGGCGCGGTGTATCACCCTGTCAGCACGAAGTAGCAGCGGGAAAAAAAACACGACAAAAAAAACCTCTCCTCCGTCGCGGACTGCAGCGTCAGTCCAGACGTCCTCGTCGCCACTTTTTGTTATATCTTTCACCCTTTACGTTACTTAATATAACAATAATAACTCGGACCATCGACGTAATGTTCACGGTTTATTAGCGTAGCAGCAACTCATAGCACACAGCCAGCGACAACACACTCTGACATCCCAGGTTACCCACAATGCTTTTAGCAAAGCACTACGACGGGTGCCGTAGTAAACCAAAATACATAACACATGGTCTGGCTGATAATACCATTAGTACATTGCCTAATGTAGAACAACACTCATACTTGACTTGTTGTAAGAGCCACCATTTATTTCTGAACATGACAATCAGAAAAAAAAATATTTTAAACTGTTGCAACCTGGGTAACCGGGTAGACTACCGGTATAACCCGCATGGTCACGTGGGTTATTCTGCCACATTGAACGGACCATATACTCACTGAACATGAAAATGAAGAACTTTAGAGTCGGTGACTATTCGAAACTCAGTGGTGCCTCTGCCGAGCCCAGGCTGAACGCGGCCCTGGGGGCCACCTTGGTGGAGTTGCAGCTGACCCAACAACAAAGTCCCAATCTGAATCCCACACTGCTGCCTTGTCTGGGGCAGGCGGTGGTACTTTTTTCAGATGGCTGGTATGCCATCGGGACCCATCTGCCATCTGAAACGTGGCTGGTCTCAGTTGCGCGGCGATCTGCATCAGTTATGGTGTCGATGTTGATGATGACTGGAACATTTGCAGCTGACGTGGATGGTTGGATTGGGGATTCCAAACCTAGTCCAGCACCATGAATGAAGGCGATTTTTCTGCTTTGAGGTGTGCTGCTGCTCTTGTCATGTGGCTGGCGAATAGTATTGTTGGGGTGCCGTTTAACGGAGGAGGTGACTGGGCAATCGACGGTCATGGAGATGAAGTGGGCTCGTTGGTGACCGGATGAACCCCGCGATCTTCCGGATCTTGCGTTAACACAGACTGGAACTCCTGCAGCGAGGCAGCAGCTCTGGGAGGCTTTTGCTGTGCGAGGATCAGTTCCCAGTCTTCAGTGCGCCGGTCAATGTGCGGTGTGAAATAAGGAATGCCTACGCTTATTCTGGGCGAAGCAGGCTTGGGCCATCAGCACTCAAACTGAGTCCCATGTGATCTGTGATGGTAAAGCCCAGTTCATGGAAAAGATCACAACCCGGGATGTTGTAACCAAGGTGCGTCACTTGAAATGTGTATGCTAGGAGGACTCTTAACCTGTAGCGAACCTGTAGAGTGATGGTTCCTACCATGCTGATTTTGACAAAGTGGTTCAGCTTACCGCACCATTGATACTTGTCCTTTGGTGGGGCAGGTGGGTGTGTGTGTTTGGTGTAAAGGAGAGCCGCAGTTGCCACATGGCCAGCATGCTGTGTTGTCCTGTCATCCCACGATTTTAACTTCAAGGTCCCCCAGGAAGGACACAGGGTGGTCGGGCTCAGCAGCCGGGGTAACAGCTTGTGCTAATGGAGCAAAGTGTGGAGAGTGTGGGATGGAGGCTCCTTGCTGGGTGTTTAGCTGAGCCGTGGCCTCTGGTTGGGAGGCTTACTCCACTGCTCTGGAAAGCGGCAAGTTGTTTGGTGCCATTAGCAGCTTCTCCCATAGCTTCAAGTTGGTAGTGTGCTCCGCTAACTGGTCCCGCACCATCTTGTCTTCCAGTTGTGGAAACCTACACATGCTCGCTAGACAGCAGAGGTCGGTGACCAGTGTTGGGTAAGTTACTAAAAACAAAAAAATAACTAATTAGTTACTTGTTTTCAAAAGTAACTGAGTTACTTTACCAATTATTGCATGATTAAAGTAACTAGTTACTTGAAAAAGTAACGTTCACGTTACTTTTAAATGCATACTTTAATCATCTTGCACACACAGCAAGATAATGTAATTAATGCTTTATATTACAGGCTTATTAATGTCAGGCTGAAAACAGACTTTTTCAGACTGAGCTTTTTGAACATGTTCAGTCTGCTTCATCCTGCCTTGAGCGCTCTTTTTGTGGGAAAAATCTGAAGAAAATCAACATAATATTGCCAGTAATTTCCTGGTTTTGGAGTGAGAGTTGGCAACACTGCATAAAGCTATCAATGTTTCTTACCTTTATGATATGGATTTAATCCGATGTGCAGTGATCCAAAGAAAATGTAATTTATCCACAGTCCAAATGTCTGCTGTGACGGAGCCATGATCCTGTCCCTCAAATTCCTTTTGGAGATCAAAATCCATTTTTTGAATAATCTTTATCCAGGTAGCAAGTAAATGTGTTTTAATTTCAGTGGATCACAGTCCAGCTGTCTGATGGAAAGTGACTATTATCACGTCTTCAGTCTGTAATGACGTATCTGTCAATCAGTCAGTTTTATTCTTGCTGGGTCACAAACTGTCCAGATGCTTACCTGTGCTTGAAATCCAGTCGTGGCTGTTGAGACAAGCATATTTCCACTTTACATCCAGCCGTGGTAGAAGGTGAGCCCACTGGCTCTATCTGCTTTAGTTTTTGAGATGATCGATCCCCATCCAGGGAGTAGCTAATTTTTACAGATATGCTAACGCATATTTTTCAAAACCTGAGTCTGTTTATTTGCAGGCAAAGTATTTGCATATTTTTTTTATGAAAATTAAACTTTAGTTACGAAACCTGATAAGGCGGCTCTCAGGCCTGGCCACACAAACTTTTCGGCGACCATTTTAACCGAGGCGCGCACACCTGGGTGCGCGAGGGAGTGAATTGCGTCGAAAATACGGTGGCGCCATGTAGCTGGTACTAACGGGCGAGGTCGGCCGGTTAAAACATCGCATATTGGGGGGGGGGGCACGCCGTCGCGTAAACCCTTTTTCTCCAGCCTTAACCCTGTTGGTCCAGACAGGAGTGCGCGCACGTCCGCGTCACCGCTTTGTTCCTCCGCCATGGCTGCATAATCTATCCCTGCATGGATAGGTGCTGCGTATGTGTCTGCATTAGTGAAGAGTTCTGCTGCTGAGGCAGTATAATCTGTCTCCTCACGCTCTGGTGGTGTCACAGCGCGAGAGAGACAGTCTGCTACTACGTTAAGTTTGCCTGCCACGTGTCGAATGTCTGTGGTGAACTCTGAAATCGCAGCTAGCTGTCTTTGTTGCCTGCCTGACCATGGTTCTGAAATTTTAGCCATAGCAAAGGTGAGCGGTTTATGGTCTACAAAAGCCGTGAAACTCCGCCCTTCTAACCAGAACTGGAAGTGGCAGATGGATAAATGAAGCGCTAGCAGCTCCCTGTCAAAAGTGCTGTATTTACGCTCAGTTTGGTTTAGCGATTTGCTAAAGAATGCTAAAGGTTGCCAGACCCCACCGACAAGTTGTTCTACAACTGCCCCTATAGCTAGGTCCGAAGCGTCTGTGGTTAGCGCGATGCGGGCCAAGGGATCTGGGTGAACTAACAATGTGGCGTTAGCTAGGGCGCTTTTTACTTCCGCGAAAGCGCGTTCGTGCTCCGGGGTCCATTCGACCGCGTTGGAAGCTTTCTTTTTTTTGAGCGCGTCATATAGGGGCTGCATGAGCTGAGCTGCGTGGGGGAGGAAGCGGTTGTAAAAATTAACCATCCCTAAAAATTCCTGTAGCGATTTGACCGTTTGTGGCCGTGGGAAACTTTCTATTGCGTGAACTTTGTCTGGAAGTGGAACTGCCCCCTTCCGAGAGACTTTGTGTCCTAAAAAATCAATTTGTGACACGCCGAATTTGCATTTGGCTGGACTGATTATTAGCCCGTGCTCTTCTAGCCTCTGAAAAACCGTAGTGAGGTGCTGCTCGTGTTCTTCCTCAGACGAGCTGGCTACCATCATGTCGTCGAGGTAGACGAAGATAAAAGGAAGGTCGCGTAGGACCGCGTCCATCATCCGTTGAAAAGTTTGAGCAGCGCCTTTGAGGCCGAAAGGCATTCGCAGAAATTCAAAAAGGCCGAAAGGGGTTATTACCGCTGTTTTAGGAATATCCTCTGCTCGGACTGGGACTTGGTAATAACCGCGGACTAAGTCTATTTTTGAAAAAATGCGCGCACCCGCCAGATGTAGTGAAAAATCTTGAATGTGAGGAATTGGGTAGCGGTCATGCGCTGTAGCATTGTTTAATCTGCGGTAATCTCTGCACGGTCTCCAAGAACCGTTGAATTTTGGAACCATGTGAAGTGGCGAGGCCCAGGGGCTCTTCGAGCGTCTAACAATGCCCAATTTTTCAAGGGTTGTAAACTCGTCCTGTGCTATGTTGAGCTTGGCCGCGTCTAAGCGGCGAGCTTTGGCAAAAACGGGTGGGCCCGTTGTGGGAATGAAGTGTTCCACCCCGTGTTTAGCCACAGTGGCTGAGAATTTGGGGATTGTGAGTGCTGGAAATTGGGTGAGGAGTTGCTCAAACTTACCTCCTGCCGTGGTGACGTTGGCCTGCACAGGTGGTGGAGAAACTCGGGCTGAGCAGGGAATAGAAGCAAAGGACAGTGCATTAACCAGGCGCCTATTTGCTAGATCCACTAATAACCCATGTGCACACAAAAAATCTGCGCCTAATAAGTTAAAACTCACCGCCGCTACAACAAATGTCCATCTGTAGTTGCGGCCGTGGATGAGGAGGTGCAGGCTCTTTTCGCCAAACGTGTCGATGTTAGAGCCGTTGGCTGCCACGGCTCCGTTGCCCCGGGTGCCCGTGGCTCGATCTGCGTGGGAGGGCGTGACGAAACTCAGCTGAGCTCCTGTGTCGATGAGGAACTGCTTGCCTGTGTGTCCATCCGTCACGTACAACAGCTTATTCTTCTTGCCAAGAACTGCTGCCGTTAACGGCTCTCGGCTTTGGCGTTTCCCGAAATCGCAATTTTGCAGGGGGGGGGAACGCATTTGCGGGCCTTGTCGGCGAAGCGGTGGTGATAACAGACGTCGCTCTGTCTGTTACGTTTGGGCCGTGTCGCTGTCACCGTGGGCTGGGTCTGCTCAGTGGGTTGTGGCTCCTCGTGGTTCAGGGCCTCAGCGTTGAGGTCTGCGGATGCTGCTGTGGGTGTCAGCTCCTTGCAGGCGTTGATGAGCCGATGAGCTTCGTTGGCCAGTGCGCGGAAGTCTTGGTGGTTGTTGCATTTCATGCTGGCGAGTGTCCCTCTCATGTGTGGCGGCAGCGTGCTGAGGAATATAAATTGGAAGAGGAAGTTGTCATTGTCCTCCTCTTTAAGCTGTAGCAAATCCTCCATGAGGGCCTTCGGTTTGCACCCTCTGTGGCCGTAGACCGCCAGGATCTTCTCGGCTCTCTCTTCCGCTGATGGGACGTAGTTCGCCACGATGGTTGCTTTGAGCATCTTATATTTGTCCTGGGCCGGAGGCCGCCGGATCATGCTCCGCACACACTTCGAAGTGGCGGCGTCGAGTTTGGAGACGATATGGTAGAGTTTGGTATCGTCAGCCGTGATGCCCGCCAGTGTAAACTGGGCTTCAGCCTGCTGAAACCATGAGGCGGGGTCTTCTTGCCAGAAGTCTGGCAGGTTGACAGCGACGGCATTCGTGTATACCATCACTGCTGTGTCCGCCGGGTGAGAGTGCCTTGCCTCGGCTCTCACGGCGGTGCTGGTGCTCGGTTGAGCCCTCTCAATCTCTTCTGCCGGGGGGGAACAGTTGTCCATCTGTTCCCCCGTCTGCGTGGTCGCTGGCATCTGCCTGGGTCGCCACGGATGAGTCGATTGCGGGGGTACGCCTCAGGGCCATACTCGCGTCAAGGTCACCAGTGTAGAAGAGCTTGGAAATGATGAGGCGATTTGATTTATAAACCAAAGTTTAATAATCAATAATCAGCTCTCCTAACAAGTCTCATCTGGTGCAGAGTGGCAGAAGGAGAAAAGAGGCAGAATGTCTCCAGCTCACTGGCTTTATACTTGCACACAACAAAAGACATGCATAATAAAGGCTGACATCCCTCATTATCTTAATCCCCCCATTGTCTTGGCATTTCCTCTCCTCGCCTTAGGGGGTGAGGGTGGCTCCTCCGGTCTCCTCCGCCGTGTCTGGGAACGTCTTTGTTCTTCACTCGGCGGTTGAGAGCCTTTGTCCTTTCAGAGGTGTGAAGTCCTTTACATATGTAATTGCTAAACATTTCCACATGCTTCAACATACAGTATGTAGGTTATGGAATATATGATTAATATAGACCACAAATTAAAAATTATATATTAAAAAATAAAAAGCAGTGAAGCAAAATTCAACAGTTTTAGAGGAGGTGCAAATCATTAGTCTTTATTGCTTTGGGGTGTTTTTTTATTTATTTTTTTAGAAATTTCTTATTAATAAATCAGTTGTCAGAAAGACCCACTATACTTTACCCTTGGGGGTTCTGATTAAGTCGAACGTGATTGGAGTATGTGGTCAACTGGGGGGGGCAAAACCACAACCTGATTGGTTCATCAGCTAGTACTGCTCTGAAAGATGCCGGAGAGGACTGACTATAAAGTTTATAAAAAAAAAAAAAAAAAAAAAAAAAAAAAAAAATTGCAGTCAAACTGAGGCTACCAACAAAATTTCTGATATACCAAAAATAGTGAAGACTCTATTAAAAAATGGTGTACTGGCTATTATACCCTGCGGCGTAGGGATGTTGCGCTGGCATACTTGCGAGCACAGTGCATCATGCCATTTCCCATACATCAGTCAGATCAGCTGATAACGTAAGATAACGTTACGTAGTGATGTCATGTGGTGATGTGTTGTAAATATACTATGTAAATACTATCAAAACCTCTTTATACAAGAGGGGTATAGTCTGGCCTAGGCTCTTTTACACCCCGGGGTATAGTTTGGCATAGGCCAGTTTATCCTCCAGGGTATACTCTGGCCCAGGCAAAGCGTACGCCATTATCAATCTTTTCCCACACCAATCATGAGAGCGGTTGTTGCATTTGATAACGCAGCAAAATTTCCCCAAACATTGCGTGGTATTCAGAGAATTGTAACACACTGAAGCAACCCTCTCAGACTTCAGCTTAACTGCTTTCGCTCACTACTAAAGACAGGCAGAACACTTTTCCCACAATTCCTTGCGGTTTTTCCATTGGGTGACCTCACGAGTCCATTCCCTATTGAGTTTTCTTTTTTTTTTTTCTTTTTTTTTTTTTTAACCCCACCCCAGTATCACTATGCAAAAACAACTTGCCATTCTTGAATGTTGTCAACTAACAAACTTGTCGAATGTGTTCTCCCAGTCTATTGTTTAAAGCCTAAAATCTGCTTTTTTGGGACAAAAATCATAAAATCTATTGTTTTTTTCCTTAAACCCAGAAGCTGTGCATCCATGTTGCATTTATTTGCTCCATATGTTACTGGTCTCCACTGAATCCTCCCGAACAGCATCTTAACAAGTAATGGATGCCAGAAGTAAACAAGAGGTGAAGTTTTCCCACACTTTATAATTAAATTGGTAAATCATCTGCTGCAGAGATGTTTGACTTGCTTTGGGCTTTGAGACAGTGAGAGAGCAAGAGAGAGAGTTATGGTATGTCTATGTACACTGTAATTTGTGTAGACAATATATGTTGAAGCTGCTTCCTTTGTGTTTCACTGAGATGACAGTTTGGTTAATTTCTGTTTCCCTCGGTTCTTCATGCTTTTCTTTTTAAAGTTTTATTTAAAAATTCTCTGTCCTGAAAGTGTTTTTTAATTTATCCATTTGTGGTGGGATATACAAGGGTAAGGCACATTAAATAATTTTGATACACCTAAAGTGCATAAGGTGAATGACCAACAATGCCGCCTGGAGATTCACTCCTCCAGGAAAGTACAAAAAGGAACGCAGGTTCGGAATACACACTCCAACAACAGATGGAAGTTCAAATACATTTTATTTAAACAACTTGTATTTTTAAAAAAATCTATCAATAAATTCATGAAATCTGTTTGTCTGTTCCACGCATATCTCTTGAACTATTTGTCAGACTGAGCTAAGGTTTTAATCCTGCTTTGCTGAGGTTACGAGGGTGTGCATCCTCAAATATGGAGTCGCTCGGTCAAAATATGTAATTTTTATCAATAGAAGTTTAGCCACCACTCTCTCTTCATGCCCTGGCTTCAAGAAGTGTGGGCGGGGTTTCGGATTGATTCCATGCTGATTGGAAAATACACGGCATCACGGCCATGCTGACTGGATAAAGTTGGAAAAATTCTCCTCAACCAGTAGTCAAAGAATCAGGCAGGATTAAAGTTTCAGTAAATTTAATTTGCACTGATCAGTGGAGAACAATAAGTGATGCACTCAGTCGGCTCTGAAAATTGTTCTGCCCCACATACACAACTTTCAGTCTTTCAGCATCCTGCTATCTCAAAACTGTCCATGAGAGAATATCTGGTTCAGGCTGGTTCTTTCAAGACTGTCTCCCTTCCTCAGACATAATTATAACAACACAGAACTTTCACATGAGAACAACCAGATAAATGTTCAGCTAGTCAACCTTGTACACATTTCACCTAGACTCTGAGGTACCAAAGATAAAGACTACAAAATTATTCTATCACCCCCCCCCCCCCCCCCCCCCCGATACAATGCAAGGCACCATAAATGAAAAGTGATGTTATGGCATCTAAAACTCCATCTGGCAGCTATGCTAAGCTCCAGTGCATTGATGCGCAACAGACCCTAACTAGCTAGTGATGGGGAAAGTCCACCATCGACCTTGCTGCCCCAAGCGCCAGCTAACATTTAGTCCTTTAGGAGGAAAAACAGAACAGTGAAACTTGTAAATTAATGGTAAAAGTAATTATTGAAAAAAACGTTAAAATCAAATGATAAAGTAAGGATGATAGTAAGGATATAAGGATCTGTGTCATTGCAAATTGTATAAAAAAACAAAGGATGAAAACAAAATGTAAAAACAGAAATAAAAGTAACAAAATGAAATAAAATAATGTTTCAAACTTCATAAATGTATTTAGTACATTTCAACTTCACATCATGATCATGCAGCTTCTTTAGGTTTTCTGCATGTCAATCATACTTTTACTCTGTACTTGGGTCATGGAAAGACACTTTGAGCTCGCACTGTTCATCATTCCCATTATCCCTGGCAACCACTCCATGGTACATCACTAAATTAACATGCACAAGTCTCATATTACGGATGCAGGGAATAACACAAGATAAGACCAGAAATATTACCACAAAAATCATTAACAAGTTCATGAGACCTCTCCATGAAGAGAATAACCAACTCGACCAGGTATGTTCATCAGTAGCCATTTTTACATGGACACAAGTAACAAAATTAAAAGCCTGATCAGAATAAAAATGCTTCATGTAAACACGCCAATCTGAATATTCTGACCCGATCACACTCATTTGGATCAAAATTTCATTCCGATTGAGACGGGTGGGTTATGCCGATTGTTAATCCGATTGGTGCACATATAAACACTTATTCCAAAGTCTGGGTAGAAAATATGTTTTCTACGCATGTCTGTACGTCAGCCACACGTCGACGTGATGTATTTCCACCTTTACAGCAGCTAGCGGAAGACATGATGGGGGTAAAACAGAACTGGTCTGTATCATCCTGCTGTCTCCCCTTGTTTGTCATATGCAGAAGTATGTACTGCTGGGCTTGTAGCTTCATTACAGAGACCAACAGAAGCAAAAGTACAGTCTGAATAACACAATACAGGTCAATTTCAAAAAGAGACACAAAGCAGGGTTTGTTTACATCGGAAGTTGCTTCTTCTTCTATTTCCAGAATGTCGGATAATTGTGCGCATGTCAAAATGATTTAGTCCGTTCAAACGTGTGACACATGAAAATGCACGTCCTAATCAGATCAACATTTTCAGGATCCATGTAAACAGTAAAGTTCTGATCTGAATTGTAATCAGATTGAAGAAATTTTGCACATGTAACTGTGGCTAGTGATATTGTCCTTGGCTATGGCAGCCTGCAAAGCAGTCAAATGTTGTATGGCTGAGGCAATCACGCGACCATCTGAATCATTTTCAGGGATAAAAGTACAATCTCCCACAATTACACACACACACCCTCAGACGGCAGTTCTTTGATAAAGAACCATCCTATTTTGGGCCAACATTAGGCTAAGTGCTGTTAACTCCTCATTTATGCCAGAAAAAGCAGACAAAGAAAAATTCACAAATGAGTGTAGTCTTTAACTAGTTGTTTCAATCCATAAGGTATTCTTAGCCACTCCCACCAAAGGGAACAAGAAATTAAGCACCTCATGCCCACTGGTTTCTAACTTGAATTCTTCGGGCACATCTGTGTTCTAGATGAGATCATGTGGTGAAAAAGAAACCTCTCTCTTCACCCTGCCCGCCTGTCCTGCCGACAGTATGATGGTATGGTCAGTCACCAACACAGGGCACACACCCCTTCCCAGTTCATGGGTAGGTGTGAGTAGGCACGATGGCCACACAGCCATCAACCCCGTCACCATATATGTGCCATACTTGTGAGCATCACAATTTGTGGCACTACAGAGCTCCTGCAGGGTGACATCGTCTTCCAGATTTCTAGACTGACAGTAAAGGTCTTCAGGACAGCTTTTGCTCACTACGTTTGTCCGGCAGGTAGCAGTACAGGGGCAAGGTGCACTATGTACCGTTGCCACCTGGAAAATGATAAACTGCCCAAAGAGATGCTTCCACACCCTTTAAGATGAAAGGAAAAATTCCCTGGTGAGGTTAGTCTTGCCTTCATTGAGTAAGGAGTGCCATCGTGTCTCCGGTCAGTGGAGTCATAGACAATGTGGCAGGTGTGGTTTAAGTTAATGCTTGCTGTACTATTTCCATACATAGCCTTGTGCAAGAAACAGCTTCTGACAGTTCCATTGGTTTAGCAGTAACAGATATTTGACCACCTGAGAGTGGCAATAAAGAACACAACAGTTTGAGCTGTTTTGGCTGTGTAGTTAGCATACTTCCACCACACATTACCAGCATAAACATGGCCATTATAGCCTGGTCCTTCTAGTCAGTCGTGATGCATGCAACATACTTAGCCCTGTGATAAATGGGTAATGATGCTCCTAAGAATAACCAAATCAAGTGTCACCACAAGGAGGATGATGAAAAAACAGGTGGACCATTTACACCTTTCTGCTGCCAACCTTCTCTCTCTTGCATTTTGTCTCTCCATGATAAATAAGTTTTGCTATACAAACCATTGCTGGGCACCACAAGGGCACTGTCAGTCGAACATTTGTATAGAGAAACGATGACTTGCTTGTATAGCTAAACAGTTAGTCTCTTGCTGATGGTTCTGAATAAGGTAAGGGTTGCACTGTGTCAGATGCACCCAAGAACAAAGTCCTTCCACTTTCACGGCTGTTGGTGCTGCCAGGATGACCTTGTGTGGTCCTTGCCAGGGAACATCGCCCTAGTTTTCTTTTTGATGGCTTTGATGAGGACCAGATCCCCCCCCGGTTTGGCTATGATGGGTGCACCCCCGTGTTCCTTCCTGTTAAGAGCAACATGTACAACATCTGTCAGCCAACATTCTTTGCATGTAATCAGCTAAAAGCACTTCCTCATCACCTGAATTAAATGGCCTTAATGGTGGGAATAGGTAAGGCTTGCCATGATTTTTTTTTTTTTTTCGTAGTTCTGTCATTGTTTTCCTAAGCCTTCTTTAATGGGCCTATTTGTGCATTACACTAATCCTGCAGATTGTGGATGGTAAGCTGAGTGGTTTTCCAAGTTAATGTTGAGTGCTGTACCTAAGTGTGATATAACCTGATTTACAAAATGTGTTCAATTATCTGAGTAAATCTTTTCAGGTATTCCAAATCTTGGTATTTTTCAGTTAAGCATTTCTTTGCTACCATAACAGCATTTGCATGAGTGCAAGGGAAGGCCCCTGTCCATTTAGTAAATGTATCAATAATCACCAAGCAATATTTCTTCCCTTCACATTCATTTAGTTAAATGGAATCCATGCAAATGGAGATCCCACTTTGGAGATCCCACTTTGAAAGCCTTCTCAATGATCATTCACGCACACCAGACGACCTTCTTTGTAAAATGCCACAACATCCTGTTCGCTACTGGATGTCTCTTCCACCCTCCTCTGAGGAAATGAACAAAGCCATCAAGCACATGAAACCAGGCAAGGCACCGGGACCAGACAACATCCCACTAGAACTAATTACTCATGGTGGCCCGGAATTTAAGAACGGACTGCTGAACCTCATCCTAAAAATCTGGGAAACAAAGACGGTCCCTAGTGACTTCCGCGATGCAAATATTATCACCATCTTCAAAAAGGGAGATCGAGAAAACTGTGAAAACTACCGTGGCATTTCACTGCTATGCATAGCAAGTAAGATCTTTGCATGCATCCTCCTCAACCACCTCCTTGTCATCGCAGAAGAAATACTTCCTGAATCACAGTGCGGTTTCCGATCTTCTCGCGGGACAATAGACATGATCTTCTGTGCCCGACAACTGCAGAAGAAATGTCAAGAACAGCAACAGCCACTTATGCTCATCTTCTGGGACCTAAAGAAAGCCTTCGATAAGGTCCCATGGCCAGCTATGTGGGCAGTCTTGGCAAGATTTGGCTGCAAAGATGACTTCATTATGCTGATCTGCTCACTTCATGATGGAATGGTGGGCAGAGTATGCCATCAAAAAGCTCTCTCTGACCCTTTTCCCATAACAGAAGGACTCAAGCAAGGCTGTGTTATAGCCCCAACCTGCTTCTCATTGTACCTGGCGGCAATGCTCAATGAAATCCCACCAGGCACCCCTTCCATTGATGTACGATATTGCATGGATGGAGGCCTCTTCAATCTCAGTTGACTCCGAGCAAAAACAAGAACGTTAACCACCACAGTCCACGAGCTGCAGTATGCAGATGACAATGCTACCCCTAGCTTAACTGCTGAAGATCTACAGAGGACGGCTGACCTCTACAATAATGCTTATGAGCGTTTTGGAATGGAGGTGAATACTGACAAGACCAAAGTCCTCATCCAACCACCCCCAGGCTGCATGCTCCCTGACACAATCATCACTATTGATGAAAAGCCTCTGGAAAAAGCAGATCATTTCTGTTATCTAGGAAGCATTCTATCAAAGACACCTACATGCGATCAGGACGTGGAGAATCGCGTTAGGGCAGCTCACTCCGCTTTTGGACATCTTAATCGTCGAGTCTTCAACAACCATGCACTGACTATCAAAACAAAGATCATGGTTTTCAGGGCTGTAGTTCTGTCTACCCTTCTCTATGCCTGTGAGACCTGGACTCTCTACCGTCGCCAAATCAAATGTCTTGAGCACTTCCAAGAGCTGAAGCTTAGACAAGTCCTTAAAACCAAATGGACAGACCGGGTAACAAACACCGAAGTTCTCACCCGCTCTGCACTACCTAGTGTTGAAGCTACCATTATTCAGCACGGTCTCCGCTGGGCAGGCCATGTCCAACGAATGGACTCAAATCGTCTACCGAAAATTCTGCTCTATGGAGAACTCACCTCAGGAACAAGACCACTAGGCAGACCAAAACTGCGCTATAAAGACCAACTAAAGTCCACCTTGGCCCAAACCAACATCCACAGATGGGAACACCTAGCAAAGGAGAGAATGGTATGGAGAGAAGCTATCCGCAATGGCACTATAGCCTTTGAGAGAAACAGATGTGCATTTGAGGAGGAGAAACGAAGAAGAGGGAAGGAGCGCTCGCAGCAGCCGCGGCCTCCACTGTCACTTCCCTGTGGTCTCTGCCCACGCCTCTTCCATCACCGGCTCGGGCTACAGAGCCACATCCGTCACAAGCACAAGTGATTTCTGGAACGGGAGTAACCCTATGCTCGGACACGAGCTGGAGCAGACGACGACTATTTCTTCCCTTCACATTCATTTAGTTAAATGGAATCCATGCAAATGTTTTGAAAAGGATAAGTTGATGCAGGGAAAGTACCCTTCTGAGGTCTTAAGTGTCCCTGAGCA
The DNA here is from genome assembly GCA_020510985.1 of Pholidichthys leucotaenia. Classification (NCBI taxonomy): domain Eukaryota; kingdom Metazoa; phylum Chordata; class Actinopteri; order Cichliformes; family Pholidichthyidae; genus Pholidichthys; species Pholidichthys leucotaenia. Next base: position 363,211,936 of record CM035838.1, on the reverse strand, counting down.
TAATTTTTTGCACAGATTAGGAATGTTTTTACAAAATTGAGTAGCAAATTTACTAATCTTACCCCCTGCTATTACATGGGAAAACCCATGTAGCAGAACAACAGTCTGGAATAATTTGAGTGGCAAAATGGGTTTGTTATTGCATCATTTGTAGAGTTTTGAAGTGTTGTCAAATGTTGCCCCCTTTTTTTAAGCCACCCATAAATTTCAGCTTGTGGTGATGTTTCTTGGACGTTAATGAGCATGCCATGTGATAGCTGTTCTGTTGGTGTTAAAAGAACAGATGCTGTGGTGTGATTTCCTATATGACCTTGTGCAGCTGCTTTTGCGGTGTCTGCAAGTGGCTTCCCTAGGAGATTGGATCTGTGCCATTAGTATGTACTGCACATTTGCATATGGCCAATTTGGAGGGAAGTTTTACACTAACAGTTTTTAGATGAGATCTTTGTTGGATTGGCTTCCCTGTTGATGTAATCATGCCTCTTGTGCCTTAGGCGCCCACTCATTTTGTTCACCTGAGTCATGGGTGTTTTGTAAATGAGATCAGATAAGGGTTGTACTTCAGTTGAGTAATTTGCAATCCAAGAGCGACAATAATTTAAAGTACAAAGAAATGACATGTCTCTTTTTGTGATGGGTCCCTAAATATGTGACCGCTTTTTTCCCCACAACTGTAATTTTCTGTTACTGACTTTGTGACAAGGTAACTTAAAAAAAAAAATTGCATTAAGGCAATGGTGCCTTGTTGGCATTTTTCTTTATCAGGTGATGCCAGTAAGATGTCCAAATTTGCTGACATTGCCTGTGAAAAAGTAGTTGGTGATTCACAGTAACCTTGTGGTAACCTGAAGAATGTGTACCCTCTATTTTCAAATGTGAATGCAAACCAAAACTGATGATCTGGATGTATTGGGATGCTGAAAAAAGCATTGCTGATGTCTATCACCGTATAAAAAAAACAAAACAAACAACAACTTGCATGTGTGGTTGTAGGTCATTTAACAAGTGTGTAGAGGATACTGTCTTTTGTATGGTCTATAGTGTGATTTCACGTTTATTTTGACCAACTCTGCATTTTTTTTTATCAACCCTACATCTGCCTGTCCAGTTGACCACAGAGAATTTCGAATTTGTGAGAGTGTATGTTCCTCTTCTTGTATTAATGTAAAAAGTGATCAAATGGGTGGTTACCTAGTTCAAGGGCAGTGAGTAGGTATCAAGTTTTGAGGAATATTAATGATCAGTGTGGTGGATGGATTTGCAAGGAATGTTTTTTTCATAATTTGAGTATGGCCCACTCATATGTCTGTCATACATGTTGCAATGGTATTGATCTGTGGCCTGGTGTGTAGTAGGGATTTTGGACTCAAAATACTGCATAGCTTTTGTGTGCAGGTCTAGTGTCACAGAGTGTGGTCCGGCCAAAATCAAACGCAGTGAGTAGCAGTACCTGGACACATTGAAATCCTGCAATACATTTATTCCTTTAACATGTGGTGATGCTCTTATACCATTATCCGTTGGGATTATGGCAATATTGAGGGCTGTGAAGAGATCCCTTCCCAGAAGGTTGAGAGAGCATGCTTCAGACGATATGAAACAACCTTCTGCCATATCACTGTTGAAAGGGTCTTTTACCTTGACATTTTTTTTTTTTTTGGAAAGGTGCTCTGTTTATTAACTTACCATTTGCAGTTTGTACAGTTATTTTTTTCCATCTGATTTTGTAAAATTGTAAATGTCTGTGCCGGTTATTACCAATCTGCATGCTCCTGTGTCACACAGAAACATTATTGGAATGTCCTGAACCTGCAACATCACTTCGGGTAAACACTGTATTGTCAACATCAAAGTCAGGTAAATGTCTGTCATGTCAGTGTTGGCGTCAGTAGTTGCACTTATCTTTGGTGCGGTCAGTCAGGTAGTTGGCCTGTGAGGTCCTCCATCCCATCCCCGCTGTTGCTGGCATTCAGGACATTGCCTCCGCCAATGGCCTTTTATCCACATTGATGACAAACCTCACATTCCCCTTGCCTTGGCCAGCCCGCCCCACGCCTCCTTCCGTCTCCCCTCCACCGCTGAGGTCTTGCTCCGGTGTCACCCTGAAAGATGAAATCGGGGGAAGCCCCCCCCCTCCCGTGTCAGCAATCATAAACAGGAGTTGGTTTTTCTTTTTCTTTTCTTTTTTTTTTGTTCTCCTTCTCTTTCCTTTCCTCCTCTATTGTCTCTGCATGTTTGGAATAGGTTAACACATCACCAAATGCACAGGTGCAGTATGTGAACAAATGTTTGCAAACATAATCAGTCAGGTGTGGGTTCATGTTTTGCAAAGAGACTTTTCAAATGCTGCCAATAAGGTTCTACACCTGAATCATTATCAGCCTTGGTTAAACCAGAAGGGCTATCAAAACCCTCTTGCACCCTGGTTCTATAAGCTTCCACACCTTCATCTTTACCTTGTTTTGTGGTTCGGATCGTCCCGTATAAGCTGGATTTCAAAATTTAATCATAGGATATTGTTCAGTGTCAACATGTTTAATAATCTTCGGTTTTATTGACCGCATTGATGGTGAGTGTGGAGTGGATATATGTTCATATCTATTTAACTCTTGGGCACCCTGATCTGGCTGCTCCTGGGTACTCCACTCCTTCTCACTTTAGGTTTGGTGTCAGCGGGTAGAGAGGTTGAGACAAGCGGAGGCGAGGTGACGTCAGTCGCAGCTTCTCCAGCCTGGAGTTCTGTGAGATCGGGGTAGATGGGCTCAACAGTGGGGGAACATGGTGGAGGAGGAGCAGAAACACGGCCCCCTGCCACCACACCAGACTCATCATGCAGTATAGAAGACACAGACCATATATTAGTCGAATCCTCCCCCCCCCCCCCCCATGGTAAATTTTTCAGATTTATAATCAGATTTAGATTTTACCATCACAAGGTCCAAGTCAACCTGTCGTTTTTTTTCCTATCTCAGGCCACTGTTGTGCCTCAGTTGGAGAGATAATGCAACTGTGAGCTAGAGAATATAATGGCACTGCTAGAAAGTCAAACATAAGTCAAATGAAATACACTAATGCTGTTTACCTGCCTTCAGGCATCCCAAACAAAAGAAAAATCTAATTTTTTTGCTCTGCTGGCAGATAATTTTACTTAAAATAAGCAAAAAATAAATAAATAAAAATCTGGCAATAGGTAATGGTAGTTAAATTTAAAAAAAAATAAATATCTGGCAACAAAGTAAGATTAAATTGCTTAACAAGTAATCCATCATAAAGCAAGCAAAAATCCCACAGAAAACTGCACAACAAAAGAAATTACTGTCAAAAACTATCTTGAGATAAAAACAAGCATCTAATACATTTCATCTTACCGAATTACTTGCCTTTGGCACAAACATGTTAGTCCTCTCACTCACACACATAGACACACATACAATAGCAAGCCCAAATGAGCACACACACTAGTAAACAACCCCAAAGCCGCTTATGAGCAGATTGGGGAACCAAAGATTTTCACCGTCACTTTCTGCGGCCTTGAAACACATTCATTTTTCACCATCTTTCCCGTGCATATTTTTGCTGTCTTCCGTTAAAACAAAAATCTCATTCTCATCCTCTTGCGCTCCACAGCACGACATGCGTCATCTCTTCCTACCATGTTGCAAGATCTCGCTCTCTGCTACAATTACCCATTTTTCACCAAAGTAACCCGTAAAATGTTAAACACACACAAACACGCGAACGACCCGACAAACTGCAGTTATTTATTTTAATTTATTTATTATTTTCTTAGTCTAAAGGCTATTTTTATTCTATTTTAAACTTTAATTTATATCTTATGGTATTTTAGTTATTGTTAAAGTTATTCCTTATTATTTTAAGGCTATTTCTTATTGTAACCGTTTTTCTTGCATTTTTTCTCTATATTTTTCTAGTTTATTTCGGCTGTTAATATCACTTTGCGGGTACTATACCTTCCACCGCTGCTGTAACCTTCCGCGCTGATATCGCTCCGCGATGTGCACTCCACCCCGGTATCACTCCGCCGGTACTGTTCCTTCCACCACTGATACCACTCCACGGTACTATGCATCCTTCCACGGACCTATTTCCCGATTTTAGACTCAAACTAAAATCCAGTAAAAATGCATTTATTACTGAGCGGTTCCATTTAACCGCGGTACTTTTCCCGACCAAACTCGAAACCGTCGGTACCAAATTCTATGCATAATCCCACGGCCGGACTGAAACCACCGCGCCAGATGTCTGAATAATTAAATTTATTTATTATTTAGATATTATTTAAATTTATTTATCTATTTATTTAATAATTGAATTTACTCACTTCAGTCCACCTGCTCCATCACCCTCTCCCCCCTCAGTGCTCCAGACTGCCTCTGCTGTCACCTCACGTCAGACAAACTGCTCCAATTGGGATGTGGGCAGGAGGTCTTTATCAGCAGCCCATATACTGACTGTGAGACCGGTCCAAAGCGCCAAAGGAGTGGAGAAAGATTTCTGGAATCCCTGTTCAGTGCGTCAATTATGTTGGAAAAATTCTCTTCAACCAGTAGTCAAAGAATCAGGCAGGATTAAAGTTTCAGTAAATTTAATTTGCACTGATCAGTGGAGAACAAGTGATACACTCAAGTGTTGGCTCCGGAAATTGTTCTGCCCCACATACACAACTTTCAGTCTTTCAGCATCCGGTTATCTCAAAACTGTCCATGAGAGAATATCTGGTTCAGGCTGGTTCTTTCCAGACTGTCTCCCTTCCTCCGACATAATCATAACAACACAGAACATTCACATGAGAACAACCAGATAAATGTTCAGCTGGTCGACTTTGTACACATTTCACCCAGACTCTGAGGTACCACAGATAAAGACTACAAAATTATTCTATCACGTAACATACAGGATCATGACTTGTCAGCCATCACCAGTGTTGGGCAAGTTACTAAAAAATAGCAACTAGTTAGTTACTAGTTATTTCTTTTCAAAAGTAACTGAGTTACTTTTGAGTTACTGCATGATTAAAGTAACTAGTTACTTGGAAAAGTAACTCAAGTTACTTTTAAATGCATACTTAAATTGTCTTGCACACACAATAAGATCAAGGGCCCCTTGTTCTCATCAGAAAAAAGAAGAAAAAACTGAGTCTCATCTTACAGAGAAAAAATGTCTCAGATTTACACAAAGTATTGTAATCAGTAGACAGTCAGAAATGTACTAGAAATAAAGGTGTGAATTCACAGAGAAAATTTTGGACCTCCTGGTGGGCCGTTTTTGCCCACAAGCCATATGTTTGACACCTTTGGACCAGCCCATTTAAAAATGTACTGTATATTTAGAGGATTTACTTCCATGAAATAGTTGCATATCACAACAGCGTATAAATGAATGAGATAAAATAAAGCACAGATAAATGAAAGGTCATCGCTTAGAAGAAGCTTTACTGCAACAAATCACTTTCTCTGTGCGTAAGAAAACTTTAAATGAATTTAATGAGGACATTAAATGCGAGCTTCTTGCTCAAAAAAAATATCCATGTTTAACCACAGAGGTAGGAGCTGGTAGGGGCTACTTACCGCTCGGACAACAGGTGATCAGGGCTCAATATGAGAAGTTGCCACGGCATTTCTTCCCAAAGGGTTGTGATGTGAACTGGGGCAGGACAGGAAATGGACCCACGGAGGAAACTGTGACGGCTGGTAGGGTCAGTTTATATTTATTTGCATATTTATTTGCTTGCCTTTGGCATGACAGCCTCCAATGGCTTGAGGCGCTGGGGATGGCAGTTGTCCTGCCAATAGCTACCGAAACTGTATTCATCCCCAGTTGGCAGCTGATGAGGAGGGTGTCTAGCAACTGCAAGTTGTATGATTGTCTGTTAGAACTAAAATATCTATCCATATTAATGAAACGAGTAACACATCTGATCAAATTTCAGTAACTGTAACGCATTACTGAATTTTTAAACAGTAATTTTGTTACACAGCATGTTACTGCAAAAGTAGTGGTGTTACGGTAATGTGTTACTCCCAACACTGGTCACCACAGTGTTCCCTGGACAAAAAAAGGAAGTGAAAAACGACAAATTTGACAAGAAGATAATACTGAAGATTTAATGTCCAAAAATTATACCATAAAATTGCTGTGATTGCGTAGGTCTGAAGGGTAAGTCACCATATGTGGGGAACGTGAGGTGTGCTAGCAGACTGGGCAGAGTGTCGGTGGGATTGGGTCTGACAAATCAACACAGAGCATGTCAGGAGAAGCAGCAGCCAGATGTGACCTGGCTCAAAGGCACACTAACTGATGGTGATAAAAAGTTATTTTCAATAAAGTGGAAAAAAAAAAAAAGAATGCATGGAGTGTGCTTTTGCTCTGAGGCCGATTTACCATGGAAAACAGCTGAGCTCTGTGGTTCAAGCAATCAGCTGATTGGATCCACCTCCTCCGGTGTTCTGACATTTTGGCATATCTATCAGAACAGCATGGACAGCTGATGGTACAGACTGCAAAGGTTAAAAAAAAAAAAAATGGGTGGAAGGCCCTACAACTTTTGCTCTACGAATGTGGGACTTATCAACCAGATGCTGGATATGTCAGTGTATTTTCAGCATGGGGCACATATTTTTTCCAGTCTATAAAATTTTTCACCGGGTCTGAGGTATATGTGGAAAAAAAAATTGTTTTAACATTTAGAGGGTCAAAAATGCAATTGTTTAGGCGGAATAATAATGATAATAATAATAATCCTAAATAATCTTGTATCAATAAAAAACAAACCACTTACAATAGAGCCGTGGCGCTCACATTTAGTCTTTGCCAGTCATTCCCTCAAGGTTCAGATCATTGGCCTCAGTATCATCCAGCGTGACAATATAAGGATCACCTCAATCTTAGCATTAAAGTTTTAAAAAACCTTTAAATAACAAAATATTGCTAAAATATAAACTGCACTACAGTGGGTCTCAAATATTTGTAAACATGTCCCATTATAGTACTGCATGAGTTTATTGATGATGCACAGAAGAAATTCAGTATTATACTGAGCTCATCTTTGAACAGTGATATAAACTAAAATAGTGATGACTGAACAACTCTCATTCCCCATAAGATAAGATAAGCCTTTATTAGTCCCACAATAGGGAAATTGCAGGATTGCAACAGCACGGGGATAGCAACACTCATAGCAACAATCTTAAGGCAAGAGAAAAAACAAGAGCAGCAAGTATACATATGTACATATAAATATAAATAAATAAATATATATATATATAGACACAGTGCGGATCATTGTAGCTAGATGGGATAGATATATAAATATATAAACACAGTGCGGAGCATTGTAGCTGGATGGAATAAATATGAGTATATAAACACACAGTGCGGAGTATTGTAGCTAGATGGAATAAATATGTAGATATATAAACACACAGTGTGGAGCATTGTAGCTAGATGGAATAAATATGTAAATATATAAACTTACACAGTGTGGAGCATTGTTGCTAGATGGAGTAAATATATAAATATACTGTATATATATAAACACACAAAGTGTGGAGCATTGTAGCTAGATGGAATAAATATGTAAATATATAAACACACACAGTGCAGAGCATTGTAGCTAGATGGAATGAAACGGCACAACCGTCTACTTAGTTATCCTACATGGTATGATTATGTACCCATACATATTCTCACCCTCCATAGCGACCGGTATTTTCCTAGTTGTATACCGGAGGGGACCATAGTGTAAGATGCACAGTTATCTTGAATATGTGATAAAAGATCACACAAATAAGTGATCTGACAAACAAATAAACAAGAGATCTTAAACAGTTGCTAATATTGGATGTCCCATTCATTTTCAATATTCAGGTATTCTGTGGCGGTTTGGTGTAAGCCCCCACAAACAGACTGGACAGACACAGCGCTCGGCTAGGGCAATTAACAGAACAGTGAAATGTGTATTAATGTCTACAGGCAGCCCCGCTTCTTCTGGCTCACTTCTGTGATGTTAATGTTGCCTTTCATGCATTGTGTTCATGCGTCCTGTCCTTACTGTGACCTAGGGACCGAGATCAATATGTCTCTCAAATGCAAATGTCTCATGCCTGTTCTGTTATCTCTTTGATCATACCAACTGCTGGGGGAATGCTCTTTTATGTATTGTTGTAGTTGGGTATATATGTTGCAACTCTGTAACTCAAACTCTCTCATTCACTCACTCTTCAACTGCTGCTTGACACACACACCGTGTGTCCACTCTTCACTGAGAGCCGCTGGGCCCGCTCCCAGCACGCATGCACGGCGCCAGGAGCAGAGCTCGTGACGGCGGTATGATATAATAAACTCTGCTTAAAACTTCACAAAGCTGCCTCTATTTTATCATGCCGCCGCAATTCTGTAATTAATATTCACACAATCAAATAAATCTTAGTGCCATTTGGTCCCTTTTTTATTTGTCAAAGTCTAACATGTGATTGCCTGCATATAGCCTACACCTCTTTGTATTCCACTTTCAAACACAGCCTACATTTGGGCCTGTAAAGCCTGATTGGGATACCTGTTTCAGACGGGAATAATTGTGTTCTACGGGCATGCACTAGTTCATATAATAAGGATAAAATTACTGTCACACTGGTTTGTCGTCATTCTCCTAAAATTACTTGTCACAAACGATAGCCGACCAGTCAAGGCACCAGAGAAAAAGCGGAGGCTTACAAAGTTTGCAACCAGCAATTTCTGTTTATTCCAACAATCTTCACAGGCAATAACTCCAACGCAGATCTGACACCCCACACAAACCAAATGAAAACACCTGTTAATATACTCAGTGAGAGAATGAACCTAATTGGCACATACCATAATCCCAGGTAAGACATGAACATTTCATCTTCCCACATATACCCAATAATATCTAAAAAGGACATAAATACATAATTTCCCCACAATATTTACAGAATAAATAACATCATAAATACACCATAAATAATACAATAAATAATTCAAACCCCTATTTACATATTAAACTCCCCCTTTACGCCACCATCCTACACTACCTCCTGCTGGTATCCTTTAAAGGCCCTCAAACCCCTGAGGAATCTTTTGCCCGGATGCCACCAGGAAGCATGCTGGCAAAGGTACGTGGTTTCAAGATTAATCAATTGCCCCACTCAATTAACATAATTAATATTAACAATTATCTCACAAAATGATTCAATTCAGTCAAAACACATTCTACAATTATATGTGCATTTTTACAATCCAATACATGTTAACATTTGCAAATATAAATCCTTTCACACATATAATATTCAATTACCAGACCATACCGTGGCGACACTCCATCGTCACATTTCCTCCCCCCCCCCTCTTCCGAGAGTACAGTACTGAGTCATGTACTCTGGAGAGACTGCCACAAGGTTGGTCTTCCCTGCCATATACTGAATCGTGAAGTTATAGGGCTGTAGGGACAGATAACCACCCTGTAAGAATATTGTTAGTGTCCTTCATTCTATTTAGCCATTGTAAGGCCCAATGATCTCTCTAATGTGAAATGACGTCCGAGTAAACAATACCTAAGAAACCCTTTTGCCCATTTCATGGCCAGACATTCTTTTTCCATCGTAGAGTATCTAGTCTCTCGGTCCAACAATTTACAGCTCAAAAACAGTACTGGGTGTCTCTCTCCCCTCACCTCCTGGAGAAGTACTGCTCTGATGCCAACTCCTGAAGCACCTGTTTGCAGAATAAACGGATGGGCGAAATCCGGACCGTAGAGAACCTTCTCCCCAGAAATCGCACCCTTCAAATCCTCAAAGGCTCTCCCACACTCCTCTGTCCATTTCACCCTATTTGGTGCTGAAGCCTTTGTGAGGTCAGTCAGGATTGCTGCTCTTTCAGCAAAATGGGGGATGAATTTACTGTACCACGCTACCAGACCCCAAAATGACCGTACCTTCTTTTTGGTGGTAGGGACAGGATAGGCCTGAATAGTGTCTACTTGCCCCACTCGTGGTCTAATGACGCCCTGACCAACCACGTCCCAGGTACTCCACCTGCTGTCGTCCAAATGCGCACTTGCTGGGATTAATAGTCAGACCTGCCTCCTTAATTAAATGCAGGACCTGCCAAAGATGTAACACGTGATCCTTCCAGGTCTGACTATAGATGACTACGTCATCCAGATAGGCAGCTGCAAAGTCTGACACTCCTCCTAATACCTGGTCCATGAGCCGCTGGAAAGTTGCAGGTGCCCCCTGGAGGCCAAATGGCATGACCTTGAACTGGAAAGTGCCATAAGGTGTTTTAAAGGCTGTCAATTCCTTCGTCTCAGGTGCCAAGGCCACTTGCCAATACCCCTTGCTTAGGTCTAATGTAGAGATAAACCTAGCCCCGCCCACTTTCTCTAACAACTCGTCAATTTGGGGCATGGGGCACAACTCGAACTTAGAGGCTGCATTCAAATACCTAAAGTCAATGCAGAACCTCAAAGAACCATCCTTTTTGGGGACCAACACAATCGGACTGCACCATTCGCTGACCGACTCCTCGATCACTCCCTGCTGCAACATCAAATCAATCTCCTGCCTCAGTTTTGGGACCAACTGTTCAGGAATCCTATAGGACTTCTGATGGGGAACAGCCTCTTTCTTTAAATACACTCTATGGTGTACTAAAGTGGTGAAACCAGGTCTCTCCTGAAACAAATCCGGATCTATTAGTGCCTCCAATTGTCTCTGCTGATCATCCTGCAAATGAGACACATGAAAAAAAACAAAACTGTCACGTCTGTGGGGAAGGATTGTTCTCTCTCCTCATCCACTTCCGTTGCACAAATCAGGAGCTGATGACGCATCTGCTGATGCCCAGGCTGCTGAAACTCCTTCAATAAGTTGATATGAAAGCACTGGTGTTTTGTCTTTCTATCAGGCTTATACAGTTCATATGTCACTGAGCTCAACTTCCTAGAAATTTCGTAAGGCCCCTGCCATCGAGCCAACAGCTTACTATCACAAGAGGACAGCAGTAACAACACCTGCTGACCTGGGTGAAAAACCCTCTTCCTGGCCTTGTCATACCATGGCTTTTGTTTATTCTGCGCCATCCTCATGTGCTCCTGAGCCAAAGCAGTGATCTGATTCAGTTTGTCTCATTTTAATGACGTATGAGACCACATTGTCCTGATCACTCAGAGGCCTCTCCCAGTGCTCCTTTAATAAATTCAGTGGGCCCCTCACCCGACGACCATAAAGTAGTTCAAAAGGTGCAAACCCTGTTGACGCCTGGGGCACCTCCCGATAAGCAAACAGTAAATATGATACCCATCGGTCCCAATCCGAGCCCGTACTAGAAACAAATTTCCGCAGCATGTTCTTTAAAGTCTGGTTAAACCGTTCCACCAGTCAATCAGTCTGAGGGTGATATGGGGTGGTCCTAATTCCCTTGATACCCAACAGCTTATAAACCTGCTGCAAAAGTTTTGACAGAATTTGTCCCACAGTCTGTCAGGACCTCTTTGGGTATGCCTACCCTCGAAAATAACTGAATAAGGCAGTTAGCAACCTGCCTAGCCTTAATAGATTTCAGTGGGAAGGCTTCTGGGTACCGAGTAGCATAGTCACATATTACAAGAATGTATTTGTTACCCGAGGAGCTTCTTTCTAGGGGGCCAACTATATTCATCCCTATCCTATCAAATGGTGTTCCAATGATTGGTAATGGATGAAGATGGGCCCGGGCTACTCCCCTAGATGATGTAATTTGACATATCTTACATAAAACTCCTTAACTTGGGTATACATTCCTGGCCACACAAATCTTCTAGCAATTCTCTGGAACGTTTTCTGGAACGCTAGATGACCTGCCCAAGGGATAACATGTTCCAGTTCCATCACTTTTTGTGTGAGGCCTTGTGGCAAAGCTATGGCCCTAACTTCACCTTGCTGTTGGTACAGAATGCCATCTCTAATGACATACTTGGCCTTAGCCATACAGTCCACTCTGCCCTGTTTCATACCATCAGTCTCAGAGACCTTTTCAAACCAAGGTTTTAGCAATGGGTCAGCTTTCTGCAGCGCAGCTATGTCAGAAGGAATGTTAAAATCTACTGACTGGCTTAGCTGTGATGTTTCCTCCCCCAAGTTCTTAGCTGTAGCTAAAACCTTGTCTCTTCTCCTCTGAGCCTTGGATTTTGGTTGCTTAATTGGGCCTGCCTCTATCCCAGAATCATAAAAAGGCAGCTCCTGAAGAATATTGGCAGCCCTCTGAGCTCTAGTTGTAACCATATTACAATTTTTCACCACAGGTGCCTTTACCCTCTGCTCAACAGCGCCACCTGCCTGTCTCTTCTCAGTTTGGTGTTCATCCCTAACCTGTTGTATGATGTCCAATAACATTGGAACATCATTGCCAAGAATCACTGAGTATGGCAAATCAGGCACAAGAGCTACAGAAAGGAGATAAGTCTGACCCCCCACAGTTAAATAGACCTTAGTGGTCGGGTACAGCTTTTTATCCCCATGGACACAACGGATATTTATTTCAGACTCACTCCACAAATCCCTAGTGACCAAACTGGGCAGCACAACAGTTTGAAAACAACCTGAGTCTAAAAGGGCCTCTTCACACTGACCATTAAGCAACAGCGTATATCTTGACTCGAAACAAAACGTGACTTTCTACTACCATTATGTTTGCTAATTGTGACCTGACTGGAGCTGGAATACAGTCTATTTTGCGCTTGACCACCCCTTTCACCCCCATCAAACTTACTCCGTGTGGTGAAAGAGCTGTCACGGATGAGAATAGGTCTCCTGCTCCCAGACCTGGCTGACAGGAAGACTTCCGCCAGACGAGCCACGTCCTCCGTAGTCTTCAGGTCCCGCTCTCATATCCAGACTCCCAGTTCCGGGTCCACCATCCACAGAAACTGCTCCAAGATCAACAGTTCCGCAGTGTCTTTCACCATTGAAGTCTCCGGTTTAATCCATTTGTTAAACAGGTCTTTCAAACGTACATACAGTTCACGGGGGGTTTCATCCTGATGAATGTCCAGGGCACGAAACCTTCTCCTATAGGTGTCGGGTGTTATTTCATACTTAGTTAAAATTGCTTCCTTCACTTTATCAGTTCTTTGTGTCAGCGATGTCCATGAGCACATACGCACTACGTGCTTTACCTGTGAGCAGAGGAACCAACTGAATAGCCCACTCCTCCTTACGCCAGCAGCAGACCATAGCAATCCTCTCGAACGTTGCCAGATGATGCTCGATGTAGTCATCGGGACAGAGCGGATTCAGCCTGGGCTCGTGGTGCATCTGCATTGTCCCCGACTGCACCTGCAGCGGTAGCTCCTCCTCCTACGGGCCGACCCGACTGGCCGTCACCCTGGGGTCTTCCCCCAAAGCGCTGTCGTCAACGCTGCGTTCAGCCCGGCTCCCATACTCCCCTCTCAGCTCCATCACTTGTGACTGCATCTGGCGAAATTGATGCTGCACAGTCGGCCACCTTTGTTCTTGCAGAGAGGCTTCTTCCTCCATCTGACGGTCTCTGTCAGTGAACACACCAGGGACTTCACCAAGCTCGTCAATTCTCCCAGCCCTTCTAGTCCACTGGTCCCCTGCTCCTCAATTGCCATGCTAGTTTCCAAGTCATCTAATTGCTTCTGTTGTTTCTTCATGTTCCTTTTGGCCATCGCTCCTCTTGTCCTGTGTTATCACTCCTTACTTTTGACAACACTTTTTTTTTTTTTTTTTTTTTTTACCAAACGTCACACAGTCCACTTAATTTGACATTGTCATACGTTCCGCTGTCTTTCTTCGTAGGCGTGGTGGGCATGGAAAATTCCTGACAGCACTCATCCGGCTGTGCTTTCCTCTTCACCACAGCCGAGAAACCGGACCACTTCTGTCACCAATTAGCAGGAACAAACCATTTCTGACGCCAAATGTCAAGAAATGGACCACTTCTGACACCAAAATGTCACAAACGATAGCCAACCAGTCAAGGCACCAGAGAAAAAGCAGAGGCTTCCAAAGTTTGCAACCAGCAATTTCTTTTTATTCCAACAATCTTCACAGACAATAACTCCAACGCACATCTGACACCCCACACAAACCAAATGAAAACACCTGTTAATATACTCAGTGAGAGAATGAACCTAATTGGCACATACCATAATCCCAGGTAAGACATGAACATTTCATCTTCCCACATATACCCAATAATATTTAAAAAGGACATAAATACATAATTTCCCCACAATATTTACAGAATAAATAACACCATAAATACACCATAAATAATACAATAAATAATTCAAACCCCTATTTACATATTAAACTCCCCCTTTATGCCACCATCCTATACTACCTCCTGCTGGTGTCCTTTAAAGGCCCTCAAACCCCTGAGGAATCTTTTGTCCGGATTCCACCAGGAAGCATGCTGGCAAATGTACGTGGTTTCAAGATTAATCAGTTGCCTCACCCAGTTAACATAATTAATTTTAACAAATATCTCACAAAAGGATTCAATTTAGTCAAAACACATTCTACAATTATATGTGCATTTTTACAATCCAATACATGTTAACATTTGCAAATATAAATCCTTTTACACATATAATATTCAATTACCAGACCATACCGTGGCGACACTCTGTCGTCACATTACTGCACAATAAAATTAAATAATGGAAATATAGGCTGAAAACATTAAGAAATCAAAATGAAAGCCCCAAACATATTACAAACATGCACAAGAGAAAAAACAGCAAATTATGAGGTTGTCCTCCATGTCCCTCCTTTACTACACTTACACACACGCACACACTCACTCAAAATAAAAATGAGTTGTTTGTGTGGTTGTCATTTTTTCTGAGTGCGTGCGTGTGTGTAAGTGTAGTAAAGGAGGGACATGGAGGACAACCTCATTTTTGGACCCACGATTTAAAACATTTTTTTGGCAGTCAAACATGTGTACAAGAGGCCATGTCAAAATTGACTGCTGAATGTGCTGCAACCATGAGGATGGAGAGGACAATGCCATCAACATAACAGGCAGCCATTTATTATTCCATATTATTATTGTGTTTTCCAAACCTCTCTAGCTACATGTATTAACATGTTATCAATTCCATCAGTCAGCAGCAGAGGAAAAACCTGGGCCTTCAGCAGAAGACAACTTGTGGGATCTTTTGGATAGCAGAGTTGGTCTGTATTATGCTATTACTTTAAGCATCATTTTCTTATTATAAAATATTGCCAAATTCATTTTTTTTTGTTTAGCTAAAGCACAGCACTCTCAAAGTGCAACAGCAGATGCCACAGTGAACGTTCGTTATTTATCTGAGCCCCATCTCCCTCTACAAAATAAATATATATAAACATATATCTGGTTTTGTTCACTGAAAATTGTCCAACAGAATTTTTCCAGCAATGACTACAAATTCTGAACCCCGTCTATCTTTTGACAGATTACATGGAGGCTGATCTAATTAAAGTCAATTAAAATGATAGATAAAATGACTGACATAATTTTTACAAGCCTAAGAAAATGATAAAAGATAAAAATGTGTAGTGCAACCTCTGAAAGTCTCAATACTCTATGCACTAAAACTTTTTCAGGTCTTCCACTCGGATGCAGTTCTGACACTTGGTCAGCAGAGGGCATTCTTTATTAAATATTTCATAACTGTTGATCATGAAGCAATTGTCTCGAAGTGTGCGGGCACACCAGCAGTCTAACCGGTTGCCCACTTAGTAATGTTACAGTTGAAATGTGCTTTAAGTGATTTGTTATACCGGCCTGTTCGGCCCAGCCAAGTATGTGTTCTATTTTACATTAGCCATTATGCTAATTAGTTTGTTCTTATGCTAGCACGTTTCAGCTAAACCTACAGATGCATGTAGTGTTCTAAGCTTCTCGGGGGGGGGGGGGGCGGTTAAATGTGGTGCATGTAAAATGGCACGATGCACTACGCTGTGGTAGCACGCACAGACGTGTGACATCAGGGCGCCACAGGGTATATTAGGCGACTGCCCAGCGCCAGTCGGCTTCTTTCCTGCTCTTCCTGATGCCAACCACAATCTGTAACGTGTACTGTTTTGCTGTCTTAGCTCCATAAAGCTAACCTCAACATGTGGTCGTGTCCGCCCTTATTTAGACTACGACTGGAGTGGTGGCCTAGTTGATGGAGCATCCGCCCTACAACCAGGAGGTTGGGGATTCAAGTTCTGGCCAGATCATACCAAAGACCATATTGTGGCACATATGTGGGTTTCATATGCTTCACATATATATATTACTGTATGCTTATTGTATGCTTCATGTCTCAGAGGAACAAAAGGACTGAACCTCCTAAGGGTAACAGGAAGATGTGAGATCTGGCCTTTTGTATGCAAAGAGATGGCCTTGAGGGATTTCCTGACCACCAGTGACTTTAGGTGGGGGTGAGAAGACCTGGAGGGAGATGCATTGTGACTTGGGATTAAAAGACAATGTGACTGTGTGCTTTGATGTCCTGGGGTATAAAAGGGACAGATGTTGGGGGATTCATTTTTTTTTCTGTTTTTGAATGTTGGAGAATGTGAATAAAACTGGACTTGTGAAATAAACTCAGCCTCGTCCTTCCACACTCTCCACACTGGTGACCCTAAGACGTATCATGAGCAGAAGCAATTCTCCCGAGCCAGACTCGTCAGAAGCCAGCCAAACGAATGCAGCCACAGTTCAGCTACCGGACTTCTGGCAGAACAATCCGCGCTCCTGGTTTAACGCGGTCGAGGCGCAGTTCAACCTCCGGAGGATTTCAGTAGACGCCACAAAGTTCTACCATGTGGTTGCAAAGCTGGACAACCACACAGCCCAGCGAGTGGAGAGCCTGATCAACCACCTGCCGGACAGCGACAAGTACAGCATGTTGAAGGCTGCACTCATCCGTTACTTCACCCCCTCGGTGGAGGAGCGAGCAGAGGGGCTTCTGGCGCTAACTGAATTTGAGAGCGACAAACCTGCAGACCTGATGGAGAAGATGTTGAGGTTGAGAGACTCCGAAGATGATAACTTCATTTTCACCCACCTTTTCCTCAGGACCCTACCGTCAGCGGTGAGAGTGACCCTGGCCAGTTCACCACTGTTGGCCCGGCGAGACTACCATGAGCTGGGCCAGGAGGCGCAACGACTCGTCAACGCCAATAAATGGCGCTCGGCTGCGGCAGTGGAGCTAGGCGCAACGTCCGCAGATGGCAGGGGGCCAGAGGCTGCAGCACCAGACTCACCGACGACGGCGGCGGCAGGGGCCAGGAAACATGGAGCAGACGACATCTTTTGTTTGCTTCTACCATCGCCGCTTCGCAGAGAGGGCATGCAAGTGCATTCCACCGTGCCATTTCAAGCGCTCGGGGAAACACCAAGACCGGGGGTCGGTAGCAGCTGCGGCTCTTGGAGAGGAGAACAAGCTGCTCTACTTGAGGGACGCGCGCTCGGGGAGGCATTTCCTCGTGGACACAGGCTCCCAGCTGAGTTTCATCACACCTTCCTACGCTGACCGGCTGGCGCCTTCCAGTGGTCCCGGGGTGTCAGCAGCGAATGGCTCGGCGATTAAGACCTTCGGTGAGAGGACTCTGCTTCTGTCTTTACATGGCCGTACATTCGAGTGGACTTTCGTCATAGCGGCAGTCAATTTCAACATGTTAGGGGATGATTTTTTGTGCTCACATGGTTTGTTGGTCGATCTTGCTAACAGACGCCTGGTTAATGCACTCTCTTTTTATTCTATTCCCTGTACAGCTCGAGTGGCCCCGCTAACAGCACAAGCCAACGTCACAGCTGCAGGTGGTAAGTTCCACACACTCCTCACTCAGTTCCCAGCACTCACGGTCCCAACATTTTCGGCGACTGTGGCTAAACACGGGGTGGAACATTTTGTTACTACCACCGGACCGCCCATTTTTGCAAAAGCTCGGCGCTTGGATTCAGCTAAACTGACCATAGCGTGCGAAGAGTTCGCCAACCTGGAAAGGTTGGGCATCATCAGGCGTTCGAAGAGCCCATGGGCTTCACCGCTTCACATGGTCCCGAAAGCTGATGGCTCGTGGCGACCTTGCGGTGATTTCCGCAGGTTGAACAACGCTACAGCGCACGACCGCTACCCGATCCCGCACATCCAAGATTTTTCAGTTCATTTGGCGGCGGCGTGCGTTTTTTCTAAAATAGACTTGGTACGCGGTTACCACTAGGTCCCAGTGCATGCTGAGGACATGCCCAAAACAGCGGTAATAACTCCTTTCGGGCTTTTCGAGTTTTTGCGCATGCCGTTTGGGCTCAAAGGCGCGGCGCAGACGTTCCAACGCATGATGGACGCGGTTTTGCGTGATCTCCCCTTTGTGTTCGTCTACCTGGACGACATATTGGTAGCCAGCGCGTCCGAAGACGAACACGGCAGTTTTCCGGAGGTTGGCAGAGCACGGGTTAATAATCAACCCAGCAAAGTGTCAGTTCGGGGTGACGCAGATTGATTTTTTGGGGGCATCGCGTCTCCCCAGAAGGAGCGGTTCCTCTGCCTGACAAAGTGCGCGCAGTAACAAATTTTCCTCAACCACAAACGGTCAAAGCGTTACAGGAGTTTTTGGGAATGGTGAATTTTTATAACAGTTTCCTCCCCCGCGCAGCGCAGCTCATGCAACCATTGTATGCGGCACTAAAAAAACAAAAACCCACAAATAAAGTCGAATAGTCTCCGGAGCGAGAGCGCACATTCTCTAAAGTCAAAACAGCCCTGGCAAACGCTGCGTTGTTGGCACATCCAGTCCCAACGGCCCGCATGGCGCTCACTACTGACGCGTCAGATGTGGCCATAGGGGCGGTCGTGGAACAGTATGTAGCCGGAGCCTGGCAACCGCTCGCCTTTTTCAGCAGGACCCTGCGCGATAGCGAACGAAAATACAGCGCATTCGACAGGGAGTTGTTAGCTCTCCACTTGGCCATTCACCACTTCCAGTTCTGGCTGGAAGGACGCCGTTTCACCGCGTTCGTTGACCACAAGCCGCTGACTTTCGCGATGGCCAAGATTTCAGAACCTTGGTCGGGCCGGCAGCAGAGACAGCTGGCTGCAATATCGGAGTTTACTACCGATATCCAGCATGTGGCGGGTAAACTTAATGTAGTGGCGGACTGCCTCTCGCGCGCCGTGGCGGCTCCAGCCCGCGTAGGGGTAGATTCTGCAGCCATGGCCGCGGAGCAAATTAGCGACGCGGAAGTGCGCGCGGCCCCAGTCCGCGTGGGGATAGATTATGCAGCCATGGCCGCGGAGCAGGTTAGCGATGCGGAGGTGCGCGCGCTCCAGTCTGGACCAACAGGGTTAAGGCTGGAGAACAGGGTGCTGCAAGACGGTATGCCCCCCCCCTAATCTGCGATGTCTCCACTGGGCGACTGCGTCCTGTGGTACCAGCCGCGTGGCGCCGCCGCGTTTTTGACTCGATCCATTCTCTGGCGCACCCGGGAGTGCACGCGTCGGTCAAAATGGTAGGAGAGAAATTTGTATGGCCGAGCCTGTGCAAACAAGTTAGAGAGTGGGCGGCAGCCTGCATGGCTTGTCAACGAGCCAAGGTTCATAGACACACGAGAGCTCCCTTGGAGCAGTTTCACATTCCAGCTAAAAGGTTTGATCATGTCCACGTGGACCTCGTAGGCCCCCTCCCGCCCTCACAAGGGTGCACACATCTTTTGACAATGGTTGACCGCACCACGCGCTGGCCGGAAGTGGTTCCGCTGTCGTCAGCCACAGCCGAGGAGGTGGCGCGCGTGTTTTTAACGGCATGGGTAGCGCGTTTTGGAGTCCCGTTGGACATTACGTCCGACAGAGGCCCTCAATTTGTTTCCGAACTTTGATCAGCGATGGCCCGCAGCCTGGGGGCAACGATCCACCGCACGACCGTGTACAAGCCGCAGGCTAACGGGTTATGCAAACGTTTTCACAGGTCATTGAAGGCGGCTCTCAGAGCGTCGCTTACGGATGCAAATTGGGTGGACAAGCTACCATAGGTTTTATTGGGGTTGCGTTCTGCACCTAAAGAGGATTTAGAAGCCTCCCCAGCTGAGCTAGTTTTTGCACAGCCACTTCGGCTGCCCGGGGAATTTCTCCCAGATAATCCAGCGCCAGAGTGCTCCCTGGCTCAGCGGTTACAGAATAGCACGGGCCCGAGCACGCTACCTGGCCCCGTTCACCACAGTTTTCCACGTGTTTTTGTGCCTAAGGCTTTAAAAAATGCGGAGTTTGTTTTTGTCAGACATGATGCCCATCGCCCACTTTTACGCCCACCTTATGATGGATCATATAGAGTGCTGGAAACAGGGGATAAGCATTTTTTGCTAGATTTGGGGGGCAGAAAAGAAATGATTGGCAAAAACAGGCTCAAACCCGCTTTTGTGATAGCTGACGAAGGTGTGCAGTTGGCTCAGGCTCCTCGGCGTGGCAGACCCCCTAGAGAGCATTCCCCAGAACACCCACAGAGATTGACTAACAGTTCTCATCCTCAGGCAGCAGCTCCACAGCAGGAAGACGCTGCGGAGGTGGTACAGCCTGCTTACAGCAAATACGGGAGAAGACTGAGGCCCAAGCGGCACGTGGACTGATATGTAGTGATTTTATTTTGACATGCAATCTGTGGTTATGTTGTTCCATCTTAGACGTTTGGGGTTGGTCATGTGGCACATATGTGGGTTTCATATGCTTCACATATATATTACTGTATGCTTATTGTATGCTTCACGTCTCAGAGGAACAAAAGGACTGAACCTCCTAAGGGTAACGGGAGGATATGAGATCTGGCCTTTTGTATGCAAAGAGATGGCCTTGAGGGATTTCCTGACCACCAGTGACTTTAGGTGGAGGTGAGAAGACCTGGAGGGAGATGCATTGTGACTTGAGATTAAAAGACAATGTGACTGTGTGCTTTGATGTCCTGGGGTATAAAAGGGACAGATGTTGGGGGATTCATTTTTTTCTGTTTTTGAATGTTGGAGAATGTGAATAAAACTGGACTTGTGAAATAAACTCAGCCTCGTCCTTCCACACTCTCCACAATATAAAAATGGTACTTCCTGCCTTCTAGCTTGGTGTTCAGCATAATAAAATAAGGGAAGGAGAAGTTCTGTGGCGGCTGCCTTGCATGGCAGCGACCCCTCAGATTCTACATGTGATTAACAATGTAGCTAGGAGAAATGTAATTTTATTCTATTGTACATGATGGACTGAATGACAATAGAGGTTTCTTCTTCTGTTTCCAGACATAACTGGTATGTGGTCTTTCTTTTTGTGTTCATGTGCGGTAGCTCTTCTCTCTCTATTTGATTATCTGTTGCTACAGTCCTGATGGTATTTCAAAGACAAAATATAATTATAAAATGCCCATGTTGTCAGGTTTTATTCTGTGGCTCAGATAATTATTTGTTCTCTTCTAAGTAGTGTTTCACTCATCTATTAATCCTTTATTAGGTTTGAAATTGTGACTGACGGAAAAAACGGGGAAAGTTGAACTGCAAACTTTCCTCATGGTT
Source organism: Pholidichthys leucotaenia (assembly GCA_020510985.1). Classification (NCBI taxonomy): domain Eukaryota; kingdom Metazoa; phylum Chordata; class Actinopteri; order Cichliformes; family Pholidichthyidae; genus Pholidichthys; species Pholidichthys leucotaenia. The sequence goes on along the minus strand of CM035838.1, from coordinate 363,190,366 downwards.
GTTGGATGGCAGCATCATCTGGTGGTGGTTGGCAGTCATTGCAGTTACTCAGGATGATGCTGTCAACAGGGCCATTTCTAGCTTTTTGAGAGCTCTGTGGAAGATAGTGTTTGGGGGGCCAATATTTTTGGAAAAGAGGAATTCAAACCCTTTAAAACCAAGAAAAAAAATCTCATCCCAACAAAAACAAAACTAAATAAGCTAAAACAAAACAACCCCCCCCCCCAAGTTTCAAATTTCTAAGGAGACGAAATCAGAAATTCATGTGAAGAAAAAAACTTACAATTTTAGAGAAAAAAGTTGCTGATTTACAAAAAAGTTGCAATACTATGACACAAAAAAAGTTGAAAATTGCAAGGAAAAAAAGCAACAAATTTATGAGAAACAAGTTGCAAATTTGAGGGAAAAAGACTACAAATTAAAGGAAATGTTATTTCTCGCCCAAAAGTTTGAAAGGGAACTTGTAAGGTTGGGGGCCCTCTAGTGGCTGAGGTGGACTCTGGCATTTGCAAACTGGTTTATAAGCAGAAACAGCCCTGGCTGTAAATTATAACGGGGCACACCTATTTAGTCACTTCTATAAATGCAGCGGTGTGACCGCTTTTTTTTAGCTGTATGTTTTATATAATATTTAAACTTAATATATTTTTATATTTTATACTGCCATGGCAACAATTTGCCTGAAATATGCAGTGGTGCAACCTGATCAATTAATCTTTAATTTTGTCCAATAATTCTTCTGAATATCGTTCTGGCTATCTAGACATTTTGCATCTTATTCTCCACAAATATGAAAACGGTAGAACATGTGATACTTCTTACTGTAACCGGATCATCCTGCAAACCACCAGTTGTCCAATGTTTTCATGGATGCTGGTTCAGGTTCATCCTTGTTTTATAAATGACATGAGACGTTGCAAAGACATCAGTTGACAGTTTATGTGCAGAAGGCTTACATAAACATATGTTGTAATCTTAGCTACAGTCAGTCCCTTTATTTGAGACAAACCAATGTGAGAGCACAATTCAGGAACATAATTCAGAAATGCAGGAGAAAAACATAATTGCAAACAGAATGATGATAAATTCATACGTAGTCCTTAGAAACACAGAAGCTCATAGCAGAAACAGATTTTGAAATAAGTAGATCAATTGTCCTTTTGCCCTGGGCTACTTCTGTTAACATGTGAGGTAACATAATCATCTTCACAGCAGAGACAAAACCACAACTGTGAATCAAATGAAGACCAGTGTCTGACGCATAATGTAATATCTATACAGTATATACCATCAAAATACATCAGACTGCATGAAACCACATGAATCAACATGATAGCTGTGTGTGATGATGAAAATGAAGCTTCACATACTGTACATATAAAGATCTTTATAAATGTAAACATTGTAAAATATCTAATCAAGGTTTAAGGCAAGGCAAGTTTATTTGTAAAGCACATTTTGTGCACGAGACAATTCAAAGTGCTTTACATAAAAACAAAGCATTACAGCAAGTTGCAAAAGGAATACGTAAGAATTTAAAAGCAAACTAAAAAGCAAATTAAAGAGAAACAAAAACAAGTTAGAATAAGACAAAATGTGGAAGAAATAAGTTACAGTACATTGGAGGAACAATTGTTCTACTGAAAGGCCATGGCAAATAGGAAAGTTTTTAACCTCGATTTAAAGCAGCTGAGCGTTTCAGCAGCCCTGATGCTTTCTGGGAGTTTGTTCCATATGTTAGGGGCATACAAACGGAAGGCTGCCTCAACATGTTTGGTTCTAACTCTGGGCACAGAAAATAGGCCTGATCCTGACGACCTGAGGGCTCTGGGTAGTTCGTAATGGACCAGCAGATCTGAAATGGATTTTGTTACATATATTTTACCATTCAGAGCTTTAGAAACCAACAGCAGTATTTTGAAATCTGTTCTTTGACAAACAGGAAGCCAGTGCAAAGATTTGAGGACTGGAGTTATATGATCTGCAGTACTTTCTTGGTCTTACTGAGGAATAAAGCAGCAGCATTCTGAGCCACCTGCATTTGTCTGATGGATTTTTTAGGACCTGTGAGGACAGCGTTACAGTAGTAGTTTTTTTTTACCTTTATATTACCAGGTAAAATGTTTGACAACCAATTCTCATTTATAAACATGACCTGGCCAAGAGTCCCCAGTTTACTAAAGATGAATGCATGGACAAGTTTTTCTCGATCCTGCTGAGACATCAGACCCTTAATCCTCTGTTCTTTAAGTGATAATAGGCTGACTTCACTACTGTCTTAATGTGGCTGTCAAAATTCAGGTCAGAGTCCAGAACCATACCCAGATTTTTGGCTTGGCTGTTTGTTTTTAGCATCATTGATTGAAGCTGAGTGCTAACTCTGAGTCTTTCTTCTTTGGCTCTGAAAACTATTATTTCAGTTTTGTCTTCATTTAACTGAAGAAAATTCTGGTACATCCACTCTTTAATTTGACCAATGCATTTGATCAGGGTAACCAGACCATAGTCTCCTGGTGAGACAGTTTTGTAGATTTGTGTATCTGCTTAATTTGATTTGATTTTTTTTTTTTTGATTTTGTATACTTTATTGATATATTAGGGTAATATATTTAGGTTTTTTTTTTTATGATTTGAGCTAGTGGGAGCATACAGATGTTGAAAAGCAAAGGTCCCAAAATGGAACCTTGGGGAACTCCACAGTTTATTTTTGTTCACTCAGATTTGCAGTTACCTATAGACACAAAATAGTCCCTGTCCTTTAAATAAGACTCAAACCAGTTAAGTGCTGTACCAGAAAGTCCCACCCAGTTTTTCAGCCAGTCTAGTAGATGTTATGGTTGACCGTGTCGAATGCAGCACTGAGGTCCAGTAGAACCAAGACTGAAATGTTGTCACTGTCTGTATTGGAGCGGATATCATTAAGGACCTTAACTAGAGCTGTCTCAGTGCTGTGGTGAGGCTGAAAACCTGACTGGAAGACCTCAAAACACTTATTTAACGTCAGGAAGTTGTACAATTGTTGAAAAACAGCTTTTTCTATTATTTTACTAAGAAAGGGGAGGCTTGATATGGGCCTATAGCTGTTCATGAGACACCTGAATGCAGAGACATATTTATGATCTGTAGTACATCTGAGGCCATACAATAAGAAACGCTTAAAAAAAAATAATCCTGTTGGGAGGGTATCAAGGCAGCAAGTATTGGATTTCAGGTGGTGTATGTCATCCAAGATTTTATGATTGATTGGAAAAAAATTTTGCCATGGTGTTTACAACCAAGTGTTGACTGATGGCCGGTTATTAGGAGCTTCCAATGCAGTGCTTCTGCAGGATATCTAGGCAAATATTTTTTTAAAGACCATAAATCTAAATCAAAAGCATGAAAAACTGCAATCTATCTTTCAGTGAGTACTTGAATCCATGCAACCAAAGCCCTCTTGAAACCCAGCAAATACAAACAATGTTAATATTATGTACAATCTCCTCTTTAAAACACTAGAAGTCCCAGAAGTTGGCCCTCTTGTCGGTTTTCTAGGTAAAAAGGCCAAATGGCCCCTCTCTGGCACTTCTAGTGTTTTAAAACACACATATACTTAATATGTGTGGGTATTGTTGTGTATTGACATATTAACAACAGCAGACGGCACGGATGTGATGTTGGACATGTGGGTGATGTCAGCACACGGTGCCTATTTGAGGGGACTGTTGGCGGGAGTCGTCCTCTTTGGCGTGCTGCTTCTACTGTAACATCAGCCTGTATCCCTGTACCCTGCTAACATTAGCTTGTATGTATGTTCTACGTGCTACTAGCTGTTTGTTCAATAAATCGTCGTTCAGTTCAGCCACCGCCTCCGTGGTCACTTATTTCCAGACATAACAAATGGCAACGAGGAGAACAATTGGGAAAAAAAACCTCAACGTTTTTCCTGAAGATGGACGCATGTCTAGCACCCCGGTCGTAGAGTGACATGGCTGGACAAGCCGGACTCCACTGTCTGGTGAGCAGGTGCAGGTTTGGGCAACTAGAGGAGGAAATAGTGCGGGACCAGCTCGCGGAGCACACCAGCAACCCGTGGCTGCGGGCGAAGCTAATCAGGGTGCCCAATGACCTACCACTGGCGAAGGCAGTGGAATTGGTGTTCCAGTTGGAGGCCGCCGACAAGCTAACATCACAACTAGGTGAGCCACAACAACAAATCTCGCTAGCTTATGCAGTTACCCCAGCAGAAGTACCCGTTAATGCAGCGATTTGCTTGGAGGACGCCGAGATGAACATTACGGGGCAGTGAAACATGAAACACCATTCTTGCGGTAACTTTCTGAAGCACTGGCCGGGGAGGCAGCGAACCAGACGCTGCGGAAAGCTCAGTCACTTTGCCAAGGTGTGCCGATCAACACGACTGACATCAAGCCTGCCACCCAGTTCAAAAGAACCACCTACAACCACCATCCACACAGTGGGCTCCAGAGGGGTGGCATACAAGTGGTGCACGGTGAGGTTGGATGACACCGGCTTATCATTGCTGCAGGACACCACTGCTGTGAGGTCAGTGATGAACTGAGTTACAGAAATTCTGTTCCAACCATCCTATTGAGAAGAATCCAGCGGGGCTGTATGGCTACAGGCACACACACATCTTCGTAGTAGGGACCATATCGCTAGCGGTTCGCTATGGGTCAAGAGTCCCGGTCTTCGTTTTCCAGGGGCTCTGTAAGAACGCTGATGTTGGGAGCGCAACACAACTGGACGGGGACACAGCCGCTTCGAGCTTGACACCACAAGGAGAGTACAGCGAGGAAAAACAGCAAATACCAGACTCATCTGTTATCCGCGCTCGGTGTCAGCAGCAAGGAGCCACCGCAGTGCTGTGGGATAGAGAGTTCATGGCCCAGCAGGATCCAGTGGGACAGCGCTGAATTCTGTCACCAGTGTGAAAGTCACACGGCCACAGCAGCAACAAGCATCAGGGATAAGAGAGCAGCAGCACCAAATGCAGCCGAACAGACCGCCGCTCACAGTGCTCGATTGGGTTTGGGTCCACCAATCCGAATGCCCAGATGGCTTGCAGATATTCCTGTCCCTGCCGATGCGGATTGCCGCGTGGTTGGGGCCAGCCACATTCTAGATGACCGATGGTTCAAGATGGCACCCAGGTCCGCCGCAGGTGGCGCCTCCGGGGCTGTGCCCACCGCGGGCTTGCCAGAGGCCCCCCTGAACTGAAACCACAACAGTGACTGTTTTATTGTGTTTAACAGAGCACGACTGGTTCACGGTGGTAGAATAATCCACCCAGTCGTGCAGGGTCAATCGGCAGTCTACCCGGTGGCCTAGGTTCTGTTTTCTCTGTTTGTTTGTAAGAAAAAAGAGAGAGCACTGTTGTGAATTGAAGCTGCTGTGAGGTTAAAAGTGTTGATAAGGTTTTGGGCTTTTCCAGGGGGAAGTAGATGTTATGTATTGGCATCACTCTATAAATTCAGGAAATTTCTGTCTGTCACGATCATAGGCCATCATAGGACGGTCTATGATGTCAGCATGATGTCCTATGAGGCATGATGTCCTATGATGATCCTATATCAGGCAACATAGGACTCGGTGACGTGTCAGCATGTGGCGTCGGCTGCACAGGTGACGTGCCTATTTGAGGGGGTGCCAAAGAGGCCTCTTGGCGGGCCTCTTTGGCGCTCCGCCTCTACAGTAACACCAGCCTGTATCCCTGCACCCTGCTAACACTGGCTTGTATGTATGTGTATGTTCCACGTGCTACTAGCCCTTTGTTCAATAAACCATCGTTCAGTTCAGCCATCGCCTCCGTGGTCACTCATTTCCAGACATAACAGGCATGTTTATAAAATTACGTACTCTCTGCTTTTAAAATGTTAGATATCAAAAAAAGAGTGTAAAAATGTAACTGGAATGAGCAATATGTTTTAAATGAAAAAGCTCTAAAATCCCAACATGGTCAACCTTATGGACAGTTAGCAACTAGTGAGAGAGAATTTAGTAATAAAGGCTGAAACAATTTAAAGTCAGTGAACAATGGGTATGTCAGGTGAAGCATCAAATGATGCTGTAGCTAAAGTATTCTTTTTACGCTGAAATTGAAAATCACTGTGGAGAGCAAATATAAATTTAGCAGGTATGACCCTTCAGTAGCTAGCTTAAAATAAGCTAACACTGACCGAATGCACCATGATCTACTTTGGTTTTGAGGTTTTGTTTCCTGTTTATTTTATTAAACAACGGTTTGTTTCAATAAACATTTCATTTGACTTAAGAGAATTTGTTTTACAAAACTGACTAAATCATTTCTGCATTTGGTGTTTGGAGGTACATACTGTCATGATATGGTGTAATAGCTATTTCATTACATTATTATCCTGCCTGGGACTGCAAATTAAAATAAAAGTTAATATCAGTCATTAAAGCTCAAAGTGCATGTTTTTGTTTTCTGGTTTGCCAGAGGTGGCAGCTGCCTCTGGCAAACCAAATCTGGGCCACCAAAGTGTTGTCATTCTTTGTGGTATGTGAGCCGAGTGTCAATTTTGCTATGCGGGCTGTTTTTAACCTTAAAATAATGTTAGGTTAAGGTTTTCAAAATGGAAACCAGGCAAACATCACTTTCTCATAAGCTGAGCAGGCAGTGCCTGCAACAGTGTTGTGTAATTTTGCTACAACTGGCGCATTTTATGGCCTGTGTCCCACTAGTCAATAGGTTTAGCGCTTGGCAGCTGACAAGAAGAAGTTATCTAGCTTGGTATTTTCAGAATGGACGTCATTGCAAAGCCAGTGAACAAACCAAAGAGGATCTTATTAATGGATAGAAGGAAAAGAAAGTGACTGAGCAAGAGCCCAGAGGATGGCTTGTAAGCAGGTGCTAAAAGAGTTGAAGGGATACAAGACCGAGAATGATCTGGGCTTGCTGCTGTTGGACGAGTAGGTCATATTTTTTGCTTACCCTGTATGTTTTGGCTGTTTCCAAAAGAGCCAAACACTTCTGAATTTGCCAGTTCCTTATCGGTCAGCTTTTTTAAAAAAAAAAAAAATGCACACGGCTCACACTGAGACAAGTATTTATAACGGCGATAATGGACAATCGCATTGCACAAATATAGACGGACCCCAAGAGCGATTCTCCCATAACGCTTCTTTAACATTAATTAGTAGCCTTCTTTCTCATACTAATCAATATAAACCCTTCAATTTATTTTCTAATATCACAGTCCTGATATAAAAATATACCAATATTGTTAACAGCAGAACTTAATAAATGTTTTACAGGTGTAAATAGGGATATATTTGAATGCTAGACTGCAGAACAATTGGGACCATAGCACTGAAACACTAAAAACTGTAAAGACATGAATGAAGTCAAACCTTTTTTCTGACACAAGCCAAAAAAGACTGCTGTGCTTTGACACAACTTTTAAAAAGTTTTCAAAAGGTAATAATAAAATTGATAGTTTAAATAACAGTTTAACAGAAAATAACTCATGAAAAAAAACAAATATGCAGTTGTAGTTGTGTTTTGCCCCATTTTATGCAAGTGTGTTTTCATTTCTTTGTGCTTACAGAGTAGTGGCTGTGGATTGTTGCACTGTGAATGTGTACAACTGACGAGGCTGCGCACGAGTTTTGGTGCGTATGAGACTGTGTACAGCATGCCTGTATCTGGTGGACATCAGGTTGTACAGTAAAGGGTTGATGGCAGCACTGAGGTAGAACAGCACGGACGACACAAGGTTGAAATACTGAGACAGACAGTATAAAAAATACAGCTGTGTGCTTGAGTGTGCCTGTGTGCCATTGTGTTTGCTATCGCGGTTCGGGTCGATGGACGCAGCATTCGTGTTCATGCCTGGGGTAGGAGGTGTGTGATTAGGTATATTGAGTGCAGTTCTGTTTGTACTGTTCTGCAATCGATGGCTTGTGCTTCTGTTATTCCTATATTCTGAATTATGTGTATCTGTTTCATTGTGAAGGTTATATGTGCTTCTGCTGGCGTTTGCATTTTGAGATGAATTGTCCAAAATACCAGAAGGATTTAAGAGTTTGTCTGCACTCTTACCCTCCAACTGTTCATTGAATTTCACTTTTGCCTTTGAGAAGACACTGCCAAGTACTTCGCCTCTCTCCGAACAACAGTGCTCAGTCAACTTTTCATACTGGAAGTGGTGTGTGTCAGAGTCCAGATGGGGAACAGGTGTGGAAACCATGTGGAAGGTGGCATTTCTGCTGTTGATTTCACGGTGTGCAGTAGTGACATCTGAGTGGGAGTTTCTATCCATGTATGCTTCCTGTCTGTCAGCAGCGGTGCCCACAAAGAGCGACAGTATGCTCCGACCAACGATGAACGGCAGCCAGCACAGTACAAACGCCAAGACGATCACTCCTGGTGGGCCATACGAGGAAAAACAGATAATGAGAGAAACACAAAAGGAAATCTTTACATTAACTGATCTTATTAAATATTAATGGTCATGTACACCTTTACCTTTACTTTTTTTTAAAGAGTGAAGCATTTCAGTGGCTAAATAAAATTTAATTCCATGAAAGCACTGTCCGGTTAAGTTTTGTCACTACAGTGTCAATCTAAGGGGGCTTTCACACGTTCATTCATTTGCTCTGTCCTGAATCACTTGGGGATTTTGTACACTTGTAACATTTTCCATTGTTTTGGTTTGAAAAATCCAAGACTCATAAAATGTGCCCTTTCATATGAGAATTTTCTATTTAATAAATGAAAGCACCATAGGTACTGACATTTGTACACATAGGTTTTCTTTCCACTGTTGATGAAAATGTTTTCATGTGCATGACCCCTAAAGCAATCTATTGTGAGCTCAGTCACCTTCATGAAAACTTTGATCCCTCACAAGAACCTTTAAGGTAAGGGAATCATATTTATTTTATTTAACCTTTTTTGAGCATTTGGCCATCCGAGGTCTAATCAAAATTGGATGGCAGGAACAAACAATACAAAGCAAAAAAAACCTAATTCCCTCTCAAACTTCCCGTGAGCCCTCAAATCATGTGATGTGACTGACATAACAAGGCCTCGCTTGCTACGGTCACATGACTATGGGTGTGCTGAAATGACGCTCAATGCACTGCTCATGACACTTCCACTTTATATTGCTAGAATCAGCGTTGAGTGGGCGGTGTTGAGCGTAACATCACTACTGGCCAGTTGTCATATTGCTCGAGCAGTCAAGGCGTGTTTTAAAAGAAGAGCCTGACTTCAGAAGTTTGCAGCAAGCAATTTTTCTATTTATTTCAGACACTGTGTGCAACCAACAAACTCTAGTCTAGACCAGCCAACACCCAACCACATACAAATGAAGACTGACTGCTCATATACCCAGTGAGTTAATTAACCTGATTGGAGCATACCATTATTCACAGGTAAAGAGATAAATATACACAATTTAAATATATCCCAACAATGACTTAAAACTTTCAAGCATATAGACAGTATCTACACAGTATTTGCAAAACTTAAACATAACAAACACCTATGAATAATATATACAAATATTTACATTTAACTTTGACACCAAACCACCTCTACTCATCTACTGCATGCTTTTACCCTCCTGTAACCCTTTATTAGGTGCCCGAGCCTCCAGGGAATCTTTTGCCCGAGACACCGGCATGAAGTGTGCTGGCAGAGGTAAGTGGTTTTGTTTCACTCAATTAACATAAATGTTAGCATTAGCTCTTTACCACAATTATTACTTAGCAATTTAAATACACAACAGAATAATGTTAAAACGCCTTTTATTAGTTATGGCCAGATGAGACTTTCTAGAGGACTTCAGGCCTTTCATCATATAGACGAGGCCTCGTGAAACTGCATTTTCTCTACTAGGCCATCTAGTGGACAAAACGTATACAACATGCAGATTTTTACAAGGGTGTTATTGGTTTAATGTGTATTTTTTTCCATTTCAATAAATGCACTGTTTCTGTCTCTCCCAGTACATTCACCTCTGTCCTTATTGTCATGCAAGGCACAATAGTGCCTCAGCATAATGATGTGTTATTGTTGTATCCAAGGTCTTTGAAACATAAGACACTTCACCGTGCAAATAAAAATAAATTATATAAAAGGAATTATAAGAATGGCCCAGCTGGGACTTGAACCTCAGCTTCCCAGTTGTGGGACGGATGCTTTACCTCTAAGCTACTATTTAGTGATGGCTAGATGAGGCTTTCTTGAAGACTTGAGTCTTTTCATCAAAATTGTTCATATAGACGAAGCCTCATGTGAAACTTCATTTGCTCTACTAGGCCATGTAGTCGACAAAAAGTATACAACATGCAGATTTTTGCAAGGGCATTATTGGTTTAATGTGTATTTTTCCATTTCAATAAATGCACTGTCTTTTAAGAAATATCAATGATCATAAGGGAAAAAAGAAATAATAAAACTCGGGTGACTTCAGTGAATGTGCTTGTGGTACTTATCCATTTTAATTAAGAAATAACTTTTCAACAGTCTTTGGACTAAGGCAATTTTTTTTTTTGAGATTATTTCTCCAGATTTTGAGAATACTCTCTGAGCACAGAGGATGCAGGTGTGCAAAGGGAGGCTACTGCAAGTTTGTACAGTGTAGGGTAGACAAGTTTCTGTCTCTCCCAGTAAATTCACCTCTGTCCTTATTCTCATGCAGGGCACAATAGTGCCTCAGCGTAATGATCCAAGCTCTTTGAAACACAACAGACACTTCACCTAGCAACTAAAAATAAAATTACAAGAAGGACCTAGCTGGGACTTGAAACCCAGCCTCCCAGTTGTGGGGCAGATGCTTTACCGCTAGGCCATCACTTCAGTTATGATAAAGAGCCATGGGAGAAGTCTGTGTTTTTGGTGCTGGCTCCATCTGAAAATTGGCTGACGCATCCCTTGCACAGTCAAACGTTGACAACATAAAACGTGAGGGGCAGGGTTTCCATTGTGTATTGCTGCTCACTTTATTTCATGTTGCACGCAAAATCATGAATGGCTTCCTGACCCAGTCACGTGGTACGACGTCAGCAGTACATGCCTCAAAACGCACTTTGTCAAATATTTCCCGGATAAGCTCGGAGCACCCTCGAAGCTCCGGAGCCTGCTGTCCCATCACTACCTTTTATCTCACAGGTGGACCTGAACTCAGTAGGAGAGAGAGATGTCTAGCTCTCACTATCACCCCAGCACAAACAACAAACACAGCCAACAAATAAATAACATTTACAACTTCCAACCGTCTATTCTTACAAGCTGAAATGTGTTGAAATCTCAGTTGGTTATTATCAGTGATGTTAAAACCAAGGCCTCATGAAACAATGAGCAACTTTGAGACAATTGCTTCATGAGTGACACAGTGTTATGAAACCTCTAATAAAGACTGCCATCTGGTGACTGACTGTCAGAAATCCAAAGACATGCATGTTAGGTTAATTGGTTGTTCTAAATTGTCCCTAGATATGTCTCCTATAGGCCCTAAAATCGAGTAGCAAATGGGTAAAACTAACCTGTCTCACAACAGTCCAAACCCAGCTCACATTCCCTATTAGGGGGATGATGAACAGTGTGAGCTCAGTGTCTCTCCATGACCCAAGTACATAGTAAAAGTATGATTGACATGCAGAAAACCAAAAGGAGTTGCATGATCATGATGTGAAGTTGAAATATACTACCTGTAAATACATTTATTAAGTTTGAAGCGCTATTTTTACTTTTTATTTTATTTTTATGTTGCTCTTATTTCTGTTTTTATATTTTATTATTCTTGTTTTGGTTTGATCTTTTATGTTTTGTTTTTATACAAGCTGACATATATCAATGACATATCCTTATTACGTCCTTACTTTATTATCATTTTGATTTTAATGTTTTTATCATTAATTACTTTTATCATTAATAAGTTTTACTGTTCTACTTTTCCTCCTAAGGACTAAATGTTAAGCGGCGCCTGAGGCAGCAGGGCCGATGGTGGACTTTCCACATCACTAGCTAGTTCAGGTCTGTTGCACATCAATGCACTGGGGCTTAGCATAGCTGCCAGATGGGGTTTTACATGCCATAACTTATCACTTTTCATTTTTGGGGAATTATTCCATGGGGGGGGGGATGATGGAATAATTTTGTATTCTCTATCTGTTGGTACTTCAGAGTCTGTGTGAAATGTGTACAAGGTCGGGCAGCTGGACATTTATCCGTTTGTTCTCATATGAATGTTCTGTACTGTTATGATTATGTCTGAGAAAGGAGACAGCTTCGAAGAACCAGCCTGAACCAGAACTGTCTCATGGACAGTATTGAGATAACAGCATGCTTTAAAGACTGGAAGTTGTATGAGTAAACGAGAACAATTTCCGGAGGTGACTCTGAGTGTATCACTCATTGTTCTCCACTGATCAGTGCAAATTACATTTGCTGAAACTTTAATCCTGCCTGATTCTTTGAGTACTGGTTGAAGAGATTTTTCCAACAATCTAGCTGGTCAATTCAGACACTTTCTTCAGCGTGAAGACATCCGTAGTTACCGTTAGCTTTTCTTTGAGCCACTTGTTGCTTGTACTGTGTGCTAGCTTGTCACGGACTAGCTCCTCCTCAATCGACCCGAAGACGCACTTGCTTGCTAGGCTACAGAGTTCCATTAAGCGTTGAGTGGACTCACCAGCTTGTTGTTGGCGGTCAAAGAATTTATCCTTTGTGCTGTGATGTTGGACTGGTCCCGAAAGAAATTGTCCATTATGTCCAGACAATCCTTCAACGAGCCTTTGCCACCCAGCGTGCAAAACACTTGTTGGCCTTCCTCACTGAGGCAGTGAACAAGCAGGCTCTTCCGTCTCTCTTGGTCGGCGCACCCAAGCCAGCCATGGCGATGTACTCGTCAAACACCTCCAGCCAGCGGTGCCATGGTGTAGTTGGCTGGGACATGTGGTGAGGATGCCCACAAACCGGTTGCCTCGCAGGGTGTTATATGGCCAGCTACACCATGGTCGACGCTCTGCTGGAGGGCAGAAGAAGCGCTACAAAGACCAGCTAAAGATGGCCTTAAAGAAGTGCAGGATCAGACCTGAGGCTCTGGAGGAGGCTGCTGCTGACCGGAACACCTGGCGACAGCAGTGCCTTGTGGGGACCCGTATGATGGAGGAGGACAGGACAGCCAGGAGACAGGAGAGAAGACTGAGGAGGAATGCACCTGCAGCCCCTGCTGCCACTACTACAACTTTTACATGCCCTACCTGCAACAGGACATGTGGGTCCAGGATAGGACTACACAGCCATCAAAGGACTCACCGATAGAAGTGGACGTCATCATCGGACTCGATGGACAACCGCAAGCAAGCAAGCAAAGGTGTAGTTGGCACACCCAGAGACTGTAAGAACGGAGGTGGTGCTTTAATGCACGCTCCCATGGTTTAATACGATGTTGCCAAATGTTATGTCTCAATAACGGGAGACCTGAGCCATGCTGAACCGAGCAACGAACTGAACTTTATTAGGACAAGCACAGATTATACATGCTGGCCGTAGTCTGCCTGACGTCATCACATCCACACCCCAGGCGTCGGCTACAGCAGGCCCCAAGGGCTAAATCCCCACATCACAAAGTCTTTTTTTTTTATTATAGTAATAGGAGCTGTCCAATGTCGCTTGCGATTTTTTTGTATCATGAGCAGTGCATCGAGTGCTGTTTCAGCACGCCCACAGTCACGTGACGGTAGCAAGCGAGGCCTCGTTATGTCGTCACATCACGTGACTTGAGGGCTTGCGGGAAATTTGAGAGGGTTCTATTGGAATTAGGTTTTTTTTGTTTGCTTTGTATTGTTTGTTCTTGCCATCCAATTTTGAATAGACCTCGGATGGCCAAATGCTCCAAAAAAAAAGTACTGAGATTTTTTTCAGGTTTTCTACTCAGATGCAGTTGTGACATCCAGTCAGCAGATCTCACTCTTTATGAAATGTTTCATAACACTGTGTCGCTCATGAAGCTATTGACTCAAAGTTGTTTATTGTTTTATAAGGCCTCAGTTTCACCATCACTAATGTATCTGTGTGTAATATTTTGTAAATGTAATGTTGTTTAATGTTACTAAACCTAATTCTAACTTGTGTAATACTGTCCCTGACTTCTACTCAATTAGCGAATGCAATGATAACATATCTCCTCCTCTGAAAAAACTCTGTTTGGGAAGTGAATCAGACCCCTTTTAAACCCTTCACGGTTGACTTATTCAACGCCGAGCCCTCTCAAATTTCTTGCCAGGTCTCAAATCACGTGATGTGACAACGAGGCCTCGTTCGCTACAGTCACATGACTGTGGCCATGTTGACGCAGTGCTCGACACTCTACTCACGACACTTCCGTGTTATATTGCTCGAATCAGTGTTGAGTGGGTGGTGTCAAGCATAACATCACTAGTTATTATCAGCACGTCTCAATATAAAGCACTGGAACACTATATTACCATCTCAAAATTTATTCCAATTATAGTTACTATTTTCGTTCTCCCGCCAAAGTTTGCCACGTATTCCTCCCGCAGCTTTGAGAAAACCCCAACAAAATATATATCAAACCATGCAGCTCAATGAGAAGATTATTGCTTGTATTTTTATTTTGCATTTTTGTGCTTGGTGTCTTAAATATTAAAAAACAGAAAATTTTTCCCATTGAAAATGAATGTTTCTGAAGAAAAACCCAAGATTTCAGACAGCTATATCTCAGCTGGATCAGTTCATCTTAAAAAAAAAAAAAAAAGTGTCCTCGGTTTTTAACTCACCAGTTTGACCACAATTTTGTGTTTAGGAACAAAAAATTTACACAGCTGCGATTCTGTGCCTCACGATTCTGATGATGCCAAAATTATATCTGTCTTACAGTTTGTGTTTTATTGACACTTGTTTGAGGGGTGAGCTTCCATACATTTTGCGTGCAATATTAATGTGATCTGCTAACCAGCTGAATCCGGAACATTCTCACACACACCTGCTCATGCGTTTCTATGGTAACACAGCATATGGGGTGAAATGGAGCTGCATCAGCAGGGTTCAGGTTCTATCATAGAAATGAATGGGATAAATCTGAGAGCCAAAGAATACAATCAGCCAGTGGTGGACCCTCAGGGCCAGCAAAGCCTTCTCTGCTGGCCTAAACACTATCAGAATTACATTTACAACCTACATTCTTACAGTCATGGAAAAATTAGGACACCTTGTATAAGCCTCTGCTTTTTTTTTTTTAACATATTTGGACATATGGATATTTAATATCAATGTTAAAAATACTGAGAGATTCATGTAATACAACTAAACAATTAAAAATGAGTTAGACTTCTTTCAAATTTTCTGTAAAACATAATTCTAAACAAATAGTGATGAATAAATTAGGGCACCCCCCCCCATCATTTTTAGGACACCCCCACATTCATTCCCACTTACAATGGTTAAAATAGATTTTAAAAAATGCAAATAAAAACAAAAACAAGGTTAGACATAGATACGTGAACGTTTCTTAATAAAGAACTGAATATTTAAAGAGGTGTCCTAATTTTTTCACATGACTGTATAATTGTTCCATGAGGATGCATTAAATTATTCCCAATGGTCTATGCTCTTCATTTTGTAGCTTTTCTCTTGGTTGCACTCTTTCCAGTAGTGTAATGCATGTTAGTTTTTTTTGTCCAATCATATTTCAGCCATCTCTGTTGCCAGGGTCAAGCAAATCTGCCTTGGGCCTTCAGGAATTAACAGTGTGGCTCTGTAGGCTAATTTAACTGTTAAACTTATCCTGCTGCTTCAATCAATCATACACACGTGGACAAAATTGTTGGTACCCCTCTGTTAATGAAAGAAAAACCCACAATGGTCACAGAAATAACTTGAATCTGACAAAAGTGGTAATAAATAAAAATTCTATGAAAATTAACCAATGAAAATCAGACAATGCTTTTGAATTGTGGTTCAACAGAATTATTTAAAAAAAAAAAAAAAACTCTATAAAACAGGCCTGGACAAAAATGATGGTACCCTTAACTTAATATTTTGTTGCACAACCTTTTGAGGCAATCACTGCAATCAAACGATTTCTGTAACTGTCGATGAGAATTCTGCACCTCTCAGCAGGTATTTTGGCCCACTCCTCATGAGCAAACTGCTCCAGTTGTCTCAGGTTTGAAGGGTGCCTTCTCCAGACGGCATGTTTCAGCTCCTTCCACAGATGTTCAGTAGGATTTAGACCAGGGCTCATAGATGGCCACTTTAGAATAGTCCAATGTTTCGCTCTTAGCCCTTCTTGGGTGTTTTAAGTTGTGTATTTTGGGTCATTATCCTGTTGCAAGACCCATGACCTGCGACTGAGACCAAGCTGTCTGACACTGGGCAGCACATTTCTCGTTAGAATACCTTGATAGTCTTGAGATTTCATTGTACCCTGCACAGATTCAAGACACCCTGTGCTAGGTGCAGCAAAGCAGCCCCAGAACATAACAGAACCTCCTCCATGTTTCACAGTAGGGACAGTGTTCTTTTCTTGGTATGCTTCATTTTTGCGTCTGTGAACATAGAGCTGATGTGCCTTGCTAAAAAGTTCCAGTTTTGTCTCGTCTGTCCATAGGACATTCTCCCAGAAGCTTTGTGGCTTGTCAACATGCAGTCTGGCACATTCCAGTCTGGGTTTTTTATGATTTGTTTTCAACAGTGGTGTTCTCCTTGGTCGTCTCCCATGAAGTCCACTTTGGCTCAAACGACGATGGATGGTGCGATCTGACACTGATGTACCTTGACCTTGGAGTTCACCATGAATGTGTTTAGAGGTTGTTCTGGGCTCTTTTGTTACCATTCGTATTATCTGTCTCCTCCTGCAGCCACGTCCAGGGAGGTTGGCTACAGTCCCGTGGATCTTAAATTTCTGAATAATATGTGCAACTGTAGTCACAGGAACATCAAGCTGCTTGGAGATGGTCTTATAGCCTTTACCTTTAACATGTTTGTCTATAATTTTCTTTCTAATCTCCTGAGACAACTCTCTCCTTTTCTTCCTCTGGTCCATGTTTAGTGTGGTACACACCATGTCACCAAACAGCACAGTGACTACTTGTCACCCTTTAAATAGGCCGACTGACTGATTACAAGTTTGTAGACACCTGTGATGTTAATTAGAGGACACCTCTTGGTTGAACATGTCCCTATGGTCACATTATTTTCAATCTTTTCTAGGGGTTCCATCATTTTTGTCCAGGCCTGTTTCATGAGTTTGTTTTTTAAAGTAATTCTGTTGAACCACAATTCAAAAGCATTGTCTGATTTTCATTGGTTAATTTTCATAGAATTTTTATTTATTACCACTTTTGTGAGATTCAAGTTATTTCTGTGACCATTGTGGGTTTTTCCTTCATTAACAGAGGGGTACCAACAATTTTGTCCACGGCTGTAATATGGACAAGTATGTGTGTTTAGCTTTGTGTGTGTGTATGCGCTGTAGGCACAGCTCTACACAGGTTTTTCCTGTGAACCAACACTGCAAATATACCATTATAGCATAGAGAGCTGTAAGTTAAAACCCGTTCAGTAAGTTACACATAGGTTCAAAGAGCGTTACTCATGTTAGAAATAAGTTTTGGGTACGCTAGATATTAATCTCAACGCACTTCGACTTCTGAGTAACTATGAGTTGCTGACAAGTAACGTGTGTGAACAAACGCATAACCTTTGCTCCATGATCGCAAGACATATCAGCCATATGCTGGATATGTTGGAAAATTTTCAGCATGCTGAAAATTAATTTTCAGAGGAGCTCGGTGAACAACGCCGTATACCAGCGTGCTTCAGCATTCTTCAGCGTGCACTTAACTTAGTGTGACAGGGCCTAACCAAGGCAGCAGCGAGACACCAAAGCACAGCCGCAGGCCCAACACTTATAAGCAACAGTACTTTTAAGCCTTTGGGGAAACAAGAGTGGATCTGCAGCTCAATGAACAAGTGCACAGGGAAATGGAGCTCTATAACGAAAAGGTAAAGATTTTTAAAACTATAATTTTATAGTTAAAATTATCTTTAACATGCTTTGTGTGGACGGCCCTTTTTTATGGTGCTTGGCATGAATGGCACTTAAATCGGGTAGATCACCACTGAAGACCTAGTTGTAAAATACACAGTCCGCCACTGCAATCCGCAAACTTCAGTGTTCTGATGCTATCAGACTTTGACAGTTGGTCTAACCTTCAGCCACTCAGTGATATGTACTGACTACTGGATTTTTGAAGACTTTCAAAGTAAAAGCCCACAAAAAATTAATGGCGGTGGCTGTGGCGCAGGTGTAGTGTGGCCGACTACTGATTGAAGGGTTGGCAGTTTGATTCCTGCTCTCTGCAGTCTGCATGTCGAAGTGTCTTTGAGCAAGACACTGACCCCCCAGTTGCTCCTGGTGGGTCAAGCTAGCGCCTGTGCATGGCGGCTCCGCTGCCATCACTGTGTGAATGTGTGTGTGAATGGGTGGATAGCAGGATCTGTAAAGCGCTTTGGTCATCTAGAGATGAGAAAAAGCACTATATAAGTGAACGCCATTTACCAATGGCTTTAAAAAGTGTGGTTTTGCCCCAGTTTGAAATACCTGAGGTACTATCACTACCATGTTACTTCATGACAGCTCGATGACCACACAACCTCGAAATACAGAGGTTTTTCAAAAATAAAAGCACCTTTATATTGAATTTTTCAGCATTTCGCAACGTCATCTGGTGACTTAAACCTCTCATTTTGTGTGATATCAACTTCAACCTGTAGCTGGAAGGAATTTTACTCACACACAAGAGGATGCTATACAGACTTTCAAAACACCCCCCCCCCCCAAAAAAAAAAAAATTATTCCTGACCTTAAACAGTGCGTCATTTTGCCCGAATTTGAATATGTGACCTGTGCTGGCAAAATGAGTCAGAATGCGCACTGCATCATTATGGCAGGAAAAGTCATAAATCATGACTCTTTCTTTATTTGCTAGCGGTAAGTCCTGGGAAAACCCCCATGAGTGCCTGGTATCATTGTAAAGCTTCGAAATCGTACTTTCTAAAAATACATATGTTTTGGCAGAAAACGTAACTCCTGACTAATCAAACGCGAGTTTTAAACCTAGCCAAAATATAAACAAATTGGCTTTTTCTGGGTCCATTTTTGTGCACTTCCTACAAATGAAATATCATTTTGAAGGTGTTTCAATACAGAATATGGAAAAAAAATTACCTCAGTTTTGATAATTTCCTCAAAATGACTCATTTTGCCAGCACGGGTCACATAATATGAGAGGTACTATTTTACGTAGTGACAACCACTGGACCATCACAAACACAGTGAGCTTTCAAAATAAAAGTATTTCAAAGCCCATTAATATTGAAATAACCACTGTTTTGCTGTAACATTTGGAGAATTATCTCTGTCAGTTTTTATGGTATCAACTTCAACCTCTAGCTGGAAGGAATTTTACTCATACACAACAGGATGTTATACAGACTTGCAAAATAAAATCCCTTATGTTACTGAATCCAAATGTTTATGCCTGCATCGTTTCGTGACTTATAACTCTAGTTTTTATATGCATTAGTATTTTATATGATAGCAACTTCAAACCTTAGCGTAAAGACTTTTAACTCACTCTCAACAGGATGTTACACTGATTATCAAAATAAAAGCCCTCCAAATAATACACAGTTTAGACTGCTTTGACGTGTCCATATTTGAACACACACATAACATGGTGTTATCTAGACAGGTATCAACAATTTTATTATTACATTAGGTCCTCAAACTTTAAAGCCACGATCAGTGGGCAGTAGCGGCACACTCAAAATTTCTGCAGGAATGTTCTAGTTATTATTATTGTTATGGTTTTCATGGTCTCTGTTGCGTGTTGTCCTTGTCTCAGTTTTAGTCCTTGTCATGGTCATGTCTTCCCTGGTCCTTTGTTCATGTTTCATGTGTATCCCCTATCCATGATTGTCTGTTCATCCCAGCCCATCCTGTTTTCCCATACCTGCTGACACTTTTCCTCATGTATCTGTTGTCAGTCTCGATTAGCCTCCCCACCTGTTCTGTGTTGTGATTACCACTCGTCTATTTATGTGTCTCTGTGTCTTGCACAGGTTCCTTGTGTGTCATACATTGTGAACAATATGGTTCATGTTCCAGCCTAGTCTTGTCCTTGCCTTGCCTGTGCCTCGCCTGTGTTTGTGAGTTTTGCTCTGCCGAGCTTGGTTTGTTATTTTCAGCCCTTGAGCTGTGTGGTGTTTGCCAGCTCAAAATAAAATATCATCAACTTCCAGTCTAACAACTGGGTCTTGTCTTTACCACATCATAACACTTGCATCACGATGACCCACATGTTGATTTGGCAAGGATTTTTACGCTGGATACCCTTCCTGACGCAATCCTGCCCATTTATCTGGGCTTGGGACTGACACAGAGAGTACACTGGCTTATGCACCCCCTGTAGCTGGGTAACCTGTTTTGTAAATACTGTTTGTTTGTTAAAAATATAATTAATTAAAAAATACTGTGTCTCTGACATGGCAGAGACAATTTTACATTGGAAGTTAACCTACATGGGGTGGTAGTCATCCTGGTGATTGTTTATTACGAAGCATGCTTTTAATTTTATCTAATCATAATTTAAAAAGGAAGGGTGCCAGTAGCTGGAAAATGATGTATTGATGTACTGGAGCCACACTCATATACAGTATCTCACAAAAGTGAGTACACCCCTCACATTTTTGTAAATATTTTATTATATCTTTTCATTGGACAACACTGAAAATATGACACTTTGGTACAATGTAAAGTAGTCAGTGTACAGCTTGTATAACAGTGTAAATTTGCTGTCCCCTCAAAATAACTCACACAGCCATTAATATCTAAACCGCTGGCAACAAAAGTGAGTACACCCCAAAGTAAAAATGTCCAAATTGTGCCCAATTAGCCATTTTCCCCTCCCCAGTGTCATGTAACTTGCTAGTGTTTCAAGGTCTCAGTTGTGAATTGTGAATGGGGAGCAGGTGTGTTAAATTCCGTGTTATCGCTCTCACACTCTATCATACTGGTCACTGGAAGTTCAACACGGCACCTCATGGCAAAGAACTCTCTGAGGATCTGAAAAAAGAATTGTTGCTCTACATAAAGATGGCCTAGGCTGTAAGAAGATTGCAAACACCCTGAAACTGAGCTGCAGCATGGTGGCCAAGACCATACAGCAGTTTAACAGGACAGGTTTCACTCAGAACAGGCCTCGCCATGGTCGATCAAAGAAGTTGTGTACATACTCAGCGTCCTATCCAGAGGTTGTCTTTTGAGAATAGACGTAGGAGTGATGCCAGCATTGCTGCAGAGGTTGAAGGGGTGGGGGGGTCAGCCTGTCAGTGCTCAGACCATATGCCGCACACTGCATCAAATTGGTCTGCATGGTTGTCGTCCCAGAAGGAAGCCCCTTTTAAAGATGATGCACAAGAAAGCCTGCAAAGTTTGCTGGAGACAAGCAGACTAAGGACATGGATTACTGGAACCATGTCCTGTGGTCTGATGAGACCAAGATACACTTATTTGGTTCAGATGGTGTCAAGCATGTGTGACGGCAACCAGGTAAGGAGTACAAAGACAAGTGTATCTTGCCTACAGTCAAGCATGATGGTGGGAGTTTCATGGTTTGGGGCTGCATGAGTGCTGCCGGCACTGGAGAGCTACAGTTCATTGAGGGAACCATGAATGCCAACATGTACTGTGACATACTGAAGGAGAGCATGGTCCCCTTCCTTCGGAAACTGGGCTACAGGGCAGTATTCCAACATGATAATGACCCCAAACACACCTCCAAGACGACCACTGCCTTGCTTAAGAAACTGAGGGTAAAGGTGATGGACTGGCCAAGCATGTCTCAAGACCTAAACCCTATTGAGCATCTGTGGGGCATCCTCAAACCAAAGGTGGAGGAGCGCAAGGTCTCTAACATCCACCAGCTCTGTGTTGTCATCATGGAGGAGTGGAAGAGGATTCCAGTGGCAACATGTGAAGCTCTATTGAACTCCATGCCCAAGAGAGTTAAGGCAGTGCTGGAAAATAATGGTGGCCACACAAAATATTGACACTTTGGGCACAATTTGGACATTTTCACTTAGGGGTGTACTCACTTTTGTTGCCAGTGGTTTAGACATCAATGGCTGTGTGTTGAGTTATTTTGAGGGGACAGCAAATTTACACTGTTATACAAGCTGTACACTGACTACTTTACATTGTCTCAAAGTGTCATATCTTCAGTGTTGTCCCATGAAAAGATATAAAATATTTTCAACAATGTGAGGGGTGTACTCACTTTCGTGAGATAATGTATATATTTTTTTAGTTCAGTATGCTCTGTCACCCAGAGGACTGCACTGGAGTTTACAGGTAATTCCAATTGAGCTCATCCCTATTTTCGGGGTCTCAGTATAACTGTTTCGGCGCGCACACACGTAAGGTTGTCAGCTGTCCCATTTTAACCGGGACATTCCGTTTATTGGGCTAAATATGTGTTTGTCCCAAGCAGGACGTGCGCTGTCCCGTCTATTCAAGGCCACCTTAATGAACGGGCTACACTGGGCTGCAGCCCATGGGCCTATGAGGATCAGGGCCTATCATGAGCCAATGATAAAGATCACATTGTTGTTAATTGGTCAAATTCTATGTCCATCACTTGATATTCATGTGTGGCTGCTGATTGCTCTAATTTTCAAGTGCCTCACGTGGGTACCACCTAGCAATAACCTATCAGAGGAATTGTTTTGACATGTGACTATGCAAGCACCAATGAGAGGTAAGAAGTAATTCTCACTCAAAATGTCCAGAAAAAAGTTTGGAAGTGGCACCCATAAAATTGAGAGGAAAGGAGCTTAGGGAAAAAGAATTGCTCAAAAAATCCCAAAGCATAAAGGATTTTTCTAAGCTGGAGCATCGAGTGGCGGCAGAGCTGCTGCACGGAGACAGGTGGGGTGTTAAAGTTCTCACCTGGAGGAGAAGGGTGAAGGGAGAAGAAAGGCCATGATTGCTTACATCACACAGCTGTGCATGGGACAGTGGACTCCAAACTTTGTAACAAAAGTAGACTGGATCAAGCATGCATCCATAGAATATGGTGATATTTGTGAACTGGACTTATAGGACATAATGAAGGATTTTTCTTTAAAGAAGGCCAGAAGAAATCACTTCTAAAAAGGTAAAACATGCCATTTACAGTGCTTTCTAGCCACCTGTGCAGGTTTTTGTGCTGTTGTGTATTGTTTGAGTCAGAAATACTTCACTGATGTAATTTTATGCCGAAGGCAGTATCTGTCACATTGTAAAAAGGGAAATCTCAGGAAGATAAAATATCCTAAATCAAGGCTTTGTTTTTCTCTCACAAGATAATTTTGACAAGACAAGAATTTCTTTTTGTTGTGCAGTTTTCTGTAAGATTTTACTTGCTTTACAAAAGTTTTTACTTGTTTTAAGCAATTTAACCTTACTTTATTGGGAGATATTTTTTTTCTAACTTTAATTAGAATTATCTATTGCCAGAATTTTTTTTTTTTAACTTATTTTAAGTAAAATTATCTGCCAACAGAGCAAGAAAATTTGACTTATCAAATTGTGTAAAACAAGTTTCACTATTGGAAAGCATGTAAAATTTTCTTATACATAAACTGCACAGCAAGAATAAATATCTTGTCAGACAAAAAACAAACAACCTTAATTTTTCATTTTACTTATATTTGACTTTTTGCAGTGTAATTGTGTTTTCTAGCTCACCATTGCATTATTTCTCAAAGAGAAACAAAAATGAGGCCGCAGTGGTTCAGGAGGTAGAGCAGGTCACCCAATAACCAGCGGGTTGGCAGTTCACCCCCCCCCCCCCCACACACACACACACACCTTGCTGTTGTGTCCTTGGGCAAGACACTTTACCCACCTTGCCTCTAGTGTGTTCATGATTCAATGACACTGATGTATGAATGTGAATAAATGTTCAGTGGTGGTCGAAGAGGCCGTTGGCATGGATTGGCAGCCATGCTTCTATTAGTCTGCCCCAGGGCAGCTGTGGCTACAGAGGTAGCTTACCACTATCATTGTCTGTGGAGTAAATGAATAATAGACCCATTGTATAAAGTGTCTTTGGGTGTCATAAGTGCTATATAAACACAATCCATTATTAAAAACATAGCTATTACACATTTTTAAACTGAGATTCTCTATTCTGTAAAATCTGAAATTTCTAGGTAAAGTGTGGTATTTTTTTCCTTGTAGTATTAAAACATGACACTGAATATCAATATTTGTAAGGTATTATCAAGGTAAAAAAAAAAAAATCCCAGTATTATGACAACACTAATGTCCACATCATGGCACCCAGCAATAGTTAAAACCCTCTGTCCATTATTTGGCTGTGGGAAACCCTACCTACACATGTGATAACTATGGTCACACTGGATGAAACAAGCATCACTGAGGAAGAAAAGAACCAGTGTTTAACCAAAACTGACTGAAGCCTGTATGTATGTATGAAAGCACCCCGGATATCAAAATCTTACAAAAGTTTAAGATCTTTTAGAAAAATCCTCACTTTCAAAAGAAATGCTTTTGCTTTTATCTCATATAACATGAAATTGAAAAGTTAAATCAAAGTACTTAATGGGCTCACTCAAGACAACAGACATAATGTGCTTTAAATTATTGCGATGGTTTGAAATTTGTTTTTAAACCTATTTTACATGTGCATAAAGAAAACGTTAATTACGTAAAGAAAACTCTAATTGAATGATTATTACTTTCACTTTGCATTTGTTGACAGAGAAAATAGCCATTGTGGTAATCTGTTTGCTGAAATTGAGGAGGCAGGAGCTACTATGATAATCATATCATTGAAAAGAAAAAAGACAACCCTTGACACGCAAGGGAGAGAAGTAAACTTTATTTCTGCTATGTCTGCTATATTGTATAATGGAAAACATCACCAGTGTTTCCTTTAATCATGAAATATTTCCAATTTATATAAATTAATAAAAATTGAATGAATATATCACAAATATTTGTATGAAATGGTTAGAAATCTGAGTATCATTTAAGAGAAGAACTCCATTGTCACTTTTCTGTTCTTATAGACTGAAGTAAACATTCTTTTCTTAAAAAGTAGCATTTCCTAATCAAAAGGATCCAGCAGCGTCGCAAGTAATTAACAGCTAAAACATGCTAACATACATTTAAGCATTAAAAAGCTAATGTACAGCTAAAGCTTGATGAAGCGCAATGAACATTAGTCTGTGTATTAGGTAAAGTTCAGTCTTTTAATTTTTGTTTTATTGTTTAGAATCCACCTTTTTCCTAAGCCAGAAAAAAGGTGGATTGTCCTCTCCAGGTTGGGGACAAGCCCCAAAGTGGAGGAGTTTAAGTATCTTGGGGTCTCATTCATGAGTGAGGTGAGAATGGAGCAAGAGATTGACAGACGGATCGGAGCAGCCTCTGCAGTGATGCAGACATTGTACCGGTCTGTCGTGGTGAAGAGGGAGCTGAGCTCTAAAGCAAAGCTGTTGATTTATCGTCAATCTACATTCCTACCCTCACCTGTGTTCATGAGCTTTGGGTAATAACAGAATGAGATTGTGGATACAAGTGGCTGAAATGAGCTTTCTCCATAGGATTGCTGGACTCATGTAGCAGACTCAAGCTGGATTGAACACTAAAATTGGAGCTTTGCTTCATATATGAACAAACTGTCTAACCTCTGCCCAGTTTCATAACCCCCAACAGGATCCAGCTATGATGGAGGACCATATACAGCACCCGTGCCCCCTCTCTTCATTCCTTTCAACACAGATCCCTGATATGGAGAAGAGAGAAGCAGGAAACAAACTCCCCCACTGAGACATTATTTTACGACCACGGCCGTAAAACTCTTGCAGAACAGGATTTTTTTCTAGAGACTTCCTAAATGTGCTTACAATATTGCTGCATTATCTGTTGTCATAAATGTTTCATTTATGCATGCTTTTCTTACTTATGAACCCTCATAGATTAGAAAATTCAGATAGAGGTATTCTGATAATGTGTGTCTAGTTGTGATGTCTGTTTGAGGACTCTCACTACTCCATTGGGACAAGCGAGCCAAGGGGCAGTGAGATGGTTATGCAAAGCCCTGATTGTCCGACCCCTCAGGACCACCCTGTGGGTATGCGCCTTTATCACATGTCCAGACCCAGAATTCTCTCTTTTGCTGCTGTTCTTCTGAGGAGAGAGAGAGAGAGCCAAGGACCTCTCTCCTCAGATACCTGAAGGCCTCTAATCCAGCCCTTATCTGACTGAATGTAACACTTGAAGCTTTCTTTTTTTTTTTCCTAGCATGCTTTAACTACCTGAACTTTGATACTTTTTTGATTTTTCTTTAAAACTTCATCACCTTCTCTAGCAATTCATGACTAGTGGAAGTAATCTTCAATTTTTATCGTTTCTAAAGCTAACCAAGCCATGATTTTATTCTTTAATCTTAATTTTTCTGTAAGTCAAGCCTGATCACACTTTTAGAACTTATTCCATCTTTAAGGCTTCCTTCTGGCTATCCTGCACTGCCAAATGCAGGCCTAGAGATCCATTGTTCCAGCCACCTCCAGCATACGCGAGCTCTGGGCCTGAATCGGGCCCCACCTCACCGAGGATTTCCAGGCCAAGACACTGAAGCACAGGACAGCAGGGAGAATCATTGCTGCCAAGGCTCATCTCCAGCCCAGGTTGGACCAAAGCTGGGCTACCCAGAGTCAATCCTCCCATGCCTGTGACCCCTCCTAAGGTTCGACCATTTTGTCCTGTTCCAAGCCTCTTGGGACCCAAGCAACGCCAAGAGAGTAAGGCAGTGAACAGCATTAGCTTCAAGGAAAGCCATAAACTTTTTCTGTAATGACCGCCCCTTTTTGAACACAAGGTAAAGTTAATCGGTTTTCTTTTTCAGAACAATTTTTTTCCCAAATTCCTTTTTCCTTAACTTTGCGTTCCACTTAAATATTACCAGTATTTTCACTTCACCCTCATTCACATATGCAAGACCTGTAAATATGTAAATAGTGCTGTTTCTTCATATACTGTATGTAAAATTACCACTGTTCATGCTAATTTGGTTGTCTTCCCATTCTACAAGCTATACAGATGTCTATTGTCATTTTGGGGTTTTCTGCAATAAATTTACCAACCTCTTCATCGGTGTCCTCTCTGTCCAGATTTTAAGAATCACAGTGTCAAGAACTGATGCCCAGATTATGAGACTGATCAAATATTGTCAATAGAATTATTAACTAAGGCTTAACTTACCAATTGATAAATTCTTAAGCTTAAGTCTTTGTTCATAAGAGTTTCCACCTCTATAAAACGTGGATGGTGCCCCAACTAGTGTTACAAATGAGGTAATACAAGAGTTATTAATTATTAATTTCAGTTATTAATTATTGATAATCATATACATATCAATGGTGTCCCCACCTGATAATGCTACACTCACCCTCAAAGAGAGGGTAAGGAGCTCAGTCATCTGAGAGAGGCTCAGAGTAGAACCGCTGTTCCTCCACATTGAAAGGAGCCAGTTGAGATGGTATGGGCATCTGATCAGGATGTCTCCTGGATGCCTCTCACTTGAGGTGTTTCGGGCACATCCCACTGGGAGGAGACCCCGAGGCAGACCCAGGACGTGCTGGAGAGACTACATCTCCCAGCTGGCCTGGGAACGTCTTGGTATCTGTTGTGTGTGGGATTTGACCCTTGGGGCTTGCCGTAGCCTGGCTGGGGGGAGTTGGGGTAATGACGTCAGGTGGGCTACGGCTGTAGTAAATATTCTGTTGTTGGTAAGAATAAAGGGAGTTCAGTGTTCAACAGAGAGAGGCTCTGGTCTCACATTATTCATGCATAACATTTGGCGACGAGGACAAAAATGGGCGCGTGTGTCAAGGAGCCACCTCCATTTCTACAGTCCCCGGGCACACCGGCTATACCGTGGGCCCCCTGGAGGGAAATGTTCAACATGTAAGTGGCTGTGGCTGGCCTGAGTGGCGCCAGTGAGGAGAGACGAATGAGCCTGTTGGTCCACCACCTCGGTGTAAAAGGACAGTGGATATTTTTTGGGCTGTGCTGCAGCGGTTCGCTGGAAGGTGGGTTGGAACTGATGGACAGTATTTTCGGAGACCACTCCACCGTCACAGAGGGGAGGTATGAATTTTTGACTGCCAACAGCGAACGGGTGAGTCCACTCAGTCTTTTATTACGGAACTCCGCAGCCTAGCAAAGGAATGTGCTTTCAGGCCTATCAAGGAAGAGCTGGTTCGGGATAAGCTAGCCCACAGCACTAACAATGTATGGCTAAAGAACAAGCTAAGGCTAACCAGAGACGCTCTCTCGCTAGAACACGTATTGAGCATGTCAGACAGATGAAGTCCACAGCACTGCGGAATCTGCCGGTGTTAGTTGGCGAGAAGTCGGCCACCCAAATTTTCCCGCCGAGCACGGGTGTTGGCATGCTAGCTAATACTCGGGGGTGGACTTGCAAGAGGTGGCAGACTAAGGCGTGGGACAGGGCCCACACCTCCACTACTAGCCCTTTGGCGGCGGAGGCCAACGACACCAGATGAGTGTGCGTGGCACGTGCGGGAAAGGGGCTGTTGAAGTGGTATGTGCTCAAGCTTGACGGGGTTGACGTGCCTCTTATGGTGGACTCAAGGGCCGGCAAGTCTATTCTCTGCATGGCTATGCTGAGGAGACTGTTCCCCAGGAAAACCATCAGTGCTCGGGCAGGGAAGATGTTTGGGTATGGTCATGCAGAGATTGAAATGGTGGGTACGGTCAACTTTTCAGTGACGTGTGGGTCGAAGATGGTGCCTAGTTTCACTTTCCAGGTGGCGCGCTGGGGGGCGGCTCTGTTGGGAATAGACCTCCTAGGTGAACTGGGATTCTCCATCAGGAACCTGGAGGGCTTGACGGTACTGACTGTTTACCCCGATTGACATCTCCGTTGGCCGGCGCTGTTTGGAGGCCTGGGATGCATCAGCACATTTCATCACCGCCCGCTCATTGATATGAGTGTGGCGCCAAAGATCCAACCACTACGGCGGCTTCCCCTCGTGCTGCAGGATGATGTCACGACAGAGTTAACCAAACTGCTGGAGGCTGGGATCGTCGAGAGGGTGGATGCCTCACCTAGGATATCTAACATCGTGGTGGCCAAGAAGAAATCGAGGGGGCATCAGACTGTGCATACATCTCAGGATGGTGAATAAGGTGGTTATCCTAGACAAGTGTCCACTTCCGACAATGGAGGAGCTCATGGCGACGTTCAGTGGGTCACAAGTATTCACGAAGCTGGACCTTTGCCAGGGTTACTTGCAGGTGCCCCTTCACCCTGCCAGCAGGAACCTGACGGCGTTTGTGACCCACATGGGGGTCTTTAGGTACACCCGGATGCCGTTTGGCATGAGCTCAGCACCCAGCTGCTTCCAGAAGATCATGTCAACGATCCTAGCCGGTTTCAAGGGTTTGATACCATATTTGGATGACATTGTGGTGCATGGTGTGTCGCGGGAGGAGCACAATGATAGGCTGGAACGGGCCCTGACGGTACTAAGAGCACGGGGTCATTCTAAATGGAGGAGTGCATCTTTGCAGTGGACTGTATAGAGTTTGTGGGGTTCTGGCTGACGGGGAGGGGGATACAACCCTTACAGTTGAACATGGAGGCAGTCTTACACCTCCCAGAACCATCAATGTCCACGCACATCTCCTCGTTTCTGGGCATGGTGAATTTTTATGGGTGTTTCCTTCCCCGCTATTCAGAGATGATCAAACCCATCCGGATCCTGTTGAAGCAGGATGCACTGTGGGAATGGACTCCAGCCTGCTCAGTGGCGGTTGCCAAGCTGAAACGCCAACTCACTTCCTCTCCAGTGTTGGCCCATTTTGACCCAAATCGGCCGACTATTGTGACCTGTGACATGTCTGGCTCTGCAGTAGGGGTGGTTATGTCCCAGGTGCACGATGGCACGGAACGGCCAGTGGTGTTTGCATTGAGGTCCCTCTCAGCAGCCGAACAAAAATATGCTGTGGGTGAGAGGGAGGCACTTGCCTGCGTCTGGCGTGTGAGCGGTGGCATATTTACCTCTGCCGGCGCCACTTTACCTTGAGGACAGACCACTGAGCGCTCACAACACTGTTGGAAGTGTCGGGTTCGGGACACAGGCCTTTGAGGATCCACAGGTGGACGGAGTGGCTGAGGGCCTACAATTTCACCACTCAGTTCACCCCTGGCAAAGATAACATAGTGGCGGATCTCCTGTCCCGCGCCACGGCCAATCCCATACTAGTGGACGACGAAGGTGATGATGACCCAGCATACAGTAGGTGGATCTGGTTAATACACTGCACGGGACCCTCTGAGATATGGTGTCCCCCCAAGAACTTCGGGCAGAATTGGAATGAGACCCCGTGCTGTTGCAACTGCGCTCAGTGATTAGAGGAGGTTGGCCCGCACAGGTACAGGGCGAGTTGGCACCCTTCCACCGAGTTAGAGATGAGCTGAGCTGCTGGAATGATGTGTGCGTGGCAAGGGGACACTGCACCTTGATCCCATTGTCCCTGAGGCCGCGGGTCCTGGCGATGCTCCACGAGGGCCACTTGAGCGTGGTCAGAGTAAAACAACGCAGCAGGGATTCAGTTTGGTGGCTGGGTATTGAAAAGGACATCAAAACCATGGTGAAACCTTGCATTCCATGTTTGGAGAGTGGGAAGACCAGCAGACCGCCTCCTCCACCCCTGCGGCCAGTGTCATACCCGGAGGGCCCTTGGAGACACATACAGCTGGACATCTGCGGCAAACTGCATGCAGCACCCTTGAACAGCCGGTTCTTACTCGTAGCCTATGACTTATTCTCAAAGTGGCCAGAGGTGCTGCCAACCAACTCGGTTACGACAGATGTGGATATGAGTTTCCTTTCGTCCCTGTTTGCCAGGTGGGGGATATCGAGCGCGATCATGACTGACAATGGCCCGCAGTTTACCTCTGGAGCATTCAAAGAGTTCTTGAGCGGTAAGGGTGTGGAGAACATCAAGACCGCGTTCTACCATCCCCAGGCCAACGGAGGCATCGAACGGTTTAACAAAACACTGAAAAATGGACAGAGCTCATTTGGCGGATGGCTTCGCATTCCTGTACACTCTCCAGAGCACACTGCTCCACTACAGGGTGACAGCCCATGCCACGACAGGCTGTTCCCCGGTGGCTCTCATGCTGGGGCGTGAAATGCTCCTGCCTTTGGATCAACTGAGGCCACCCACGACTCACTCCCCAAGAAATGTGGACTCTACACGGGACCACGTCACTGCACCGCAACGTAAAATAAAATGCCGGTTTGACAGGAAACACAGAGTGAGAGCCCACGGACTGAAGGTGTCAGACCAAGTGTGGATTAGGCACCCCAACCGCACCCATAAGCTACAACCACTATGGACAGGCCCCTGCGAATCATGAGACAACGGGGCCAGGACACATTCAAGCTCACAGACGGGTTGTGGTGACACTCCAGCAGACTCAGAAAGTCACCACCGGAGCAGAGGACTGGAGCTACAATGAGGCAGTCCGATGTGAGGTGGGACTGGAATGGTGAGGACTCCCAGGCGAGGCCGACGGTGCCCAGGGCAGAGTCCCCACCTAGGGGATGCCCAGCTAGGAATCGTCAGAGGCCCAGGTATCTGGAAGACTATGTGCTAAGGACAGCAATATTTGATGTATGTTGGGACTAAGCGGCAGAATAACCCGCTCAAACACACTGGGGCATTCTGGTAGTCTATCCAGATGCCCATTTGATTGGTTGAGTTTGCCCTGATTGGTGTCATATACGTATATATATGTCAATAAAAAAAATGGAAGATGACACTGTGTTTGTTTTGTTCTGGGGAGGGGGGGGGGGTCTTTGACTTTGTGGGTGGGTGGGGAATATTGTGTGTGGGATTTGACCCTTGGGGCTTGCCGTAGCCTGGCTGGAGGGAGTTGGGGTAATGACGTCAGGTGGGCTACGGCTGTAGTATATATTCTGTTGTTGGTAAGAATAAAGGGAGTTCAGTGTTCAACAGAGAGAGGCTCTTGTCTCACATTATTCATACATAACAGTATTCTCTCTGAAGAGCTGGAGCAGGTGGCCGGGGAGAGGGAAGTTTGGGCTTCTTTGCTTGAGCAGCTGCCTCCACAAACCAAACCTCCAGAAAAGTGGTAGAAAATGGATGGATGGATATTTAGAATACATAAAGGAACTAGAAAAGCACTTAGAGTGCATACCTCTGCCAAGGCTCCTTCCGTCCCTCATGGATCACCTCCAAATGTAATGGGTTCCTTTCTAGGCCAAAGACCACTTCTCATAAAAATTTTATCCAAATCCATCCAGTAGTTTTGGAGTATTCTTGCTAACACACTGTTTTTTTTAACCTTTTATATATACAGGGTAGTTCCACTGAAAGGCAACCTCTCTTTTTCAAGAAAACCCTGTTCACACTCAGCTACACATTCATACCTGGATCCTGCCCAGTACAACCACAGAGTGACCTGTGGCCACTGAGCAGCTCCACTGGAGCAGTTGGGGTTAGGGGCCTTGCTCAAGGGCACCACGCACCACAGTGGGGTTAAGAAGGGTGGGGCAAACACTGCTATGTTATCTGTCCCACCCAGATCTAATCCTGCCAGTCCAGAGATCGAACCTGCGACCCCCCACCCCCAATTTACTAGTCCACATCTCTAACCATTAGGTCACCACTGCCCACTGTGAGACGATAAGAGCCTTAGTGGAGGTATGAATACTCAGATCTTCACCAAAATGTAATTTCTTCCTCTCTAGCCCAAGAACCATCTCTGGTGAAAATTTCACCCACATCCATCCAGTAGTTTTTGTGTAATCCTGTTGCACAAATACAAACAAGGTCCTTGGTAGAGGTATGCACTCTCAGATCATCACCAACATTTAATGGGCTCATCCATGGCCGAAGGGCTACCCCTGGTAAAAATTTCACCAAAATCCGTCCAGTAGTTTTTGTGTAATCTTGCTAACAGACAGGCAAACCACCCCGATGACATTAGCTCCTTGGCGGAGGTAATAATTAGAATACTACCCAAGTACATTGAGTTACATTAATATCAAGAATTTTGTCCTTTCAAATAAAATTGTGTTGAAAAGTGCTAAATATTATTTTGTGATAAATGGTTATTAGAGGCAAATTAATTAATTTTGACAGATCCTGAGTATACAGCAAAGAATGATAAAAGTTAACATCTGTACTATTACATGTGCCCTTCAGAGGTAAAGTGGGCTATCCCACAAAACCATTATTTTGAGAAAATGAGCTCTAAAGTTTGTGATTTAAATATATTTTCATATTTAAGTCACACCTTGAAGGTAATTATAGGGGGTAACTTTTTAATGATATAGGCACACTGATTTTTTGAGAATATTTCAACTTTAGAGCTCATTTTCTCAAAATAATGGTTTTGTGGGATAGCCCACTTTACCTCTGAAGGGCACACATATTGATATGATTAAAAAGAAATAGTGATTTATGATTCTTGATTTATCAACCAAGTTTGGTGTTCTACTTTCTGGTAGTTTTTTTTAAGTTATTCCAAGAAAATGTGTAACTGTGTGGTGTGTTCTCCTCACCGAGCATTTTGACAGCGTTCCGGTGACTCTGGTCTCTGCGGCTGCCTTTTGGTCGCAGCCACAGTGTCCGTCCAATCAGGCTGTACACCAATCCCAGAACGCACAGCGGAACCAGGAAGTACAAGTTGGAGAGAATCATCATGGCCGACAGCAAGCCAGATGAGATGGCAAAGTCTGTGTAGCGACACTCTCTCATATCAATCTCTCCGCCATGGTCTTCATCCCTTCCTCCTCCCTCATCGTCCTTCTTTTTATTTTGCTGCTCACCATCAGACTGAATGTTTCCTTTTCCCTTGTCAGCTTGTTTTTCATCTTGTAGTTCACTTCCAGCTCCTCGTGGTGTTTCGTACATATCTCCTAACTCACTCTCCCCTTTGTCCACAAACATTTTCAGCTTCTCAAGTCTTTCACCCCATTCCTTTGTCTCTTTTTCTCCCCATTTTACTCCCTCTAGTCCTCCATCCAACATGTGTGCACTTTCCACTCCCTCTAATATAAATCCTCCCTGCTCTCCTTCCCACCCTGTCCACCCTCTCTCATCCCTCCATTGAATGTGCCCAAACTCTTCTCTGCCAACTTCTTCCACTCCAACCATGACCAGCACCGGTGCTGCGCTGACAGCTGCACCAAGCCAGAGGCAGCCAATGACGGTCCTTGTTCTGCGCCGTGTCACGATGGTCTTGGCTGTGATTGGCCAGCAGATGGCCAGGTATCTCTCCAGGGAGAGGAAGGTGATGTGGAGGATTGTGCAGTAGGTGCAGCACTCTGAGAGGAACATGATCAGCTTACAGGCAAGGTCTCCAAAAGGCCAGGGTCTGGGCCTCCACAACTTGAAGAGAGAGAGAACAATAATTTCAGACTGATGACAGTCTAAATTTAATGTAGAATAACACATTAAAAAGAAAAAAAAACAAACCTCAGAGCATTGGATTTATTAAATGCAAACATCCAGGACTTTTTTTAAATTATATTTATCCTTGAATAAAACAGTCCTTCCATATGAATGTTTCTGTAATTCACAATTAGCTTGATCCCATTTCCACATATAGAGATCTATTACCAAGAAACTAGAGGGCACTCAGGAAGCACACACCTCTGCCAAGGCTCCAACCCCTCCCTTTGTCCCTCTGTCTATACCTCTGTCCATCTAACAGTCCTTCCGTTCTTCCATTGTGAGATAGGGCCTTGGTGGAGGTATGCGCTGATGGATCACCTCCAAAATCTAATGCAGGGGTGTCCAACCATGTGCCATGGAGAGCCAAGACCCTGCAGGTTTTCTCTTCTACCCAGTCTCTTCAGCAGGTGTTTTCACTTATCAGCAATCAGTGGGAAGAAGTTCACAGAAATCTGCTGTTGAAGACACTGGTTGGAGGTAAAACCTGCAGGGTCTTGGCTCTCCATGGCACATGGTTGGACACCCCTGATCTAATGGGTTCATCTGCAGCCCAAGGGCCACCTCTGGTAGAACTTTTCACCCAGTCCATCTACTAGTAGTAGTAATCCTGCTAATACATTGTGAGAACGTGGGGCCTTGGTGGAGGTATGTGATTTCAGGTCACCTCCAAAATTGAATGGGCTCATTCTTAGGCCAAGGGCCACCTCGGATGAAAATTTTATCAAATTCATCGAGTAGTTTTTGTGTAAACCTGCTAACAGACACCGGGACAAACCTGGAGTTATTACCTCCTTGGTGGAGGTAATAACTAGGATATAAAGCATCAGCATGCTGCAATTCTTGTTTAATAAATATGGTTTAAATTTATGGAAGTTTTCATTTGCATTAGTATTGTAGCATCAGCTCTCCTCAGGCTAATTCAGGAAATCACTCTTCATCTTAAAGAAACTCTCACTCAAGGTCTGGTCAAGAATTGCTGTTTTTCTTCATCATCAGAACCCCAGTGGAAATAACTTCCCTTTGTAGAGAAACCCGATAAGAACTGCTTTTAAAGGATTAAGTGCACTATAAAACTTCTGGAGTCCCCTCCAATCAGACAGTTCATGCTGATAGCATCCATTCGTACCAGAAACGGATACTCTTAAAAGTCATAAAGTTCTCAACGTTTACCCCTTTTCCTGTCAGGTCTAGGCTGAGAGAACACTTTGATCCTCCACAGAACATCCATAAACTCATGCCAGATCCTGGGGGCATGTTCAGGTCACTCAAAATTCATCTACAGCTCAACAGTACCTATTAGTGGACATCTACGGAATGTGCTCATTACAATCTGGAACTGTTAATTCTGAACATTAAACTCTTCAAATTCTCATTCCTCAGGATAACTCTGGACACTGAAGATAATCACCTTTGTGATGGACAATAATGGTTTACAATAATTCATTAATCCTTGATTTAAATGTGAGTGCATGTCTTAGGAGTGTTTTTTCCTGAATGTAATTCAAATGAATGTTAAACTTATTAGTAACCGTATAAACGCAAGGATCGAAGATGTCGGCCACATCCGTGTTCCCCATGTGTATGAGGGCGAGCCGGGGCCTCCTGCGGCTCCGGAGCGGGGCGGCGGCGGCAACCCTGGTACGGACGGCTTCGGCGGACCGGCCGGCGAGTGAAGCGAGCGGCGGGACCGGGGGACTGGCCCAGGCGATCCTCCAGGAGAGGCTCCAGCAGCAGCAGCAGCACAGTGAGCCTCCGACAAAGCCGTGGGAGAGGCGGATTCCTGGCTCCATGAGTGCTCCTGTGAACTACAGGCACCAACTGGGCCAGCGGAGAGGATGACCATGTCGTGGCCCGAGCGGAGTATGACTTCACAGCTGCATCTCAGGAGGAAATTTCAGTGCGGGCTGGGGCCATGCTCAACCTTGCTCCCAGAGGTGAGAGCTCTTCAGTGACAGCTGGTTAGGATTTTAAGTCTATATTATTTTTTTCCGGTTCCGGTTCCGCCGGACCGGCGGCGCCACACGAGTCGGCTGCCTGTTGCAACAGCCTTTTTTTTATCTTCCTTCTTCTTTCTACACCTTTCACTCTGTATATACACTCACCGGCCACTTTATTAGGTACACCATGCTAGTAACGGGTTGGACCCCCTTTTGCCTTCAGAACTGCCTCAATTCTTCGTGGCATAGATTCAACAAGGTGCTGGAAGCATTCCTCAGACAGTTTGGTCCATATTGACATGATGGCATCACACAGTTGGCGCAGATTTGTCGGCTGCACATCCATGATGCGAATCTCCCGTTCCACCACATCCCAAAGATGCTCTATTGGATTGAGATCTGGTGACTGTGGAGGCCATTTGAGTACGGTGAACTCATTGTCATGTTCAAGAAACCAGTCTGAGATGATTCCAGCTTTATGACATGGCGCATTATCCTGCTGAAAGTAGCCACCAGAAGTTGGGTACATTGTGGTCATAAAGGGATGGACATGGTCAGCAACAATACTTAGGTAGGCTGTAGCGTTGCAAC
This sequence comes from Pholidichthys leucotaenia, assembly GCA_020510985.1. NCBI lineage: Eukaryota > Metazoa > Chordata > Actinopteri > Cichliformes > Pholidichthyidae > Pholidichthys > Pholidichthys leucotaenia. Next base: position 363,153,240 of record CM035838.1, on the reverse strand, counting down.
GATGCTCAATTGGTACCAAGGGGCCCAAAGAGTGCCAAGAAAATATTCCCCACACCATTACACCACCACCACCAGCCTGAACCATTGATACAAGGCAGGATGGATCCATGCTTTCATGTTGTTGACGCCAAATTCTGACCCTACCATCCGAATGTCGCAGCAGAAATCGAGACTCATCAGACCAGGCAACGTTTTTCCAATCTTCTATTGTCCAATTTTGATGAGCTTGTGCAAATTGTAGCCTCAGTTTCCTGTTCTTAGCTGAAAGGAGTGGCACCCGGTGTGGTCTTCTGCTGCTGTAGCCCATCTGCCTCAAAGTTCGACGTACTGTGCGTTCAGAGATGCTCTTCTGCCTACCTTGGTTGTAACGGGTGGTTATTTGAGTCACTGTTGCCTTTCTATCGGCTCGAACCAGTCTGGCCATTCTCCTCTGACCTCTGGCATCAACAAGGCATTTCCGCCCACAGAACTGCCGCTCACTGGATATTTTTTCTTTTTCGGACCATTCTCTGTAAACCCTAGAGATGGTTGTGCGTGAAAATCCCAGTAGATCAGCAGTTTCTGAAATACTCAGACCAGCCCTTCTGGCACCAACAACCATGCCACGTTCAAAGTCACTCAAATCACCTTTCTTCCCCATACTGATGCTCGGTTTGAACTGCAGGAGATTGTCTTGACCATGTCTACATGCCTAAATGCACTGAGTTGCCGCCATGTGATTGGCTGATTAGAAATTAAGTGTTAACGAGCAGTTGGACAGGTGTACCTAATAAAGTGGCCGGTGAGTGTATATCACGGACACACGGATCGCCCCGGGGGTCTCCCGGGTCGGCGGACGGAGCCACGGTTTGCAGCGGGAGACGTTACAGCGGGGAGGAGCTAGTGCTAGCTAGCACTTGGCCGCCGCCCGGTGCTAATGGGAAACTCGACATACCGGGAGCTGTAGCGAAAACGAAGCGGGTGCCGGGCTGGAGTTTAGGCGGCGTGAAAGAAATATAAGACAGAATAATAAAGAGCGATGGCAAGAACCAAGCAGACCGCCCGTAAAATCTACTGGAGGAAGAAGCCCCCCAGGAGACAGCTAGCCACCAGGGCTGCTCGGAGAGGCGCTCCGGCCACCGGCAGAGTGAAGAGGCCTCGCCGTCACAGGTCCGTGGCTCTGAGAGAGATCCGTCGCTATCAGAAATCCACGGAGCTGCTCATCCGTAAGCTGCCCGTCCAGCGCCTGGTGAGGGAGATCGCTCAGGACTTCAAGACCGTCCTGCGTTTCCTGAGTTTCGCCGTCATGGCTCTGCAGGAGACCAGCGAGACCCACCTGGTGGTCTCTTCTTCGCTAAGGGGGTCACCATCATGCCCAAAGACTTCCAGCTGGCCCGCTGCATCCGCGGAGAGAGAGCTTAGACTTTCTGCTGCACATTCACCAACCATAATGCTCTGCACTGTGTGTCTATATATATACATTTATAGTAATATGGACATATGTTTACTAGATGTTGTTTTTTCTTGCCTTCTGATTGTTGCTCTGAGTGTTGCTATCCCTATGCTGTTGCAATCCTGGAATTTCCCCATTGTGGGACTAATAAAGGCTTATCTTATCTTATCTTATCTTAAATGCATAGGCACTGAATATTAGCCTTGAGTCACTTAAATTAGTTAGCTTTTATATTGAGTATATAATGAATTTCATAGGAACTTAATGAATGTTTTCTGAAACTTGTGAGTCAGCTAACTAGTAACCAATCTCCAGGCTGCCCCTCTGTTGAATAACGCCCTTGCTTTTGATTGGCTGTTCATAGACAAAGATTGTTCCCTCATTGGACAAAAGAACATTCAAACTCCTCTTTATGGAAGATAACTGTTCCGTCTTGCTGCCAGTCATATATTTATGACCCAGCAGCGCACTTCAGTTAAATGCAAACAGAGCCGCCCTGGCAGCTCAGTCTAGTCAGTTCTGTATGTTGTGTATGTTCAGTAAGTTCTGAGAGTTTTAAGAAGTTGTTTTTGTCTTTGTGCATGTCTGAACCTTGTCAAGTCCTGTGCTAGTTTTCTTAAATTGTCTTTTGTTAAGCTTTTGTCTGTTTTTCTGGTAACTGAGGAGAAGTCATCCTTTCTAAGTGATCTCACCTCTCTGTGGAAGTCAGACTTCCAAAAAGCCTTTTCTTCTTTGCCTCAGAAGCCGTGCTTATCCTATTTTAAAAGTTTTCCTGGACTTTTTGACTTTTCCTGACGTTAAAGTGGACTTTTAATTTTCCTGCCTTTAAAGTGGACTAATAGAGATTTTGGTCTTTTCTGTTTTCCCATGGAGAAGAAAGACCTCATGGGTGAAACTGACTAAATACATTTTCCTTCAGCCTTTGGGGTTGTGCTGTGGACATTCTAAATTGTTGGACTGCTTGCCACGTCTGCTCCTGGAGCCCTGTTCATCCTGCTGCTGGCTATGTGCCGCATGCTCCGGGGAGCCCCCAGCCGAGTCTATGCTTCTCACAGCTGTGAACAACTGAAAGACAACTGGCCATCGCTTTCCCCTGTTTGCCACCTTACTGGTATTTGTGATCGCCGCTGAAAATCAGCTGACCTGGCTGTGTTCATAAGTGAGACTCCCACTTTCCTATCTGCTGGGTTTAAACGAGATGTCCCAAATATCAACTATAATTGAACATAACCAATATTTCATGGCACAATTAGTCCATCAGCCATAGGACAAGCTATAAACTGGAGTAAAGTTCCTATTCTCTTTTCAGCAACCTCCGCTCAATTTTGTAGAGTAATTCAGAAGTTTCCTTTTTCAGATAATCGGCTTATGTAATTTTTCCCCATAAAATTGCATTCTGATTTTGTTAGTTACCTCAGCTTTCCATTGCATTACAGTTGAAATATAAGATCTGGTTTCCTCTCTTGGTTCCACAGAGGTTTAACTATAGATTTTATGCTCAGGAATCCATTAACAATTGATGTGATATCTAACACCTGTTGATCATTTGAACCTGCTTACCAATCATTCAAATGTAATGTCATTTAACCTGAATGAGTTTCATTTAATAAACTTGTAAACGAGAGAAGCTGAAGTGCTTTCCTTGGCATATACACTTTCCTGGGTCACAGCAGTAAAGAACTCACTAATGTTTGAGGCTGATTCATTAAGTGATTGAAGGTACAGTAATTGATTGATTAATAATTCATTCTTTTGGAACTGGTGCCCCTTATTTACGAGTATTTTTCTCTCTTATTTAGTGAATGTTGTGGTGACTGTTTCACCCTCAGTCCCCACGCACACCCACTTGCAAATAAAATAAATAATTCCTGTACCTTATTACACTATATTAAATATTGCTACAGTATCAATTAATCAAACTTTATTCCAGATTCATGGTCCATCAAAAATAAAAATAAAAACATGACAATTAAGAGTCAACAAAAACAAGACAATTAAAAAGCTAAAAAACAATAAAAAAGTACAAAAACAGTACAGACTTTAAAGACTTAAAAAGACAACTGTACCAATGCCTTCTAAACTGTGACTGACAGCGAATAGAACTGAGCTTAATGCTAGACATAACCTGAATGATTTCATTTCCAGATACATCAAGCCGACAGATGAATTTATACATAAGATTCCTTATTACTGCATGCAGAGTATTTACACATGATGATACAAATAATTCAGAAGCACTGCTCCAAGGCTTTTTAAGTAAAATTCTTAAAGCATCATTGTAAGCAACCTGTAATCTCTGCATGCTTTGTTTCCTATAATTTATCCATAAATGAGCAGTGTATAAAGGTGTACAATAGGTTTTAAAAAGAACCAGCTTCACCTCATGTGAACAAAAGCCAAACCTACGTGCAAGAATATTTGTTTGCATGTAGATTTTGCAGTGCTGTCTGAAAATATCATCATCAGTCATTCTATCATTAATAAAATGTCCCAGATATTTAACTTTATCCCTGACAATTAATTCCCTGCCTGCCAAATCAAACACAGGGAATTTCATTATCAAATCTTCTCTAGTGCGGCAAATGAGCACACAACTCTTATTTGTATTATATTTTGTCATTTTCATCTCCATAAGCAGTACACACTCTTAATAACTCCTGAAGACCAGCACTACTTGGACTGAGAAGAACTAGATCGTCAGCATACATAAAATGATTCACTAACTTATTCCCTATTAAACACCCAGATTTACAGGCATTCAGTTGCTTTGACAAATCATCCATATAAAGATTAAACAGGACAGGGGACAATATACTGCCCTGTCTAACACCACTGCTCACACCAAATGGGGATGAATGACTCTTCCCCCATTTCACCAGCATCTTCTGATGTGCATACCAGTAAATCAGGATACGTACTAAGTACTTGGGAACCCCCCTATCAATCATTTTACTAAACAATTTTCTGTGATTAACACAAATGCCTTAGAGGCGTCAATAAAACACAAAAAACTGATGAATTTTGATTTCTATATTTACTTATAACTTCTTTTAAAGCATATATGCACAGATCTGTTCCATGATGGGGTTTAAATCCAAATTGATGATCAGTAGATTTAATGAATACTTTTAATTTTTCAAACAGCATTCTTTCCAGTACTTTAGATATTATATTGGCTTATTATATTATTATTATTATATGGGCCTATAATTGTCTAGGCTACACAGCTTGCCAGCTTTATCTTTAATGACTGGCACCAACACAACAGACAATAATGATTCTGGTAGCATCCCATGAATCATGAAGCTGGTGAAACAGATTGCAAGAAGAGGAGCAATTCTTGAGCTAGCATATTTAAGATGCTCAGCAGAAATACAGTCTAAACCACTCACTTTATTATCTGATAACTCTCTAATGGCTTTGGTCACTGCATAAGTGTCAATCAGGAACGAATCGTCCCTCTCTACTTTCCCTGCTTTATAAGTTTCATCTTTAGTTGAATTAAACAATGAATAAAAATGCTGCCGCCATAAATCCACAATATTTTCTATACTTGAAATGCCTTCCAGAGTACAGGGGAAAGATGTTTTACTGTTACTAATCCGTCTAAGCTCCTTCCAAAAATCTGTGACATTCTTATCTAACAATTTCTTGGCCAAGGAATTACTTCTCATTAGCTGCTCATTTTTAGAAATTTAACGAATAGCATACTTAAACTTTGCATTCGTACATTTCTTCATCTCAAATTCTGGCCCTTGTCTGGGTCTCCCAGCCAACACCCATGCTTTATATGCTTCCCGAGCTTCAGAATAAGGCACAGCTACGGCCTCAGTCCAGCCAGGTCTTATATTATGTGTCTTACGTATCTTCCTATAATAAGGCTTACTGTCCTTATACAGGGCGTTAACTATAGCATCGTACATACTACAAAGGTCTTTTCTTATGCTCAACAATGCTACAGTTCACATCGCTGCACATCACAGCATCTCTAGGAAGACATACTTTACTCAAGGATTTATCTGTACGGACACAGTATTCAACAATTTCTTCCTTAAAAAGAGTGTCCCAGTCTAATTTTTCCACCTCATCCTGACTGACATTCTGACAAAGTGCAGGTAGACAGTCAACATTATCATCTCAAATGGTATATGATCAGACATTGTTAGCCCATAATAAATACTCATGCCACCCAAAGAGGCATGTGCATCACCAGTGCCGATGCAATGGTCCAGCCAGGACGTAGTGTGCCAAGCCTCACTTACATAGGTATAACTGTCAGGAGGCATAAACGCCTTACTTGACAAAATTAAGTTATTTTCACAAGGAATCAATGTCAGATATGTCCGCATTCAAGTCCCCTATAATAAAAATACAAGTATTATTATAATCTTGCATATGGGAATTAATAAAAGGAAGCTTATTTGAATATTCATCCTCATTCTGTTCACATTCAAAGGGCGTATATTCATTAATAATGAGAAATTCCTTATCATTACAGTTAAACTGCACACCAATACACCAATCTACACCAAGTTGGACTACTTTTTTCAAGGAGTCCAGCTTCTTTCTCCAGAGGATAGCCACACCTCCAGGTATCCTACCCCTGATAATCCCCTTGCTGAGGTCAGTTGTAGACTCCCCAGCACCATGGAAATCAAGGTTTAGACAGTTCAAACGTTCAAAGTCTTGTTCGGAAAGAAACGTCTCCTGAAGGCACAACATATCACAAGTGTTCAATAAATTGTCAATAACTATTCGGCGAGCTTCCTCTCCAGCACTTTGCCCCAAATGAAGGCCACGGCAGTTGTAAGACATGACCTGAATACCCATCGATTATAAAAAAAAAAAAAAAGAAGAAGTTGAGAACGATCACCATCATCCGTGCCATAACCTAATTATAAAATAATTGTCCATCAGAATGCCAACATGTATTCAGACTAACATTTTTATTACAACAAAATCGAAAACTCTGAAGTCTGTTGGTCTCTATCTGTTAGCAAAATGACCTAAAAACTTGTTTGGATTCTCCCATGCGCTATTACGCAGTGCACGGAGGAAAAGAGGAAGCCCACTCGCTGGAGTAAGTTGTGCGTATTTAATGATTAACACCAAAATAACAGTCCAAAACAACAAATGAAGAGCACAGGAAATACTGGGGAAACTACAAAGATGCTCTACAGAACACAGGTGAGAATTCTATAGCGTGATCTTGAGTTCGAATTTATAAAATTATTCTTTGCTGAAGAATTTCTTTTTTCAACTCAAAAGTCTGGCTTTTGAGACTGCTTCTCTCACCCAAGAACTAGAGCTGTAACACTATCCATCGGCCAGAAAGTGGAAGTTAATCCCTTTCTCCAAGACTCTCTGGCAAAGGAATGTTTTAATTGACAGTTTTATGATTGACATAGTCAAGACTTGGAAGCCAAGACTTTCCAGTAAACAACCTGTTTCACTGTGCCATCTGGTGGACGAATCAGGAATATTCAAATTTTTCCTTTGCAGTGGAATTTATGCCTTATGGACTATGAACTAACTCATATTCTTTCTCTTAAGACAGTATCTGCCAACAAAGGACCTGACTGAACTCTGGGATGGACAATGGGTTTCAAATGCTTTTATTGATATGATTCGATTTAATATGATTGTGATATATTCTGCCATTTTCAGGAAGAAATTAATATTTGCATGCTTATTATCACAAGTTAATTACGGTAGATGTAGATGCATTAGTGGTTAGCACTGTGGCAGCACAGCAACTCACCCTTGGCCATGGGATCCCTGGTTCGATCTCAGCCCCTGACCAACAGTGATCTGTGTGGAGTTTGCATGTTCTCCGTGTCTGCGTGGGTTTACTCTGGGATTTCTCCGGTTTCCTCCCACATGCCAAAAACATGTAGGTTAGGTTAATTGGAGACTCTAAAGTGGCCCTAGGTGTGAATGTGTGTGAATGGTTAAGGGATAGCGCCATACCATGGCTGCTTCATCCATCCAGGTGGATGCCCTCAATTTCCCCTCTGGGGATCAATAAAGTATACAAAATCAAAAAAAAAAAAAAAAAAAAAGAAAACATGTTCTACCATTTTCAGGAAGAAATTAATGTTTGCATGTTTATTATCACAAGTTAATTACAGCAGATGTAGATGCATTTTATGCTCCTTTATTGAGTAGAATATCTTAGTCACTAAAGTTTAAGGAATTTATGCTTTATTCAGCAACATGTGTCTTAAAGGGGGATCTCAGATCAAATGTCTCTCTCACCCCCTCCTCTCTCCTCTGTTCTGCAGGAGCCCATAGCTGCACTTTAACTGACCAATAGAGTTAAAAACTTCATTGCATTTACCTTTTTAGGTCGCGTTTATGATCCTTGTTGGAAGAAGCTCAAATATAATTGGGCCACCTCAGGTCTCATGAAGTTTGGGACCACCCTGCAACACTAGAGAAAATTTAAGTTTTATGGCTCTTTGTTCAGAGTCTGCTCGGGTGTGGTTGGCCAAAGCTGTGAGCAGCTTTCTCTGCTCCTCCAATTTCTCCTATCTTTTCAAAAGGGGCCCAGAGCCAGTCATGCTCTGTGTAAATCCTGTTTCTTTTCTGTAAAATTCATTTTTCTTATTTCATTCTTCTTTTTCTTTAAATTATCATGGAAGAAGATTTTGTTTAATTTTTTTAAAGTTTAAACCAATTCATTAAACCACCAGCATCGGAAGAAATGAGTTTGTGATGTAATTTGACTTTCTGATGAGACTTTGCACAATAAACCAATTCCTTCTTCAGTGCATAAGAGAGGACCTCGCCCCGTTTGCTGGAGACAAGCCTTTGTGATCCCGGGAGGAGGCCATAACTGTGGTACGGGTCTCCCCACAGACCCACGCTGGTTCAGGGAAACAAAATCCAGTGGACTTGCCTGCTACCCACTGGGACGCAAAGTTTCTGCGGCTGACGGTCTGTTATGTAATTTACACTTGTCTTCAGAATATTCCTGATATAAGTTCTTTCAACCTAATTTTATGCAAACTCCCATCAGAATCTCAAAATGCATGTTGTCTTTCATTAATATTCGTTCTTTTTCAGAGTAAAACAAATTTTCTAAAATTTTTTTTATAAAGTTAATTATCATTTTCTTCATAAAAATCACATCCACTTTTCTCAACCAATGCTATTTTATGGTTTTCCAATTTCCAGTATACTGGCAAACTATGCTTCATGTGGTTCCACAAATGCTTGATTCATAAGTAACTCAGTAACAGTCTATGATGCCCATGAAACATGTAAATTCTCTATTTTAAAATTACGCAAATATGTTAACCTATTCTGACATTTCTTATTAAATCACTGAAAGACATATGGGAGTTATTGTTTGATTTCATGCCCATCTTCTTGATCCTCAGAGACAAGAACTCACACAAGGGTTTATTATGAGACTGACCAAATATTTTCAATAGGATTATTAACTAACGCTTAACTTACCAATTGCTAAATTCTTAAGCTCAAGTCTTTGTGCATAAGAGTTTCCACCTCTATAAAATGTGGATGGTGCCCTAACGAGGAATTGAGTGTGATGAAAGTAAATCTTCATTCCTGCTCACATTCATATTTACACTAATACGTGTACCAACATTAAATTTCCCATAAAACCCTTTAATTTCTCTACAATTCATACAGCCAAAATGTCCTTCAACGTCAACAGGCAACACTGAACGGAAAGGGTGAAGAAGAAAATATTCACAAGGCTGGAGCAGTCTGAGTCCGTCCGAGTATGAATCCAGGCAAACAAAAACCAAACTGAAGAAGCTGATAATGCCACGCAGAGTGATGCGGTACCAAGACACTGGCAGGGCATAAAGTCATGCATGATGGGAAATAAACACTGGGAGCACAACCGCAGTGTAGAAAAAAGATCTGACAATTTCTTTCCGCAGAAACTGGGCTAAAATAATACCAAACGTAATGAGGAAAGAGATTACTGGTATTTGTGATGAGAAACCCAATAATCACACAAAGCTGATCACTTTGACAGGAGAGGGAGGTATGGCTGAGCTGTCAAAGGGACGAGAGGACCCCAGGACTCTCAGAGAGCACCTGATGAAAAAATAAACAGCAAAAAATAGACAAAGCGAGTAGACACCACCGCGTCACAGAACTGGGCCAACATATCAAGCCCAGTTCGTGACAGAGCCTCCCCCTCAAGGGATGGAACCCAGACACCCCTAGTGAGATCAGAAAGGAAAAAGACCCCCCCCCCCCCGTGATACAAACAAACAACCCAGGGTGGGCGGACGGGTGAACAGGTTAGGATGGAACCAACAAGCAATCAATAATGAAAAACAAATGAAATGAACCTCCTCCCAACTCCAAACCAAGAACAATATCCCCCAAACCCAGGAGTCCAAAAGTTCAGGTGGCCGATCAGAGTCCCAGGCCCAGCAGGCAATCCGGTGAACAGAGTCCGGTGGCCTGCTGGAAAATGCGGGTCATCTGGCCCAAAGGCTTAATCCCTCCAGCGGTTGGCCAGCGCTGTTGAGCCACCAGGACCGGGGGGGGGGGGTGAAGCAGGAGGCGGCCTGCCCACTGGGAGGCTCACTGGTGGGTGACCGGACCAAAGGAAGGGAACCCCCACGGCGTCAGACGGGGAGGATGAAGAGGCCCCGATGGCATCCGGCTGAGGGGTGGAGGCTCCAGCGTCCTCAGTCTGACCAGCAGCACCCTCAGTGAACCCGGCTCGGGACACAGGTGCACCCACGGTGGACCCCGACCAGGCCAACGCTGCACCCACGGTAGACCCCGACCGGGCCAATGCTGCACCCGCGGTAGACCCTGGCTGGGCCAATGCTGCACCCGCGATGGTCCTGGCTTGGGACAACGTTGCACCAGTGGTGGCCCCTTCCCGGGACCTCATTGCTCCCGCGTGAGCCCTGAGTGGGCCTGCGTTGCACCCACGGTGGACCTCGACCGAGCCATGGTTGCACCCACGGTGGAGTCCGGCTGGACCCCTGCTGCACCCGTGGTGGACTCCGGCTGGAGCTCTGCTGCACCCGCGGTGGACTCCGGCTGGAGCTCTGCTGCATCTGGTGCAGCATCTGGTGCTGCATCTGGTGCTGCACCCACTGCTGCTGGTGCAGCAGCCCAGCAGCAGTGGGTGCAGCAGCCCAAGGCAGGAGCGACAGGAACCTCCGGTGGCGGACCAAGATCCTCAGAGGCCTCTGGCGGTGCCGACTCCTCCCTGAGGACCCTGGGAGTAAGCGCAAAGAAAGCATAAAAGGGAGAGGGGTAAGGGTCGCCAGCAGTGGCGAAGCCCGGTGAGGTATGCTCAGGTATGGTAGCTACGGGAAGCACCCGACTGCTCCACCCCCACTCCAGAGCCAGGCAAGTTTGCTCAGATGCAACAGAAAGAGAGACAAATGAGAGCACTTGCCTGGGCTTGAGCTCCACCAGAACTCCATCGATTCAGATGATGGTGTCCTGGGCCCAGCCTTGAGGCAATTCAGCACCGGTGTCCACTCTGCTGCAGCGGCCCCCGCAGCAGGCATGATGGTCTCGGCAGTCGTGGTCTCCTCCAGTGAGGCCTCCGATGCAGGTAACTCTCTCAGCATGGAGTCTGGAGGTGGAGTTCCAAGTGGCGGTGGGTCCGAGGAGACTGAAGCCAGGGGACGTTCCTTCATCGGCACAAGCTTCAGGTTGGCCACAGTGCTCTCTCTCTGGTCATAGAGACTCTGCGGGGCTGGGGCGGAGTCCTCCAGCGCTGCACACTCCTCCCTCCCCCGACAATCAAGCTCAGAGGCAGAGGTTGACACTCAGAAGCAGGGGATGGAGACACAGAGGGAATAGAAAAGTTCATAGTGGAAGCAGCAGGGGGAGAGTGCTCAGGCGACTGCCTAGCCTAGGGATTTCTCCCGGGGGACAGACAAGGTTTGTCATTATTAACTAAAGTAGAATGAGAACACACTTGCCTGGCCTCCCGGATCTGGGTGCTTGCTGCTGCCGACGGTGTGCTGTCATCCCTTTCCGTGCCCATGGTTCTTCTGGACTTCTCGGGGAATGATGGAGTTGCTGGCCCAAATGACACGGGAGTGAGCGAGTCAGGAGAAGCACTCACAATCCCTCCAGCGGCTGGGGAGGATGACCGAACGATGGAGGATGTGGCTGAAGCAGAAGAGGCACCAGCTGGCACAACAGCTAGCACAGAGGGGGGCTTTGCCGCAGCAGCAGTTGGGCTTGACATCCGGGACTTGGCCGCCGATGAGGTGGTGGGCTTCTTCCAATGCTTAGACTTAGGATTACCCTCACGCCGTGTGATTGGCTCCTCCAAGACCTTCTGACTCCTCCTGCATCTGACGATTCTTTCCTGGGGCCGGCGAAGAATTAAGGGAGACAGAGAGCAGAGACTGGGGAGCTGTGACAGCAGCACTTCGGGGAGCTCCAGCGGATTGCAATATCTGGAGCTCCTCCACAGGAATCTGGCTAATCACCTCAGGAGTCATAACAAGAGAACAAAGAAGTACTTGCCTGAGCTCCTGACTGGTGATGATGTCCACTGCTGCCTTGGTGTCCTGCTTTGTCCTGCTGGGATTAAGATGGGACGTCTGGCGGGAGGAGGAGGACTCCGGCTCAGGAGGTGAATGGCAGGCTCTGGTCTTCCGGGAGCGCTTCGTGGAATGCAGTAATTGCTCTCCGAAGGTCTCTCCACAGCTCCACAAACTCCACAGCTCGACTGGCCACTACACACTCCCTGGGGCTCAGTCCATAAACAGAAAAGTCCATGGTCAGGGCAGGGGAAAGAACACAAAAGAGGGGAAAAAGAAAAAACGCACACGCACAACCTCTCCGCTGGGCTTTACACTGGTTGGATCATTCTGTTATGATTCTCCCTGTGCGCTATTAAGCAGCGCATGGAGGAAAAGAGGAAGCCCACTCGCTGGAGTAAGTTGTGTGTAGTTTAATGATTAACACCAAAATAACAGTCCAAAACAACAAAATGAAGAGCACAGGAAATACTGGGGAAACTACAAAGATGCTCTACAGAACACAGGTGAGAATTCATACAGCCAAAATGTCCTTCAACGTCAACAGTCAGCACTGAATGGAGAGGGCAAAGCAGAAGTTACTCACAAGGCTGGAGCAGTCCGAGTCCGTCCAAATATGAATCCAGGCAAACAAAAAACAAACAAGAAGGTGATAACGCCACGCAGAGTGATGCGGTACCAAGACACTGGCAGGGCATAAAGTCATGTGTGACGGGAAATAAACACTGGGAGCACAGCCGCAGTGTAGGAAAATAATCCGACAATCTCTTTCCGCAGAAATCAAGCTTAAATAATACCAAACCTAATGAGGAAAGAGATTGCCGGTGTGTGTGAAGAGAAACCCAATAATCACACACAACTGTTCACTTTGACAGGAGAGGGAGGCATGACTGAGCTGTCAAAAGGCCGAGAGGACCCCAGGGCTCTCAGAGAGCGCCTGATGAAAAAATAAACAGCAAAAAATAGACAAAGTGAGTAGACAGCCACCACGTCACAGAACTGGGCCAGCATATCAAGCCCAGTTCGTGACAAAACTACCAATCTGATTTTAATGAAGTGCAGAGGAGTGGTAGAACATAGTCCACAGAAAAAGTAATTCAATTTTGGTGAAAAGTGGGGAAAAGATTCTCCTAGTTAGAAACCATGTTAGCATTTATTCACCAAGTCTTTTTTTAAAATGACACAACTCAGACAGCTTGACATACAGTCAATGAGGCATGATGTCTCTCAAGTCTCTAGTCATGTAACAAGGCACTTCAATACTTCATTTGTCACAATGGCTGTTACTAAAATATAGCATCATCACTCTATAAATTCAAGAAATCTGTGTGTGTGTCTGTGTGTCATGATCATAGGACATCGTAGGACAGCCTATGATGTTCCTATGATGTCTGCATGATAGGACATCAAGCCTGTCTTCATGTCTTTTTGATGTCATACAGTATATAGTGATGCCAGCCTGACAGCGTATGATATGCTGTCCTTGATGTCTTTATGTCATATACAGTGAACATCAGGACTCACAATGCTGTCATATAGACAAAAGGACCATGCCGTCATATACACAATAAGACACAACACTTTAAACCACACCCATTTGAAACAGTAAATCTGGAAATCTTAAAAAATATCACTCGATAAATTCAAGAAATCCCCCTCATGGATCGTCACCTTATCGTGGTGGGGGGGTTTGCGGGCCCCAGTGATCCCAGGAGCTATGTTGTCCGGGGCAATTTGCCTCTGATAGGGTCTCCCAAGACAAACTGGTCCTGGGTGAAGGGCCAGACTAAGAACGATCCAACAGACTCTCATGATAAATTGTATATCAAGGATTCAGTGTACCCCGCCCGGTATGGGGTTACCGGGGCCCCACCCTGGAGCCAGGCCTGGGGGAGGGGCTCGAAGGCTAGCGTCTGGTGGCCAGGTTTCCACCCATGGGACCCGGCCGGGCTCAGCCCGAAGGAGTTACATGGGTCCGCCCTCCAGTAGGTTCACCACCTGCAGGAGGGATCATGGAAGTCCGGTGCTATGTGGATTAGGTAGCAGTCAAAGGCGGAGACCTTGGCGGACTGATCCCAAGCTTTCTAAACTGGCTTTTGGTACGTGGAATGTCACCTCTCTGGTGGGGAAGGAGCCTGAGCTGGTGTACGAGATTGAGCGATACCGGCTAGATATAGTCGGCCTCACCTCAACACACAGCTCCGGTTCCGGAACCAGTCTCCTGGAGAGGGGCTGGAGCTTGGCCTTTTCTGGAGTTGCCCCGGGCGAGAGGCGACGAGCAGGGGTAGGTATTCTTGTATCGCCCCACCTTGCTGCCTCTATATTGGAGTTTTCCCCGGTGGACGAAAGGGTTGCTTCCCTGCGCCTTCGGGTTGGGAAACGGGTCCTGACCATCATTTGTGCCTATGCACCAAATGATGTTTCAGAGTACCCACCCTTTTTGGAGTCTGTGACTGGGGTGCTGGAGGGTGCTCCTCCTGGAGACTCCATTGTCCTACTGGGGGACTTCAATGCGCACGTGGGCAACGACAGTGAAACCTGGAGGGGGGTGATTGGGAGGAACGGCCTGCCCGATCTGAACCCGAGTGGTGTTCAGTTATTGGACTTCTGTGCTAACCACAGTCTGTCCATAACGAACACCATGTTCAAGCATAAGGGTGTCCATATGTGCACCTGGCACCAGGACACCCTAGGCCGCAGGTCGATGATCGATTTTGTTATCGTATCATCAGACCTGCGACCGTATGTCTTGGACACCCGAGTAAAGAGAGGTGCAGAGCTGTCAACTGATCACCACCTGGTGGTGAGTTGGATCCGATGGCAGGGGAGGAAGCCATTCAGACCTGGTAGACCCAAACGTATAGTGAGGGTGTGCTGGGAGCGTCTGGCTGAGGCCCCTGTCCGGGAGGTCTTCAACTCCCACCTCCGGAAGAACTTCAACCACATTCCGAGGGAGTCTGGAGACATGGAGTCTGAATGGGCCATGTTCTCCACCTCTGTTGTTGAAGCGGCGGCCCAGAGCTGCGGCCGCAAGGTGGTCGGTGCATCTCGTGGTGGCAACCCCCGAACCAAGTGGTGGACACCAGTGGTGAGGGGGGCCATTAAGCTGAAGAAGGAGTCCTATCAAGCTTGGTTGGCTTGTGGGACTCCCGAAGCAGCTGAGGTGTACCGGCAGGCCAAGCGGAGTGCAGCTCGGGTGGTTGCTGAAGCAAAAACCCGGGTATGGGAGGAGTTCGGTGAGGCCATGGAACAAGACTTTCGGTCGGCTTCAAAGAGATTCTGGCAAACTGTTCGGCGGCTCAGGAGGGGAAAGCAGCTCCCCGTCCACACTGTGTATGGTGCGGATGGGACACTGTTGACTTCAACTGGGGATATCGTCGGGCGGTGGAAGGAATACTTCGAGGATCTCCTCAATCCCACTGATACGCCTTCCACAGAGGAAGCAGGGTTTGGGGACAAGGGGGATGACTCGCCTATCACAGGGGCTGAGGTCGCCAAGGTGGTTAAAAATCTCCTTGGTGGCCGGGCCCCGGGGGTGGACGAGATTCGCCCCGAGTACCTCAAGGCCCTGGATGTTGTTGGGCTGTCATGGTTGACACGCCTCTGCAACATTGCGTGGAGGTCGGGGGCAGTGCCTTTGGCATGGCAAACCGGGGTGGTGGTTCCTCTCTTCAAAAAAGGGGACCGGAGGGTGTGCTCCAACTTTAGAGGGATCACACTCCTCAGCCTCCCTGGGAAGGTCTATGCCAAGGTACTGGAGAGGAGAGTCCGGCCGTTGGTCGAACCTCGGATTCAGGAGGAGCAATGTGGTTTTCGTCCTGGCCGTGGCACATCGGACCAGCTCTTTACCCTCTCGAGAATTCTTGAGGGTTCGTGGGAGTTTGCCCAACCAGTTTACATGTGTTTTGTGGACTTGGAGAAGGCATTTGACCGCGTCCCTCGTGGATTTTTGTGGGGGGTGCTTCGGGAGTATGGGGTATCGGGCTTGTTGTTACGAGCTATTCGGTCTCTGTACGACCGTTGTGAGAGTTTAGTTCGTATTGCCAACACTCGGTCGGAGTCATTCCCAGTGAGAGTTGGACTCCGCCAGGGCTGCCCTTTGTCACCGGTCCTGTTCATAATTTTTATGGACAGGATTTCTAGGCGCAGCCAGGGAATGGAGGGTGTCATACTTGGTGACCACAGGATCTCATCTCTGTTGTTTGCAGATGATGTTGTCCTGTTGGCTTCATCCAGCAATGACCTACAGCTCTTGCTGGGACGGTTTGCCGCTGAGTGTGAAGCGGCTGGGATGAGAATCAGCACCTCCAAGTCCGAGTCCATGGTCCTCAGCCGGAAAAAGGTGGATTGTCCTCTCCGGGTTGGGGACAGGCTCCTGCCCCAAGTGGAGGAGTTTAAGTATCTTGGGGTCTTGTTCACGAGTGAGGGGAAAATGGAGCGAGAGATCGACAGACGGATTGGAGCAGCATCTGCAGTGATGCGGACGTTGTACCGGTCTGTTGTGGTGAAGAGGGAGCTTAGTTCTAAGGCAAAGCTGTCGATTTACCAGTCAATCTACGTTCCTACTCTCACCTATGGTCACGAGCTTTGGGTAATGACCGAAAGAACGAGATCGCGGATACAAGCGGCTGAAATGAGCTTTCTCCGTAGGATTGCTGGACTCACCCTCAGAGATAGGGTGAGGAGCTCAGTCATCCGGGAGAGGCTCAGAGTAGAACCGCTGCTCCTCCACATTGAAAGGAGTCAGTTGAGGTGGTATGGGCATCTGATTAGGATGCCTCCTGGACGTCTCCCACTTGAGGTGTTTCAGGCACGTCCCACTGGGAGGAGACCCCGGGGCAGACCCAGGACTCGGTGGAGAGACTATGTCTCCCAGCTAGTCTGGGAACGCCTTGGTATCCCCTCTGAAGAGCTGGAGCAGGTGGCTGGGGAGAGGGAAGTCTGGGCTTCTCTGCTTGAACTGCTGCCTCCGCGACCCGGACCTCCGGAAAAGCGGTAGAAGATGGATGGATGGATGGAAATTCAAGAAATCTCTGTTTGTGTGTAAATCTGAAAATCTTACACCCATCTGAAGCAGTACATCATTGCTATGCCATCATCAAAGATCATAGGACATCTTCAAAGATCAAATGCAGGCATGACTCACAATCATAGCACTTACTATGACATCATCATAGATGATAGGACTCACTAAGACGCCATCAAAGATCAAAGGCAGGCATCACTGAATGAGTGCTGATGTACTTGCTTACACCTGCTTTCTATGGGCGTGCAGAAATACTTGCTTATACTTGGTTTCTATGGGCATGTACGGATATGCATGGGCATACACGAGTATGCACTAGTTTTTTAAAATTGATAAAGAATGGACATGTCATCTTTGTGATCTTTCATCTACAATGTTGAACCTAGTTTGATGGCAAAACATCAATACTTGAAATTCAGATAATCTTAGTTCACAGTAAACAAAAGATAAAAATGCCTATGTTAACCGTTCCTGCCTCTCGTCTCCTAACCGTGGTTGGGGGACGCAGGGGAGATCTGTCTTCTCCAGGGCCGGAGGCAGCTTTTTCCTCCGGGGTCAACTCCCGAGTAAAACCTCACTCTTGTTAAACAGGATATGGTGGTACACAGAGGCACAGGCCGTATTGCTGAAGCGTTGGGGCTTTATTTACAGACTGCACTGTTGATAGCAATGATATCTACCTGCTCCGGTCGCCTCGCTCTCTGTCTCTCATCCGCACCAAATCATACACACCGTTCACCCGCCGGGGCCATTCCACACACACCGCCGGGGCGCGCCTCGGCTGCGCGCACGCACTCACTCACGTTCACGCACTGAGCTGTCCTGTCTAAATACATAAAAGAGACACATCTTACAACACCTATATTAAACATGAAAATATGCCATTTTGTGCTATTCATCCACACAGTAAGCTACTGGTCGAGAGGACATGATAGAAGAGTGATGTCAGACCCAAATGAGTGTGACACAAACCTTTAATGTAACAAAACTTAATTTAGAGGCAGTGTTTCTCCCCAGGGGAGGACAACAATAACCAGTTTAAACTATTACCAGAGGAAAGGAGGAAGATGCAGTATGACAGCTTCTTCACTCAAAGGAGTTATCTCTTGAGCCTTGAGCTAAAACATTATTTTTATGTTTTGTTTTTTCATAATGCCACAAAATGCATGCATAGAAATGCGGATAAGTACCTTGTAGAGATCCAGAGGCAGCAGCAGTAGGAGAATGAGCAGATCGCTGACAGCCATGCTGCTCAGGTACAGGTAGGTAGAGCTTCTCATGTGAGGACGGAGCCAAACCACCAGAATGGTCAGTATGTTTCCCAGAAGGCCAAACAGCATTAGTAGAACATAAATCACAGTCACACACACTGAAAGAGGAAGTATATATATATATATATATAAAATTACTTTTTTGACCTTTAAACTTTTTCTACCAAGAATGAAATGCATTCACCAAAATTATGTAGCAAGGTATAAAACACAGTGGCACACATGAGCAAAGATACTATGTGGAATCTTACTGAAGTTTCTTGGCAAAAACTAAATCAGAAAATTGTTCAAAGGTAGGGTAAATAAACTTGGCACACAGGCTGGCATTGGGACTAACACCTATGACCACAGTATGCTCTTGAAGTCAGAAAGTTAAATGACAAGGGCTCCAAGTGTGAGTCTGTAGGATGTGCATTTAAAGGCACCCAAGGTACTACTGTATTTTCTGGCCCAGCTATCTAGAGTGTACAGTACATATTTGTTTCCCAGTTATCTAACAGCAATAATTAACATAAATCTGATGTTCCTCCAAAACTGCATTGTCAGCAGTGCTTTCTTTCCATTGTTTTCCTGATATGATTGCTAGTGTAGCTTCTGCTTTCTCCAGTTTAATGAACAGACAGGTCTGCTAAGCTAACAGGTGTCTCCTGTTTTGTCTATATAAAAGCTAATATAATTGCACCATTCTCATGACTACATCTGTGTAACACCAGTTTGTCTTCACTTTGGATTGGATTATGTGGGGTAAAATCCATTCTGAATGCTGATTTTAACAGGATCCACTTTTAAAATAGTGCCCAGACACTGGGCAAATTGAAAGATTAAGATATAATAATAATTCTAAAGCTTTAAGATTGATGTTAGGTTTATTTATTTTAACCATTGCTAGGTCTACATTCCCACCGCTGCTATTTTGTAATGCATAACTAGCTTACTTCAGGTATTAGCTATGCAGGAGATATATATGTATGTATGTACAGTGATGTGAAAAAATGTTTGCCCCCTTCCTGATTTCTCATTTTTTTGTCACACTTAAATGTTTCAGATCATCAAACAAATTTAAATATTAGACAAAGATAGCACAAGTAAACACAAAAGGCAGTTTTTAAATGAAGGTGTTGATTATTACAGTAAGTGAAAATAAATCCAAACCTACATGGCCCTGTGTGGAAAAAGTGATTGCCCCTAAACCTAATAACTGGTTGGGCCACCCTTGGCAGCAACAACTGCAATCAAGCGTTTGTGATAATGGGCGATGAGTCTTTTACAGCACTGTGGAGGAATTTTGGTCCACTCATCTTTGCAGAATTGTTGGGTTTTTGAACATGAACCGCCTTTTTAAGGACATGCTACAGCATCTCAATCGGATTCAGATCAGGACTTTGACTAGGCCACTCCAAAGTCTTCATTTTGTTTTTCTTAAGCCATTCAGAGGTGGACTTGCTGGTGTGTTTTGGATCGTTGTCCTCCTGCAGAACCCAACTGCGCTTCAGCTTGAGGTCACAAACAGATGGCCGGACATTCTCCTTCAGGATTTTTTGGTAGACAGCAGAATTCATGGTTCCATTTACCACAGCAAGTCTTCCAGGCCCTGAAGCAGCAAAACAGCCCCAGACCATCACACTACCACCACCATATTTTACTGTTGGTATGACGTTCCTTTTCTGAAATGCTGTGTTACTTTTACACCTGATGTAATGTTACACACACCTTCCAAAAAGTTCAGCTTTCTTCTTGTCAGTCCACAGAGTATTTTCCCAAAAGTCTTGGGGATCATCAATATGTTTTCTGGCAAAACTGAGACAAGCCTTTATGTTCTTTTTGCTCAGCAGTGGTTTTCGTCTTGGAACTCTGCCATGCAGGCCATTTTTGCTCAGTCTCTTTCTTATGGTGGAGTCATGAACAATGACCTTAACTGAGGCAAGTGAGGCCTGCAGTTCTTTGGATGTTGTTGTGGGGTCTTTTGTGACCTCTTGGATGAGTCGTCGCTGCACTATTGGGGTAATTTTGGTCGGCCGGCCACTCCTGGGAAGGTTCACCACTGTTCCATGTTTTTTGCCATTTGTGGATAATGGCTCTCACTGTGGTTCACTGGAGTCCCAAAGCTTAAGAAATGGCTTTATAACCCTTTCCAGACTGATAGATCTCAATTACCTTGTTTCTCATTTGCTCCTGAATTTCTTTGGATCCCAGCATGATGTCTAGCTTTTGAGGATCTTTTGGTCTACTTCACTTTGTCAGGCAGGTCCTATTGAAGTGATTTCTTGATTGAGAACAGGTGTGGCAGTAATCAGGCTTGGGTGTGGCGCGAGAAATTGAACTCAGCTTCCCAAATATGTGATAAACCACAGTTAATTTATGTTTTAACGGGGGGGGGGGGGTCACTTTTTCCACATAGGGCCATGTAGGTTTGGATTTTTTTCCCCTTAATAATAAACACCTTCATTTAAAAACTGCATTTTGTGTTTACATGTGTTATTTTTGTCTAATATTTAAATTTGTTTGATGATCTGAAACGTTTTAGTGTGACAAACATACAAAAAAATGAGAAATCAGGAAGGAGACAAACATTTTTTCACACCACTGTATATATGTATGTATGTATATATCTTTGTTCACCCATGAAACTCTGTGACCTCTCAATGATCTCTCCTGGTCTCTCATTAATCTTCCCTGGTCTCTCAATGATATCTCCTGGTCCCTCAGTGATCTATCCTGGTCTGTTAATGATCTCTACTGGCCTCTCAATGATCTCTCAAGGATCTTTCAAAGATTGCTATGAAAATCATACAATGATCTCCCAAACATTTAGACAGAAACTACTTTTTGAGGCTTTAGGAAATCGTTGAGAGATCAGGTCAGGTTTTGATCCCTCAATGGTCACCCAGCGATCTCTGTCTGTGTAAAGGGGCCCTTTGAAATAAACAATTGTAGGTGAAAGAGAAAAGAGTTTTTATGACTAGAACTGTGGTATCCAGTAACCATCAGACATCACTACTGGCACGACCCTTGTTTTTAACTCACCTAATTCAACCAGTCCAAATATGAGTTCCTCCCAGTGACACTCTTGGTTGGAGCAGTCCTCCAGTATCCCTGATGTGAAGCCACAGTTTTTTTCTCCACAGCCACTGCCCATTTCTCCCAAGTCAATGGGATCCATGGAGATTAAGGTGGGCACAGACAGCAGAAGTGACAGCGGAGAAGGTGGCAGGGCAGAGCGGCGTGTCCCTCAGGTTACAGAGTGCAGAGGTGACGCATGCTGATGGATTTCCTATGGGGCTCGATAGCAGCAACACCATAGGGTGTTCTCTGGTCAGATCAAGAGAAAAAGAGAAGCACATGTAGACACATGTACAAGTTATTGCTCACACAATAAAACACAACAATACAATACACTAATTCTTCAACAGCAGAAAGCTGACTATATTTAATGTTAAAATCAAGAGTCAAGATCATCCAGTATGCCAGTCTATGTCCACCTCATCTACACCTATGAGCTTCAAATTTCAGAACAATCTTGGCTGTCGTGTCACTAAGAAAATGTATTGAGGGGCATCTGTTAGTTATTAACTTTCACCCATAACCATAACTCTTTATCAGTGGATCAGTAGAACATTTCTAATAACACTGTCAATATTTACTTTATCAAACAATGCCAATGAAAGTGAGTCAGATCATTTTAATAATTTCCTCAAACAGCATGCAACTAAAACCATTGTTTCCAGTTATTAGAAAAAGATACAACATTTATTTTACAAAATTACTCACTTGTTGAAAGGAGCCCCAGATCCTGATGTTCCTCTGTTGACGGGACACACACTTGTGGGCTGACTGTGGCTTAAACACCTATGATAGCTCCCTCGCTCTCTCTCTCTCTCTCTCCCTCTACCCCACCCACATACCTGTTTTACAATCTTTGCCAATTTCAGAATTAATTTTC
Source organism: Pholidichthys leucotaenia (assembly GCA_020510985.1). Taxonomy (NCBI): domain Eukaryota; kingdom Metazoa; phylum Chordata; class Actinopteri; order Cichliformes; family Pholidichthyidae; genus Pholidichthys; species Pholidichthys leucotaenia. The sequence goes on along the minus strand of CM035838.1, from coordinate 363,131,054 downwards.
ATGCCATAATAAATCATAATCAACGACAGATATGACTGCCTGCACACTGCACTCCTAAGTATTGAACACAACATTTTTCTCATTAAACATATTTCTGATGGAGTCATTGACCTGAGATTTTCACCAGATATCAGTAACAACCCAAGTAATCCATACATACAAAGAAAAAAAAATATATATATAAAACTGAAGTCATGTTTCTGGTCTTGGCATTAAATGGACAGTCCTACTTTACAGAGTGAGAGGTTTGAAGTTTAAATAATTTTGTGAGCAAAGATCAGGACAAAAAAAAATCAAGAAATTTAGGCACAAAATGACTGCTACATCCTATGTTTAAAGGAAAGCACCATGAAGTAAATGACAAGTGAGATACTGGTCCAAAAATAAAATAACTTGATCTGCCTGACAAACTATTCAGAAACATAAATTAGTAAACCCTGCATTACTGTAAAGTAAAACTAACCTACAGTTAAAAAAAATGTACATCATATTGTATTTAATACCACATGATGTTAAAGATGAACAGGACTTTCATGAAAACAAATGTATTAAAAAAAAGACCAACAAAATGTGTAAAAAGTTGCAAAGTTTGTTTTTGTATTCTTTAAAAAATATATATATTGAAGAAAAAATACTTTTAAAATTTTTATGGGTTCTAGTATCTCACTGGGCTGCGACAGTTTGAGACTAGTTGGAGACCAACATTCTCGAGGGAGTTTCCAAAATGTCTCCAAACATTCTCTGCAGTTCTCCTTTTCTTCTCCTGAGTTGCAGAGTCTCTTGTTCGTCTCACAGGAATTTTGAACATGTTCAAAAAATGTGTGCTACAGCTTTTCTCTCAAAATAGTCTCAAAGTCATCACAGGTGTCTCAAACCGATCGCAACCTCGTCTCAAACCCTACTCAATTTAGAATCCGAGAGTCCGAAACTGGGAGAAAAGTTAGACCCCAACCTACTGCAAAGTTATCTATGAAACTAAATTGTGACTGACTGGAGACAAGCACCTGCAGCAGTTGTGACTGATCACAGAGGTGAAAAGGCTGGCAGCAGGTGTTTATTATTACACTAAATCATTGCCCGGAGGCACCCGCCACCCCTTCACTTTTTGAATAATACCCATGTTCAGTTCAAGCGGCAGTTCAAGCAGACAAGCCCAGACTTCCCTCTCCCCAGCCACCTGCTCCAGCTCTTCAGAGAGGATACCAAAGCGTTCTCAGACCAGCTGGGAGACATAGTCTCTCCACCAAGTCCTGGGTCTGCCCCGGGGTCTCCTCCCAGTGGGACGTGCCCGAAACACCTCAAGTGGGAGGCGTCCAGGAGGCATCCTAATCAGATGCCCATACCACCTCAACTGACTCCTTTCAATGTGGAGGAGCAGCGGTTCTACTCTGAGCCTCTCCCGGATGACTGAGCTCCTCACCCTATCTCTAAGGGTGAGTCCAGCAATCCTACGGAGAAAGCTCATTTCAGCCGCTTGTATCCGCAATCTTGCTCTTTCGGTCATTACCCAAAGCTCGTGACGATAGGTGAGAGTAGGAACGTAGATTGACTGGTAAATCGACAGCTTTGCCTTAGAACTCAGTTCCCTCTTCACCACAACAGGCCGGTACAACGTCCGCATCACTGCAGATGCTGCTCCAATCCGTCTGTCAATCTATTGCTCCATTCTCTCCTCACTCGTGAATAAGACCCCAAGATACTTAAACTCCTCCACTTGGGGCAGGAGCCTGTCCCCAACCCGGAGAGGACAATCCACCTTTTTCCGGCTGAAGACCATGGACTCGGACTTGGAGGTGCTGAGTCTCATCCCACCCGCTTCACACTCAGCGGCAAACCATCCCAGCAAGAGCTGTAGGTCATTGCTGGATGAAGCCAACAGGACAACATCATCTGCAGACAACAGAGATGAGATCCTGTGGTCACCAAGCATGACACCCTCTGTTCCCTGGCTGCGCCTAGAAATCCTGTACCTAAAAATTATGAACAGGATCGGTGACAAAGGGCAGCCCTGGCGGAGTCCAACTCTCACTGGGAATGAGTCCGACCGAGTGTTGGCAATACGAACCAAACTCTCACAACGGTCGTACAGAGACTGAATAGCTCATAACAACAAGCCCGATACCCCATACTCCCGAAGCACCACCCACAAAAAACCACGAGGGACGCGGTCAAATGCCTTCTCCAAGTCCACAAAACACATGTAAACTGGTTGGGCAAACTCCCACGAACCCTCGAGAATTCTCAAGAGGGTAAAGAGCTGGTCCGATGTGCCACGGCCAGGACGAAAACCACATTGCTCCTCCTGAATCCGAGGTTCGACCAACGGCCGGACTCTCCTCTCCAGTACCTTGGCATAGATCTTCCCACGGAGGCTGAGGAGTGTGATCCCTCTAAAGTTGGAGCACACCTTCCAGTCCCCTTTTTCGAAAAGAGGAACCACCACCCCGGTTTGCCATGCCAAAGGCACTGCCCCCGACCTCGACGCAATGTTGCAGAGGCGTGTCAACCATGACAGCCCAACAACATCAAGGGCCTTGAGGTACTCAGGGCAAATCTCGTCCACCCCTGGGGCCCGGCCACCAAGGAGATTTTTAACCACCTTGGCGACCTCAGCCCCTGTGATAGGCGAGTCATCCCCCTCGTCCACAATCCCTGCTTCCTCTGTGGAAGGCGTATCAGTGGGACTGAGGAGATCCTCTGCTTGAACTGCTGCCTCCGCGACCCGGACCTCCGGAAAAGTGGTAGAAGATGGATGGATGGACCCATGTTCAGTCTATCCACCATCATGTTGTTTATATATCTGCTTGTCATTTACTGATCTTGTGAAAATGTAGAGTTGCTATTGTGAGATTCTTTGCCAGCCATAAGTTTGGGGGATCAGGTTAATTCCTGTTCTTTTTCCTGTATTGGAGCTGGAGTGAGAAAGTGGTTATACGATATCGTTATTCTATTGTTTGCTGTGGTTCCCAGGCATGTGTATGAATTTGACATCAGATGATAAAATGATTACTGGAATGGAGAGACGACTTGTGTTTATGTAATGTAATGTAATGTACTTTATTTATATAGCCCTTTAAAACAACCCATAGGTGACCAAAGTGCTTTACAAAAAATAAACAGCATTAAAAACACACAGAGCATTAAAAACAAATAACATAAACAAAAACAACCTAAAAATAAAATAAAAACAAATGCCAAGACAAATATCACCACTACTGGGTATTAAAAGCCATCCTAAACAAATATGTCTTAAGTTCAGATTTAAAAAGGGTCAGGTCAGAGATAGCACGTATCTCTGACCTGACATTTATAAGATAGTGATTGCACAACTGGCATGGATAATTGTCCTGTGAGTGTTGGGCAGCCATTGTGGGACTGTCATGAAGGCAAAAAAAAAAAAAAAAAATTAAATTTTGTCTTGTGCATGTTGCGAGAATGTCCTGCAATACTTGCATAACATGTATGCAAACACACAGAGAACTCTGGCCAAAAATTCACTGGGAGTTTGTGCAACATTATTGCAACATTCGACAGACATACGAAAATGTGCCTTACGTTGCAAGTTCAGTATGATTCCAAGTGAAAATTGTTGCAAATTCTTGTATCTGTCACCTGTTTTTTTTTTTTTATCACCAACTAGTTGTGAGCTGTCTCAGCCCAGTGAGATATCCCAATAATCACAATATTTACTTGGATGCTGAGACTCCAGTCTATGCTCCAGTGGCCAGTAACATAGATATACGATTCACTAGATAGGATATGGCTAATATTTTCATGGCAAACGGAGGGAGAATTGAGACACAGCCACCATGAGGTGTTTAGGGGTGGAGCCCATACCCAAGGCACAGAGCGACTGTAAGCAGTGAAAGCTACAGTGGAGGGTGTGGTATATTGCATGTAATCAGAGTTACATGATTGACTCGGAATCAGCCAGTCTTGAAGGGGGCACACTTGTACCATCTCTGAGGAACTCTCCACATGGCTTGAGAGGAGCTATGAACCTTTGCTGTACACTGAACTGGTTAATTGTTGAATAAAAGTGTTAAGATACACTCGCTGTCCTTTCTGTTATTAACCACAAGACATGACATGGTACCAGGAGTGACAGAACTCGCCTTCCAGACAGCAGTTCAAGCTTATGAACAAGTGTGACGGTGAAAGGAGCCGACCTCAGAGTAAAGCTAAGTAAAGCTAACTGCTAGCACAACTATAAGATGGATCAATTAAGGCCTCCTTCTCCACTCAAGCTGACAGGTAATGTGGAAGAGCAATGGAAGCGGTTTAAACAGCGTTTCAGCCTGTACATTACAGCAATTGGAGCAGCTGACAAGAGCGGTGAGCAGAAAGTTGCACTATTCCTGACAGTAGCTGGCTCAGATGCTGTCGATGTTTTCAGTAGCCTTCAGCTAACAGCAGACCAACAAGCTGACTATAATAAAGTACTGGAGGAGTTTGAGAAATTCTGCACGCCAAAGAGAAATGAAATCTATGAACAATATATCTTTCACAGTAGATGCCAGCTGAATCAGAGACAATAGAAGAGTTTATAATGGACCTTAAACTCAAAAGTCAATCGTGCAACTTCAGACAGTTGACAGATTCGTTAATCAGAGACCGCATAATTATTGGAGTTAGAGACAAGAGCCTTCGAGAGCGACTTCTGAGTGAAGGTGACTTAATACTGGAGAGAGCAATCCAAATATGTCAAGCTAAAGAGGCTACACAGAGTCGAATTAAAACGATGGACAGCGATAAAGCAAACAACAGACTACAGCGTGGAGGCAGTTGAGAGGGGAAAAGTGAAAACAGAGAGAAGAAGGCCAAGGCAGAGCAAAGGTGGCAGAGAGCCGCGCACCAGCAACAGGGAGCCACGCAGATGTGACAGCTGTGGAGGACAGCACCCACCATGCCAGTGTCCAGCTTATGGGAAAGAGTGTCATGCCTGTGGATGAAGGAACCACTTTGCACGGGCATGCAAGCAAGCCAAGCAGAGAGGGGCGATCCACAGCATAGAGGATGACAATTGTGGCAGCACCGAAACAGGAGATCTCTTTATAGGTACTGTGGGAGCTGAGACATGTGATGAAGACTGGACAGCAAACTATGAGGTAAATGGTACACAGATCCAGTTCAAGCTTGACATGGGAGCACAAGTGAACATTATTCCAGAGACTGACTTACAGCGCCTTAAGATAAAACCTGTGGTGAATGAGAAACAAATTATAAGACTGAAATCATACAGTGGAGAACAGATTCCCACTGTTGGCACATGTACATTGTCAGTGCATGTTAATGATGAATCACATGAGATACCATTTGTGATTGTAAAAGGTAACAAAATACCGATTTTGGGTCTGAAGACATGTAATATGTTAGGACTAGTTAAAAGAGTGCAGGTTGTCTGTGAAAAGAAGACAGAGCCTCAGATTGAAAAAGAGTTTCCAGATGTGTTTCAAGGCATTGGTAAGCTAAATGTAAAACACAAAATAACATTGGAGGAGCCAAATCATCCAGTTATTCATGCTCCAAGACCTGTACCATTGGCATTCAGGGACAAATTAAAAGCAGAGCTACAGAGACTAGAAGCTCTAGACATAATCTGTAAAGTAGAACAACCTACTAAATGGGTGCACTCACTAGTCATAGTGGAAAAAAAGAATGGGTCTCTTAGACTATGCATTGATCCAAAGCAGCTGAACAAGTATGTGAAAAGAGAACATTTTCAGCTACCAACCAGAAATGAGCTACTCAGTGACATAGCAGGAGCCAAGTATTTCTCCAAACTTGATGCATCAGCGGGATTTTGGCAGATACCCCTAGACGAAGAGAGTACTGCACTTTGCACTTTTAACACACCTTTTGGCAGGTACTCCTTTAAAAGGCTACCTTTTGGGTTAACATCAGCACCAGAAATATTTCATTGAACAGTACAGCAGATTTTTGACAAAGTGCCAGGCACAAAAATGTACATTGACGACATATTAGTTTGGGGCAAAACTGTTGAAGAGTGCAACATTAGGTTAAAACAAGCTCTTGAGGCAGCCAGAGTGAACGGACTGAAGCTAAACGCAGACAAATGTGAATTCAGAAAAACAGAAATAACTTTTCTAGGAGAGAAACTGTCCTGCACTGGTGTAGAGATTGATCAGAGCAAAGTAGCGGCTATCAATAACATGCCACCACCAACTGATAAAAAGGGAGTTCAAAGATTTCTTGGTATGGTTAACTATGTAGGCAAGTTTGTACCTAACCTGGCAACACACACTACTCAGCTTAGGAGCTTACTTTGTGACACAACTGAATGGAGCTGGGATGCTAACCACCAAAAGGAATTTGATGATCTCAAAACACTGATCACGCAAGTTCCAGTCTTGAGATTCTATGATGACAAGAGAAAAACAAAAATTTCAGCAGGTGCTTCTAAAGCAGGCATAGGAGCAGTATTGTTGCAGCAATATGGCAGCAGATGGAGACCAGTTGCTTGTGCACCACGGGCACTAACAACATCAGAGTGTAATTATGCTCAGATCGAAAAGGAAGCATTAGCACTATCCTATGCATGTGAAAAGTTTCACTATCTGATTTATGGCAGAACATTGTGGGCAGAGACTGACCACAAACCTTTGGTGACTATTGCAAAAAAGGGCTTAGCCAGCACACCACCAAGAGTGCAGAGAATTTTTCTCAAATTACAGAAATGTGATTTGCACCTTGAATATAGACCTGGTAAAGAACTTCTTGTTGCAGATCCACTTTCCAGAGCTGTAGACAGCACTGAGAACTCGCAAGAGCGTGAGCACGATGATATGATTCATGTGAACCTGATCAGAAAATCATGCCCAGTGTCAGATGAAATGTGGACCATCATAGGAAGAGTGACGGCTAAAGATGAAACACTGACTGAAGTAATCAGAGCCATCTCCAAAGGATACAACTCATGGTCTATTCCTTCTCCTTATGGACACTTTAGAGATGAGCTATCAGTTGTTGATGAAGTACTGTTTAAGGGCTCAAGAATCGTAGTACCTCAAATATTACGGGAAAACATGCTGATCAAGATACATGAAGGTCATTTAGGCATGGAGAAATGTAAAAGGAGGGCAAAAGCAGTCCTTTATTGGCCTAACATGAATGCCAACATTGAAAGAAAGGTCAGGGCCTGTGAAACGTGTCAAAAATACCAGACGAGACAGATTAAAGAGCCAATGTGGGTGGATGAGACAGATGCAGCAAATCCATGGCAGAAAGTTGGCATTGATCTATTCACACTGGGGGGCAAGAACTATGTTCTCATAGTGGATTATTATTCACACTATCCTGAAATGACTTTACTGAAGGACACTACAGCTGAAACTGTGATCCCTCACATCAAGTCAATTTTTGCACGGCATGGCATACCTGATGTGGTGAGATCTGATACTGGTCCACAATTCAGTAGTGCTGAATTCAGTGGATTCTCAAAACATTATGGGTTCAGACACATCACCTCAAGCCCTGTGTATTCACAATCTAATGGACTGGTGGAAAATGGTGGAAAAATTGTCAAGCGTCTTGTTAAAAAAGCAATTGACTCACAAACTGATCCCTATTTGGCATTGCTGAACTACAGAGCCACGCCTCTGAAAAATGGGCTATCACCTTCAGAGTTGCTGTTTAATAGAAAACTCAGAACAAGACTACCATCACTGTTAGAAATGGAAAAGAACAGCAGACTCATTCAGACAAAAGGAAGGGAGAAACAGGTGCAGAAAAGGTACTATGACACAGGTTCAAGACAGTTATCTACACTTAAATGCCATGATAGAGTAAAGATGCATGATGGGAAATATTGGAACATAGAGGCAAGAGTCCTGAAAACTGTAGTGCCAAGATCTTATGAGGTACAGACATCTGAGGGAGTACCTGTACCTGAACCTGAGAAAACAAACACTCAGGACAAAGACAACTCAGATTCTACTCCTTGTCAGAATGATGAACAGCTTGTAAGTGCTCAAGATAATCCACAAGGAACAGTCATTAGAAGGTCTAACAGAGCTATCAAACCACCACAAAGGTTAATAGAGGAAATGTAAATATCAAGGGTGTTAATGTAAAGAACCACTAGAGTTTGTCAGAAATGATGTTTATTAGACTTCACATAGTTCTGAATAATAGAGAAGTTATTGATTCTAAAATGTATTACAATTGTTGCTAGTTGTTATACAGCAAGGATGAAAGAAAAAAAAAACAAGCTTGTGTACAAGTGTGGAAAAATTGCTGAACATACTGTATGATGTAATGTAAGTGAGTTTATGGAATCTACATCTTGAGAAGGGGGATGTGGTATATTGCATGTAATCAGAGTTACATGACTGACTCAGTATCAGCCAGTCTTGAAGGGGGCACACTTGTACCACCTCTGAGGAACTCTCCATGTGGCTTGAGAGGAGCCATGAACTGAGGAGCTGTACACTGAGCTGGTTAATTGTTGAATAAAAGTGTTAAGATACACTCGCTGTCCTTTCTATTATTAACCACAAGACATGACAGAGGGGTCAGTCCTCTCATAGCTCTGTGTACTAACTTTCCTTTCTCCATTTGATTATGCCAAGCAACAAGCTAGAAGGCAGAAAGTTCCATTTTTGTGGTCTTTGGTGTGAAGCGGCTGGGGCATGAACCCACAACCTCCTGGCTGTGGAGATGCTCTACCACTAAGACAAGACTTCAGTCTCATGATGTAAGAAAAGAAAAAGAGGCATATAGTTGCCTAATGGTTAGGGTGATATCACTAGAACATGTTGCTCTTTGCCACCCTTTAAAATATCTGAAAAAGTAGTAATGGTAAATGGGATTCACTTATACAGCACTTTTTTCATCTCTGTGTAATATATTAAGAAAGGCATTTTATTGTGAAGTGCAGTGTGGTGACATGCACTTCCCGTCACGTCACGTCACTGCCCTATATAAGGGAGGCGTGACCATCTTGTGGTCTTGTTGACCGGTGCCCTTCGCCAGGTGCCTGCCGTGTAACCGTCATACCAGTTACACCAATAAAGCTGTGTTCGCCAAGTCCATCTTGCTTCATCCTTCACCCAGGTATTTCGATACATAACAATTGGCGATCGAGTATTAACTCATGGAGGCGTGTATCACACCACTTCATTCCTTTCTTGAACATCCAGGCAAGCCACTGGTGCTTTGGCCCAGGTGGTTTGAGGCCTTGCAAACCTACATCACTGCGGTGGACCTCAGTAAGCTTGACAAGCTAAGGGCGCATGTGCTTCTTGTTCATAACCTGGGTACCGAGTGTCGGATTCCTTTAAAGACGTCATGGAGCTGCTAGCTAACCACTTCCACACCCCGAATAGCGTGACTGTCCGGAGGATTCGTTTTTGGCAACGACATCAGCGGGTAGGTGAACCTATTCACCAGTTTGTCGCTGACTTGAGGCAGCTAGCTAGCGAGTGTCGTTTTGGGCCATTTGGATGGAATGGTACTTGACCAGCTTGCTGAGCACACGTGCAGCGCAGCATTGCGAGCTAGGCTACTCACACCACCAAATGACTTAACATTAGCCGGAGCTGTCGCGCTAGCTCTTCAACTGGAGGCCACAGACAAGCTAGCTTCAGAGCTAACCTGGCACCAGTCACAGCGGCTGTTGGAGCCACCTGTCACAGCAAATGTTGTGGACTCAGAAAGCGAGAATAGCTTGGATGACGACATTACGGAAACCAATGCTGCCAGCCGAAGGTCTGCCCGGGGAAATCCCCTGTGCAAGGGTTGTGGGTCTGCAATGCACCAAAATAAGGTGAAGGACTGCCCGGCAAGGGGAAAACGTTGGAACAGATGTGGATGCTTGAACCATTATAATAATAATAATAATGCATTAGATTTATATAGCGCTTTATCATAGACACTCAAAGACACTTTACAAGTAGATACATTATTCACTCACTCCAGACAGACGATGGTAGTGGCAAGCTACTACTGTAGCCACAGCTGCCCTGGGGCAGGCTGACGGAAACGTGGCTGCCAATCCGCGCCAACAGCCTCTCCGGCCACCACTGGACATTTATACACATTCATACCCAGTGTTATGGACACTGGAGGCAAGGTGAGTAAAGTGTCTTGCCCAGGGACACAACGGCAGGATATCTGGGGAGAGCGAGATTCGAACCGCCAACCATCCGGTTATTGGACAACCCGCTCTACCTCCTGAGCCACTGCCGTCCCATGTTATGCTGTTAGCATGTCCCATGTTATGCTAGAGTGTGCCGTGTGTCTGAACCGGAGACCCCGCGGAAGAAATCACTCCGCCCACCCCGACAACCATCCATTCAGTGAACTCCAGCTCAAACGGGTACACGTACTACACAGTGGAGTTGGACGGCGTGGAGGTGCCACTTTTGCCCAACACGGGGGCAGAGGGGTCGTTGCTGAATTGGGCCACGGTAAGGAAGTTTTTCCCCCACTACAGGATTAAAGGTAACCCAGCACCATTGTATGGTTATGGAGGTGACAGGCTGTGCATGGTTGGGACTTTGGCGTTAACGGTCCGGTACAAGTCTGCGAAGATGTTTGACTTCATGTTTCATGTGACAGCGCAAGGTGATAACATCGTGGGCTATGATTTGTTTTACGGACTGGGTTTCGCCATAAAAGACGATGCCGGGAACAACTGGTCGGGTTGTGGCCGCTGAAACCCTCCGGTTCCGGTGGCTAAAGAGAACGTTGTATGGGATGAAGAGCTAACAGACACCATGGTGGTCAAGCACGACCAGTTTTACTCAGCTTCAGCGCAGGAGGGCCTCAGTGCTGGCGCTCGGGGCATGGTGGAGGGGGGTACCGAATGTGGTGGTGAGGCGCTTGTGTCAGCGAGTGACACCAATGAGCTAGCCCCAGAGGCCTCTGGAGCTTGGCCACAGGGAGATGGAGGGTCTGCAGCTACGATGGTGACTGCTATGATGGTTTTAGAAGAGGACGGGGCCAGACCGACGAGCATGGCGTTACCGCGTGCTCAGCAGCACCACGTCAGGCCGAGCCAGGCCTCGCTGAGGGTTTTGGACTTGGTTCGGGTTTGGGGTGAAGAACGTCCACGGCGAAGATGGGCCACGCGACAACCAGCAAAACATCGAGGGTGTCTGTGCATAGTGGCAAAGCTGGGTGCAGCATACTTCTGGTTGTCCGACGGCTCATCGAGGCACACCAATCAGCTTTGGCATATCCAGAAAGATGCTCTGGGTGACGAGGCTGGATGGGAGTCTGTGTCGGTGGTGAAGGAGTTGGGCTCCATCATCCAGATGATCAGCCATCATCCCAGGGGTTTGCTGCTTCCAGGGGCACGCTTGCTGAGGGGCTGCTCTGGGCCCCCCATACCAGTTCTGCCTCTCCCACCCAAGTGACTGTGCTGTAAAAATGGTTGTTTATAGTTCTTATATTTTGTATGCATGTGATGGTATGGGGTTACTTTGAGTGTTTGTATTTTAGTTTAGGAGCACGGCAAGTAATTTTAGTTTGATGAAGGACTTTTCTTTAAATATTGGTGGCAGAATAATCCACCATGCCATGCGGGCTGTGTGGCTGTCCACCTGCCAGCCCTATTTTAGATTGTTTTGAGTGAATGTGTTAAGCCAATTTAGTACATCAGTTTTCATTATTTTAGTGTGTGATTCGGCTCACAAACTGGGGGGGGGGGGCAATTGTGTGTGAGGTTTTGGATTTTTCTAAGGGGGGGAGGAAATGTGGTATACTCATAAAGGCACTCACTTTATTGTGAAGTGCAGTGTGCACTGCCCTATAGAAGGGAGGGGCGACCATCTTGTGGTCTTTTTGACCGGTGCCCTTCGCCAGGTACCTGCCATGTAACCGCCATACCAGTTACACCAATAAAGCTGTGTTCGCCAAGTCCATCTTGCCTCATCCTTCACCCAGGTATTTCCTGGTATTTCCATACATAACACTCTGGATGACTAAAATGCTTTCCAGATCCGACTGTCAACCCACTCAAACACACATTCACCCACTGATGGTGGAGGAGCTGCCATGCAAGGCGCTGGCCTGACACACCAAGAGGAACTCCGGGTTCAGTGTCTTGCTCAAGGACACTTCAACATGCAGACGGCAGAGAGAGCAGGATTTGAACCACTGAACCACCGGTCAGAGGTTCACCACACTATACCGCCCCCCCCCCCAAAAAACCCCAAAACCTAATATTACCATATCACCATAAACTCAACCAACTCAACCTTTTTCCACAGGAGAAGTGATAATGATATATTTTTTACACGTATTTTAAATATCACAACTATAGCTTGTACCAAAAGCCAGTTTAGAAAGCCTGGGATCAGTCCGCCAAGGTCTCCGCCTTTGACCGACACCTAATCCACATAGCACCGGACCCTCATGATCCCTCCTGCAGGTGGTGAGCCCACTGGAGGGCGGACCCATGTAACTCCAAAGTTACATGGCGGACAAGTCATGTAACTTGTCCGCAACAAGTCAAGTTACATGACAAGTCATGTAACTTGACTTGTTATATGACTGTACAAGTTGCGGACAAGTTACAAGTCATGTAACTTGTCTGCAACAAGTCAAGTTAAGTCATATAACTTGACTTGTTACAGTCATGTAACAAGTCAAGTTACATGACTTGTTGACTTGGGTCAACAAGTCAACAAGTCATGTAACTTCCAACAATTATGACTTGTTGACACGCCTCTGCAACATTGCGTGGAGGTCAGGGACAGTGCCTTTGGCATGGCAAACCGGGGTGGTGGTTCCTCTCTTCAAAAAAGGGGACCAGAGGGTGTGGTCCAACTTTAGAGGGATCACACTCCTCAGCCTCCGTGGGAAGATCTATGCCAAGGTACTGGAGAGGAGAGTACGGCCGTTGTTCGAACCTCGGATTCAGGAGGAGCAATGTGGTTTTCGTCCTGGCCGTGGCACATTGGACCAGTTCTTTACCCTCTCGAGAATTTTCGAGGGTTCGTGGGAGTTTGCCCAACCAGTTTACATGTGTTTTGTGGACTTGGAGAAGGCATTCAACCGCGTCCCTCGTGTTTTTTTGTGGGGGGTGCTTCGGGAGTATGGGGTATCGGGCTTGTTGTTATGAGCTATTCGGTCTCTGTACGGCTGTTGTGAGAGTTTGGTTCGTATTGCCAACACTTGGTCGGATTCATTCCCAGCGAGATTTGGACTCCACCAGGGCTGCCCTTTGTCACTGATCCTGTTCATAATTTTTAAGGACAGGATTTCTAGGCACAGCCAGGGAACGGAGGGTGTCATGCTTGGTGACCACAGGATCTCATCTCTGTTGTTTGCAGATGATGTTGTCCTGTTGACTTCATCCAGCAATCACTTACAGTTCTTGCTGGGACGGTTTGCCACTGAGCGCAAAGCAGCTGGGATGAGAATCAGCACCTCAAAGTCCGAGTCCATGGTCCTCAGCCGGCAAAAGGTGGATTGTCCTCTCCGGGTTGGGGACAGGCTCCTGCCCCAAGTGGAGGAGTTTAAGTATCTTGGGGTCTTATTCACGGGTGAGGGGAGAATGGAACGAGAGATTGACAGATGGATCGGAGCAGCATCTGCAGCGATGCGGACGTTGTACCCGTCTGTTGTGGTGAAGAGGGAGCTGAGTTCTAAGGCAAAGCTGTAGATTTACCAGTCAATCTACATTCTTACGCTCACCTATGGTCACGAGCTTTGGGTAATGACCGAAAGAACAAGATCGCAGATACAAGCGGCTGAAATGAGCTTTCTCCATAGGATTGCTGGACTCACCCTCAGAGATAGGGTGAGGAGCTCAGTCATCCGGGAGAGGCTCAGAGTAGAACCGCTGCTCCTCCACATTGAAAGGAGCCAGTGAGGTGGTATGGGCATCTGATCATGATGCCTCCTGGACGCCTCCCACTTGAGGTGTTTTGGGCACGTCTCACTGGGAGGAGACCCCGGGGCAGACCCAGGACTCGCTGGAGAGACGATGTCTCCCAGCTGGTCTGGGAACATCTTGGTATCCTCTCTGAAGGCCTGGAGCAGGTGGCTGGGGAAAGGGAAGTCTGGGCTTCTCTGCTTGAACTGCTGCCTCCGCGACCCGGACCTCCAGAAAAGCGGTAGAAGATGGATGGATGGATGGACAATTATGACTTCATTTAATATTAAATGGTGAGATAACTTCCAAAGACAAGTTACTATATATTTATAGAATAGAATAGAATAGAATAGAATAGAATAGAATAGAATAGAATAGAATAGAATAGAATAGGCTTTATTGTCATTGCACAGTTGTGCAGCACAACAAAATTGTGGGTGCTCCACCAGGCTACTGCGCAATAAAGTAAGAGGGAAGGATCTGAAAAAACACGGTTACAGAATACACGATTAAACATATGCCTGCAATAAAAATAAAAATAGCCCACAGGTATATACGGATGGAACTATGTGCGTAAGAGTGTGGAGCACAGAACACACGATTGAATAAAATGTCCCAAGGATTATGGAAAATATACATAGGTATGGTAGTGGTTTCACGGATGGGTCAATGTACATGAAAGTGCAGAGTGCAAAGACGGGTGTGGGGTGTGTTATTGTGATAATTAAAAAGGTCCTCAGTTCTGTGCATATGAGCGTTTGGAGGGAGGGTGGTGGGCCTCTGACTCTTTGTAGTTCGGATGGCCCAGGGGAAGAAACTGTCACTCTGGAGGTGTGAGACCTGGTTGATCGGAACCATCGTCCAGAGGGGAGCAGGTCAAACAGGTGGTGGTCGGGATGTGAGGGGTCTCCTGTGATGGCCTTGATCTTTCTGAGACAGGAGGATCTGGAGATGTCCTCCAGGGAGGGCAGAGGGCCACCAATGATTTTTTGGGCGGTGTTGATGACCGTCTGCACAGCCTTCCTATTTTCGGCTGTGGAGCCAGCGTACCACACACCCATAGGTAGACAGTAGGTGAGCACGCTCTCCATTGAGCAGCGGTAGAAGGCCAGCAGCAGCTTCTGGTCCAGGTTGTTCTCCCTCAGGACATGGAAGAAGTGCAGCAGCTGCTGGGCTTTCTTCACCAGAGCCTTGGTGTTGACAGTCCAGGAGAGGTCAGAGGAGATGTGGGTGCACAGGAACCTGAAGGTGGGGACGGCTTCCACGCGGTCGCCATATATGGGGTGGGGGGGCTGTCTGTTCTTCCTGAAGTCCAGTATGAGTTCTTTGGTTTTTTTTGGGATATTCAGTTTTAAGTTGTTTGCTTGGCACCACAGCAGCAGATTCTCTACCTCCGCCCTGTATGCCTTCTCATCGTCATCGCTGATGAACCCAACCAAGGTGGTATCGTCCATGTACTTCACGATGATGGTGGTTGGGTGGGTTGGAATACAGTCAAAGGTGTATAGGGAGTTAAAATAGTGGGCTTTGCACTCAGCCCTGGGGGGAGCCAGTGCTGAGAGACAGTGTGGAGGAGTGGTGGGGGCCAAGTCTGACTGTTTGTGGGCGGTTGGTGGGAATTTTTTTTTTATCCAGGAGCAGGTGGGGAGGGGGGATCTGGAGGAGGTACAGTTTACTGATCAGGATGTCCTGGATGATGGAGCATTCTCACGTAGCTCCTTGGGTTCTTTAGGTGGTTCAGTGCTCTGGGGAGTGTGGTGGCGATGGAATCTTCTGTAGACCGGTTCTCCCTGTAGGCGAACTGGTGGGGTTCAAGAAGGGGGGAAGACAGTCCCTGATGTGCTGGGACACCAGTCGCTCAAAACACTTCATGACAACAACCATGAGTGCTATGGGTCTGTAGTCATTAAGGCTATCAATTGCGGACTTTTGGGGGATGATGGTGGAGGCCTTGAGACAGGAGGGGACGGTGGCGTACGTCAGGCAGAGGTTGAACAGCTTGGTGAGGATCTCTGCCAGCTGGTCTGCACATGCTTTGACCACCGCTCCTGGGATGCCGTCAGGACCAGCAGCTCTGCGGGGGTTCACTGCTCTCAGATGCCTCCTCACCTCATGCACCTGTAGAGAGAGAGGGGAGGGGGGGACGGGTTGGGGGGGAGGCGTGCTCAAACTGGGCAAAGAAGCTGTTAAGCTCCTCTGCCAGAGTGAGGCTGCTGTCGATGTTGGGGGGCACTCGCCTCTCTAGTTGGTGAGGGCCTGGATGCCTCTTCACATCTGTTGAGGGTTGTTGCCTGTGAGGAAGCCCTCCGCCTTCATCCTGTAGACATTCTTTGCGAGTTTGTAGGCAGGTAATAGAAGCAAGGAGAGATGGTCTGATTGTCCAAGGTGAGGGAGGGGTGGCTCTGTAGGCATGCTTAATGTTGCTGTAAACATGATCCAGTGTTCTTTCCCCTCTTGTGGGACACTTAACATGTTGGTGGAATTTGGGGAGTACAGTTTTTAAGCATGCTTTGTTAAAATCCCCTGCAATAATCTGGACTGCATCGGGGTGGGGCAGCGCGGTGGTGGAGTGGTTAGCACTGCGGTAGCACTGCAACTCACCCTTGGCCAGGGGATCCTGGGTTCGATCCCAGCCCCCAACCAACTGTGATCTGTGTGGAGTTTGTGTGTTCTCCCCGTGTCTGCGTGGGTTTACTCCGGGATTTCTCCGGTTTCCTCCCACATGCCAAAAACATGCAAGTTAGGTTAATTGGCATCAAAACTGGGGATTCTAAATTGTCCTTAGGTATGACTGTGAGAGTGAATGGTTGTCTGTCTCTCTGTGTTGGCCCTGCGATGGACTGGCGATCTGTCCAGGGTGTACCCTGCCTCTCGCCCAAAGACGCTGGGATAGGCTCCAGCACACGCCCCCCCACCCCCCCCACCCCGCGACCCAAAAAGGATTAAGCGTTAGAAGATGAATGAATGAATGCATCGGGGTGATCTTTCTGTTGCCTGCTAATGATGTGCTGGAGATGGCATTATATGTTGCACTTCATAAAAAATTATCGGGCTTTATTTCTTTCATTCTTGCATTTTAAAAAGGCCAGAAGGAGGTAAACTGTTCAGTTAGATTTGTTTGTCTGTTAGCAGGATTACTCAAAAACTACTGGACAGATTTTGATCAAACTTTCACCAGAGGTAGCCCTGGGCCAAGTATGAAACCAAAAGTTGCAAATTTAAGAATTTATGAAAGTGATCAGTTGAAGTTGCAACTTTATTTTTGAAAAAGTTGAGAATTTATCACAAAAGTTTAAAAATTGATAAGAAATAAGTCATAAATACAACAAAAAAACAAACCAGGTCCATGTAAAAAAAACTTCACATATTTAGGAAAGTCTACAGAGAGTACAAGGGGAAAAAGTTTCCAAAAATGACATTAAAAGTAATGAGTAAAAACAGCAACTTTATGGAGAAAAAAAAGTTAATTTACGGGGGAAAAAATAGGGAAAAAGAAACGTATGTTTATGCATGTAAATGCGGTTTTATGAATGAAAATGAACCTGTAACCAAGTGGCACCAATCCTCGGGGTAGGAGCATTGTACAAAATTATCCACACCTGTGGATGCACACGCTATATATCCCCTGCATCCACTCACTCTTCCTCTTTCTGATGACTGGGAGGAGCCTGCCTTCACTGACAAAGGACAATGAATGGTTACAGGTTCACTTTCATTCATAAAACCGCGTTTACATGCGTAAACATATGTTTTATTTCATTTCAGTGAACCTGTAACCAAGTGACACCTGTATATCAAATGAGTCCTGAGGCAAAATGGGTGAGGGCGTCACCAACAGGTTGAAGGAGCACAATGCACAACACAGTCAGTTGAGTTTGGCTCCTTTACTGTGCTACCTAAGTACATACAAGTTAAGCCGGTTTCTACAGGAAACCAGAACTGAAACAAACCCCTCTGAGCACGAAGCACACATGCCGGCTCACATAAGGGAGACTAAGATGCAACTTAAGAACCTGTTGCGATCCCCAGAACAGATGAGTTGATTCCTTTATCGTACTCAACTGGATACCTACAAGTTAAGCCGGTTCCCACAGGTAACCGGAGCTGAAACAACTATCTTTGGGCACAAGGCATACATGCCAGCTCACATGAGGGAGATTAAGATACAACTTAAGAATCTGCTGCGACCCCCCAGACAGATGAGTTCGACTCCTTATTGCACTTATATGGATACCTACAAGTCAAACTGGTTCCTCCAGGCAACCGGAGATGAACAAAATCCATTCCGAGCACAAGGCACACCTGCTGGCTCAACAAGAGAAAACTAAGATAAGATAAGATAAGCCTTTATTAGTCCCACAATGGGGAAATTCCAGGATTGCAACAGCACAGGGATAGCAACACTCAGAGCAACAATCAGAAGACAAGAAAAAACAAGAGCAGCTAGTATACATATGTACATATTACTATAAATATATATATAGACACACAGTGCGGAGCATTGTGGTTGGTGGATGTGCAGCAGAAAGTCTAAGCTCTCTCTCTCCGCGGATGCGGCAAGCCAGCTGGATGTCTTTGGGCATGATGGTGACCCTCTTGGCGTGGATGGCGCACAGGTTGGTGTCCTCGAAGAGACCCACCAGGTAGCCTCGCTGGCCTCCTGCAGAGCCATGACGGTGGAGCTCTGGAAGCGCAGGTCGGTCTTGAAGTCCTGAGCGATCTCCCTCACCAGGCGCTGGAAGGGCAGCTTACGGATGAGCAGCTCCGTGGATTTCTGGTAGCGACGGATCTCTCTCAGAGCCACGGTACCGGGCCTGTAACGGTGAGGCTTCTTCACTCCGCCGGTGGCCGGAGCGCTTTTCCGAGCAGCCTTGGTGACCAGCTGCTTCTGGGGGCTTTTCCTCCAGTAGATTTACGGGCGGTCTGCTTGGTTCTTGCCATCGCTCTTTATTATTCTGTCTTATATTTCTTGCACGCCGCCTAAACTCCAGCCCGGCACCCGCGTCGTTTTCGCTTCAGTTCCCTGGTATGTCGAGTTTCTCCGTTAGCACCGGGTGGCGGTTGAGTGCTAGCTAGCTCTTCCCTGCTGTATCGTCTCCTGCTGTAGACAGTGGCTCCGTCTGCCGACTTGGGAGACCTTTGGGGCGATCTGTGTGTCCGTGATATATATAGAGTGAAAGGTGTGCCTGATCAGAAAGTTATCACCGGATCAGAAAGAAGAAGGAAGATAAAAAGACTCAGAATTGAGCCGCTGTTGCAAAAGGCAGCCAACTCGTGTGGCGCCGGAACCGGAAGATACAACTAAGAATCTGTTGCAACCCCCAGAACAGATGAGGGGATGACTGATGAGGCCAGATTGAGCTTCTAGAAATGGGTGAACGTTGAGGAAGAAGCCCAGCCAGCGGCTGCGCATATATCCTCCGGGGTGCACCCATGAACAACGCCCACCTAGTGGCCATTCCAAGAGTCGAGTGAGCCACCAGCCTATCGAGTGGTCCCGCTCCAACCTGTACATATATGAAGCAATCAGGTCAACCATCCAATAAGACAGGCACTGCTTAGGAATAGGCCTGCCCATTGTAGATCCCCTAGAGAACACAAAAAATTTGTCTGAAGAATGGTAAATGGTAAATGGCATTCACTTATATAGCGCTTTTATTCTTATCTCTTTTTTTGTAATTTTCTCTTTATTGACATTCTTTAGAAAGTAGGTTTAAGCCATCATTTCATTTGATAATTACATTTGAATGTCCCTTTTTTTTCTTTTAAATGAAAAAGAAATAAGAAAGAAAAAAAATTAAAAAAAGGGAGGGTCAACATAAACATCTGCATATAGGGAGTAAGTGTTGATGTTCACACACTTGTATATATATTAGCAAAGTCTGCTATATCAGTTCTGCAAATTGGAAGTCCGGCCTGAGTGGTGTTACATATTTAGTCCATTTTTCCCATTGTGACATAAACAAATCCTTTTTGTAATTGACATAAGCTGTTATTTTCTCCATCTTATAAATATCCATTGTAATGTCCATCCACAAATCAAGAGATGGATTCTCCTGTGAAAGCCATTTTTTGTAATTGCCTTTCTGCTTGCAATCAGTAGAATACATAATAAATATTTGTCCCTCTTGGACCAATCTGCGGGCACAAGCCCAAAGAATAGAGTTTTGCTTTCCAGTGGTAACTGACATCCAAAATTATCTTGTATAGCTTTATGAATTTCCTTCCAGTAATTTTGAATAACATGACAGAGCCAAAATATATGATAATGATTTGCATTTGTACTACCAGATTTTCTCCACCAAGTTGGGGAGTTCCCTTTGTACTGAGCCTTCTGGGAAGGCGTGATAAAGTATCTGATTAGGCTTTTCCAGCCAAACTCCCTCCAGCTCGGTGAACTACTGCATTTCCATTGATTTGACCATATTAATGTCCATTCCTCTTCCTATATTTCTATTCCTCCTTCTTTTTCCCATTTTGTTTTAACATATACAGTTGAGTGTCTTTTCACGTTTATAAGACCTTTATATAAGATAAGATAAGATAAGCCTTTATTAGTCCCACAACGGGGAAATTCCAGGATTGCAACAGCACAGGGATAGCAACACTCAGAGCAACAATCAGAAGGCAAGAAAAAAAAAACAAGCAAGCAAGAGCAGCTAATATACATATGTACATATTACTATAAAATATATATATACACACACACAGACACACAGTGCAGATAAACCTGAAATATAAATATAAACCTGAAATTAAGCTTTTATCTTTATTTGAGTTATATGCCCTTTTAAATAAATTTAGGAATGGTTTACATGATTCTGCTATACATTTTAACCTGTTATTTGTTAAGTGTCTCATCTGCAAGTAGCGATAGAAGTCTTGTGATTCCAACTGATACTTCCCTTTAAGTGTGTCAAAACTAAGTAGTGTGTCATCTTTCATTATCTTACATATGACTGTTATCCCTCTGTTTGCCCAAACTTTAAATCTTGTGTCTGACTTATTTGGAGTGAAATGTGAGCCATATGCGCACCACTTTAAAATTACTATGTTCTCTTCTAGATTATATTTTGATACTACTTTTCTCCAAATTTTAAGAGTCCACTTAACTCATGGATTTTCTATGTTCTTGATAATGTCTTGTAGGTTACCATCAGCTATTATCGCTTGTATAGGAGTGGGGCTCATTCCCTCTTCAATACTCTTCCACTGGGCAGTATATGAAGGATTACGCCAGCAAATTATGGGTCTAAGTTGTGCTGCCCAATAATAGTCTCTCAGGGAAGGAAGGCCCCACCCCCTTTTTGTTTTGACAATTGTAGAGTTTTAAATTGGATTCTAGGTTTCTTACCTTGCCATATGTACCTGGACAGCATTTTGTCCCATTCATTAAATTGTTTTTCACTTATCTCTATTGGCAAAATTTGAAATAAATATAATAATTTGGGGGAGTATATTCATTTTAATTGAATCAATTCTTGAATTATGTTTAAATATGGAATTAGGTTCCATCTTGCAATGTCCTCTTTGATTTTTCTTTGGGTTGGTGAATAATTGCATTCTAGTAGTTCAGAGAGGTTTTTTGGTATTATGACTCCCAAGTACTTTAAGAATTCTGTTTGCCAAGCCAATTGAAAATTATTTTTAATTTCTTCTGGTGGATTATAATTATATTTAAGCAATTGTGTTTTACTTATGTTAATTTTGTATCCTGATAATTGACCAAAATAGTTGAATGATTCCATAAGTTTAGGTAGGGAATCTGTTGGTTGCCCCAGGTACTGATCAAAATATCATCTGCGTAGCAGGCCAATTTATGCTCCGTCCCATTTATATGAATGCCTTGTATTCCTTTGTTCTGTCTAATATACTGGACCAATGGTTCCAGATATAATGCAAATAATAATGGTGAACATGCACAACCCTGTCTAGACCCTCTTTCTAGGTTAAAGCTATTTGACAAACAGCCGTTAACTTTGATTCCTGCAGTGGGTTTATTATATAATGCCTGTATTATTTTGATCATTTTTTTCATGTAAGCCAAATCTGTATAAAACTTGATTAAGAAAACTCCAGTCCACAGAATCAAAGGCCTTTTCTGCATCAATACTGATTACCATTGCTACGATATTATTTCTTTGTATATGATTGATGATGTGGAGAGTTCGGCGTATATTATCTTGTGTTTGACGCTCTCGGATAAAGCCTGTCTGATCATTGTGTATCAAATGTGATATGGATTTTTCTAATCTTCTAGCCATGATGGCAGTGAACAGCCTGTAATCAATATTAAGAACTGATATTGGCCTATAGGATCCACATTCTAATTTATCCTTGTTACCTCCGCCAGGCCAAAAGGCCAGGAGGAGGTAATGTTTTTGCCGGGGTTTGTCTGTGTGTTTGTCTGTGTGTTTGTCTGTCTGTCTGTTTGTCTGTTGGTTAGCAAGATAACTCAAAAACTTTTGGACGGATTTCAATGAAACTTTCAGGCGTTGTTGGAAATGGTACAAGGAAGAACTGATTAAATTTTGGGGATGATCCGCATCACCGTCTGCATACAGGAATTTTTTAAAGCATTTTTCCACACTGTGACATATGGCCATTTTCAACATGTGCGCAGGCGCAATGGAGGGCGCTGGGCGTCGTGTCTGACCAACACAAACTCCGCCTTCTTCAACGTTTTAGCCACAAAAGCATGCGGAAAACACTGCTGGCCTGGGCCCCCCAGCGTGCCTGTGGCAGCCATAGGCGCTGCGCACATTGCGCTGGTCGTCGTGTCTGACCAACACAAACTCCGCGTTCTTCAACGTTTTAGGCACAAAAGCACACGGAAAACACTGCTGGCCTGGGCCCGCCAGCGTCCCTGTTTTTGCGCCACGCTGCAAAACCTGACACGGCCACCTGTCCGCCGCCCGATTATTTGCCACAAATTCCCCGCCCAGCTATAGGCGCTGCGTAAAAACGACCTCTCTGCCGGGGAAGACTCTAAATTCTGTTTTGCCGCGGAGCGCAACCCCAATATAATATAAAACCCACGGCAACCTATCTAACCAATCTGCATCCGTCAGTGGAGGAGATGGACACACCAACACTTCAGTTTATTACCTCCGCCAAGGAGGCAATGCTTTTACTACCGTAAAACGGGGCTATAAGGGACTGCGGGGTAATATGGGACACTTTTCTAAATGTAATTCTGCTTTTTTAATTTTGCTTCCGCCTAGATTTGATGAAGGATTCATGGATATTTGACAATAACAACACAACTCAGCGTCCTGCTCAAAATAAAAAAAGCAGAATTACATTTAAAACATTTCCCAGAAAAGTGTCCCTTATTAACCCGCCGTCCCTTATAGCCCCGTTTTACACTACTGAACCACTAATCCTATCACTATCACATTGATTGTCATTCATTAATTGTCTGTTTATTGCACTGACCATGTCAAATAAACAAATAATCATTGTGAATCCAATTGCTAGTCATATCTTTTCATGCTCAGGGAATCTGAAAACGTACACACAAACACTGTATGGGGGGAACTGTGCCGCTTGGCAGAGGTCTGCGCTCTCCGAGTGCTTTTCTAGTTTTCTTTTGGTATAGCAGAAATTATTGCTTCATTCCAACTAGGTGGTATTTGTGCCTTCATTAAAACCCAGTTGAATGTGGATAGTATCACCGGCATCAGTTCTTCTTTAAGCTCCTTACTCTGCAGTGTACCCATCTGATCCTGGTGATTTGTTTAGTTTAAGTTTACTTATTGCTAATTGTAATTCCTTTTCTGTGATGTCCTCGATCATTATTTTACTTTGTTCCTCGTTTAATACTGGTAAATCCAAACAGTCCAAAAAAGAGTTTATGTCAGTAGTACTACATGTTGTGGTTTTAGAGTACAAAGTCTTATAAAAATACTTCAAAGGCCCCCTGAATTTCATTTAATTTACTTTTTATCATTTTAGTATTTGGATCTTTAATTTTATGAATTGTGTTCTGTGCTATTTTCTTTTTAAGTTTCCAAGCTAAAACATTCATTGATTTTGATCCACTTTCATAATATCTCTGTTTAAGGAACATTTTTTCTTAACTTCATTAGTAGTCAAATCATTACTTTCATTCCTATTTTTTTTTTTATTTCCTCCAATTTATCCTGATCCATTGTTATTTTATGTTTTTTCTCTAATTCTTTTAATTTATTTTGGAGTTCCTCTAGTTTTTTGTTTCTCATTTTCTTCTTATAGGAGGATATTGCTATAATTTT
Source organism: Pholidichthys leucotaenia (assembly GCA_020510985.1). Classification (NCBI taxonomy): domain Eukaryota; kingdom Metazoa; phylum Chordata; class Actinopteri; order Cichliformes; family Pholidichthyidae; genus Pholidichthys; species Pholidichthys leucotaenia. The sequence continues at coordinate 363,106,952 of CM035838.1, read as the reverse complement.
CCCTCTTAGAACAGCCTTTAATGCATCCCATAGAATTGGAGGGGACACAGTACCATTATCATTATTCTCTAGATAAAAAAGTATCTCTTTTTTTACTTGCTCTTTAAAATGTGAATCATTAAGCAGGCTTGAATTTAGCTTACAATTTATAATTTTTGGTTGTAGTTGAAGATCTACAGATAGGTATATAGGCGCATGATCACTTAAGTCTATTGTCCCAATTTCACAGATATTTATTTTTTCTTTGTCTTTTCCAAATGTCATAAAATAATCTATTCTTGTGTATAGTGAGTGAGGTGAGGAATAATAAGAGTAATCTCTTCTGACTGGATGTAGGTCTCTCCAAATATCAGTTAGACCCACCTCTTCAAATAGTGTATTAATTTTCTTAATTAAAGGTAGTTTGTCAGATGCTTTACCATTGGAGATATCCAGATTTGGCTGTAAATGTATATTGAGGTCTCCTCCACAAATTAGAAGGCCTACTGTCTCAGTTGTTATTATGTCAATGATTCTCCTGAAGAAGGGAAAATCACTTACAGGAGGTGCATATATATTTAGCAACGTAACTGAATTTGCCTCTATCTTTCCCCTTACTAAAATAAAACGGCCCTCCTTATCACTTATCTCAAATTCTTTTTCAAAATGTAATTTATCTGAAAGAAGAATAGCAACTCCTCTCCTTCGTCCCACTTTATATGATGAAAAAAACCCAAAACATTAGTAAAGCCCATTCTTTTTAATTTGTCATGTTCCTCATTGCCCAAATGAGTTTACTGTAAATATATTATATGTGCGTGTCCTTTCTTCATTTTGCTTAAGATTCTGCTATGTTTAATTGGGTTCAACAGACCGTTAACATTGAAAGAGATAATTTTTATCTTACTACTAATCATTTTCGATTGTTCTGATATCCGTTCCGGCGCCACACGAGTCGGCTGCCTTTTGCAACAGCGGCTCAATTCTGAGTCTTTTTATCTTCCTTCTTCTTTCTGATCCGGTGATAACTTTCTGATCCGGCACACCTTTCACTCTATATATATCACGGACACACAGATCGCCCCAAAGGTCTCCCGAGTCGGCGGACGGAGCCACTGTTTACAGCAGGAGACGATACAGCAGGGAAGAGCTAGCTAGCACTCATCCGCCACCCAGTGCTAACGGAGAAACTCGACATACCGGGGAACTGAAGCGAAAACGATGCGGGTGCCGGGCTAGAGTTTAGGCGACGTGCAAGAAATATAAGACAGAATAATAAAGAGCGATGGCAAGAACCAAGCAGACCGCCCGTATACTGGAGGAAAAGCCCCCCAGGAAGCAGCTGGCCACCAAGGCTGCTCGGAAAAGCGCTCCGGCCACCGGCGGAGTGAAGAAGCCTCACCGTTACAGGCCCGGTACCGTGGCTCTGAGAGAGATCCGTCGCTGCCAGAAATCCACGGAGCTGCTCATCCGTAAGCTGCCCTTCCAGCGCCTGGTGAGGGAGATCGCTCAGGTCTTCAAGACTGACCTGTGCTTCCAGAGCTCCGCCGTCATGGCTCTGCAGGAGGCCAGCGAGGCCTACCTGGTGGGTCTCTTCGAGGACACCAACCTGTGCGCCATCCACGCCAAGAGGGTCACCATCATGCCCAAAGACATCCAGCTGGCCCGCCGCATCCACGGAGAGAGAGCTTAGACTTTCTGCTGCACATCCACCAACCACAATGCTCCGCACTGTGTGCCTCTCTGTCTCTCTCTCTCTCTATATATATAGTAATATGTACATATGTATACTAGCTGCTCTTGTTTTTTCTTGCCTTCTGATTGTTGCTCTGAGTGTTGCTATCCCTGTGCTGTTGCAATCCTGGAATTTCCCCATTGTGGGACTAATAAAGGCTTATCTTATCTTATCTTATCTTATCTTATCATTAACATAGTAGAACCTATATATATATAAAACAGAACTCTCCCTACGTGTACAAAAACATGTACAATAAAGCTGCCCAAACCTGCAACAAAAAAACTCCAAACAAAAACTCATCCAACAAAAAAAAAAAAAATAAAATAGAAATATAAACAACTAAACTATTGACTTCCATCTGTGGGGTCTTAGATATGACCCTAATTTGGCCCCTATACTTAGGGAACCTTGAAGGAGAGCCTCTCTCATATATTTGTGAAAGAGGGCCTTCTTCTGCCAATTGGCCAATGTCCATCTTCATACAGCACAGGAAAAACATCTGACTATGAAAACTCTATATTGCCAAGCTGTATGTTTGTTTTTGCGAGGGATTTTAATCTATTCTTACATAGATTATTCATAGTTTATTTTCTGTCCTGGCAGTTTATTATAAATAGTAAGCTCACCATCCATATTTCCATTCAGTCTCAGTTCTCAATCTGTCTGCGTTGCTCTCAGAGTCATTCTTGCTCTTGTCGTCTGAATACTTGTAATTTTTCCTTGAAGTCCCAGGTGCGTTCTCCAGTCGCTCGACCTCTCGTCCTCCTTTCTGTGTGCCATGCTAGCTGCTGGATCTGTTCCAGGAGAGTCTCCGGGCATCTGACGACAGTCACCAGGAATCCTCTCTTCTCCATATCAGCGGTCGCCTCCTCAGCCGAGTCATATAACATGGTTCCATCTGAATAAAAAACTCTCATTTTCGCTGGGAAAGGGGTTTGAAATCAAATTTTCTTCTCTTTAAGTACCAACTTTATTTCAGCGTACTCCCTCCACCTCTTCATAATCTCAGGTGCATAGTCATGGTCCAAACTAACCTTCTTCCCAAGGTATTCAAATCCACGTTTCTTCCAGGTCAGTTTCAGAGTTTCTTCTTTTATCCTGGAACTGGCCATTTTGATGACAATTGATCGTGGAGGTGCATTTGGTGGAGGTTTCGGCGTCAGTACGCGATGCGCTCTTTCTACTTGTAGTTCCGCGGGGTTGGAAAATTCCAGATTCTCCGTTAATAAGCTTTCCACAAAAGCGATCATTGATGGAGAATCATCTTCCGACTCCTCTTTCACTCCATATAGTCTGATATTATCTCTCCGGGATCGTCCCTCAAGATCCGTGAGCTTAACCTCTGTTTGAATATGGAGTTTGAGCATCTCAGCCAGGGCCTCCTCATTAGTCTGTAATCGAGTTTCTGCTTCCATAATCCTTTCTTCCGCTTCTTCTAGTCTCTTGTTTGTTTTATTCATTTCTTCTTTAATAGCTACCAGCTGGACTTTATTATCTTTTCTGAAATCACGCAGTTCTTTCAATATCAAGTCCAAACTCGCGCTGCTAGCTTGTTCTGACACACCTGTTGGCATGTCATTATCCTCCATGGCATTGTCAGCGGTTGAGATCTGCTCATCTCTGTCTTCCTCGTGTAATTCGCGCTGTATTGATTTTTTTTAATATTTTTTAGTTTTGGCATCTTGAAGCCCTTACTCACCATGTAATAAAATTTTTTAGAAATTCGTGTTTCTTTAGGCAATTTATAACCTAAATGCTGGGAGCACGTTTCCCTGTGTTGCCTCCTCCTACCCTACCATACCCAGAAGTCCCCTTTATTCTCATCTCTTGATGACCAAAGTGCTTTACAGATACTGCTATCCACGCATTCACACACACATTCACACACTGATGGCGGCATGCTACCTAACATGGCACTTCCAGACCCATCAGGAGCAATTAGGGGTGAAGTGTCTTGCCCAGGGACACAACGGCAGGATATCCGGGGAGAGCAGGATTCGAACCGCCAACCATGTGGTTATTGGATGACCTGCTCTACCTCCTGAGCCACTGCCACCCCCCCAGAACAGATCTTGTACGGTCAACATAAAGCTTAAGGGCCACACTGGGCACAACTATGAAGCCTCTCAGCCTCTGAAGAGATGTGCGAGGTGGGTAGAAGGCCTCAAGCACAAGAAGGTGGGAAACAACCCATTAGCCAGCACCCTGGGCTGAAAGCTAGATTGGGCTGCAGGTGAACCACCTGATCACCATCAAACCTAAGGCATGCTGCATCCACAGAGAGCGCATTCAGTTCACCAACCCTCTTGACTGAGACAATTGCCAAGAGAAAAACCATCTTCCACGAGAGCAGACAAAGGTCAGCACTGGGGAGTGGCTCAGAAAGAGGTAAGCATAGAGCCCTGTCTGGACTGTCTGGGGATCCCAAGTGGGCAGCAACAGACGCCGAGATGGATGGCTCCATTCCACCCCTCTCAAAACTGCTTAGCCAAGGGAAGCACCCCATGAGATAAGCCATCACATTTCTCATGGACAGTTGACACTGCCGCCAGGTAGCCTCTGATAGTCGACTCTGCCCAGCCTAGGGCAAAGAGATACTGAAGGTAAGACAAGATGACAGAGATGTGACATGACAAGGGATCCTTCCCCTTGGTCCGACACCAGTTCAAACACTCTCCACTTTACACTGCATCGCAACTGGGTAGATGAGGCCCATGAAGCCTGCATGGTGTCTATAACCTCCTTCTCCAAGCCCAGTTTCCACAATTGCTCCTGTCCACGGGCCATACATGAGACCTCAGGAGCTGGAAATTCGGATGCCAACTCCCGCTCTGTGCCTGTGAGAGTATATCCCGTCTGGTTGGGAGAGGCCAAGGACGGCCCCCCCAACATCTCGTGGACCTATGCCATCCACGGTATTGTGGCAAATTCGGGCCATCAAAATTACTTGAACAGACAGTAGTCTCACCTCTGCGAGGAGAGCTGGCAGAAGAGGCAGTAGTGGAAATGCAAACAGTTCACTGGAGGCCAGGCACGGTCAGAGCAACTGTTGCTAATAGACTTGGCAAACTCGAGCCCACACGAGCAAATTGCACACCCTTGCATGGAGAGGGGAACCCCAGTTCATCCTACTGGTTGATGTACGACACCACAGCTGTGCTGTCCATCCGTACCAGAATTTTTCTGCCCTAAATGGCTGGAAGAAAAAGCCCCAGAGCCAAAGGCACCGCTCCCATCTTGGGATGGTTCATATGCCACGACTGCTGTGCTGGAGGCTCAGTGCCTCCGAACAACCTGCCCTCCCAGACTGCACCCCAGCCTGCTTGAGAGGTGTCAGTTATAATGGTCACCCTGCAGCCCTCTTGGTCCAGCAGAACAACATCCTGGACTGCCAATGAGTGTCTCAACCACCTGAGAACCATGAGGCTCCTTCGGAAGAACTAGCCTTCTCCTTTTGTGTCTGGGCAAAACCACCTTCTGAAGTGCAAACCACCACTGAAGGGGACGAGCATGTAAAAGACCCAGTGGCACCACCTGGGCAACTGCAGTAAAGAGACCTAAGATCCTCTGGCACTGCTGCACTGAGACAGACCTCTGCGAGATGCAGTTCCTGATACATTCCCTGATAGTATGCCTTCTCTTTGGAGTCAGGGATGCCCTCATGGCAACTGAATCCAAGGTGAACCCTAAGTACTCGACAACCCTGATTGGAACCAGGCAACCCTCACCACATTCCAATGCAACCTGAATGCCACCAAGTGAGCCAATATGGTCTCCATATTGCTCCCTGCTATAGCTTGTGACGGCGCACAAACCAGCCAATCGTCCAGATAATTGAACTCGACCGCTCCTCTGCCGCAGTGGACAAGTGCAGCGTCCCTGCACCTAGCAAATGTCAGAGAACAGGGACAGGCCGAAAGGCAGGATGTCGTAACCGAAAGCTGTCCTGAAGGAACCCTGAGGAACTTCCTGTGGCCGAATTTATGGGAACACTGAATCAGCATCGTGCAGGGTCCATTGCTATGAACCAATTGCCTGGCCCTATGGCCTGAATAATGTCCTCAGTCTGAGCACCGGACAAGGGAGCACCCTGAGAACCTTGCTTAACCGTCTCAGGTCCAAAATTAGACGGATACCCCTGGTTTGTTTAGTTAGTTAATTCCCTCCCACAGTATGTGGGACACCATATGGTGTATAGGGTGGCGCTTATCCCATTCCTCTGACCTTGGGCCACACAGCTGCTGCAAGTAGTGAAACTACAGTGGGAGAGGTCAGTCCTCCAGTAGCTCTGTGTGTCATGCACTAATCCGCTTGGGGACAAGGAATAGGCAGTGTAACAACCTCGCCTTTCTTCTCCTGGAGACAGAGACCGTGTCATGCTCTCTCCCAGCAGGGCAGAGACCTCACTGCCCAGAACTGCGGAAGAAAGTCCTCCTTACTTCTGCTTCCAAACCCCTTGAAGTTAGGGAAAAAAGAACTCAATTGTAGGCGGTATCCACACACCAGTGTATCGATTACCCATGGACCTGAAACGCACCGACGCCAACTCATGAGGTGCGCAACGGAGAAAGTTGATTTCAGGGGAAGTGTACCATCAGAGACGCTGGTGGGACTTGCTAGAACCATTGCCTACATGCTCCTGAGAGCACGGACGTGAGTGCTGAAAAACCCGCACCCACTGCTGAGGGGCCCTCTGCTTCACATGACCCAAGCTCTGAAAGGAACCTGGCTCTGTACACAAAGCCGTTGTGGGTTCTCACACCCCTCAAGAGGTTTCCGGAGACTTGACCTGGGTAGTCGTGGCCAGAGAAAGGACTGCGTGTACAGTCTCACCTTCTGCACCCCGTCCGACACCGCCTCTGCTGTGGACCCTGTCCATATCCGCCAATCCAGACTGGCTCAGCCACGCATGCCGCCAGCCCTGGTCAGCTGGCCAAGGAACTTCCAAGAGCTGTAGCTTGAAAGCTAGCCCCTTAAAACACAGTGTCCACAATCCTTACTAACTCTGGTAGGAGGTCAGTTCCGCTTCTGACTCCAGGTCCCTTATCAGACCTTCTAAATACACTAAAAAGAAGTGTAATAACATATGCCAGCCTAGAGGCCATAGCCACAGGCTGGTAGGTGCTAGCCATTAACCCATCAGTGACACAACATTTGTCGTTAGGGTGGCATATAAACTTACTGCCTGTGGGATGAGAGGGCTCACCTACAATGCACCATTGAAGCCTTGCTCTGCAGCACTACTCAGAGCACTGAGCCCAGAGTGAGGAGCAGCAGCCTCCCTTGAACGAGCCCACAACTTCTGCAGACAACCCACGAAGCCAAGATAAGATAAGATAAGATAAGATAAGCCTTTATTAGTTCCACAATGGGGAAATTCCAGGATTGCAACAGCACAGGGATAGCAACACTCAGAGCAACAATCAGAAGGCAAGAAAAAACAACATCTAGTAAACATATGTCCATATTACTATAAATGCATATATATAGACACACAGTGCAGAGCATTATGGTTGGTTGGTGAATGTGCAGCAGAAAGTCTAAGCTCTCTCTCCACGGATGCGGCGGGCCAGCTGGAAGTCTTTGGGCATGATGGTGACCCCCTTAGAGAAGAAGAGACCACCAGGTGGGCCTCGCTGGTCTCCTGCAGAGCCATGACGGCGAAGCTCAGGAAACGCAGGACAGTCTTGAAGTCCTGAGCGATCTCCCTCACCAGGCGCTGGACAGGCAGCTTACGGATGAGCAGCTCCGTGGATTTCTGGTAGCGACGGATCTCTCTCAGAGCCACGGGCCTGTGACGGCGAGGCCTCTTCACTCTGCCGGTGGCCGGAGCGCCTCTCCGAGCAGCCCTGGTGGCTAGCTGTCTCCTGGGGGGCTTCTTCCTCCAGTAGATTTTACGGGCGGTCTGCTTGGTTCTTGCCATCGCTCTTTATTATTCTGTCTTATATTTCTTGCACGCCGCCTAAACTCCAGCCCGGCACCCGCGTCGTTTTCGCTACAGCTCCCGGTATGTCAAGTTTCCCATTAGCACCGGGCAGCGGCCAAGTGCTAGCTAGCACTAGCTCCTCCCCGCTGTAACGTCTCCCGCTGCAAACCGTGGCTCCGTCCGCCGACCCGGGAGACCCCCGGGGCGATCCGTGCGTCCGTGATATATATACAGAGTGAAAGGTGTAGAAAGAAGAAGGAAGATAAAAAAAAAAAAAAAAAAAAAAAAGGCTGTTACAACGGGCAACCTACTCATGTGGCGCCACCGGTCCGGCGGAACCGGAGGCTTAACTGGCAAGAAAACCTGCCTGCGGGCTGCAGGACCCCTGTCCAAAGCCGAAGCCCTAGGAGGAGAAGATGGAGGAGGAGGCCCAGCAGCTGATGCTGCTCCAGAGAACAGTGCCCTGACAGACACCTCATAGGCTCAGGAGGGTCCTTCTCAACCGGATGGTCACTGTCTTCTTCATCCTCAGAGATATCCAGCCACCCATTGGAGCCACAGCCTGAGCAGATGGTCTTACCAAGAGGCCATAAGGGACACTGCATCAGGATATGGTGCTGGGGCACATACAGGAGCCTGAGCGGCATACCCAAAAGGCGATGTTGATTTGCCGCCATATGCCAATGATCTTATGCACTGATTTGCCGCCATATGTTCAGTGGTCCTATGTATTGATTTGCTGCTATATGTTCAGTGGTCTTATGCATTTCCTCCATTTGCCTCTGCATGAAGTCCACCCGTGGGTCGTGCAATTGGTTTTCTTCAATCCGCTTCTGCTTCCTGCTGGCCTTCCTTGTTCCACCTGGAGCAGCAAAGGCTGGAGGAATAGAGCCCTGGGTTGGTGCATACCAGTGTCTGGGCTATTTCCTCCTCCTTCACTCCCACAGAAGCTATTACTCCTCCAGGAGAACAATAGGATAGAAAACAAGACAGTTATTCTCATTGTTATTATTATTATTATTATTATTGTCATCATAAACAGGCCAAAGGGCTGTTCCATGAGGTACAACCGTTCTAGTCATAAGACAAATATTAGATTTGTTTCCACCTGGATGCAGTACCACTCCCCCACAAAAGGTGGCGAGAGTGCACCAAGCACAGGAGTGCTCAATACCAAGAGAACGAAGACATCCATCCATCCATGTTCTTCCACTTAATCCTTTTTGGGTCGCGGGGGGGCTGGAGCCTATCCCAGCATCTTTGGGCGAGAGGCAGGGTACACCCTGGACAGATCGCCAGTCCATCGCAGGGCCACCACAGAGAGACAGACAACCATTCACTCTCACAGTCATACCTAAGGACAATTTAGAATCCCCAGTTTGATGCCAATTAACCTAACTTGCATGTTTTTGGCATGTGAGAGGAAACCGGAGAAATCCCAGAGTAAACCTATGCAGACATGGCAAGAACATGCAAACTCCACACAGATCACTGTTGGTCGGGGGCTGGGATCGAACCCAGGATCCCCCGGCCAAGGGTGAGTTGCTGTGCTGCCACAGTGCGAACCACTCCTCCACCGCGCTGCCCACAAAGAAGACGTCTCCTTCCTTATTTTTTTTTTAAGACGATGACTGTCAGTCGAGAAAAAGAAGCAATACAGAATTAACGGCAAATTATATCATGCTGTGAACTGTTAAATAATTCCTCCTTGACAAGGACACAAATATATTACATATCTGAAGCAGATAAACATATTGTGTGCTGTTAAGCTGTAAAAAAAACAGTTCTTCTGCCTGAAGAGAAGGCACAAAATACATCACAAACCTTAAGCAAGTAAGGGTAGACATACCTCACACCGCTAAACTTGTCAACAGTTCCAGCTAAAAAGACGGCAAGTGAATATTACATACCTCAGGTGGGCTCAAACCATGTATGCCACGGTATACAGCCGCTGCAAACCTTCTCTCATTCAGCAGAAAACCACAACAATTTTATGACACAGCTTTGGGGTACCCAGAGTAAGGAAGCCCAAACAGCACAAGCATAATGTCAAACAGAGGGTATAGCTCCAACCGGACCAGGAGGAAAGAAAGAGGAAGAGTGAGTGGATGCAGGGGATATATATAGGGTGTGCATCCACAGGTGTGGTAAATTTGGTATAATGCTCCTGCCCCAAGGATTGGTGTCACTTGGTTCCGAGTTCACTGAAATGAAATAAAACTGTCTTTGTTCATTCCTCAAGTACAAAATTACCATTATTATTATTCGTAGATTCTTTAGTAGAAGATTTCTGACTGTCACTCATGTAATTTTGGTAACTACTATTACTTATACTGGATGTTAACATGTATAACTGTTGTTAGCACATATGCCCCACAAGTTGGATGTCAGGTAGAAGAGAAAGAGAAATTCTGGAGTAAGTTGGATAAAGTGGTAGAAAGTATTCCCCAAGGGAAGAAAGTGGTGATTGGAGCGGACTTTAATGGGCATGTAGGTGAAGGGAGCAGAGGTGATGTGGAGGTTCTGGGTAGGTATGGTGTTAGGGAGAGAAATGTGGAAGGACAGATGGTGGTGGATTTTGCTAAAAGGATGGAAATGGCTGTAGTGAACACATTTTTCAAGGAGAGAGAGGATCATCAGGTGGCTTATAAGAGTGGAGGAAGGTACACACAGGTGGACTACATCTTATGCAGGAGAAATCTGAAAGTGATAGGAGAATGCAAGGTGGTAGCAGGGGAGAATGTAGCTAGACAGCATCGGATGGTAGTCTGTAGGATGACTGTGGAAAGCAAGAAGAGGAAGACTGTGAAAGCAGAGCCAAAGGTTAAGTGAGGGAAGTTACAGAAGGAAGAAGGTCCAACAAAGTTCAGCAAGGAGTTGATACAAGCTCTGGGTGGTAGGAACGAATTACCAGATGACTGGGAAAGTATAGCAAAAAGAAAGGTGCAGTATGTGGTGTATTCAGTGGACAGAGGAAAGAAGACAAGGAGTCTTGGTGGTGGAATGAGGAGTTTCAGGAAAGTATTCAAAAGCAAAGGTAAGCAAAGAAAAAGTGGAATAGTCATGGAGATAAAGAAAGTAGACAGGGGTATTTGGAAGCTATAGGCAGATGGCAATGAGAGAGGTGGCAAAGGCAAAAGAAAAAAGCATATAGTGAGTTGTATGAGAGGTTGGATGCTAAGGAAGGAGACAAGGACTTCTATCGATTGGCTAAACCGAGAGCTCAAGCTAGAAAAGATGTGCACCAAGTTAGGTTGATTAAGGACACAGATGTAATGTACTAATGGGTGATGAGAGTGTGTTGAGAAGATGGAAGAGTACTTTGAGGAGCTGATGAATGAAGAAAATGAGAGAGAGGAGGATGGATGAAGGAAAGATAGTAAACAAGGAAGTCCTGATGGAAGGAAGTCCTGATGCCCTCACTTCTACCTTGCTAATGCAAGGTAGAAGTGAGGGCATCTTTAAAGAGGATGAAGAATGGAAAGGCGGTTGGTCCAGATGATATACCTGTGGATGTATGGAGATGTTTAGGAGAGATGGCAGTGGACTTTTTAACCGGATTGTTTAACACAATCTTGCTACACTATGAAGATATGGGAAAGAGTTATTGAGGCCAGGTTAAGAGGAGAGGTGACAATCAGTGAGCAGCAGTACGGTTTCATGCCAAGAAAGAGTACTACAGATGCAATGTTTGCTTCAAGAGTGTTGATGGAGAAGTATAGAGAAGGTCAGAAGGAGTCGCACTGTGTCTTTGTGGATCTAGAGAAAGCATATGATAGGGTGCCAAGAGAGGAAGTGTGGTACTGTATGAGAAAGTCAGGAGTGGCAGAGAAGTATGTGAGGGTGGTGCAGGACTTGTATGAGGACAGCGAGGTGGTGAGGTGTGCTGTAGGAACGATGGATGGATTCAAGGTGGGGTGGGATTACATCAGGGATCAGCTCTGAGCCCCTTCTTGTTTGCCATGGTGATGGACAGGCTGACAGATGAGGTCAGGCAGGAGTCTCCATGGACCGTGATGTTTGTAAACAACATTGTGATCTGTTAGTGAGAGTAGGGAGCAAGTGGAAGAGAACCTGGAGAGGTGGAGGTATACTCTGGAGAGAAGAATGAAAGTCAGTAGAAGCAAGACAGAATACATGTGCGTGAAAGAGGGAGCCAGCTGTAACAGTAAAGATGCAAAGAGTAACCATAGTGAATGTGGATGAGTTTAAATTAGTGGTGTTGGACGATTAAAATTTTTAATCGTCATTAATATATATTTTGGAATGTTGAGTTCATTGTGATTAATAACTCGTTAATTGTGTATTTTTCCATTCAGATGCAGTGTTCCTTAAATTGGTAATTTTTCAAGTGTGTCATACTGTTATAAACATGGAAGTGGACAAATATGCTTGCTGTCTTCACCTGCAGGTTTATTAAACTTTTCAGCATATCCAAAATGACAAAAACTAGAATATTCTCCAGAAAATTCTCAAAAGTAGACTGCATGTGCAAACAACGGAATGCCAGGGCTCATTAGCGTCACTGCAACACTACTCAGCATCCAACCAGCCAGTAGACACAAATGGAGCTTGCTCTTTCTCCCATAGCAAATATTCACAACTTTTAAGCAGATCAACACAAAACTATGGACCTCGTGTGTCACAACAGACACAATTTCCCTTTTAGCAGAAAAGTTGCAAATATAAATAACTATCTTGCCCATGATGACACCCCAGAGTGCTGCAAAAATGGCGGGGGAGTGAATGGACATTATGAACACAGCTTGAGAATTTTTTTAGACTGGTACTCACCAACAGTTGGACCCAAGCTATGAGGATGAAAACAGGCGAATTTGTGTCCGTGTCAGCTGCTGGAGGTCAGCTACAACCTAGCATGTAGCTACGAACCAGCTAGCTAGCTTCCACAGAAGAACAACAACCCAACATCCAGGCGAAGTTTTGGCGGAGGCTGTAACAATTATCCAGGTGAGAGCTCCAACAGATAACGTTGTAAACTTAAACATGACAACACTTTGGGGATTTCCATGGCTGTAATCCAGCTTGTTTGACTTTGCAATGTCTGCATGGCGCGCACAGTGTCTGTGGCCAGAGCAGCTTTGGTAGGGAGAGCCGCTAGGCCAAAAAGTACTGGGTGCACTTTCTGCCATTAACTGCCATTAACCATCCATCCATCCATCTTCTACCTCTTCTCCGGAGATCCAGGTCATGGAGTCAGCAGTTCAAGCAGAGAAGCCCAGACTTCCCTCTCCCCAGCCACCTGCTCCAGCTCTTCAGAGAGGATACCAAGACATTCCCAGACCAGCTGGGAGACATAGTCTCTCCAGCGGGTCCTGGGTCTGCCCCGGGGTCTCCTCCCAGTGGGACATGCCCAAAACACCTCAAGTGGGAGGCATCCAGGAGGCATCCTGATCAGATGCCCATACCACCTCAACTGGCTCCTTTCAATGTGGAGGAGCAGTGGTTCTACTCTGAGCCTCTCCTGGTTGACTGAGCTCCTCACCCTATCTCTGAGGGTGAGTCCAGCAATCCTACGAAGAAAGCTCATTTCAGCCACTTGTATCCGTGATCTCGTTCTTTTAGTCAATACCCAAAGCTCATGACCATAGGTGAGGGTAGGAACGTAGATTGACTGGTAAATCGACAGCTTTGCCTTAGAACTAAGCTCCCTCTTCACCACAACAAACCGGTACAACGTCTGCATCGCTGCAGATGCTGCTCCGATCCGTCTGTCAATCTCTCGCTCCATTCTCCCCTCACTCGTGAATAAGACCCCAAGATACTTAAACTCCTCCACTTGGGGCAGGAGCTTGTCCCCAACCCGGAAAGGGCAATCCACCTTTTTCTGGCTGAGGACCATGGACTTGGGCTTGGAGGTACTGATTCTCATCCCAGCCGCTCCACACTCAGCGGCAAACCCTGGATGAAACCAGCAGGATAACATCATCTGCAAGCAATAGCGATGAGATCCTGTGGTCACTGAGCATGACACCCTCCGTTCCCTGGCTGCACCTAGAAATCCTGTACCTAAAACTTATGAACAGGATCGGTGGCAAAGGGCAGCCCTGGTGGAGTCCAGCTCTCACTGGGAATGAGTCCGACCAAGTGTTGGCAATACAAACCAAATTCACACAACGGTCGTACAGAGACCGAATAGCTTGTAACAACAAGCCCGATACACCATACTCCCGAAGCACTCCCCACAAAAAACTACGAGGGAAGTAGTTGAATGCCTTCTCCAAGGCCACAAAACATATGTAAACTGGTTGGGCAAACTCCCACAAACCCTCGAGGATTCTCGAGAGGGTAAAGAGCTGGTCCGATGTGCCATGGCCAGGACAAAAACCACATTGCTCCTCCTGAATCCGAGGTTTGACCAATGGCTGGAGTCTCCTCTCCAGTACCTTGGCATAGACCTTCCCAGGGAGGCTGAGGAGTGTGATCCCTCTAAAGTTGGGGCACACCCGCCGGTCCCCTTTTTTGAAGAGAAGAATCACCACCCCGGTTTGCCATGCCAAAGGCACTGCCCCCAACCTCCACGCAATGTTGCAGAGGCGTGTCAACTGTGACAGCCTTGCAACATCCAGGCCTTGAGGTACTCAGGGCGAATCTTGTCCACCCCTGGGGCCCGGCCACCAAAGAGATTTTTAACCACCTTGGCAACCTCAGCCCCTGTGATAGCTGAGTTGTCCCTTCATCCACAAGCCCTGCTTCCTCTGTGGAAGGTGTATCAGTGGGATTGAGGAGATCCTCGAAGTATTCCTTCCACCACCCGATGATATCCCCATTCAAAGTCACCAGCGCCTCATCCGCACCTTACACAGTGTGGACAGGGAGCTGCTTCTCCCTCCTGAGCCACTGGACAGTTTGCCAGAATCTCTTCGAGGCCAACCAAAAGTCTTGTTCCATGGCCTCACCAAACTCCTCCCATACCTGAGTTTTTGCTTCAGCAACCACCCAAGCTGCACTCTACTTGGCCTGCCAGTACACCTCAGCTTCTTCGGGAGTCCCACAAGCCATCCAAGCTTGATATGACTCCTTCTTCAGCTTAATGACCCCCCTCACCACCGGTGTCCACCACTTGGTTCGGGGTTTGCCACCACGGGATGCCCCGATGACCTTGCGGCCGCAGCTCTGGGCAGCCACTTCAACAATGGAGGTGGAGAACATGGCCCATTCAGACTCCATGTCTCCAGACTCCCTCGGAATGTGGTTGAATGTCATGATTCAACATGACAGCCTCTAAAGACAGCCCACGTGCACAATGCAGCCACAAAGGAACAATCAAAACCACAATACATGTTTCAAGATTTATTAAATTTCAAAAAGTCAGATGCACAGCTACGGAAAACGTCACTCGCCAGAGGAAATAACCTGTGGAAAGAGAACAAGAGCTGTGAGAGGAGGAATGGCGATAAGGAAAATGGGCGAGCAAAATTGCCACTTGTTTGAGGTAATAGGGAGAATCAGCAGGGACCCCAGCGGGGAAGAGCCGAACCAACAGGGTGAAGTTGATGGAGCTGGTGGTGCCTGACTGGGTGGAGTATGGTGGTAGTAGAGCGAGGATGATGGGGCAGGTGAGTCCCCAAAGACACATCCGCATGGTGGCAGCAACCTGGAAAAGAGAGAAGGAAACAGGTGAGTGCGGAAACTTCACCAATAGACAACAATATTTGCTTCTGTAGGATCTGCTAGGCAGTATACCCAGACGAGCCAACGTCAAAGCACTGAAGACCTGCTCCTTTTAAACACTGGCTGATGAGAGGCAGCAGGTGCGTTGATCACCTGAGGAGAAGCAAATGGGAAGGAGGGGGCGTGCACTCACCAACCATGACAGGGCCCCCCCTTCAAGGGACACCTCCTGGCGGTCCTTTAGGCATCTCCGGATGGGCTCGGTGGTAGGCCCGGAGCACCCCCTTGTCGAGGACGTGTTATCTGGGTATACAGGAGCGTTCCTCCAGGCCGTAGCCCTCCCAATGGACCAGGTACTGTGAGCTCCGGCCTCAATGACAAACATCCAGGATGCATTGAACAGTAAAGGCGGTGTGGCCTTCGATCATCCGGGGAGGAGGAGGCGGCTTCGGGGGAGGGCAGAGGGGGCTGACTGAGAGGAGCTTAATATGGGAGACGTGGAAAGTTGGGTGCACCCGCAGGGACCATGGGAGACTCAACTGGACCGTGACATCGTTAACCACTCTGGAGATGAGATAGGGTCCCAGGAAGCGGGGGGACAGCCTCTTGGATTCCATCTTCAATGGGACCTGGTCCGCCGCCAACCAGACCTGGTGCCCCACGGCGAACTTCGGAGCAGGGACTCGTTTCCTGTCGGCCATCAGGCGGTTGAGCTTGGATGAGCAGAAGAGAGCAGCATGGATGGACCTCCAGACATGTCGACTTCGGCGAGCATGGGCCCTCACAGATGGCACCATGACCTCCCTCTCAGCCATGAGCAATAAGAGAGGAGTGTACCCCAATGAGGCTTCAAAAAGGGGTAAGCCCCATAGCAGAAGAGATGGCTAAATTCAGAGCATACTCCACCCAGGTCAGGTGCGTGCTCCAGGAAGAGGGGTTCTCGGCCGCTACGCACCGGAGAGTGTCCTCCAAGGACTGGTTGGCGTGCTCGGCCTGCCCGTTGCTCTGAGGGTGGTTGCTGGAGGAGAGGCTGACAGTGGTCCCAACAGTCCGGCAGAAGCCGGAAACCTGGGACGTAAATTGGAGACCCCGGTCAGACACGATGTTGAGAGGGATGCCATGGAGACGGATGACGTGGCGGAGAGAAGGTCGGCAGTCTCCAACGCAGAGGGGAGCTTAGGGAGAGAAACCAAGTGAATAGCCTTCAAGAAGCGGTCAACGATGGTGAGGATGACCAGCTTCCCGTGGGAGAGGGGGAGTCTGGTAATAAAGTCCAAGGCCATGTGAGACCAAGGACGGCCTGGGATAGGCAGGGGATGGAGGAGTCCAGCAGGAAGGGAGGAATCGGACTTGCCCCAGACACAGATCTGACAGGCTTGCACATACTCCTGCACGTCCCGCCGCAGCGTGGGCCACCAGAATACCCGCGGAATAAGATTGGTGGTGTGAATGATTCTCAGGTGGCAGGCGAAGCAGCTGGTGTGGCCCCAGCGGATGACATCGCTTCGGAAGGAGGCAGGGATGTACAGGCGGTTCCGGGAGCACCCCACTGGTTTGGGCTCCCAAGACTGGGCCTGACAGACCTCCCACTCAATATCCCACATAAGGGCTCTGAGGATGCATGAAGAGGGGAGAATGGGCTGAGGATGGGATGGGGGTGCTACCTGCTTGGAATCAAACTGGCGCAATAGCGCGTCCAGTTTGGTATTCCGGGAACCAGGACGGTAGGTGATAGTAAAGTTGAACCTCTGAAAAAATAAGGCCCAACGAGCCTGCCTGGAATTAAGCCGGCAAGCCAACTGCAAATAATCTAAGTTCTTGTGGTCAGTCCACACGACAATGGGGTGAGTAGCCCCCTCTAGCCAATGTCTCCATTCCTCCAACGCCAACTTAATGGCGAGGAGCTCTCTGTCCCCTACGTCGTAATTTCGCTCGGCCGGTGGGAGCTGCCGAGAAAAGAATGTGCAAGGATGGAGCTTCTGATCGGAGGGTGTGCTCTGCGAGAGGACAGCACCCACCCCCGAATCAGAAGCATCCACCTCAAGAACAAACTGGAGCTGGGTGTCAACCTGAGCCAAGATGGGGGGTTCTGAGAACAGGCTCTTTAATTTAGTAAAAGCCTGTTCAGCTGCCTCGGTCCAACGGAAAGAGACCTTAATGGAGGTCAGCTGTGTGAGGGGCAGTGTTATCCCACTATACGTAGTTCCTGATGAACCTGCGGTAAAAATTCACAAACCCAAGGAAGCGTTGAAGCTCCCTACAGGAGTGGGGAGTTGACCAATCAAGCACTGCCTTCACCTTGGCCGGGTCAGCAATCAGTCTCCCTTCAGCCACTATGAAGCCCAAGTAGGAGGTGGAACTGGTGGAGAACTCACACTTCTCAGCCTTAACGTAGAGCTGGTTCTTCAAGAGCCACTGCAAAACAGCTCTTACACGGACTTCATGTTCCTCTGGTGAGCGGGAGAAAATCAAAATGTCCTCCAAGTAGACAAAAACGAACTGATTAATCATATCACAAAGCACATCATTTATGAGCTGCTGGAAGATGGCAAGGGCGTTAGTGAGCCCAAATGGCATGACCAGGTATTAAATTGCCCCTGATGTGTCCTAAAAGCCGTCTTCCACTCATCCCCTTCGCGAATACGGACTAGATGGCATGCGTTCAGAAGGTCTAACTTGGTGAAAACCTGTGAGCACTGTAGGAGCTCAAAAGCGGAATTGATCAAGGGCAGAGGATATTTGTCCTTAATAGTAATTGGTTCAGCTCCCGGTAGTCTATGCACGGGCGCAGGGAGCCATCCTTTTTCCCATCAAAAAAAACCCCTTCTCCTAGAGGAGCCAAAGATGGCCAAATAAGGCCGGCGTTCTTTATGTATCTCTGCATCGCCTCTCTCTCTGGGCCAGAAATGTTATAGAGCTGGCTAGACGGCAGCTTCGCCCCCTGGATGAGGTCCACAGCATAGTCGTAAGAGCGATGAGGCAGAAGCGACAGCGCTCTCGACTTGCTGAAGACCTCTCCCAAATCATGGTAAGACCGGGGAACGAGGCTGAGGTCCGGCAGCTCGATCGGAGGAGAGGAGATGGGGAGAGATGCGAGCACTCGGCTGAACTCAAACAATGAGCCAAACAGAACGGGCTCCAGGAGGAGATGGAGTTACGGCCCCAGTTAATAATGGGGTTGTGCCTCCGGAGCCACAGATAGCCAAGGACCATCGGGGCATATGAATTTGGAAGAATTAGGAACAAAAGTTCCTCCTAATGGTTCCCAGAAAGGATGATAGTGATAGGTGCCATGAGTTCGGTGACTACCGCGAACTCTTGGCCAGATATGGTGGTGATTCTTTGATGATTGGGCACTTTAAGAGTAGGAATCCCCATGCCCCGTTTGAGCTGGGATGAAATGAAATTCCCCTCTGCCCCCAAATTCACTAATGCCATAGTCCTCCTCTCGACCCCTGGCAATTGCACAAGGGCTGAAATAGAGAAATTGCCGGGGGTAGAAAGTTTGGTCCTGCCTGCCAGATCCCCTGTGGTTACTGACGGGCTGTGTCTTTTGGACGCAGGTGGCACTCGTTCAGATTGTGTTTCATTGAACCACAATACATGCACGCACCAGCCTTCCTCCTTTGCCGACGCTCCTCGTAGGTCAGCTGGAACCAACTGAGCTCCATCCGGTCGGGAGAAGGGCCGGCACCACCTGTGTCAGCAGTCATGGAGGGCACCCGCGCGGCGAGCAGGCAAGAGGAGGACTGCCGCTCCTTCACGCACTCACGGTAGCGATTGTCTAGCCATACAGCCTGATCAATTAGCCCATCCAAAGTGTCAGGAACTTCATGAACTGCCAGGTCGTCACGGAGGTGTTCGTTCAAATCAAAGAGGAACACACTGTGTAAGGCAGTCTCGTTCCACCCCGATTCCACCACTTCGACCAGGAACTCCACTGAGTACTTGGCCGCTGACCGAGTGCCCTGGCGGAGTGACAGAAAGCAGCTCATGATGTTCCCTTGACTCTCGGTATGGTCAAAAGCGTGAGTGAAGGCGACCACAAATTGATCAAACGTGTACCCAGCTCCCTCAGGGCTGTCTATCACGGACCATGCCCAATTGAGGGCCCGGTCCTGCAACAGTAGGGTTATAAAATGAATTTTCATGGCATCCCTCGGGTACTCCCCCCCGACCTGCCCTAAATACAGCCGAACCAGGCAAAGAAACTCCTTACACTTCCCCACCTCCCCCACGTACGGGGCAGGTGTGGGAACGGAGGTGGTACGGCGCACGGTAGATTGAACAACATGGGCAGACGGAGAAGGAGCCAGATTAGCCAAATGTTGGGTGACCGTGCCCAATTGCTGAGTAATGGTTTGCAGCTGCTGGGTTAACACAGTCACCTGCCTTTCGGTCACATCTAAGCACTCCAGAAGAGATTGTCCCGATGCCGCTGCACCTGCTGAGCCAAGATTTTGGCTGGCTCGTTCTGTCATGATTATAAATAAAGGCAGCCCACGTGCACAATGCAGCCACAAAGGAACAATTCAAACCACAATACACGTTTGAAGATAAATTTCAAGAAGTCAGATGCACAGCTACGGAAAACATCACTCGCCAGAGGAAATAGCCCGTGGAGAGGGGCGCGTGCTCACCAACCATGACAGGTGAAGTTCTTCCCGAGGTGGGAGTTGAAGACCTCCTGGACAGGGGCCTCAGCCAGACGTTCCCAGCACATCCTCACTATACGTTTGGGTCTACCTGGTCTGAATGGCTTCCTCCCCTGCCATTGGATCCAACTCACGACCAGGTGGTGATCAGTTGACAGCTCTGCACCTCTCTTTACCCGAGTGTCCAAGAAATATGGTCGCAGGTCTGATGACACGATAACAAAATCGATCATCGTCCTGTGACCTAGGGTGTCTGGTGCCAGGTGCACATATGGACACCCTTATGCTTGAACATGGTGTTCATTATGGACAAACTGTGGTTAGCACAGAAATCCAATAACTGAGCACCACTCGGGTTCAGATCAGGCAGGCTGTTCCTCCCAATCACCCCCTTCCAGGTTTCACTGTCATTGCCCACATGCACATTGAAGTCTCCAAGAGGAGCACCCTCCAGCACCCCGGTCAGAGACTCCAAAAAGGGTGGGTACTCTCAACCATCATTTCGTGCATAGGCACAAATGATGGTCAGGACCCATTTCCCAACCCGAAGGTGCAGGGAAACAACCCTTTCATCCACTGGGTAAAACTCCAATATAGAGGCAGCAAGGTGGGGAGATACAAGAATACCCACACCTGATCATCGCCTCTCGCCAGGGAAAACTCCAGAGTACGACAAGCTCCAGCTCCTCTCCAGGAGACTGGTTCCGGAACCGGAGCTGTGTGTTGAGGTGAGGCCGACTATATCTAGCCGGTATCTCTCAACCTCATGCACCAGCTCAGGTTCCTTCCCCACCAGAGAGGTGACATTCCATGTCCCAAAAGCCAGTTTAGGAAGCCTGGGATCAGATTGCCAAGGTCTCTGCCTTTGACCGCCATCTGATCCACACAGCACCGGACCACCATGGTCCCTCCTGCAGGTGGTGAGCCCACTGGAGGGCAGACCCATGTAACTCCTTCGGGCTGAGCCCGGCCGGGTCCCATGGGTGGAAACCTGGCCACCAGACACTAGCCATTGAGCCCCTCCCCCAGGTCTGGCTCCAGGGTGGGGCCCCGGTAACCCCATACAGGGCGGGGTACACTGGATCCCTGTTCTAGCATTCATCATGAGAGTCTATTGGATCATTCTTAGTCTGCCATTAACTGCGATCACAAAATTTGGGGGCAACGTATTAATGGACGATTAATGCAATAACACCAACACCACTAGATACTCGGGGCCAACTATCCAAAGCAATGGAAAATGCACAAGAGAGGTAAAGAAGAAAGTGCAGGCAGGGTGGAAATGAGTGCTAGGGGTGACTAATGACAGAAGGACTGCTGCAAGAGTAAAAGGGAAGATTTACAAGACGATAGTGAGACCTTATAGAAATAATTTCTTTTCTATCAGACAGTGAATACGGTTGTTTTTACCTTGACATGTTTCGGCCACTTCTTGCAGCCTTCCTCAGAAGGGCCAGGTGATGTTGTTTTGACAGTCAGCTGTTTTATCCAGGTTTACCAAACAGTAGAGGATAACTACGCCCCCTGCTGTCTGGTATCCTGTGGAGGACAGCATCCCAGGTGTGGGACAGGGTATAGGATCCCTCATCCCTGTTGATGGTTCTTGGGGTCCGTTTTCTGATGTCATTGGCTTCCCTGATCCAATGGTGGTATTTGTTGCTTTCTGTGCAGATGACGTTTGCCTCTTCCCAGTCTATGATGTGATTTTCTCTTTTGCAATGGTTAGATATGGCAGACTTCAGGTTCTGTTGTTCAGTTGAGACCTGCTATGATGTATGGTTTGGAAACAGTGGCACTGACAAAAAGACGGGAAGTGAAGCTGGAGGTGGCAGAGTTGAAGATGCTAAGATTGTCATTGGGAGTGACTAGGAGGGACAGGATTAGAAGGACAGCTCAGGTGACAAAGTAAAAGAAGCAAGGCTGAAATGGTTTGGGCATGTGCAGAGGAAGGATTGTGGATATACTGGGCAAAGAATGTTGAAGATGGAGCTGCCAGGTAGGAGGAAAAGAGGAAGACCACAGAGAAGATTCATGGATCTAGTGAAGGAAGACATGGAGAGGGTTGGTGTTACAGAGGAAGAAAGGGATAGGGTGAGATGGAGGCAGATGATCCACTGTGACAACCCTACAGGGAGCAGCAAGAAGAAGAAGAAGAAGAAGAAGAAGAAGAAGAAGAAGAAGAAGACTGTTACTTATACTTGTGTAAATAATTTCATAATGTAATGCTACTTTTACTTGTGTAGTGTTTGGGGATACTCTACCCACCTCTGGTTATGACTCGGTAGAAGAAGACGGTGGATCCTGACGACAGAACCAACAGTTCACCATAGACTCCAGAGGGAGGCAGTAATGACTCTAAAACATGTTAGCCGCCATGAGCATAAAAGCATAAAGAAGAGGAGGAACACGAAGACAGACAGAGAAGAATGGCTTTGAGAGCTGTGCTCAGGAGCAAATTTGGCTGTTCAGGTATGGCTCTTTTTATGTTTAGATTCGCTGTGGAGCTGTCCTTTGATTAAATTAGTAATGATTTATTTAAAATAATAACTTGAATGGGTTATGTTGTATGTGCTGCAAAAAGTGGAGCAAAGGTCACAGGAAAATATTCTGCCTGGAATTCAGCATGCGAATAAACCTGAACACAGCACAGCAACCAGAGGTACGATAGCTACAAACTGTTGTGAACTAAAAGTAGCTTTATCTCATAATAGTAATTACGCAAGTGCAAAAATCTAAGGTCACGACTTTACTCCTAATTTGTGTGGTTTTTCTGTGAATTTTAACTCAGAAATTTGCTACGTTTTACTTGTGTTTTTTTTTTTTTTTTTTGCATGAACATGCAGTTGCAACAAATAACATAATTTCAGGGATGCAGGCGTTCGGGGTTTTTTTTGTTGTTGTTTTTGTTTTTACAATATTTTTTAAAATAGTTTTGCAGATGTGGTGCCTTGGTCTTCATCCTACAAATATCAAAAATGAAGTTATCTTTATCAGTGTGTGAGATATCATGTAACGCTGGTGAGCACTGGACACAAGAAATGTAATGAAAACCACTGAACTATTAACACTGGAATCAATGTCCCAACTTGGGTTAGTGTGGTTTTATTCTGGCTTGGTTGGCCATATCCTTAAAAACATTTTTTTCTTACAGAAGCTGACCTCATACTGTATGTCTTTTTGATTCCTCGCAGGGCTTGTCTCCCAGCTGTCCTCATCCTACAGCAGTCATGGTAGAATGTCTCTGTCTCCTGTCGTCTTCGCTCAGCGGAGGAACAGCTCCACCTCGCAGAAGATTAAAGTCGATTTTGACCAAAGCTCAGGTGAGGATGAAGCCGTTTTCATCATCCCCACCCAGTGTCCTGGGACCTCATGTATAAACGGGGCGCACGCACAAAAACACGGCGTATGCTGATTTTCACACACACAGTGGGATGCATGAAAACAAAAGTGACGTGAGAATCTGCGGGCCGAGTTGCAGAGTTTTCACCTGCCATGAGAAGTTGCGGGCTCTCTGTAAAATTCAGTTTGACTCGATCAGGTGGGTCTGTTATACTACAAAACAGTTGAAACTCACAAAATGTGTTAATGTAACGTTTGTACTTCAGTTAAAATGATTTGTCTACAAATTAGTGGTTGAAAAACATGATTATTATTATTACTTGATTTATCTCCATAACTCGGCTTACTCAGTGCCAGTGATGGGAGTAACGCGTTACAGTATAACGCCACTACTTTTGCAGTAACGTGCTCTGTAACGAAATTACTGTTTAAAAATTCAATAATGCGTTACAGTTACTGAAATTTGATCAGATGCGTTACTCGTTTTGTTAATATGGGTAGATATTTTAGCACAAATAAACTGAACCTACCATAGCTAGCTCAGCCGTCAGTCTCCTCCCCCGCGGGTTGGTTTCCTGTCCCACGGTGGGAAATGCCATGGCAACTTCTCATATGGAGCCCTGATCACCTGTTGTCCGAGCGGTGAGTAGCCCCCCAGCAGCTCCTACCTCTGTGGTTAAACATGAGTATTTTTTTGAGCAAGAAGCTCGCATTTGTCCGCAGTTGTGTAAATGTGTTAGTAACTGTAAATTTTCTTACGCACAGAGAAAAAGTGACTCGGTTTGTTGCAGTAAAGAACAGCTTCTTGTAAGAGGTGAACTTTCATTTATCTGTGCTTTCTGTTTTATTTTATCTTATTCAGTTACATGCTGTTGTGATATGCAACTATTTCATGGAAGTAAATCCTCTACATATGTGTTTTTAAGAGGCTGGTCCAGGGGTGTCAAACATAGGGCTCGTGGGCTAAAATTGGCCCACCAGGGGGTCCAGAATTTTCTCTGTGAATTTACAGCTTTATTTCTAGTAAATTTCTGACTTTCTACTGATTGCAATAGTTTATGTAAATCTGAGACTTTTTTCTCATCAGTTTTCTTTGTCTTCTTTTTTCTGATGAGAACAAGGGGCCCTTGATCTTATGTGTGCAAGATGATTTAAGTATGCATTTAAAAGTAACGTGAAAGTTACTTTTCCAAGTAACTAGTTACTTTAATCATGCAGTAACTTAAAAGTAACTGTTACTTTTGAAAAGAAGTAACTAGTAACTAACTAGTTACTATTTTTTAGTAACTTGCCCAAAACTGCTTAGCGCAGGGAAACCCCGATGGATAATAACTAATTTCCCTCAAATATAACTTGCCTCTTTCATGGTCCAAAACCAGCGCTATTGTAAACTGGATCCCGTTTCTGTAAATGTGACATAGAGATAATAAAATTTGCCAGAGACGATACAGTTGACTCACAAGGCAGCGCACACAAATCCATCTTTCCTAGGATGAATTCTGTTCAGCAAAATGTACTCTAATCAAGTCCTGGCTCCAGCGCAATATGTGCCGAGGCAGCTGGATTACGGATCCGTGCAGGTGAACCCCGGTAACTGCAGTGGTGACATTTGCAGCTGTATCAGAGTGAAGAGATGTTTTCATAGTCTACAATATCTCTGTTTGGAGATTATAGTCTGGAAATAAAAGGCTTTTAAATTGTGCAGCTCTGTGTGTTCTGCCTGGCTGTCGTGTGCGATTTGGAATCTGACACAGATTTGATCTGTAACTAGTATAAATTCAGCTGTAAGATAGGAGTGGTATTTAGTGGTGTTTATTTGCTTAATTTATTTTATTTGCTTACTTTACTTAGTAACATCATGTTTGTGCAGATTACCGAGGGCTTTCTTTCACAGCATTTTTTTCCGTGTGTCAGCACCCCCCCCCCCCTTTAACTTTAACGCCAGACCATTTTATTTTACTTCAGTCTGAGCCAGCTGCATTAACTGCCATTGTAACATGGTCCAGTCCGCTCAGTAAACTGAGGTTTATTGTTGATTCCGGAGGGTCAGAACAAAATAAAAATTTTTTTACCTCCACCTCCATTATCAACACCTCAGTGTCACACTTGGTGAAGTTATTATTTTTTATGTTGTGCTTTCCCGCTGGATTGACAATCACTGTTTGACAGAAGAGTGACAGAAGGGGTGTTTTTTTTTTTTTTTTCATTTACATAGTCATTAGTGGGAAGAACCAAGGCGGAGTTAAGAGATCATGCACGTGTGCTGGTTTTCATGGTGAGGTGGGATGTACAAAGAAAAGGACCAGAGAATCAGACGTGCATACAGGTTTATACATCTGAAAATTTCTGTGCACATGTACTTTTCGGATTCTGAGTATGCCATCTTGATCATCATCTACATTATGAAAGTTGCACAGTCCTTTATACATGAGGCCCCTGATCTCTGTGGTCATACACAGAGGTATATTGTAACTAGACATTTAACCAAGTACATACACTCTAGTAACTTTTTTAGTGTAGATGCTTTCTTATTCTTATTCAAGTAATTTTTGTGACTGCTTTTACTTGTATTTGAGTAACTAGTACATACAATAGTACAATAGATTAATATCATAAGGTCACGCTATAAATTCAAGAAATCTGTGTGTCTGTCACGATCATAGGACATCATAGGACGGCCTATGATATCTGCAATGCATCATTGCATGATCGTGAGTGAGGCATCACTCACCATCATAGGACTTGCTATGACCTATGATGATCCTATGATCTCAGGCATTCATAGCACAATCTATAATGTCTGCATGATTTCCTATGATGATCCGATGAACTTAGGCATCGTAGGACTCGCGATGACATCATATAGACATATAGACAGGTGGCTTTGACTATGTGATCAACAGCAGGCATCACTCACGATCATAGGACTAGCTTTGACCTATGATGTTCCTATGAGCACAGACATCATAGGACTCGCGATGCCATCATATAGATATGATGTCTATATGACATCATATAGACAAATAGACAGGCGTCTTTGACTATGTGGTCAACGGGAGGCATCACTCACGATCATAGGACTTGCTATGACATCATCAGAGATCGAACGCAGACATTACTCAAGCTCACTCACGATCATAGGACATCAAAGGCAGGCATCACTCACGAGCATAGGACTCTCTATAACATCATCAAAGACCATAATACTCGCTATGGCACCATCAAAGATCAAAGGCAGGCATCACTGAACGAGTGCAGACATGCTTGCTTACACCTGCTTTCTACGGCAAACATCAAACGCAGCTTTCACCATGATTACTGTTGCCAGACACATACATCATCAGAGATCAAAGGCAGGCATCACTGAACGAATGATGTCAAAGATCAAAGGCAGACATCACCATGGTTACTGTTGCCATGGTAACAGTAACTTTCTACGGGCATGCAGAAATGCTGGCTTACACCTGCTTTCTACGGCCATGCAGAAATACTTGCTTATACTTGGTTTCTACAGGTATGCACAGGTATGCACTAGTACTTGAAATCCATAAAATTGCTTGGTACTATTTTTGAGATGAAGGACTGATTTTAGGGATGCACCAATATATTTGCTTAACATTGGTATTGGCTGATATTTACCTTGTTGAGTGATATTGGACCATCACCTAAAAAGATAAGAGGAGAAGTGCTGAGCTCTCTCTGATAAATCAGGGAATTTAGCAGATAAGACCTAGAGCTTTGAATGTACCAAATGCAGCAGGTCAATGGGAGAATTTTTTTTTCCCATGAACAGATGTGGCTGATGGGATCCCTAGCCTAGGGTCACGGTTAAGTGCTTTACCAAATTAGATGGGGCAGACATCTGGACAAAGGTAATCTAGCAGCTAGAGTGTATTCTTAACACGAGCCTAGGCAAACGTGGCAGATTAATGTACTGTGAAAAGCTCTACCTGGAAATGGGAACTTTATCTTACTGAATCTCATGCAGAATCAGAATCAGATTTATTGCCATTGTTCATGTAGTACACAAACTAGGAATTTGTCTCGGTGCAATGCTGCAACATTAAACATGATAAAATAAAAGAAATAAAAAACTATACATGCAATAAAGTGTAGAATAAGAATGAGTAATACCAGTCAAAGCAGTTTTTAAATATATTAACGAGCAGCAGATATTGTGGAGTACCACATAGTGCAGTCGGTAATGCAAAAAGAAAACAGTGATGATTGACATGAGTCTGGTTGAGCTGCTGTACATAGTGCACAAGAGTCAATAAGTCACTTAGTGTTCAGCAGTCTGATGGCAGAGGGCAAGAAGCTGTTCATGTGACAGGAGGTTTTAGTCTGAATGGACCGAAGTCTTCTACCTGAGGGGAGGGGGGCAAACAAGTACGTGACCAGGGTGTGAAGGATCGGCTATGATCCGGCCTGCACGCCTCTGGGTCGTGGAGATGTACAGGTCCTGGAGAGATGGGAGCTTGCAACCGATCACCTTCTCAGCAGCGCGCACGACGCGCTGCAGCCTTAGTCTGTCCCTGGCAGTGGCTCCTGCGTGCCACACGGTTATGGAGGTGGTGAGGATGGACTCGATGATGGCCGTGTAGAACTGCACTAACATCTTGGTGGGTAGCTTGAGCTTCCTCAGCTGCCGCAGGAAAAACATCCTCTGCTGGGCCTTTTTGATGAGGGAGCTGATGGTCGGCTCCCACTTGAGGTCCCGGGTGATGGTGGTGCCCAGGAAGCGGAAGGAATCTGCAGTGGTGATGGGAGAGCCTGTGAGGGTGAGGGGGGGCAGAGAGGTTGTGACTTTCCTGAAGTCCACAATCATCTCCACTGTCTTCAGAGCGTTCAGCTGCAGGTTGTTGTGGCTGCACCAGGACGCCAGCTGGGCCACCTCTCTCCTGTAGACGGACTCGTCGCCGTTGGAGATGAGCCCGATGAGGGTGGTGTCGTCCGCAAACTTGATCAGCTTGACAGACTGGTGGCTGGAGGTGCAGGAGTTGGTATAAAGGGAGAAGAGTAGGGGGGAAAGTACACAGCCCTGGGGTGATCCGGTGCTGATGCTAACAGAGTCTGAGACAGTCTTTCCCAGCCGCACATGCTGCCTCCGGTCCGTCAGGAAGTCGGTGATCCACCTGCAGAGGGAGTCAGGCACGTTGAGCAGGGACAGCTTGTCCCGGAGCAGAGCGGGGCGGATGGTGTTGAATGCAGAGCTGAAGTCCACAAACAGGATCCTGGCGTAGGTTCCCGGGGAGTCCAGGTGCTGCAGGATGGAGTGGAGGGCCAGGTTGACTGCGTCGTCCACAGACCTGTTGGCTCGGTAGGCAAACTGCAGCGGGTCCAGGAAGGGGAGTGGTGATGGACTTGAGGTGGGGCAGGACCAGGCGCTCAAAGGACTTCATGACTACAGAGGTGAGCGCTACAGGTCTGTAGTCGTTAAGTCCAGTGATCCGTGGCTTCTTGGGGACAGGGATGATGGTGGAGGATTTGAGGCAGGTCGGCACGTGGCATAGCTTAAGGGAGGTGTTAAAAATGTCTGTGAAGACAGGAGTCAGCTCTTTCGCACAGTGTCTCAGGGTGGAGGGAGACACGCCGTCCGGACCGGGGGCCTTGCGCGGGTTCAGTCTGGAGAACTGTCTGTGCACGTCCTGCTCACTGATGACAAGGGCGGGGGGGAGGAGGGGGGGCCGCCTTTGATGAAGTAGGGACCGTGGAGGCAGTGGAGCTGGGGGGAGGGGGGGAGATGGACACAGCTGACGAGGTGTCAAAACTGGTATAATGTTGGGACAGTCTTTGACAAAGGGCTTTGTCATCCTGACCTTTAGAAGCCTGAGGCCGATAGTTGGTGATTTGCCTCAATCCTCTCCACACAGAAGCCGAGTCGTTAGCAGTGAACTGCTGCTGGAGTCTCTCAGAATACACAGATTTAGCTCTCCTCAGCTCTCTCCTAAACCGGTATTTAACCTCCCTGTGGCAGTCCCTGTCTCCATTTTTCAACGCTGCTTCCTTCTCCTTCCTGATCTGTCTGAGCTTAGCAGTGAACCAGGGCTTATCATTAGAGTACCTCACCCTGGTGCGCGACGGAAGAATGCTCTCCTCACAAAAGTGGATATATGAGTTCAGTGTCCGTGTACTCATCCAGATCATGCGTGGCTCCTTTAAACATGCCCCAGTCAGTTATTTCCATGCACGTGCTCAGCTTCTCCCCAGCTTCACTGGTCCATTTCTTCGTAGTGCTCACAACAGGTTTAGTGAGCTTCAGTCTCTGTCTGTATGTGGGAATGAGGTGGACCATCACGTGATCAGATAGTCCGAGCGCAGCGCGGGGAACAGCGCAATACGCGTCCTTCACTGTGGTGTAACAGTGATCCAGCATGTTCTTTCCTCTGGTTGGGCATTTAATAAACTGTTTGTATCGGGGGAGATCGTGGCACAGATTGCTCTGGTTAAAGTCGCCAACCACAATAACCAGGGAGTCTGGAAAAGTCCGCTCCGTATGTTGAATGTGATCTGCGAGCACATGCTGAGCCTCGCGTGCGTCCGCGTCGGGCGGGACGTAAACAGCGGCCAGGATGAATGAAGCGAACTCCCGCGGGGAATAAAATGGCTTGCAGTTAATGAATAGATATTCCAGGGCGGGAGAACAGTGTTGGGAGAGCACCTTTACATCAGAGCACCAGCTGCTGTTAATGTAAAAGCAGACTCCTCCTCCTGAGGACTTACCGGAGAGCTCTGTGTCACGATCAGCACGAAACAGCTGAAATCCCTCGAGGAGGAGCGCGCTGTCCGGTGTATTTTCCCTGAGCCAGGTCTCAGTAAAACAGAGGGCAGACGAGGAAGAGAGGTCCTTAAATCGCATCAGCATTCTCAGTTCATCTACCTTGTTAGAGAGAGAATTGGCATTGGAGAGAAATATGCCAGGCAAAGCCGTGCGCGTGCCTCTCCTGCGAAGCCACACGAGAGCGCCCGCTCGCCTTCTTCTCTTTCGCACACATAATAGTCACACTGCTTCAGCCACAGTAAAAGTGGCTGACTATGAAAGAGCGTGAGTAATTTCAAGACAACCTTGAGTGTCTTGGGGAGAGAGACAGCATTAATGTAAATAACAGCCAGTTTTTATCCCCCGCCAGTCAAAGGGGTTCGACCCCTTTGGGCGAAGACCAAAGGGGGATTATGTTATGGGTTAGTCCGTCCGCCCGTCCATCTGTCCTACTTTTGTGAAATCAACTCCTCCTACAGTTTCGGTCCAGTTGTTTTGAAACTTGGTACTGTGGTTTGATATACTCTGATGTGCATATTGCAGTTTCACTCTCATCAGATGACGTTGAGGTTAAAAGTCAGAGGTCAGATTTTCCCTAAATCTTCTAAACA
The DNA here is from genome assembly GCA_020510985.1 of Pholidichthys leucotaenia. Lineage (NCBI taxonomy): Eukaryota > Metazoa > Chordata > Actinopteri > Cichliformes > Pholidichthyidae > Pholidichthys > Pholidichthys leucotaenia. The sequence goes on along the minus strand of CM035838.1, from coordinate 363,076,312 downwards.
CGGTAACTACTGAAAGAAATGATGTAGGCTTTTCAAATCGATGTAGTAGTTGTATCTAATACACATCTTGGATGATCTACACCCTGACCAACGATGGGTTTGGGGTTAAGAGGTCAAAGTTCAAAGTTAACATTGCAGTTGCCCTATGGTAAATGCTACATTTACTATTACTTTAAAACGAGTAAAGTTAGGGCCACCAAACCTGGTTTACAGGTTCACCTTTGGATCCTGACCTCTGACTATGGATTTGGGCTCAAAAGGTCAAGGTTAGCATTTCTTATGCCTTATTAATGTACAACGAGTAAAGGTAGGGCCACCAAGCCTGGTACACAGGATCATCTTGGGATCCTGACCTCTGACTATGGGTTTGAGGTCAAAGGTCAAGCTTGGCACTCCCTATGATCTCTTACTATAGAACCTGTAAATCTCTCTAGGGTTACCATACTTGCTACACAGGTTCACCTCGGGATCCTGACCTACAACTATGGGTTGTGTATTTTGTTGTATATTCGTGGATGATGGGCTTACCATAATTTGGTTCTGCCACAGTAATTATATTGAAAAGTTGAAAACTGCTCTCTCTCAGTAAATATTGGGCTCTTCAAAGAAAACAGAGGCGGGGGATATTGCACTCGATTCAGTGCTCTTGTCATATTTGTGAAAACCAACAACAAATTACCACTCTGCCAAACAGCTTACTTTTTTTCTCTGTATGGAGGGAAAATGTGAAATCTGATGGTAGGAACAAAAGCATGAAACAAGTTGACACCTACTTTTTCCTCTAATCTAACACACAACTTCAGCTATGCATTTAGACTTTTGCCGCTCTTTCCAAAGGTCTGTGTTTCATTACATTCTTCCCTTCCACACAGTCTTGTGCATAAGGGTGGAGAGGGTGAGCAACTTTAAGTACTTGAGTGTCCACATCACTGAGGACTTCCACCTGGACAATGAACACCACACAGCTGGTCAAGAAGGCTCAACAGTGGCTGTGCTTTTTGAGGAGGCTGAGGAAGTTTGGGATGTCACCCAGGATCCTCGGCAACTTCTACAGCTGCATTGTTGAGAGTATCTTCACCAGCTGTTTCACCGTGTGGTACGGCAGCACTACTGTCTTGGACAGCAGACGCCTGTAGAGAGTGGTGAAGACTGTGGAGAGGATCATCGGGACTCCACTGCCCTCTCTGCAGAGCATCTACAACCGCAGAGTCCACAGGAGAGCTGCCTCCATTCTTAAGGACCCCACCCACCCCCAATACGGACTGTTCACACTTCTACCCTCAGGTTGGAGATACAGAAGTGTGAAATGTAGGACTTCAGGAGTCAAGAACTCTTTCTTTCCCACTGCGATCAGACTCCTAAACAGCTGATGTTATGTTATGTTATGTTAATCCTCTTCGCCCCAGCTGGGGCATAAGGCACCAACGAGTCTCCTCCAGCCATCTCGGTCCTGGGCGAGCCAGCTGACTTCGTTCCAGGTCTTGCCCTCCGCTTTCATTTCCTCTTCCGCTGTCCTCCTCCAGGTGCCCTGGGGTCTGCCTCTCCTCCTCTTCCCTGGTGGTGCCCATCTGAGTGCTGCGTGTGGATGCCTGGCTTTGTTCATGCGCAGAACGTGGCCCAGCCACCTCCAGCGTCTCTGCTTCACCTCGTCCACAATGTTGTTGATGCCTGTGCGTCTGCTGACGTCCTTGTTGGTGACGCGTTGCTCCCAGTGGATTCTGAGGATTCGACGTAGACACCGTCCTTCGAAACCTCTGAGGCGGCTTTCAATTTTCTTGTTTGTTCTCCAAGTCTCTGAGGCATATAGGAGGACTGAGCGAACGTTTTGATTTGTAGATCTTCAGTTTGGTACTGTTCTGCAGGACTGACGATTTCCATACATTTCGCAGTCTGTTGAAAGCCTGTGCCGCAAGACCGATTCTTATGGAGATCTCTCTCTCGATGTTGCTGTCAGCTGAGATGTAGCTTCCCAGGTATTTGAAGTCCTGTACTTCCTCAAGATCTTTGCCCTATACCTTTGTTTTCTGTGTGCTCTTGTTTTTCAGTTTCATCACTTTTGTTTTGTTGGGGTGAATCTTGAGCCCAATAATTCTTGCTGTCTGGTTAACTCTGTCTGTCTTTTCCTGGAGGTCTCTCTGTGTATGAGATAGCAGAGCGATGTCGTCTGCAAAGTCGCAGTCTTCCAGTCTGGCCGTTAGTCCCCAGACAAGTCCCCTAGGTCGGTCTCCTGTGGCTCTCCTCATCACCTAGTCAATGACGACCAGGAAGAGGATCGGTGAGATAATGCAGCCTTGTCTGACCCCGGTCTTCACATGGAACCACTCGCTCTCCTGGCCATTGTGGCGTACGCAGCACTGATTGTCAGCATACATGTCCTTCAGGATATTGACTACTTTTGTTGGAAATCCATAAGCTGTCAGAATCTTCCAGAGGGATGGGTGGTGGATACTGTCAAAGGCGTTTTCAAAGTCAATGTAGTTTATGTACAGTGAGGAGTTCCATTCCAGTGATTGTTCGACTATGGTATGCAGGACAAAGATTTGGTCTATGCAGCCCCTACCGCTTCTGAATCCTGTCTGTTCCTCCCTCAGGACCCTCTCTATGACTTGCTTCACCCGCATCAACAGAACTCTGCAGAAGATTTTCCCAGGCACAGACAGAAGGTTGATGCCTCTCCAGTTCCTGCATGCTGACAGGTCGCCTTTCTTTGGCAGCTTGACTATGATGCCTTTCTTCCAAGTAACAGGGACTTTTTCTTCTTCCCACACTTTGTTGAAAAGTTCTGTCAGAGCTTTTGCACTTGCCTTTGGATCTGCTTTTAGCATGTCTGCAGTAATCCTGTCTTCGCCAGGTGCCCTGTCTCCTTTTGTCTGCTTAATGGCCTCTTCTATCTCCTGTTGGGTGATGCGCCCCCGCTTCATTTCTATGTGAAAGCCTGTGTCTTCTATCACTGCTTCTTCCTCAGGGTCTGGTCTATTCAGAGTCTCTCTGAAGTGCTCCGCCCATCTACTAAGTTGGTCCTCTTCCTTCATGAGAACTTTCCCGTCTTTGTCCTTAACCACCGTTGACTTGCTGGTGAAACCTCCTGTGAGGGTTTTGGTGATTTTGTAGACCGTTCTTGTGTCTCCCCTTTCTGCTGCTGACTGTGCCTCCTGAGCCAGGCTGTCCGCGTACTCTCTCTTGTCTTTGCGGACACTCTTCTTGACATCGTTGTTCTTCTGTCTGTATGCTTCAGCAGCTGCTTCCCTCTCTTCCATGCTTCCCCCTAGCATGCACAGTTTTGTTGCCCTTCTCTCCTCGATGAGCTGCCAGGTGTTTTCAGAGATCCATTCTTTCCTCTCTCTTTTCCTGTGGCCCAGCACCTCTTTGCTTGTGTCGAGGAACAGCTTCTGGACAGTGTTGCTCAAGGTGTTGATGTCGTCTGCTGGTGTGTCTTCCAGGACCTGGAATCTGTTGGACAGCTCGAGTACGAACTGAGTCTTCACTATAGGATCCTTCAGTTTGCTTGAGTCAGAGAGCTTTTCACTAGTCTTCTTGTTGGTCCTCTTCAGCTTCAGCTGTAGCTTGCACAGAACAAGGTGGTGGTCACTGCCGGCGTCGGCCCCTCTTAGTGCTCTGACATCAGTCGCAGACCCTCTCCACTTCTGGTTGATGGCTATGTGGTCTATTTGGTTCCTGGTTCTCCCATCCGGTGACACCCACGTCAGTTTGTGAATTGTCTTGTGTGAGAATATGGTGCCTCCTATCACTTGCCCATTCTCCAGGCACATGTCCATAAATCTCTGACCGTTGTCGTTTCTCACACCTGTTCCTTGGGTTCCCATGCATGATTCGTATCCCACATTTCCTGCACCAACCTGGGCATTAAAGTCCCCCATCACAATGAGGATGTCATGCCGTGGTGTCTTGTCTATTTGCTCTTGGAGGTTTGTATAGAAAAGGTCCTTCTCTTCATCTGATGATGGTTCTGTTGGTGCATAGCACTGGATGATGGTGGTGGTAACAGCTGATAGGAGTCTGCAATCATATTACTACCTCATGCAACTGCATTCAACTGTTTACTGTTTACTTTTGTCACTTTGCATATGTGCAACTGCACTCATTACTGAAATTGTTTACATTCACTGCTCTCAGTGCACATAAGCTGATGTTACACGAACTTGCACGATGTCTATTGTATCTTCAGCTCCATGTATATAGTATTTGCAGCTCCATTTCTATAGTTTTTATTGTTGATATTTTTACTCCTCACAGTGTATACTGTGTATTTTATTATTTATCTTATTCGTTGACTTATATGAAGAGTTTCATTGTACAGGGAAACAGATTTCCTCACTGTGCATATGGCAATAAATTTGATTTGATAATCCAAGGTGAAGCCACAAAAATTAGCATGCTCAAACTTTTTAATCCCTTTTTTTTAAACACTGCTAGATTTGCAAATTGTTCCATGTTTGCGTAGGGTTTTGAAATTTTCTATGAAGTGTGTGTCTTAATACAAAGCCTTCAGATTTGATGACACCATACCTGTGTGTGTACAGGTGTAGCAGTTTTGCATATGCAGAGTCCCCCAGTCAACAGCCTCAGCTTGGATTTCCTCACAGAGCTCTGCATCAACGTGGAGAAGCTGGAGATGGATAAGAGCTGCAGAGGCCTCATCATCACTTCAGTACGATCATCATGGGTTTTGAAAATTCTGACTGTGGATTTTGTCTTCAGGGGTGGGTGGGCATTGTTATTCATGTCAGTATACAGTCTTTGGACAGCATTTTTCCCGTTCTTCTCAAATCCAGAACCAGCCCAAAGTCTTCTCAGCCGGGCTCGACATCCTGGAGATGTACGGGAAGAGTCCAGAGCGCTGTGGAGAGTTCTGGAGGGCCGTGCAGGAGATGTGGCTGAAAATCTATGGCTCCAGTATGGTCACGATAGCAGCAGTTAATGTAGGTGCAGCTCCACTCATTAGTGACTTTGCACAGGGGCAGTGTGTTGCAGGGAGAAGAATAAGCAACAGCACAGAAATAAGGGCTAGAAACCAATACTGCTGAGCAATATTCATCATTTTTTTTTTTTTTCAGGGTTCCAGTCCAGCAGGGGGTTGTCTGATGGCTTTGACATGTGACTACAGGATAATGGCTGATAATCCTCGTTACAGCATTGGTCTGAATGAGACACAGCTTGGCATTGTAGCACCTTTTTGGTAAGGGATCATGGATGTACTATTGCTGATGACATCTATTGTTACTATGGTAATTCTGATAATGATGCAAGTATAATTGAACCCTGTGGTCTATATTAATCATATATCCCATAACCTACATATGTATAAGCATGTGAGAATGTTTGGTGATTACATATGTAAAGCGACTTCACACCTCAGAACAGGACAAAGGGTCTCAACTGCCAGTGAAGATCAAAGAGCATCCGAGGCACTGCGGTGGAGACCAGATAGGTCGCCCTGACCTCCCAGGGCCAGGTGGAGGGGTACGGAGACAAAGGAGGGTAATTAAGTTAATGGGGGATGTCAGCTTTGTATGCATGTCTTTTGTTGTGTGTGAGTATAAGTACACAGAGCCGAATGTGTTCGCTCTCTTACTTCTTCTGCTGCTGCACTAGATGAGACTTGTTAGAGGAGCAAAGCTGATAATAAACTTTGGTTTATAAGTCACATCGCCTCGTTATTCCGAGCTCTTCTACAAACCCCATTTATATTCATATATACATTGTTACGACCCACTTTCTGGGCCAAGGCCAGAATTACTTATTCAGCCTGAGATCTCTAAGTCCGTTTCAACCCTTATGTCAAGGTGAACTGACCTAGTCACTTTCGCCCTCAAGCAAGGTAGACATACACCTGTATCCCAGGTTGGGATTTGAGCCCATGACACCGTGATCTGAAAACCTCCTATTCTACCACTGAGCCAAGGAGGAATTTCCTCCTTCCGTACTAGCGCAGGGCCAGTAGTGGAGGTGTACCCTAAGGTGCCAGGGATTGCACCACTGACTAATTCCTTCATGGAGGAGGATTCGTAACATACAGTACATGCTTAACTTGTGTTATTGTAGTGAGCCTGGGGTCTGAAACCTGTGTCTCTTGAATGCAGGTCATTTGCCTGTAACCATTGTCTTCCATTGGCTTTGACTTTGTAGAGAAAAAGTTGCAAAATTATAAGAAAAATGTCTCAAACATACATGAAGAATTATTTAACAATATATTTTTAAATTTATGAGGAAAAATAGTATTATCTCTAAGGTAAAACAAATAAAAACAATGCACAGGAAAAAAAAGTAATAAATTTATTAGAAAATAAAGTTGTGAATTCATGAGAAACTTTCAGATGTAAGCAGATGAAAGGGAAGTTTTACATGAAAAATGTCTCAAATTCAAAAAGTCAATTTTATGGCAAGAAAAGATCTCAAAATCCCACAAAAATTTGCAAATTAGCTAGAATCGTTTTAAGTTTATGAATAACAAGTCTAGAATTTATGATTAAACAGTGCACCAGAAAAAAGTCAGGTGCATTGGAGAAAAACATTCTGAATTCATGAGAGTTCAAAAATTATGAAAAAACCACACAAATATCCATTAAAAAGGTTGCACAGTTAAAAGTGACAAGTTGCATATTTACATGAAAAACACTAGCCTATTACTGATGTTGACTTAGCTAATTTGTATACCCCACAATGAAGTTAAAGAGGCTATGATGTTGTTGACCCATCTGTCCATTCATTCATTTATTTTATGCTGTCGACACTCTAGGTTTTACATTTCTGATCTGATTAATTTCAAATTTATACAGAAGCTTCAACTCATCAATATCTGTCATACATTTGATTTTCAGATATATCTAATAAAGGGCTCGTTTTATTTTGAGGAGGGGTAATTTTATGTTGTCACTACTATAGCTTTCTAACCGGGTTGACTTCAGATTTATACATCTAATGAGGGGTTCCATATTTGGGGAGGAGGACTTATCTTTTCTAGTCCATTTTATATTGATCACAGTTCTAGGAGCCACTGATATGCAGACGTGTGGGGTATGTTAGCTTGCTCATGAAGATTTTTCCCTTTTTTTTTAAGCAACCCTTTTCATGGTTGAGGTTTCTAACCTCCTGTAAGTTAACATTTACTGTGGCTCTTTGCAGGTTTAAGGACACCTTAGTGAACACGGTGGGCCACCGGGCCACAGAGATGGCCCTGGAGCTGGGGATGCTCTTTAGCCCTGCAGAGGGCCTGAAGATGGGACTGGTGGACCAGATAGTGCCTGAAGATGAAGTCCTCAGCACAGCCACACAGACCATGACTAAGTGGTTGGCTGTTCCAGGTATATGGACATGTTCATGAGTGATGTTGTATGTCAGACACAAGATAACCCAGATATGAATAACTGGCAAAAGACTGACCAGTTTCCATTGTCTGATGTGGTCAGCGCATGAATACTGTGGAAATTTTACAGTTAGGCTAAATATTGTATTAAATCTCTCACAGACAGATGACATGTCAACGACCTGTGGTACCAGAATTGTTTCATGTTATAGTAAATACGACACCCTTACCAAAATCAGTGTGAATGAAACATAATGTGGAGATCCTAACCTGTTGTAACGCGAGTTGTGTGATGACTTTGGCATTACAACCAGAATAGTAGCCGTATCACACAGCGCACTTGCTAATTAATTAGCCTCATCCTGCTAGCTCTGACATCACAGTAAAACATCCACATAAAACCTTTTTAACAAATCAACAGACTGCTCAGTATTACGATAACTTCCAAATACTTGTTTTAGTTGACATAACCAGTAGAAGCTGCAGTAAAGGTTACATGAGCACAAACAACGCTTACTGAGAAAGGTAATTGTTAGGAGCAGATGGATATATGCACAGCGACACATACACAATAAAACAGCCATATTTAAAAGAAAAAAATAAACCTATTAGAGATGGGAGTCACCAAAGGCCACACGATATGTTGATATCATGAGACTTGGGCTGCAAGCTGATTTTATCACGATCTTGCAATACGCTGAATGTTGCGATATCATATACAGTATTAAGCAAGTATGATGAAACTGGTGTCTTTGAATCAATACAGTATCACCACCACAAAGTATTGCAATCTTAAGCAATACTACATCCGTACTGAGTATACGAGGGGGGGGGGGCTGAAAAGTTCATAGTGGTCAAATTTGACCAAATGTGGTTTATTTTTCAACTGCAGGGATCCAAGCGCTGCAGCACCAATGGAAGAAGTGTGTGACCAAAGGGGAGATCATGTTGAAAAATAAACCACATTTGGTCAAATTTGACCACTATGAATGAACCTTTCAGCCTATGAACTTTCCAGCCACCCTTGTATATAGACAGTAGGGCAGGCCTATTCAATTAGTGGCCTGCGGGTCACATGCGACCCAGAACCAACCTCCAAGTGGCCCAGGCCCAGTCTGTGGTCCAGCCCAAGCAAAGGCCAACACGTTTCACAGAACTGCAGAAATTCATTAATTACTACAGACTGTAAATGTAACACTCCTCATAGCCTAGCAACCGTCAACCCACAATGCAGCGCATTTGTTTTGAAGTGTGGGCTCTATTAATATGACTGTGGTTAACAGTGCTGGTGGCAAGATACCAAGCCTACACCAAACGCAAACGGGCGGCACGAATACATACAAAGTCAATGGAAAGAGGTGAGTACACGCGAAATCGCACATTCGCGTCCGAGGGATAGCACTAGCTTTGAGATTCTGCCGTCATTGGAGTAAAAGTATCAACATTGGAGAGTAAACTAGTTTGAAAATGAGTCACTCACTTGGAGGAAAAAAAAGGATTGGGAGCTCTTCAGCTGAATCGGGATGTCGTTATTTACCCACAGACTCCTGCCACCGACGTGCTAACAAGGCTAGCAGGCTAGCAACATAGACGCCTATCATCTTGTCAAGTTTTGGAGGGAGGGACAACTTTTTCATTTGAGCCTCCCGTCGGATAATGTAAACCTAAGCATGACGTTATTTTGGGGATTTCAACAGCAGGTTGAACACAGCTGCAGAAGTTATAAAGGCAACTTTGCCTGTCTGCAACTCATTCAGAGGGTGAATTCATGTCTATTTGCGTGTTTACATTGAGTTATAATGTAATCACGCCGTCCAAAGAATTCGCCAGTTCGCATTTGGTGTGAAGGCACCTTAAAACATGTCATTGTCAACTCTGAAGCGTAAAATTGATGATGAAAATCATCGGTTTAACCCTGCCTGGACTGATATGTGTGCGTCATGGAATGTGTAGTTATAAAAAGAGGTTCCTACTCACATGTGATTTAAAACAAAACAAACCACAATGATGGATGTGCAATGTTTGTTAATGTTATCAATCTTTCCTTGGGGGATTTGTACGCTGAAGTTGACAGTTCATTTTTTATTCAGCTAAATGCATTTTGTGATATGTCAAGGTCAGTTATGACCAGGATGTAGTATATTTTAAAAATGGTGATAACTTCCGGTGCCACACGAGTAGGCTGCCCTTTGCAACAGCGGATCAATTTCTGCCTATTTCTGTTACTATCTGGCTATCTTGCCAATCTTTATGATCCAGCGTCACCTTTATTCCATCCGAACAGATAGCCACTGTTTCTGACAGGAGGCAGTATAACAGGGACCAGATGCTAGCACTCAACCGGCCCATGATGCTAATGCGAAAACTCGACATACCGGAAGAATTGAGACAAAAACGGCGTGGGTATCGTGGTGGTGTAAGACGGCGGGCAAGGAATATAAGGTACAGACCCGCCCTCCCATCTGTCGTTATGGGGAATGTACGATCGATACTCGGAAAGACAGATGAACTAGCAGCTATCTCCCGCTACGATAGCATATACCGGGAGTGTAGCCTGTTCCTATTCACAGAGACGTGGCTAACAGGACTAGCAGCAGATGCTAACATTGAACTGGAGGGTTTCCACGCAATACGGGCAGACCGAACACCAGACAGTGGGAAAGCACGGGGCAGTGGGGTGATGATGTACGTCAATAACAACTGGTGCAGACCGGGACATATCACGGTTAAGGAACAGCACTGTAGCAAAGACATTGAGTTGCTAGCTGTTAGCATGCGGCCTACCCATCTCCCGAGGGAATACTCACACGTGATCTGCATTGTTATTTATGCAAATCCGACGGCGAACAATGGAACAGTGCGTGACGTCGTCCACTCAGTAACTGGCAGGCTGCAGACAGAACACTCAGATGCTCTTCTCCTCATCTCAGGCGATTTTAACCATATTTCACTGTCTCCCATTCTACCCACGTTTACCCAGTATGTCACATGCCTCACTAGAGACAATAAAACACTGGATTTATTCTATACAAACACTAAGGAGGCGTACACCTCATCACAACTCCCCCCACTCAGGAGATCGGATCACAACTTGGTTCATCTCCTGCCGGTGTACAAACCCCTAGTGCACAGACAACCTCCGGTCATGCGCACAGTGAAGTTATGGTCTGAGGAGGCAATGGACGCTCTAAAGGACTGCTTTGAAACCACTGCCTGGGAGCAGCTCTGCGATCCACATGGTGAGGACATCGATGGCCTCACTCACACCATCACGGACTACATCAGCTTCTGTGTGGACAACACCATACCCACCAAGACCATACAGTGTTGCTCGAACAACAAACCCTGGATCAACCCTGAGATAAAAACACTTCTGAGAGAGAAGAAGAGGATCTTCAGGTCGGGGAACAGGGAGATGCTGAAGTCCGTACAGAGGAAGCTGAGGAGGAAGATCAGAGAAGGAAAGGACAGCTTCAGGAAGAAGATGGAGGACAAGCTGCAACAGAGTGACATCAGTGGGGTCTGGAGAAACCTTAAAACCATCTCTGGGCTCCAGAATACCTCCTCCCAGGCCATGGGGGGCAGGGAGTGGGCGAACAATCTGAACCTGTTTTTTAATAGGTTTGACCAACCGCCCTCCCCCCCAACTGCACAACAACCACTGCTGCCTCTAAAGACATCGAGTCCTGCTGCCCACACCCCACTCCACCAACACCCCCCCCCCCCACTCCCAACACACAGCCCCCCAACATGACCCTCACTAAGACCCAGGTGAGGACGGAGCTGAGAAAGATCAAGGCGAGGAAGGCGTCGGGACCGGATGGCATCAGCGCAAAGCTCCTCAAGTCCTGTGCAGGTCAGCTATGTGGGATTGTGGCGCTCATCTTCAACCTGAGCCTGAAGCTGGGGAGGGTACCACAGTTGTGGAAAACATCTTGTGGTACCTGTACCAAAGACCTCCCGCCCCAAAGACCTGAACAGCTACAGACCAGGGGCCCTGACGTCCCACATGATGAAGACCCTGGAGAGACTGCTCCTTGCTCACCTCCGCCTCCTGGTGGGACCAGCGATGGATCCACTCCAGTTCGCCTACCAGCATGGCATTGGGGTGGAGGATGCAGTGATCTTCCTCCTTCACAGTTCTCTGTCCCACCTGGAGAAGCCCGGGAATGCGGTGAGGATCATGTTCTTTGACTTCTTCAGTGCTTTCAACACCATCCAACTGATGATCCTGAAGGACAAGCTGCTGTGCACAGGGGTGGGCCAGCACCTGTCATCATGCATCCTGGACTACCTCACTAACCGGCCACAGTTTGTGAGAACCCGGGACTGTGTGTCCGACACGATCACCGGTAGCACGGGGGCCCCCCAGGGAACGGTTTTGGCTCCCTTCCTGTTTACCCTTTATACTGCGGATTTCTCACACAGCACAACACACTGCCGTCTACAGAAGTTCTCTGACGACTCTGCAATCGTCGGCCTCATCTCCAACGGAGATGAAGCTGAGTACAGAGGACTTATCCAGGACTTCATGGGCTGGTGCCATCGGAACTGCCTCCAGATCAACGCGAGGAAAACTAAGGAGCTGGTGGTGGACTGCCGCAGGCAAGGACAACCCCTCACAGCACCAGTAAACATACAGGGAACAGACATTGAGATGGTGACATCCTACAAGTACCTGGGTGTTTATCTGAACAATAAACTAGACTGGTCACACAATACCGACGCACTCTACAAGAAGGGACAGCGCAGGCTGTTCCTACTGAGGAGACTCAGGTCTTTTGGTGTACAAGGGGCGCTGCTGAAGACATTCTACGACACGGTGGTGGCATCAGCCATCACTTTTGGAGCGGTCTGCTGGGGCAGTGGCATTACAGCAGCCGATAGGAAGAGACTGAACAAACTAATCAAGAAAGCTAGCTCTGTCCTGGGGCAGCGCCCTGACCCAGTGGAGGAGATAGGAGAGAGAGAAGGATGGTGGCTAAACTGTCATCTCTGCTGGAGTCCGAGTCCCACCCTATGCAGGACATACTGAACGCACTGAGGAGTTCATTTAGCAGCAGACTACATCATCCTAGGTGCGCAACCGAGAGGTTTCGCAGGTCCTTCCTACCTACGGCAGTCAGACTGTATAACCTAAGCAGGGCTGCTCGCAGAGATAGCAAAAAAAAAATGTGACGACCTAATAGTACTGAATGCAAAAGACGCAATAGACTTACACAATGGTTCCCTCCAGTATATACAGCTAGGACAGTATCGGTCGCTACGGAGGGTGACAGTATGTATGGGTACATATTCATACTATGTAGGATAACTAAGTAGACGGTTATGCTGTTTATTCCATCTCGCTACAATGCTCCGCACTTTGTATATATATTTATATATTGATGTGTATGTATGTATATCCACTGCTCTTATTTATATCTTCCGTATCTTCTTAATTATTGCTCTGAGTGTTGCTATCCCTGTGCTGTTGCAATCCTGGAATTTCCCCATTGTGGGACTAATAAAGGCTTATCTTATCTTATCTTATCTTATTTTATTTCAAAAAGGAAACAAATGTTAATGCTACTAACAGTGCATATTGAATTTTTATGTACTTTGAGATATGCCTGAGTAAGATGTGGCCAAAATGGTTATTTACAGAATTTTATTTTTGTTGTTCAAGAGAAAAAATATTTCTACTACATAGATGTACTTTATTGATCCCAAACTGAGAAGTTACAGTGTAACAGCAGCATGACAGTAGACAACCAAACGACAGAAACACACGCATGACAGACAAAGGGATTACCCATGGAAAGTAAAACTAACACTACTATAAAAACCTATATACAGCATAGCTTAATATATGATGACCCGTATAGACACATGAATCATACCCGCTGCACAATGCAGGACTATCAGGAGCAGAGTGAAATGGGAGGTGCCAGTTAAATTGTAAGGTGCAGTATGGCAGCATAGTTATGACCAGAATACAACATCATAGTGAGTTATTGTACAGTGAAATGGCATGCGGCAAGAAAGATTTTCTGTACCTAGCCATTTGACAGCGAAGCTGTAGTAGTCTACTGGAGAAAGTGCTCCGCTGTCTGTCCTGTGTGTGGTGGAGGGGGTAATCAGGATTGTCCATGATAGATCGCAGTTTATTTAGCGTTCTCCTCCACCACAGTCTCAAAGGTCTCAGGTCTGAGACCAATTACAGAGCCAGCCCTCTTGATAATCTTGTCAAGTCTGTTGGTGTCGCTGGCCCTGATACTGCTGCCCCAACAGACAGCAGCAAAGAAGATGACGCTGGTGACAACGGTCTGGTAGAAAAGCTCCAGCATCCTGCTGCACACATTGAAGGATCTCAGCTTCCTCTGGAAGTAGAGTCTGTTCATCCCCTTCTTGTGCGCAGCATCGGTGTTGGATCTCCAGTCCAACCCGTTGCTGATCCTGACACTCAGATATCTGTAGTCCTCAACCACCCCCACATCCTCCCCCCTAATCTGCAATGGCTGAGAAGGCTTCCTCTTCTTCCTGAAGTCAATCACCATCTCTCTGGTCTTCCTGACATTCAGCCTCAGGTGATTCTGTTCTGTCCACTCCACAAATCTGTCTACCAGTGCCCTGTACTCCCCCTCCTCTCCCCCTCTTATACACCCCACAACAGCTGAGTCATCAGAAAATTTCTCCAGGTTGCATGACTCAGTGTTGTACTGAAAGTCAGTGGTAAAGAGAAAAGGAGAGAGCACAGTCCCCTGTGGAGCTTCCGTATCACCAACCACCACACCAGACAAGGCACTGCCCAGCCGGACAAACTGTGGCCTACCTGTTCGGTAGTCAGTAATCCAGGCGTTCATGGGACAACGAAGAGGAGAGTCTGCAGCAGGAGGAAAGCACCTAAGGGCTCATGCTATAATCTGTCCAGGTGGTCGCCAGTGCAGCAGTTCTGTTCTGCTTTTTTCAGCTTTTTTTTCTCACCAAAATCAAGTGGTCTCCCTTTTTCCCAAATTGTATCAAAAGCCTTTGAGGTCCAGACGGAGGACTCTCGGGGTCGAGATCCGGACCACAGTATGCCAATTGGTGATCCCTGTACTAAACTGTCCATGCCCATTTGATTCTGATGTACTGACAATATAAAATCATAAACTGTAAACATCTTACCCGTTAAAGCTGTTTTGCACTCCATGGTCTGCCACTGATGTAAAAAACGTTGATCGTTGGAGTGAACTGATTTGATGTCTCTTTGCCAATCTCTAGCACTTTATCCACTCCCCACACAGTTCAAAAAGCAAACATTTGCCAACAGAAAAGAGGGGGAAAATACTATGATATACCATGAAATCTCCAAAATCTCAAATCCTTTGATATAAATTTTTGGTCATACCGCCCACCCCTAGTTGGAATTTTAAAACCTTTATTCTACTTGTAGTTCAGAATTTTCAAGGATTTTAGTTGCTTATTTTTGAAGAAATCCTCTGGAGTCTTAACTCTTTATTTGCTGTCTTTACAGATCACGCCAGACAAATCACCAAGTCGATGATGAGGAAGGCGACCATCGATAAGTTATCTTCCAACAGGGATGCTGATATCCAGAATTTTGTCAAGTTCATCACCAAAGATTCCATTCAGAAATCGCTGCGCATGTATATGGAAATGCTTAAAAAGAGAAAGGCTTAGGGGAGAGCGAGAGAGTCATGGCAACCATAGAGTGTGTGTATATTAAAGATGGACGTAGGCGTCATGAAGCCTCCCACTGGTTTATGAAGTCCTGATTTTGGAGAATTGAGCTGAGCATTTATGGGTGAATTTGACTACTTCACTGCTGGGTGCACTTCATTTAATGCTACAAAAGTTTTTTCTTGTTCCTCTTCTAATCCCATAATTTCATTGTGCTGTACAGCTATACAATGGCAATAAAGCCTATTTTATTTGATTCTTCAGATTGCTCCTTCTGCATAAGGTGTAGCCCACCTGTGTGCACCTTCCTCCATTCTTGTATGTCACCCTATGTTCCTCTCTCTTTTTTAAGTGTGTGTTCACTGCAGCCATTTCCATCCTTTTAACAGCCATAACAATCTGTCCTTCAACATTTCTGTACTTAAAATCGTACCTACCCAAGACCTCCTTATACCTCTGTTTCCTTCACCTACATGCCCATTAATGTTGGCTGTAATCACCACTCTCTCCCCTGGGAACACTCTCTACCACTTATCCAACTTACTCCAGAATTCCTCTTTCTTTTCTACCTGACATTCAACTTGTGGGGCATACGCATTGACAACATTCAACATCATACCTTCGATTTCTACTTTGAAACTCATGATCCTTTCTGACTTCCTCTTCTCCTCCTGGACACTCCTCACATACTCTTCCGTCAAGATTACTCCTACATTTTTCTTCCTATCTACATCATGGTAGAACAGTTTGAATCCACCTCCTTTTTGCCTTGATTCCCTTCCGTCTGGTTTCTTGTACACAGAGTACATCTACCTTTCTTCTCTCCATCATATCTGCATTATATTCATCATATCTGCATAAAATGAATTGAATATAGAATAGGCTTTATTATTATTGTACAATAGTACAGTACAACAAAATTGGATGTGCCACCAGGCTACTGTTGGCTACTGTTCAATAAAGTAAGAGAGAAAGATTAGATAACACACGGTTACAGATGTAATGGATTTATGGGTTTTTATAGGTAATTTAATGTTGGTACAAGTATTAATGTAAATATGAATGTGAGTAGGAATGAAAATTTATTTTCACTAACTCATATCCTTGTAGGGCACCAGTCCATATACTGGACAATTTTATTAAAAATTCTTTATTTGTACCAATTATGAATGTCTCAAAATAAACCCTTGTGAGTTCTTGTCTCTAATGATCAAGGAGATGGACATGAAATCAAACAATAACTCCCTTATGTCTTTCAGTGGTTCAATAAGAAATGTCAGAATAGGTTAACATATTTGGATAACTTTAAAACAGAGAATTCACATGTATCGTGATTTTCATAGACTGAGTTACTTATGAATCAAGCATTTGTGTCACCATTTATGTGGGGTGAGGGTGGTCCTGTCTGCTCTTCCTTAAGTCCAATATGAGTTCTTTGTTTTTTTTGGGACATTCAGTTTCAGGTTGTTTGCTTGGCACCACAGCAGCAGATTCTCTACCTCTGCCCTGTATGCCTTTTCATCGTCAATGGTGATGAACCCAACCATGGTGGTATAGTCTGTGTATTTCACAATGACGGTGGTTGCGTAGGTTGGAATACATTCAAAGGTGTACACATCATGGAGGACTTACACCCTTACCTGACTATGGGTTTGGGGTCAAGAGGTCAAAGTTTAAAGTTAACATTGCACTTGCACTATAGGGCTGTCTACGCATCCGGGTACTTACAGTATATGTGGACACGCAAACCTGGGAAAGCGCAGAGGTAAGAAAAACCGGAAATTTACCATTGAAACAATACGGCATATCAAAATTATGACGCGCTTTCACCGCAAGATCGGCTCAGATGTGATCAAAAACTTTAAATTTGTGATCTCGAAAAGTGTCCCTACCATCTACCAGCCAGTATGTGGAAGAATGATTCAATAGAGGGCCCAGAAACGATATTTATTGATACTTGTAATGACGAATAAATGCACCAGCTTGGCTGTACATTGGCAGAACACTTCAGTAATAGAAAATAAATTGTACCTGCTGTGGAAATCCCCAAAAAGCCGTCATGTTTAGGTTTGCAAAATTTATCCACCGGAGCTCACAGGAAAAACAGCCTCACATCTGCTGTTTATTTAGACTTGTTCGCCCTGTTAATATCGACACTTCGTATCAGCTCTACAGAGCTTCGGTCCATTTGTCAGCAGGTGAGTGTCAGTCTTATTTTTAAACTAATTTAATTGCAGTGTTGATACGTTTACTCTGAGGCTGATTAGCAGCTCAATTTGGAATTAATATTCTTACCAAGCCAACACGTTTCTATGCTAATGCTATTTGAGCTATTAACTCCCTCTGATGCAAATTCAGGTGTTTTTTGCATGTTCGCATTAACTTTAAGTGTAGGCAAGTTACTTTTAATGATAAATAAGAGTCACAGTTTGGTAAAGAGACATACAGTGGGGTGTGGAGGAACGAAATAAGGGTCACCAGTGTAGAGGCAAGGATCAAATAAGTGCAGGTGGACACGGCGAACTGAAGGTTAAGGGTGCTTTATTCATCCTCCATCACGAGGCTCACCCAGCGCTGTGGCAGCGCGCTGGAGTGAGCCCTGCATCTCTAAGTCAGCAACAAGCAATGCGAGTGATCAAAAAGAGAGCAAGAGATATGCAGTCAACTTATATACCCAGCTCAGACAATGCATGCATGGCATATTAGCATCACAGTATACAGCAGGAAAGCATGGACATTTGCATTAGAGTCACACATATCAGCCGCAGGATTACTGGCACTGGCATTCCTCTCTGTTCCGGAGCTGCAGGACAAAAGAGGGTGCGAGGCGCATCTGCATAATGATCAGTCCATACCTCTCACTGTTCTGATAATTGCTCACGCTGAGCGCTCTGCCAGCCCCGTAGGTTGTGGGGGTCACCACACCGCCCCCCCAGAGGGCTCAGCAGGAGGCTGAGGTGTCGATCGGCCGGCTTTGGAAGCGAGCTGCGGGACAAGCTCTGTGCAGGAGGAGATGGGGGGTGGGGTAGCAAGTGCCGGCCCGGGACGGCAAAGTTGTCCGGGCCGCGCAAAAATTGCATGTGGATCCGCGATGTTGAGGGGCTTTCCCGTTGAACGTGGTGGAGATCCACAGCGGCTGTGCGAAGAGAAAAAAAATTTGTCTCTGACTCCTCTCGCGGCTCGGTCCTGCGAGGATGCGTAGTGGCTTCCAGCTGCGCTGTTCTCATAACCCCACAATGTGCGTGCGGGGCTTCTGTGCACCGAAGGTCCGTTGACAAGAGGGGAGTCAGGGTCAGGGAGCTTGATGGGAATCAGCGCAGTCGGCGCCGATGGTCTTCCCTGTTCAGGCTGTTGCTGTCGTTCGCTCGTGTCGGGTCACGGTGCGTTCTGGTCCCAGCGTTGCGTTCTCCATCCGGCACTGGAGGTCGTTATCATGGAGATAGGACCCGGTGTGCGCGCGCTCGTGTGGATGCGAAGGATGTGGGCGATCCTCTGTCTCTGGGATCCACAGCGCGGTGAGGGGGAGCGGACGATCTTTGTCCTTCGGCAGGTCCCAGCGTGGAGGTCCAAAATCTCAGGCGAGGGTCGCACCATGACGCTTCTGAGGCTTTCCCGGTCGTGGATGATCTCTGGGGTGTTCGCCTGGTGTTCTTTTCTTCGGGGTCACCAGTGTGGAGGAACGAAATAAGGGTCACCAGTGTGGAGGCAAGGATCAAATAAGTGCCGGCGGACACGGCGAACTGAAGGTTAAAAGGGTGCTTTATTCATCCTCCATCACGAGGCTCACCCAGCGCTGTGGCAGCGCGCTGGAATGAGCCCTGCGTCTCTAAGTCAGCAACAAGCAATGCGAGTGATCAAAAAGAGAGAGAGCAAGAGATATGCAGTCAACTTATACAGTGGGGTAAAAAAGTATTTAGTCAGCCACCAATTGTGCAAGTTCTCCCACTTAAAAGATGAGAGAGGTCTCCAATTTTCATCATAGGTATACCTCAACTATGAGAGACAAAATGAGGGGAAAAAAATCCAGAAAATCACATTGAAGGATTTTTAAAGAATTTATTTGCAAATTATGGTGGAAAATAAGTATTTGGTCAATAACAAAAGTTCATCTCAATACTTTGTTATATACCCTTTGTTGGCAATGACAGAGGTCAAACGTTTTCTGTACGTCTTCACAAAGTTTTCACACACTGTTGCTGGTATTTTGGCCCATTCCTCCATGCAGATCTCCTCTAGAGCAGTGATGTTTTGGGGCTGTCGCTGGGCAACACGGACTTTCAACTCCCTCCAAAGATTTTTTATGGGGTTGAGATCTGGAGACTGGCTAGGCCACTCCAGGACCTTGAAATGCTTCTTACGAAGCCACTCCTTCATTGCCCGGGCGGTGTGTTTGGGATCATTGTCATGCTGAAAGACCCAGCCACGTTTCATCTTCAATGCCCTTGCTGATGGAAGGAGGTTTTCACTCAAAGTCTCACGATATATTGCCCCATTCATTCTTTCCTTTACACGGATCAGTAGTCCTGGTCCCTTTGCAGAAAAACAGCCCCAAAGCATGATGTTTCCACCCCCATGCTTCACAGTAGGTATGGTGTTTTTACCAAAAAGTTCTATTTTGGTTTCATCTGACCATATGACATTCTCCCAATCCTCTTCTGGATCATCCAAATGCTCTCTAGCAAACTTCAGACGGGCCTGGACATGTACTGGCTTAAGCAGGGGGACACGTCTGGCACTGAAGGATTTGAGTCCCTGGCGGCATAGTGTGAAGAAGAAGTTACACATCTGTGAGAGCCAGAAATCTTGCTTGTTTGTAGGTGACCAAATACTTATTTTCCACCATAATTTACAAATAAATTCTTTAAAAATCAGACAATGTGATTTTCTGGATTTTTTTTTCTTATTTTGTCTCTCA
This sequence comes from Pholidichthys leucotaenia, assembly GCA_020510985.1. Taxonomy (NCBI): domain Eukaryota; kingdom Metazoa; phylum Chordata; class Actinopteri; order Cichliformes; family Pholidichthyidae; genus Pholidichthys; species Pholidichthys leucotaenia. The sequence continues at coordinate 363,056,408 of CM035838.1, read as the reverse complement.
TAGTTGAGGTATACCGATGATGAAAATTGGAGACCTCTCTCATCTTTTAAGTGGTAGAACTTGCACAATTGGTGGCTGACTAAATACTTTTTTGCCCCACTGTATACCCAGCTCAGACAATGCATGCATGGCATATTAGCATCACAGTATACAGCAGGAAAGCATGGACATTTGCATTAGAGTCACACATATCAGCCGCAGGATTACTGGCGCCGGCATTCCTCTCTGTTCCGGAGCTGCAGGACAAAAGAGGGTGCGAGGCGCGTCTGCATAATGATCAGTCCATACCTCTCACTGTTCTGATAACTGCTCATGCTGAGCGCTCTGCCAGCCCCGTAGGTTGTGGGGGTCACCACAGAGGTAAAAAAGTATTTAGTCAGCCACCAATTGTGCAAGTTCTCCCACTTAAAAGATGAGAGAGGTCTCCAATTTTCATCATAGGTATACCTCAACTATGAGAGACAAAATGAGAAAAAAAATCCAGAAAATCACATTGAAGGATTTTTAATGAATTAATTGGTAAATTCCTCGGTAAAATAAGTATTTGGTCACCTACAAACAAGCAAGATTTCTGGCTCCCACAGACCTGTAACTTCTTCTTTAAGAGGCTCCTCTGTCCTCCACTCGTTACCCGTATTAATGGCACCTGTTTGAACTCATTATCAGTATAAAAGACACCTGTCCACAACCTCAAACAGTCAGACTCCAAACTCCACTATGGCCAAGACCAAAGAGCTGTCAAAGGACACCAGAAAAAAAATTGTAGACCTGCACCAGGCTGGGAAGACTGAATCTGCAATAGGTAAGCAGCTTGGTGTGAAGAAATCAACTGTGGGAGCAATTATTAGAAAATGGAAGACATACAAGACCACTGATAATCTCCCTCGATCTGGGGCTCCACGCAACATCTCACCCCGTGGGGTCAAAATGATCACGAGAACGGTGAGCAAAATTCCAGAACCACATGGGGGGACCTAGTGAATGACCTGCAGAGAGCTGGGACCAAAGTAACAAAGGCTACCATCAGTAACACACTACGCCGCCAGGGACTCAAATCCTGCAGTGCCAGACGTGTCCCCCTGCTTAAGCCAGTACATGTCCAGGCCCATCTGAAGTTTGCTAGAGAGCATTTGGATGATCCAGAAGAGGATTGGGAGAATGTCATATGGTCAGATGAAACCAAAATACAACTTTATTGTAAAAACTCAACTTGTCATGTTTGGAGGAGAAAGAACACCATACCTACTGTGAAGCATGGGGGTGGAAACATCATGCTTTGGGGCTGTTTTTCTGCAAAGGGACCAGGACGACTGATCCGTGTAAAGGAAAGAATGAATGGGGCCATGTATCGTGAGATTTTGAGTGAAAACCTCTTTCCATCAGCAAGGGCATTGAAGATGAAACGTCGCTGGGTCTTTCAGCATGACAATGATCCCAAACACACCACCCGGGCAACGAAGGAGTGGCTTCGTAAGAAGCATTTCAAGGTCCTGGAGTGGCCTAGCCAGTCTCCAGATCTCAACCCCATAGAAAATCTTTGGAGGGAGTTGAAAGTTCGTGTTGCCCAGCGACAGCCCCAAAACATCACTGCTCTAGAGGAGATCTGCATGGAGGAATGGGCCAAAATACCAGCAACAGTGTGTGAAAACCTTGTGAAGACTTACAGAAAACGTTTGACCTCTGTCATTGCCAACAAAGGGTATATAACAAAGTATTGAGATGAACTTTTGTTATTGACCAAATACTTATTTTACCGAGGAATTTACCAATTAATTCATTAAAAATCCTTCAATGTGATTTTCTAGATTTTTTTTCTCATTTTGTCTCTCAATAGTTGAGGTATACCTATGATGAAAATTGGAGACCTCTCTCATCTTTTAAGTGGGAGAACTTGCACAATTGGTGGCTGACTATACTTTTTTGCCCCACTGTACCTGCAGCACGAGCAAGCTTCATTTGTAGCCAGACAGCGATGTGGGACATATCCCTCAGCCAACTCATGAAAAGATAGCTCACAAAATCCTCCTTTGGTAATCTCTGCTGGCCAATATGAATCTAAAAAACTTGTATTCTGATTGTTAGCTACATGACCCAGTTGCACACCATTTCGACATTTTCTTTGTTTAAATTTAGCTAACATTGCCCATAGAAATGCATTGAAATTGTCATTTTTTGATACCTCGATGCGTCGTTCTGTGCATTCATGAGATTGGTGATGTAAGCGTAGACAGCCCTATGGTAAATGCTACATATACTATTACTATAAAAGGAGTAAAGCTAGGACCACCAAACCTGGTAGATAGGTTCATTTTGGGATCCTGACCTCAGACTATGGATTTGGGGTCAAAAGGTTGAAGGTCAAGATTAACATTCTCTATGCCTTATTACTGTACAATGAGTAAGGTTAGGGTCACCAAACTTAGTACAGTGATCCCTCACTTATCGCAGTTAATGGGTTCCAGAACCGACCGCGAAAAGTGAAAAACCGCGAAGTAGCGTCACCCCTAATGACATCATCCATAAATAATACGTACGTTCATTCTCTCACTCTCTCTCTCTCATATGATATGTGTGTGTGTGTGTGTGTGTGTACGTGTACATACATACGTAGATGTAAATAAAGTGTACATAAATATGTTTTTAGAACTCTTTTATTCTTATAACAAGATACGTAACTCAAGATGAAAATGATTTACTGCACAGGTTAATGAGAGCTTTACTGCTCCTCAGGTGACGCCTCATCGTCAGGTGCTAGAAGCGCAGGATCGTCGAGGGCAGCTTCCGATAGAGCTGGAGAAGCTGCAGGAGGCGGCGTAGTGGCTCGACGGGAAGATTATTTCGCACAAAATGGCACAAGAGAACAGCAAAAAGTTCCATGCGGCGAGACTAAAAGTAACACGAGCGATAAAGAGCAATGAATGCGGTCTTCCTTCCTTCATGGGCGCTCGGCAGGGAGAGGAGGTGGGTGAAACGTCTCGGCCAATCAGCTTGCGGGGTGAAACGTCTCGGCCAATCAGCTTGCGAGATTTCCGAGCCGAGCCAACACGAGAACAGCGAACAGAGAGGTGGATTTTTTGAGTTGTGCGGCTCTCCGTGTTGATACCTGATGGTCTAATGTAGTCTCCCTGCCTTCTGCTAGCGCCCGCCCATTATTTCTCAATTTTGAATTTTTGATGAATATTTTTGAAAAATCCACGATGCACTGAGGGCGCGAAAGGTGAAGCGCGAAGTAGCGAGGGATCACTGTACACAGGTTCACCCTGTGACCCTGAAATATGACTATGGTTTTGGGATCGCAAGGTCAACATCAAAATGGCTTATAAATTATATCTCAACAACAAAGAAAGCTAGGGTCACCAAATTTGCTACACAGGTTCGCCTTGGGATCCTGACCTCTGACTATGGGTTTGGGGTCAAAAGGTCAAGGTTAACATTTCTTGTGCCTTATTTCTGTATGAGTAAAACTAGGGCCACCAAACTTTGTTCACGGGTTCACCCATGTGACCCTGACGTGTGACTGGTTTTGGGCTTGCAAGGTCAAAGGTCAACATCAAAATGCCTTATAAAGTATATCTCAACAACAACGAAAGCTAGGGCCACCAAACCTGGTAAACAGGTTCACTCCGAGACCATAACCTCTGACTACAGGTTTGGGGTCAAAAGGTCAAAGGTCAAGGTTGGCACTCCCTATGATATCTTACTATAGAACATGTAAATCTCTCTAGGGTCACCATACTTGGTACATGGGTTCACCTTGGGATCCTGACCTACATCTATGGGATGTATACTTTTTTGTATATTCGTGGATGATGGGCTTATCATCGTTTGATTCTGCCACAGTAATTCTACTGAAAAGTTGAAAACTGCTCTCTGTCAGTATCAGGATTGTCAAAGAAAATGGAGGCGGGGAATACTGCAGTCGCCTCAGAGTGCTCTTGTTAATAAAAATGTCTGACTGAAAAGTATGTCCATGTACACACTCAATACTTGGTCGGGGCTCCTTTTGCATGAATTATTGCATCAATGTAGTGTGGCATGGAAGCAAGCAGCCTGTGGTACTGCTTAAGTGTTATGGAGGCCTGGGTTGCTTTGATAGTAGCCTTCAGTTCATGTGCATTGTTGGGTCTGGTGTCTTTCATCTTCCTCTTGACAATACTCCATAGATTCTGTATGGGGTTTAGGTTGGGAGAGTTTACTGGCCAATCAAGCACAGTGATACCATGGTCATTAAACTAGGTTGCAGTACTGCGACGTTGTGAGGGTTCACACAAGAAAGGAGAGATGACTGTGATGAAACAGGCTTTATTTAAACACACCTTCTCAACACAGACAGGAGGGGAGGTCGTTCACACAGACCGTCTCACTAAGGGTGACACAAACGCATGATCAGTCACTGCTCTGACTCTTCTTATAACACTGCTGTGTCATTATAAAGCAGTTATAATGACACAGCAATAACACTTTAGAACACACGAATGATAACACCCTTTGAATCCTCCGCTGCCAAAGCATGCCGAGAGAATGCCCGCCCCCTTAACACAGCCCCGACGTTACACTGCCCCCCCCCCCCCGGACTGGTTTCTGTCCCCAGAATAATAAAAGTCCAGCTCAAAAGTCCAACACGAATCCGTCCAGGTGTCGGGGCGGCCTCCGTTGTCGACGACCAGCATGCACAGGCCCGCTAGTGTTCATCTGTGCCTCAGTCGGAGTATCTGGTTGGGGTGAAGGCTCCGGCTCAACCACCCGGGGGCAGATGGCTGGTATGGGGCGAGACGGTCACGGTGGAGTAACACGACCCGGTACCTTTTCTGCAGCCTCACCCTGTACACCACATCCTGTGCTGCTGTCCGGTACGCCCACAGAACAAAGGGCAAATGTAGGTCCCAGTATCGCTGTCGCTGGTCCACTAGGACAGCGAGCTGGGTGGTAAGGGTCTGGTTGAACCGTTCGACCAGGCCGTCGCTCTGTGGGTGCAGCGGGGTGGTCTGGGTCTTCTGGATGCCCAGCCACTTGCAGACCTCCCCGAAGACCTCTGCCTCAAAGTTCCAACCCCGATCGCTGTGCAGCTCCTTCGGTGTGCCAAACTGACAGAACATTTCGTCCACCAGTTTTGATGCTGTGGTGGTGGCGCTCTGATCAGGGACCACGTACGCCTCTGGTTATTTGGTGAAATAATCCATTGCGACCAGCACGTAGCGGTTCCCCTGGTCTGTGGTCAGGAAAAGGCCCAGAATGTCCACCCCTACCCGCTCCATCGGTGCTCCCACCCGGTACTGCTGCAAGGGGGCGTGGGATCGCTGAGTCGGCCCCTTCTGAGCCGTGCAGGTGTCGCAGCGATGGACGTGGAGCTCTACATCCTGGTGACATCCGGGCCAATAGAACAGGGCTCGAAGACACTGCAGAGTCTTTGTCACCCCGAAGTGGCCCGCTCCTACTGCCCCGTGGACCATCTGGAGTACATTGGGCTGGAGCTGCCGGGGAACCAGCAGCTGCCAGACATGATGCTGCCCGGCTGTAGTCTGCCACTGCTGATACACAACACCCTCATGACAGCGGAAATTGGCCCACTGGGAGCGTAGGGCCTTGGTCTCTGGGTCCAGCGCAGACACAGCCTCCCAGGCAGGCCGCTGGCCCGCGTCCGGCCACTGCCAAACCCGGGAAATGACCGGATCTCTGTCCTGCTTGCTCTGCAGCTGCTGCGCGCCAAGGGCCTCTGTGACGTCATCGCTGGGGAGAGCTGTCTGATTATCCGAGGAGGAGCTATGTGCCGCTGTGTTATTCCTGCTCACAGCGGTCCAGAGAACAGCAGCCCGTGGGACGGCTTGGTCTTGATCCTCTGCCCGCTGACAGTGACGACAGTCCTCTGCAGCACAGGGACGTCGAGACAGCGCGTCAGCGTTGGCATGGAGGCGGCTTGCCCGATGCACAATCTGGAAATTATAATTCTGCAGTGCCTCCAGCCATCTTGCCAATTGTCCATCCGGCTCTTTGAAGTTCAGCAGCCAGGTCAGGGAAGCATGATCCGTCCTGAGCTGGAACCTCCCCCGTACACATACGGGTGAAAATGACGAAGCCCCTGGATGACAGCCAACAGCTCTCTGCAAGTAATGCAATAATTCCTTTCAGCTCTGCCGAGAGTGCGGCTGAAAAAAGCAACTGCCTGCTCTCTGTGTTCTCCCTCCTGGGATCACACCGCCCAGATGCTCTGGTTGCTGGCGTCCATGTCCACGATGAAAGGGCGGTTCAGGTCGGGATACTGCAGGATGGGGGCTCCGATGAGCGCTGACCGAAGCTGGGGAAAAGCAGCAGCACAGCTGTCACTCCACTGAAATGCACGGCCCTTCTGTGTCAGCTGATGCAGCGGGCTGGCGATGGTGGTGAAGTCTTTCATAAATCTCCTATAATAGGAGGCCAGTCCGAGAAAACTCCGTAGCTCTCCCACATCTGGATCGCTGGCAACTCCCGCTGCGCTGACGACGTGGCCCAGGAAGGTGGTCTCCCGCCGAAATAGGTGACATTTCCGCGGGTGTAGCTGCAGCCCGGCCTGTCGGATGGTGTCCAATACTTCCCGGAGGTTGGACAGGGCACTGTCAAAATCAGCTGCATGAACCAGCAGGTCATCCAGATAAACAATGCAGCAGCTCCAGGGTACGTGAGCCAACACTCACTCCATCAGACGTTCAAAGGTGGCCAGGGCGTTGCAAAGTCCAAACGGCATCACCTTGAACTGATATAGTCCCTGCCCGATGGAGAAGGCTGTTTTCTGGCGGGCCTCAGCTGACAGTTCTAACTGCCAATAGCCGCTGCGGAGGTCCAGCGAGCTGAACCAGCTGGAGCTGGCGATGTGATCCAGCACGTCATCGATGCGGGGTAGGGGGTAGGAATCCTTGTGGGTGACGTCATTCAGGCGTCGGTAATCCACACAGAACCGCCACGAACCGTCCTTCTTCCTAACCAGCACCACCGGCGCCGCCCAGGGGCTGCTGGAGGGTTCAATAATGCCTGCCTCCAGCATTTCCTGTATTTTTTGTTCTGCTGCCACCCACCTTGAAAAAGGCAGACGGCAGGGGTGGAGCCAGATTGGCCTGGTCTCACCGGTGTCGATCCCGTGCTGCACCAAGCTGGTTTGGGTGCATTCCTCATCCTTCGCAGCGAAGACGTCCATGTAGCAGTCCAACAGCTCCCGCAGCTGGCGCCTCTGTGCTGATTCCAGTCTGCTGCAGCTCTGCTGGAACAATTCCTCGACCGCCTGCTGCGTTTCTGCTGACACATTGACCCGCTCCGCTGTGCACCTCCCCCCCCGCTGTCTTTATCAGTGGCTGCGCTCGCCTCTGCCCGTGCTGGTGGCACCGTTGTGTTCAGTACTTGCGGTGACATGCCCGGTTCGGCCCACCCTGGCGGTCCCTCGATCACACAGGCCTCCGGGTTCCTCCTCTGGGCCCTGCTGCAGAGCGTGATGGCCCGAGTTCCCAGCAGGAGGGACGATCTGGCGGTGTCAATTTTTGCGCGCCATGCTGCGAGCAGATTGAGACCAATAATGCAGGGGTCTTGGATGTCAGCCAGCCAGAATGGGTGGTTTGTGTTTTGGCCGGCCACCCCCACCACAAGAACTCTCCGCCCTCCCAGTCTGGCGCGCTCACCGGTAGCTGCGGTGACACAGCGCCCGGTGGGTTCCCACCCCTGTGGTTCTGTCTCGTCTGTGCCTGGCAGCACACCAGGTTGGACCAGGGAGATGGTAGAACGGGTGTCGATCAGGGCCCGGATTGGCGTGTTGTCCAGGCTGCACTGTAGGTACATTCCTGGCAATTGTCCAATTCGGCCCACACGTGGTGACAGTTCATCGGGGAAAATGTCTGTGGGAGGCAACAGGTCCCCGTCCATGCCACCTCACTCTAGTTTAATGTTGGCGAGGGGCCGGTTTGTCGTTGGAGTGGGTGCCGGGCAGTACCGCGTGATGTGTCCTGGCTCCCCGCAGTGGAAGCACCCTTCCTCGCACCGCCGTGGCTGTCTTCTCTGTGGGCACGCCGCCGTGGTCTGGCACAGCTCCTCCTCCTCCTCGCTCTCAGCCATGGCCTGGAAGGCTCTCTGTCTCGGTGCCAATGCATCAGCTGTACAATCCATTAGCAGTTCCACCCGCTCCGCTTCTGCCACAGCCGTCTCCCAGCTGCTCGCAGCATGAATCTGGATGTGGCTCTGGAGCTGGGCCGGGCGGAGACCCCGGATGAAGTTCCGGAGGGCGAGCTTCTCCACTACCTCTGGCTCGAAATCCAGGTAGCTACGTTGTGTCAGCAGCCGTATGTCCACTGCGTAGGCTCCCAGGTTCTCTCGGCTGCCTCGCCAGCGGTTGGCCAGCTGTTCCTTGGCATGCTCAGTGTCGGCCACTCTCCCAAACCGCCTCCGGAGCACTCCTTGTAGCGCTGGCCAGCTTTCGATGTTCCTCGGGCCGTAGATCGGACAGCGTGCGGAGAGCCCTTCCCTCCAGGGCCAGCGCGACCTGCACGGCAGTCTCTTCGGGTGGCCAGCTGTTCGACGCAGCGGCCAGCTTGACCTGGACCAGGTAGTCGTCCAGCAGGGTTTCACCGTTAAAGCGGGGAACTTTGGCCCGCTGCTGGATGGGTGGGATGGTCGCCTCTTGGTCACTCGCCGCCCCTGGTCGCAGTGGAATCACCGGCCCGTCCTGCCCTGAAAAGGGCGGGGAGCAGGGCTGATCTGCTCTGTTTAGCCCGTACTGCCTTGAGAAAGGCAGAAGGCGGGGTACGCTGGTCCCGTCGGGTCCGCTGCTCCGTTCATCCCAGCGAGCAACTCTGGGAGTCTGTGTACCAGCTCTGTCGTCCATTCCCAGCTGAGCGATGAACCGTTCCAGCTGCTGAATCTCTGCTCTGATCCTGGCTTCCATCTGCTCCATAGTTCCACTTGTGACACCAGTGTGACGTTGTGAGGGTTCACACAAGAAAGGAGAGATGACTGATGAAACAGGCTTTATTTAAACACACCTTTTCAACACAGACAGGAGGGGAGGTCATTCACACAGACCTCCGTCTCACTAAGGGTGACACAAACGCATGATCAGTCACTGCTCTGACTCTTCTTATAACACTGCTGTGTCATTATAATACAGTTATATGCACAGCATCGGTGTTGGATCTCCAGTCCAGCCCATTGCTGATCCTGACACCAGGTATTTGTAGTCCTCAACCAGCCCCACATCCTCCCCCTATTCTGCAATGGCTGAGAAGGTGTCCTCTTCTTCCTGAAGGTCAATCACCATCTCTCTGGTCTTGCTGACATTCAACCTCAGGTGATTCTGCTCTGTTCACTCCACAAATCTGTCTACCAGTGCCCTGTACTCGCCCTCCTCTCCCCCTCTTACACACCTCACAACAGCTGAATCGTCAAAGAATTTCTGCAGGTGGCATGACTGTCGTACTGAAAGTCAGTGGTGTATAAGGTGAAGAGAAAAGGAGAGAGAGCACAGTCCCCTGTGGAGCTTCTGTATCACTAACCACCACGCCAGACAACACACTGCCCAGCCAAACAAACTGTGGCCTGCCTGTCAGGTAGTCAGTAATCCAGGAGATCATAGAGCTGTCGACCCCCATCACCCGCAGCTTCTCACCCAGCAGCAGTGGCTGGATGGTGTTAAAGGCAGTGGAGAAATCAAAAAATGTGATTTTCAGTGTCTTCTCCGCCATCCAGGTGCAGATGGGCTCGTTGCAGCAGGTAGATGACAGCATCTTTAACTCCTAAATGGGGCTGATATGCAAACTGCAGAGGGTCCAGCCACGTCTTCACCTGCAGCCTCAGGTGGGCTAAGACCAGTCTCTCCAGGACTTCGTCACATGAGATGTGAGGGCAACTGGTTGATAGTCATTCAGGTCCGATGGAGATGACTTCTTGGGGACAGGAACCAAGCAGGATGTCTTCCACAGCACTGGTACTCTCTCCAGACTCAGGCTCAGGTTGTACAGGTGTTTCAGTACCGGAACTAGCTGGTTGGCACAGGTCCTCAGGATTCTGGCGGAGATTCCATCAGGACCCACTGCCTTCCGCTGACGGAGTCTCTCCAGCTGTTTCTTAACCTGATCTGTAGGCACAGTGATGTGAGGGAGGGGCCTGGTGTCCCCTGAGGAGGAGGAGGGGGTGAGGGGGGAGATGAAGAGAGGTGCTGCACAGGAGGGTGGGGGTGTGTGGGGGTCTGGCTGTGTTTTGGGGGTGACAGACTGAGTTGACCCTATTAAAAACAGATTCAGTTCATCAGCTCTCTCCTGGATCCCAGATGTCTGTGTGACTCTCCCCTTGCACCCAGTTATTTGTTTCATTCCCTCCCGCACATCTTTAGGAATGTTTTGCCTGAGTTTATTCTCCAACTTCCTCCGATAATTGTCTTTGCACCTCCTCAGCATCTCTCTCAGCTCATGCTGCACTCCCCTCAGCTTCTCCTTGTCTCCGGACCTAAAAGCTCTCTTCTTTTTGTTCAGAAGTGCTTTCAGGTCACTCGTGAGCCATGGTGTGTTGTTGGAGAAGCAGTGTACGGTCTGAGCTGGCATGGTCATGTCTTCACAGAATCTGATGTATTCTGTGATGCAATCGGTCATATTGTCTATGTCCACCCCATTTGGTTCACAGAGTATGCCCCAGTCTGTCGTCTCGAAGCAGGGAATAAGAGGGAGAGAGGGAAATCAGAGAATGAGAGCAGCTATGCCTTGAATGTACGAGGGGAGCTGAAAAGTTCATAGGCTGACCATGATGCAGTGGTCACATTTGACCAAATGTGGTTTATTTATCAACATATTTTCAACATTTCAACATCGGTGTTGCAGGGCTTGGATCCCTGCAGTATACAGTGCGTCCGGAAAGTATTCACAGTGCTTCACTTTTTCCACATTTTGTTATGTTACAGCCTTATTCCAAAAGGGATTAAATTCATTTTTTTCCCTCAGAATTCTACACACAATACCTCATAATGATAATGTGAAAAAGTTTTTTGTTTTTTTTTTAAATTTTTGTAAATTTATTAAAAATAAAAAACTAAGAAATCATATGTACATAAGTATTCACAGACTTTACCGTGAAGCTCAAAATTGAGCTCAGGTGCATCCTGTTTCCACTGATGATCCTTGAGATGTTTCTACAGCTTAATTGGAGTCCACCTGTGGTAAATTCAGTTGATTGGATATGATTTGGAAAGGCACACACCTGTCTATATAAGGTCCCACAGTTGACAGTGCATGTCAGAGCACAAACCAAGCATTACGTCAAAGGAATCGTCTGTAGACCTTCGAGACAGGATTGTCTTGAGGCACAAATCTGGGGAAGGGTACAGAAAAATTTCTGCTGCTTTAAAGGTACCAATGAGCACAGTGGCCTCCATCATCCATAAATTAATAAGTTCAGAACCACCAGGACTCTTCCTAAAGCTGGTCGGTCGTCTAAACTGAGTGATCGGGGGGAAGGGCCTTAGTCAGGGAGGTGACCAAGAACCCATTGGTCACTCTGTCAGAGCTCCAGTGTTCCTCTGTGGAGAGAGGAGAACCTTCCAGAAGGACAACCATCTCTGCGGCAATCCACCAATCAGGCCTGTGTAGTAGAGTGGCCAAACTGAAGCCACTCCTTAGTAAAAGGCACATGACAGCCCGCCTGGAGTTTGCCAAGAGGCACCTGAAGGATTCTCAGACCATCAGAAACAAAATTCTCTGGTCTGATGAGACAAAGCTTGAACTCTTCGACGTGAATGCCAGGCATCATGTTTGGAGGAAACCAGGCACCATTCATAACCACGCTGATGGTGGTGGCAGCATCATGCTGTGGGGATGTTTTTCAGTGGCAGGAACTAGGAGACTAGTCAGGATAGAGGGAATGATGAATGCAGCAATGTACAGAGACATCCTGGATGAAAACCTGCTCCAGAGCAGTCTTGACCTCAGACTGGGTTCATCTTTCAGCAGGACAATGACCCTAAGCACACAGCCACAATATCAAAGGAGTGGCTTCAGAACAACTTTGTGAATGTCCTTGAGTGGCCCAGCCAGTGCCCAGACTTGAATCCAATTGACTATCTTTGGAGATATCTGAAAATGGCTGCGCACCGACGCTTTCCATGCAACCTGATGGAGCTTGAGAGGTGCTGCAAAGAGGAATGGGCCAAACTGCCCAAAGATAGGTGTGCCAAGCTTTTGGCATCATATTCAAAAATACTTGAGTCTGTAATTGCTGCCAAAGGTGCATCAACAAAAGACTGAGCAAAGGCTGTGAATACTTACATACATGTGATTTCTTAGTTTTTTATTTTTAATAAATTTGCAAAAATCTCAAAAAAACTTTATTCACGCTGTCATTATGGGGTGTTGTGTATAGAATTTTGAAGAAAAAAAAATGAATTTAATCCCTTTTGGAATAAGGCTGTAACATAAAAAAAATGTGGAAAAAGTGAAGCACTGTGAATACTTTCTGCATGAACTGTAGAAGCTCTCTTCTTGATCCTCAAAGACATAACTTCTTCTTAGTCAGTCTATGAACTCTTCAGCCCCCCCCTCGTATGTGGCTGGTCTATCAGCTGGGAACTCAAACCTAGGCAGGGAAGAAAACATAGCACCGGCCAAGCTGTTTTTTCTCTTCTCCTTATAAAACATTATCTCTCCCACTCAGCTTCAACTTAAACAGTAAAGTACTTTACAAGTTTAATTTAATTTAGTTAAAATTGATTATTAATTGATACTGATTCACTGTTGAAACAGTACCCCTGCTATATTTGGAAATAAATTCTTAACCTGCAATTAAAGTTAAAGTTGTGTTATTCAAAGGTAATATAGCAGCTGGAGTGTATTCTTCTAAACATGAGCCTAGGCAAATGTGGCAGATTAAAATACTGTGAAAAGCTCTACCTGGAAATGGGAATTTTATCTTAGTGAATCTCATGCACACGTAATAGTCACGCTGCTTCAGCCACAGTAAAAGTGAGTGAATATGAAAGAGCGTGAGTAATTTCAAGACAACCTTGAGTCTCGAGGAGAGACGGAATTCATGTAAGTAACAGCTAGTTTTCATATTTGTGAAAACAAACAAAAAAATACCACTCTACCAAATGGCTTTTTTTTTTTTTTCCTGTTCGGAAGGAAAAATGTGTAATCTGACAATAGGAACAAAAGCGTGAAACAAGTTGACACCTCCTACTTTTTCCTCGAATCTAATATAACACACAACTTTGACAGTGCGTTTAACTTATGTGAGTCTTTTCCCAAAGGTCTGTGTTTCATTGCATTCTTCCCTTCCACACAGTCTTGTGCATAATTCAAGGTGGAGTCAAAAAAATTAGCATGTTCAAACTTTTTAATCCTTTGTTTTAAACATTACTGCTAGATTTCTAAATTGTTCAGTGTTTGCATAGGGTTTTGCAATTTTCTATGAAGTGCATGTCTTCATACAAAGCCTTCAAATTTGATAACACTATCCTTGTGTGTCTCTATATGTCATGAACTCTGCCCTAATGGGGCTAATTGACGACGCCACAAGCAGGAACGGTGAGTTGCGTATTTAATAAACTCAAGACACACCGTGCACAAGAAACAAAAGTACTGTTGTGTATGAAACAACTCCAGGCACTACGTGCCCAAATTAACAAAAGTACAAAACCTGTGAAAACTGATAAGCATAGAGTCCACAATCCACAAAACACAAAAACACAAAATAACAGGAATGATCGGATAGGAGTCACTTTGCCCAAAATAGTCTAAAGGTTAAGGCATAGGAAAAAACGCTGGAAGCTGAGGGAAGCTCGTCAGGACTACTAGCAACCACCCTAACTGTAGATAGACAGGGGATACCTGTCAGAGCGAAAAGGTACTTACAGAATATGATGCAGACTAGAAGAGCACATCTGAACACTGAGAAGACCACAGTGCCGAATGATCAGTGCTGCAGGCTCAAATAAGGCAGGAGGTGAGAGTGATTACACAATTAAGATCAGCTGTGAGTCATGAAAGGAGAGGAGACAGGACTGACAGCTTGACAGGAGCACCGCCCACTATCAGAGCAAAACCCAGAAGTGCCACTGACAGCTCCAGCCCCTGAGAGAGAAAGAGAGGAGGATCAAAAGGAACTGGCAAAAAATACAAATATAAAATGAGAAATAAAATGAAGACAAATAAAGACTGAAGGAAAAATACAAGCAAATACCAAATATATAAATAACAAGACTGCGATGAACATAAACAGGAGAATGAGTGGAACTAAGGAATAATACAAGATATATGAAAACCATCCAAGGATAAAATGACAGGAACTAAGAAACCAAAAATACAACAAATATACAAATATGGAAAAAGACAATGAGACTGAGCACAGGGGGTTCCACTGTGCTCAGATCATGACAGGAGCCCCCCTCTCAAGTGGTGGATCCAGACACCCAGGGTAACATCAAAAGAAAAAGAAAAGGACCCTCCCACATAGAAGACCCACCCTACAAAAAACAAGGAAACAAAACCCACCCTGGGCGGGAGGAGGGGGACCCAGGCAGGGGGGGACTGAAACAAACCTGAAAAAATAAGAAAAAGACTCATGACTCACACCCAGAAGAGGCACAGAACACAAATGATGTTGGAAGATTAAATGTCCAGTTCGGGTGGTCTTCCTGAGTCCCTTAGCCACCCAAGCAAACGAAAGAGTACGTCGGGTGGTCTCCTGGGCCTCCAAAGCCACTTAAACGGCAGGAAGGGTTCACCAGGTGGCCTCCCAGCATCCCCAAGCCAACGGGCCGCAGAGCACAACACACCCCCTCGTGGAGGCAGCAGTTGGAACCAGTGCATGCTGCGAACCAGGGGAGCTAAGAGATGGGAGCCCGACGAGGAAGCTGGCTGACCAGTGGGGGAACTGGACGGGGAACCCTCCACAACCTCGGGTAGAGGAGAGGGAACCATGACGGCGTCAGGCAGAGGAGAGGGAACCACAACGGCGTCAGGCAAAGGAGAGGGAGCCACGGTGCTTTCAGACTGGGACATGGTAGCACCCGCGGCGGCTCCGGGCTGGAGCAAAGCTGCACCCGCAGTGGCCCCGGGCGAAGGATGAGGACCTGCGGCAACCTCAGGCGAAGGAGGACGACGATCATCCGAGGACTCGAGCAAGGGAAAAGACACAAACACCGGGTTACTACCACCAGCAGCAGTGGAGCCCAGTAAGGAGAGCTCTGAGGCAGTTGGCAGCTGCGACCGGCTCTCCTCACTATGAGCAGGACAAGAAATCTCTAGATCCGATGATGTGAAAACAGAACAGAGCACTTGCCTTGTCTCAGACTCCACTGCCATCCAAGACTCCAGCAATCCTGGCAGAAGCGTCTTGAGTCTCCCCATCGGGGCGCCCTCTCTTGACATGGTCACCTTGGAAGAAGGACAGAAAGAAAAAAATGGAGAAGAATCACCGGCTGCGGCGGAGCCTGGCGAGGAGAACTCAGGAGCAGAGGACATGTGCAGCTGATCCTTCCCACCATGAGCCAGACAAAATTTCTCTGAATCTGCAAAAGGAGAAATGGAACAGAGCACTTGCCTGGACTCGAGCTCCACCGCCGTCCAGGACTCCGGTGAACTTGCTGCGATGACACCAGCAGCAGGCGTGATGGTGAGTGCAGCTCCAGAACCTCCAGGCAAGGTGGCCGACGCAGGTGGCTCATCCAGTGTGGCAGCTGGAGGTCGCCTCACCACTGGCACCGAATCCCAGGCAGCTGAAACCGGGGGATATTCCATTGTCAACACAGGTTCCAGGTCACAGGGGGCGCTCTCCTCCCGTCCGGATCATGGCTGCGGGGCTGGAACCAGGTTCTCCAGGACCGCAGGCTCTTCCGCCGTCCGTTGGTTCCATCCCAGGACCGGCAGACACTCAGGGGAGAATGGAAGAGATGGGGGTAGCAGGTGAGGAAATAATAGCAGCAGCAGGTGGTGAGGACTCAGTGAGTTGCAAATGCTGAGCCTCACTGCCGGGAATTAGGCAAGAGGATTCATTTTTAGGTAAAGAAGAATGAAAAAACACTTGCCTGAATTCCCGGGGCTTGATGGTGACAGCTGCTGCGGGTCCAGAGTCATCCCTCTCAGTTGCTGCAGTGATTGTGGGCCCCCCTGAAGAACATGGAGGAGCCGCCCTTGCAGCCACGATGACAGGCCGAGACACGGGCTTCTGGCAAAGTGGGCGAGGTGCCGGAGACAGAGGATGCTTGGTCGTCGGCACAGACTTCGACGTGGATAAGCCCCTAACCCTGAGGAGTGGACCCAGGGAGCACCTCACCGATGGTGCAGGATGGTGCAGGATCCCGTGACGTCGAAACCAGGGGACACTCACTCATCAGCACTGGCTTCAGGACACAACAGGCGCTCCGCTCCTTCACTGGATGTAGTGGTGGAACCAAACCAAGGCCCCCAGAATCCACAGACTCATCCGTCATCCAGCGGCTCCCTCCCAGGACCAGCAGACATTTCAGGGAGACAGGAGAAGATGGTGAGGAAAAGGTAACAGCAGCTGATGGTGAGGTCCCAGTGGACAGTGATGACTGAGCCTCACCACCGGGAATTAGGCAAGAGGTTTCAGCAGAAAGAGAAAGTGAATGAATAAGCATTTGCCTGAATTCCCGGGGCGTGATGGTATCAGTTGCTGTTTCAGAGCCAGACAAAGTCCTTCCAGGAGCGCCAGAGGCCATCTGATGGATGGGCAAGGGCACGGGCGCCTGGAGAGGTGGACGAGCCTTCTGCCCCTGGGAACGCTTCTTTGTTGGACCAGATTGCACCGAAGGGGAATCCCTCACCCGCTCACTGAGTTGCCGATGGGCCTTGACCACCGTGGTGAGGAGAGCGGAAAGACCCGGATGGCTCCAGAGGCTGGATCATGCCTCGATCAGCTGGGCCGTGCTGTCCACAAAACCAAAGACGACCTCGGGAGTATGGGTGGCTCAAGCTTTTGAGGCAAAATGCACAATGAGTTCTGCCACCCCACACTTCTCCTCGCTCAGTTCAAATAATTGGAAGTCCATGGAGTAAATGCACCACAAAAACGCTGGACAAAACAAAAAATGCGAGAGGGAAAAACAAAAGCAAACTCACAGACCGCTGGCATCTTTACTGGCTGCGGTCTTCTGTCATGAACTCTGCCTTAACGGGGCTAATTGATGATGCCACAAGCAGGAACTGTGAGTTGCATATTTAATAAACTCAAGACACACTGTGCACAAGAAACAAAAGTATTGTATATTAAACAACTCCAGGCACCAAGTGCCCAAAGTAACAAAAGTACAAAACTTGCAAAAATGTTGTAATACAGTGTAGTAATTTCACATTGACTGTTGAAGTGGTCCAATACTACCCTCAAGTGTTTTCCTCAGTGCTGTACACTACAAGTGTTGCTGTTAGTAAAGTTACATGTGAAAAAAACTTCAATAGGTTATGGGCCCAGAGCATCGCTGAAAAAGCTGTTTACATGGATTTTTGTGTAATGTAAACAGTGTTTTGGGACTCACAATGGAAGATAAACTGTTTGACAAGCTGAGTGGACCAGAGAACTGGTTAACATGGAATTTTCAAATGTAGCACTTGCTGAACGCAAAAGGACTATGGGGCTTGGTAACAGAGAAGGAAAACCTAGCAGCGGATGCCAATGCCAACAAACTAGCCGAGTTTGAAAGACTGAGAGAGAATGCATTTTCCGTGCTAGTGCCAAATGTGAGTAAGTCCCAGTTGTACTTGATAATCAGCTGTCAGACCCCAAAGCAGGCATGGGATACTCTAAAAAGGACAGTTTGAGAGAGGCACTATTGCAAAATAAACAGTTTCTAAAGAAAAAACTACTTCAGATGTAAAATGAAGGAAGGAGAAAAGCTAACTGAACATTTGAAATGAATGAAGGAACTAACTGATCAGCTAGGAGCAATAGGTTCTATGATTGAAGAAGAGGACCAGATTGTAACACTCCTGGGTAGTTTACCACCAAGCTATGCTACAGTTGTCACTGCACTAGAAACAAAAATGGACAGTTTGACACCTGCAGTTTTTTCAGCAAGCATTAATAAAATAAAGAGCAAAAAAGAATGCATGCTGATGATAATGGAAATGGTGGTGCTGTATCCAGAGATGCATCAGCCATGTCAACACAAGTTTGTGGCAATATGCAGGGAAATCCTAAAGCAGTGGGAGATGACAAATACAACACGTGGAGATGTTACAAATGTAGAAAAGAAGGACATATAAAGTGTGACTGTCCAAGCAGAAAAAAAAAAAATAAAACTCATAAGGCCAAAAGCATGATGCATGAGAATGTTGAGGACTCATATGAGGGTGCCTTTGTTGTTGAAGGCTCAAGTCATAGTAAGCTGCATCAACAGAGAGAGTGGTTAATTGATTCTGGAGCATCAAAACACATGACATGGCAAAAGGAAAGTCTGCAAGATTATCAGCTTTTTGCAGAGCCACAGACTGTGAAATTTGGTGATGGAAGAGTGGTTGAAGCTCTAGGACATGGAAACATCAAACTGAGAATGACATTCAAAGTAAGTGATGTAAAAAATGTTACAATGTATGATGTGCTCAATGTTCCCAAGTTATCCTTGAACCTCTTCTCAGTGGGGAACTTCTGCTAGAAGAGGAAATACAGTGTAGTTCAAAAAGGCTCACTGCTATATCCATGGAAGAAATGGAGCTTTACAAGGAATAGGAACACAAAGATCTGATGGGTTATATCAGCTGGACATTGAAAGGAAGTCTACCTTGTAACTCACAGAGCATCAAGTGCATCAGTTGCCAGCCAGTTTGTGGCATCAGCGTTGCTAGGCCCACACCACCAAGCTGAAAGAAAACTCAAAAGTTATGGCGAATGGAGTCATGCAGGGTCTTGACCCTCCATGGAATCAGTTTGACACCCCTGCTGTAAAGTATATTTCATCAAACAGAAAAGTGAGGTTCTAAGGAAATTCAAAGAATTGAGAAGATACTTCTCAAATGAAGTGTGGGCAAAGAATCATAAGGCTAAGAACAGATAATGGTGGGGAATATACAGTTAGGCACAGAAATATTTGGACAGTGACACAATCTTCATGATTTGGGCTCTGCATGCCACCACATTGGATTTGAAATGAAACAACTACAACGGAATTGAAGTGCAGACTTTAAGGTTTAATTCAAGGGGTTGAACAACCCATATATGATTAAACATGTTAGGAATTGTAGCTATTTATTATACAAACGCTCCTCATTTCAGGGGCTCAAAAGTAATTGGACAAATAAACATAACCCTAAGCAAAATGTTACTTTTCAATATTTTGTTGAGAATCCTTTGCAGGCAATGACTGCATGAAGTCTGGAACCATGGACATCACCAAACGCTGGGGTTTCCTCCTTTGATGATGCTTTGGCTAGGCCTTTACTGCAGCTGTCTTCAGTTGTTGCTTGTTTGTGGGTCTTTCTGCCTTAAGTTTTGTCTTGGAGCAAGTGAAATGCATGCTTGATTGGGTTGAGATCTGGTGATTGACTCGGCCATTGCAGAATATTCCACTTGTTGCCTTTAAAAAACTGCTGGGTTGCTTTTGCAGTATGTTTTGGATCATTGTCCCATCTGTACTGTGAAGCGCCGTCAATCAACTTTGCTGCATTTGGCTGAATCTGCGCAGAAAGTATATCCCCTATACACTTCAGAATTCATCTGGCTGCTTCTGTCTTTTGTCACATTCATCAATAAACACAAGTGACCCAGTGCCATTGGAAGCCATGCATGCCCATGCCATCACACTGCCTCCACCATGTTTTACAGAAGATGTGGTGTGCTTTGGATCATGAGCTGTTCCAATTCTTCTCCAAACTTTCTTCTTCCCATCATTCTGGTACAGATTGATCTTAGTCTCATCTGTCCAAAGAATGCTGTTCCAGAACTGGGCTGGCTTCTTCAGAGGTTTTTTGGCAAAGTCAATTCTGGCCTTTCTATTTCTGAGGCTGATTAATGGTTTGCACCTTGTGGTGAATCCTTTGTATTTACTCTCATGAAGTCTTCTCTTTATGGTAGACTTAGATACTGATACACCTACTTCCTGGAGAGTGTTCTTCACTTGAGTGGATGTTGTGAAGGGGTTGTTCTTCACCGTGGAAAGGATTCTGCGATCGGACGTCCAGGCCTTTTTGAGTTCCCAAGCTCACCAGTGCACTCTTTTTTTCTCAGAATGTACCAAACTGTTGATTTGGCCACTCCTAACATTTCTGCTATCTCTCTGATGGATTTCTTCTTTTTTTTCAGCCTCAGGATAGTCTGTTTCACCTCCATTGAGAACTCCTTTTGACCACTTGTTGTGTGTTCCACAGCAACAGTTTCCAAATGCAAACGCCACACCTGGAATCACTCCAGACCTTTTAACTACTTAATTGATGACAGGTTAACGAGGGAAGAGCCCATGCCAGCCTTGTTATTTTTTTTGCAGCCTTCTGAGTCAATTGTCCAATTACTTTTGGTCCCTTGAAAAAGAGGTGGCACGTATTAAAGAGCTGTAATTCCTAAACCCTTGCTCCAATTTGGATGTGAATACTCTCAAATTACAGCTGAGAGTCTGCACTTTAAGCCTATATTGATTATATAATTGTATCCTGAATATGTTTGTCGTAAACAGCTAAAAATAACAAAACTTGTGTCACTGTCCAAATATTTCTGGGCCTAACTGTACATCCAAAGAATTTCCAGAATACTTGAAGGCTCAAGTATCCACCATGAGAGACTCTACTTCGCTCACCTCAGCAAAATGGTGGTGCAGAAAGAAAAAAAATAGAACAAGATACTGCTTGCCTTCAAGAAAGTATTTTTCCAAGACTTCACTTCCAGACATGTACAAAAAACACTGTGACGCGCTAGCAGTTACGCTGTCTTATGCTGAATACTACTCATCCACCACGGACTTATGGTCAAGTAAAACTACAGAGCCCTATTTAAGTCTGACTGTACACTGCATTCACAATGAATGGAAGCTGTGCAAAGCCTGTCTTGAAAGGAGTTACTTCCCCGAGGACTATACAGGAGAAAATATAGCAAACGGATTCAAAGATGTCTTCCAGTCTTGGCACCTCAGTGAAAAGAAGCAGGTGTGCGTCACGACTGATAGTGGGGCAAATGTCGTGAAAGCTATAAAACTAAATGAATAGACGAGACTCATGTTTTGGCCATCC
The DNA here is from genome assembly GCA_020510985.1 of Pholidichthys leucotaenia. NCBI lineage: Eukaryota > Metazoa > Chordata > Actinopteri > Cichliformes > Pholidichthyidae > Pholidichthys > Pholidichthys leucotaenia. The sequence goes on along the minus strand of CM035838.1, from coordinate 363,035,244 downwards.
TCTTCATATTGCAATTGGTAAGTTTACTACTTCTATATAAGGTACTGATGATATACTGCTAGTGCATCTCAGTTCATGAGAATACATAAGTTTTAATTTAAAAATAAAAATCAACAAAATTGTATGAAAAAGGCTTGAAATGTTTCACTGTGCATATATTGAATATCAATTAAAGTTTCTTTTTATATTGCAATTTTATTTTATATTATTACAATATTTTAATTTACTGAGATGTACTAGAAAATGTTATAAGACCGAGGTAAATTTGAGTTATGATTGCAGGATCCTTTTTTTCCATGCTCATGTTATAGAAACATTTGTTTAAATCAGGTGCACTATATCTGTGGTGATCCCGAGCACGGGTCTGCTCCCGCTTGAGTCACTTATTTTCTCCTCTTTTTTGTCTCTTTAATTGGGCGTACTATGATGATGTTTTTGTGCTTTTATTTTGACAGTGCCGCGGCTGGACTTCCACCTGTCAGTCTGCTCGCGGGCTGTCACAGCTGCTGGCACTTAATTATCATTATCTTTGCACACCTGTTTGTTGTATAGTTTGTTCACTATTTAAGATTGCAGTCGAGGCTTAGTCCTCGCTGCGACCTCGCCCTTCCTAGGCTGGACTCCCCAACCCTGACGCCAGTCCTTTACAGTGTAAGGTTTTGCCCTCGCTGCTTTATATGTAAGTGACTGTTTGATTCTTGTATGTTCAGTTATTTCACCCATCGAGGTTGTATGTTTAGTTGTGTGTATTTTGCCCCTCGTCGCACGTTTTTTTTGTTACTTTTTGTTAATAAAATAACAAACTCACTGCTGGCTATTGGTGCCTCACTTATGCCCTGAGAGGGACATACATAACAGTAGGTTGCAGCCAAACCAGGTGCCAGCCACAGTGAGTTTTGTTTTTTGGCTCTAAATTTCCCCTTTTTTCGGGTGCCAGAGTTTTTTGGGTATTATGACATCTTTTACCAGGTGGTACCCTATGAACCTGGGTTTTGAGATCGTCCAGGCTCTTATGGAAATAGACGACCTCCTGGCCAAAGCCCATCAGTATTCTACGCCCAAACATACTGCTTGGTACCTGGACCTCGCGGAGGCGGTTGTTAAATGTCATCCTCGCCTTGCTGAGCACGCTGAGGGCAGGGAGAGGATGGCTGAGCTATCGGCACTCCAACAGAAGAACCGTGAGTTGGGCCAGAAATCCTCCAGGAAGCCTAAGAGGGGGCCAACGGGGAAGCACTCCCGTTCCTCGGCTCATTATGAGGTTCCTGCCATGGTTCCAGCTCCCCTATCTGCATCGCTGAAAGATCGTCTTCCAGCGCAACTGAGGAGGAGGGCAGCCGGGGTTCCCAGCAAAGATGAACAGTAGGCAGCTGATTTCATCAGGGACCGGATGGCTGAAGCTCTCTCTTCCGTTAACCCGGGCAAGGTTCTTAAGAGCGTGGTGGCAGCAGTTAGGGTTGTGGAGGCACATCCCGGGTCGAACAATTATCCAGAGTTCGCCAAGCTGCTGGCCACTGTTTCCACTAAGCAGCGGCGTTTTCCTAACTTGAAGTTAACCTCATCTCCAGCCAGAAGACGTCGCCGCCCGGCACAGAACCCATCTCCTCCCCGGGACATGGCCATTCCGAAGTGGAGGGAGTATAATGACCGGGCCAATATGCCGTGGGGTTCCCGTTTGGATCCACCTACGGGCTGCTGGAAGGATTCCTTTGTCTCCCAGTCAGCTGTTTTTTTCTCACCTCGGCAGAGAGGTATGACAGCAGCTTCAGCCTCCAGGTCTTCTTTGTCAGCTGTTTTGCCAGCTCCACTACCCCGGACTGTCTCAGCTTCTCCTCCCTCCTATATGGCGTTTCCTTGAGCTGCTGCGAGCTTAGTGGTTTTATCCCTGGCTGCCTTCAGCACCGATCCTTATGAAGCAGCTTCTCCTGGTCTTCCCGAGGGGGCCACTATCATCAACATGACAGGAGAAGAAAGAATAGAGCCTGCTGCAACAGTGACCACCGTTCCCCAGGGAAACAGGCAAGCGTTTTTTCATTCTTTATCACTAGTTGATGAATTACCTTATCTGATTCCTGGGGGTGAGGCTCAGGTCACGCAGTCCCCTGAGCCCCCACCACCTGCCGCAGCCATTAATACATCTCCTGCTTCTCTGTCTCCTCTTTTATTCCCCAAGTGTCTGTCAGTGCCAGGATCAGACTGCCGGACGGAGGAGGAGCCTGCGGCCCTGGAGAACCTGTTCCAGCCCCGCAACCATGACTTAGACAGAGGACGAGGGCGGACTGTCATTTGGAGCATGTGCCAACGAGGAAGCGTCCCCGGGTCTCCATTGAGCACAGTTGTACCCCAGCTGGAGATGGACTTCCTGTCGCCCCATCGAGCGAGCCATCAGTGTGGGTTACAGCACCAGGGGGTTCTGTGACTGCCAAGATCATCATGCCTGGTGTCGGGGCCACCGCAGCAGAGTTTGAGTTGGACCTTCAGGAGGCCCGGCCCGAGATATCGCCATCCAAATCGACGGAGTCCTGGACGGCGGTGGAACTTGAGCTCAGGCGAGTACTCTCCTTTGTTTTCATTATTTCAGTGTTGGAGAGATCTTGCCTGGCTGTTGGTAGGGAGAGCCAGGTGCTGCCATCAGCAGCATCTGTGCTCACCTTGCCGGGTTCCACTGCTGCCGGTGACCCTGACTCTGTTTCTGTTCCTCTTGTTCTCGAGTCTTCTGTCAGGATCACTGAGGAACGTCCTACTTCTCCAGAGGTCTCTGTGGGTTCTGGTCCGCCACCTGTGGTCTCCAGGGGTCCAGCTGTTCCAGCCGAGGTTGTGGTGGAGACACTCTCCAAGCCTGGGTCTCCTCCAGGTGCAGCTACGCCTCAGTCCGGGGCCACCGTGGGTGCAGCCATGTCCCGGACTGGGACCACCGCGGGTGCAGCAACGTTCCAGGCTGGGACCCCCGTAGGTGCCGTGCTGGTCCGGCCAGGGTCCACCACAGATGCAGCTATGGCCCAGCCGGGGTCCACCATCGGTACAGCTAGGTCCCAGACGGGGACCACCGCAGGTTCTACTGTTCGCCCTCCGTCTTCTGACACCGTCATGGTTCCTAAGGGTGTTGCTGTGGGGAGTCGCCTCCCGGGCTGCCTCTCCTGGCCTGGTGGCTAAAACGCCCAGGCCGGCCGCCTGATAGACTGTGCCGCCTGAGTTGGGTGGCCATTTTTCCTGGCAGGACCACCTGACTCATGCTACTTGGCGGTCGGCTGTGGTGGGACTTTGGTTAGGCACCACAAGCAGTTTTTCTTTCTGTTACCCTGTTTTGCTTAGCCCCTATGCTCCTTGTTTAGTCTGTGCTACCTGCATGAATTAGTCATTGGTTTAATTCCCTGTTAATTAGTTTAAGTTGGAATGTTCAGCCCTTTGCAGTCTACAGTTCTTTTCTGGGTTGACATTTCTGGGGGGGAGAGAAGAACCCCACACTTGAACTCGTAGTTTGGGGGTTTTACTATGTTGTTTTTGTGTTAGGGTACTTTGATGTTCTGGGAGTTTTTTGCCTGAGCATTTGGGTTTTTTCTTTTTTTTTCTTTCTTTTCAGTGTCTCTCCTTCCAGGCCTGGATTCCCCTCTCCGCCCTCCTGAGGCTGATTTGGGTAGCTATTTCTGGTTTTGTTTTTTTGGGGGGGTGGGGGGATAGGGTTCCTGGATGTTATAGGTGGATGTCTGGAATCCATCCCTTAAATGGGGGGCACTCTGGTGATCTCAAGCGTGGGTATGCTCCGCGCTTGAGTCACTTATTATTTTCTCCTTTTTGTCTTTTTAATTGGGCATATTATGATGGCATTTATTTGTGCTTTTATTTTGGCAGCACCATGGCAGGACTTCGCCTGTCAGTCTGCTCGTGGCTGTCACAGCTGCTGGCACTTAATTACACTGGTTCAACACCAAATTATTAACTAAGTTTTTTTTTAGCTGATTAGGACAATTTTGATGTGCTGAATCCAAAAATCACATTGGTTTGCTCAATCAGGTCAGCTTTTTTGAACTATGGCTACATGTTTTCTTACACTTTTGTATTTTTGCTTTATATGATGTAGAATTCTTTTTTATTTCTTTTTTATTTCTCTGAATTTTGAACAATGATGACGTAACATTCCATTTACATATACTTACCTTTATCAAGTCTACTATTCAATTTAAAGTTACACCTGTACAACTGCTGTACAACTGCTTATAACTTAATATAAAAAACCTGACCTGATCGAGAGAAACGGATGTCATTTTGGATTCAGCGGTGCAAAATTGTCTTAAATCAGTTGAAAAAACACAGGCAACATACAAAAAATTATTTTTTTGTTATGTTGTTGTTATCATTATCTTTGCACACCTGTTTGACAGAGCCTTCACGGCTCGCCGCGTCACTGAGAATGTCATTTATGCCGTTTCAGTGTCAAGTCAAATTCCTGTATATTTACCTGTACTTGTAAATGTGCTTGGCAATAACTTATTGATTCTGAATCTGATTCTGTTGTTTAGTTTGTTCTCAATTAAGATCACAGTCAAGGCTTAGTCCTCGCTGTGACCTCGCCCTTCCTAGGCTGGAGTCCCCGACCCTGACTCCAGTCCTTTACAGTGTAAGGTTTCGTCCTCGCTGCTTATATGTAAATGACAGTTTGATTCTTGTATGTTCAGTTATTTCACCCATCGAGGTCATATGTTTAGTTGTGTGTGTTTTGCCCCTCGTGGCACATCTTTTGTTACTTTTTGTTAATAAAATAACAAACTCACTGCTGGCTATTGGTGCCTCACTTATGCCCTGAAAGGGGCATACATAACAATATCAAGTATTTAAAATGTTTACAATTTTGAAATGAATGTTACCTTAGAGTGGAAATAAAATCTATGCTATATAGATGCAGTACTAGAATAATGTCAAAGTATTTTTCAGCAATTCGGTTAAAAATTTATATCTTTCATATATTATATATATATATATATATATATTATATCTATATATATATATATATATACAGTATATATACAGTGTGTGTGTGTGTGTACTGTATGTATATATAATATATACACTACCGTTCAAAAGTTTGGGGTCACTTAGAAATTTCCTTATTTTTGAAAGAAAAGCACTGTTTTTTTCAATGAAGATAACTTTAAACTAATCAGAAATACACTCTAATATCTAATATACATTGCTAATGTGGTAAATGACTATTCTAGCTGCAAATGTCTGGTTTTTGGTGCAATATCTACATAGGTGTATAGAGGCCCATTTCCAGCAACTATCACTCCAGTGTTCTAATGGTACAGTGTGTTTGCTCATTGCGTCAGAAGGCTAATGGATGATTAGAAAACCCTTGTGCAATCATGTTAGCACAGCTGAAAACAGTTTAGCTGGTTAGAGAAGCCATAAATCTGACCTTCCTTTGAGCAGGTTGAGTATCTGGAAAAAATTATTATTTCAAATACAAATCATTATTTCTAACCTTGTCAATGTATTGACTATATTTTCTATTCATTTTACAACTCATGGTGGTAAATAAGTGTGATTTTTCATGGAAAAACATAAAATAATTGTCTGGGTGACCCCAAACTTTTGAACGGTAGTGTATCTATATATATATTTATATACCAGTATATATTTTATATACACTACCGTTCAAAAGTTTGGGGTCACCCTCAGACATTTGTGTGTTATCCATGAAAAGTCACACTTTTATTTACCACCATGAGTTGTCAAATGACATAGAAAATATAGTCAATACATTGACAAGGTTAGAAATAATGATTTGTATTTGAATAATAATTTTTTCCAGATACTCAACCCTGCTCAAAGGAAGGTCGTTTTATAGCCTTCTCTAACCAGCTAAACTGTTTTTCAACTGTGGCTAGCATGATTACACAAGGGTTTTCTAATCATCCATTAGCTTTCTGACGCAATGAGCAAACACACTGTACCAATTAGACACTGGAGTGATAGTAGCTGGAACAGGGCCCTCTATACACCTATGTAGATATTGCACCAAAACCAGACATTTGCAGCTAGAATAGTCATTTACCACATTAGCAATGTATAGAGTGTATTTCTGATTAGTTTAAAGTTATCTTCATTGGAAAAAAAGTGATTTTCTTTCAAAAATAAGGAAATTTGTAAGTGACCCCAAACTTTTGAACGGTAGTATATATGTGTGTTCATCATATATAGCTATTTCAAGCCATTTTTGTTTTACATTGTGTTGATTTTCACATGGCTGTTTAAATTAAGAATTCTATTCTATTTTTTAGATGCACATTCCTAACTTCTCTCTCCCTCGCCTTCCCTCTCTCCACAGAGAGATGTTTGAAAGACCCCAGAATCGACAGGGCAGTTGGAGTGTGCAGAAAGATTGAGTTTTTTTTTTCTCACAGTTGGAAGAGGCACCGGACACTTAAGGATGCCCAAAAAAAGTTGGGCATACCCCACAGCAAACTAAGAGAATCACCGACAAAGATGGGGGTGAAGGCTCAAAATGATCCAGCATCTGTTGGAACAAGAGAAAGCCATCACACAGGTCTTGGCTACTGACAGGACCACAAGACACCTAGCACCATCGTGGCAAGACATACAGGTTAGTAAAGAAAATGATCAGCAGCAGCCAAATGCTGATAGATAAATTTCAGACAGAAAATAATGATGCACTGGTGAAAGTCTAGATTTGAAAATGATCCTGTTATTATTAGGGTAGTATATCTCACATTTTAAAGGTGTATTTTCTACTTTAATACAACTTCTTGACTCTGTTAACAAGGCCCTTGGTCCACTACATGAATTTACTGATGCTTTGTCTGCTGAAGATTATATAAGGGGAGGAGGGGAGGAGGTGTTTTAATTTACGTCAAAGAAAAATTTAAATGTCAATTGGTTGATTTGAATACTTCACTTGAATGTTTAGCTGTTAACGTATGCCTCTCACCATACGTGAGAGTATGGTGAGAGTATGTATTGTATGTATTGCATGTATTGTACAACCCACTGTCACACAATTCTTCTTTTTATAATGAATTAAGTGCTCTGGTTAAGCAACTTGAGAGGGAGCAGAGAAACCATATTTTATGGTGACTTCAATATCAACTGGTCTGATAAAAAAGGACAACAGAAACTGACAAGCCTCATGACTAAATTTAATTACCATCACAATGATCAAAGGACCCCACCAGGATAACCAAACAATCTAGAACACCTTATTGGACATGGTATTTGCTAATAAACCAGCAACGAATAACCAGAACCTATAATCTTGTAACTGGTCTCTCAGATCATAACATGGTTCTTGCTGTCAGAAAACTCACTAAAAAGCGACTGCAGTAATTTGGGGAATCGATATTGACAAATCAAAATATTTTATTCCCAAATCAAAAATGAGGAGTTTGAACTTATCTAGAGAATCAAAATTGGGAGCAGCTCATGTACATAAATGAAGCGATGATACAGTAATTTATAACTGCCAACAATTCAAAGTCCTTAGAAAAATTACCAAAGCAAATTAAAAGCAGACAACAGAAGATTAACCTACCATGGTTAAATAATGAAATAAGAAAACTTATGAAGAGGCGGAGCCTCCTGCATTGAAAACAATCATTAACCTCTAAACTACAAAATGATCACCTTGTGTACAAAAGTTTAAGAAATAAAGTGTACAAGAGCAGCGAAATCAAAAGTATCTTGTTACAAAAAACTGATAGATCATGCAAAGGGTAACAACAGTTCCCTATGGAGGCATTTAAATAACTTAACTAATAAAAAAATGATCAGAAGGGGGTAAAGGAACTAGAATCAATAGCAAGACCGTCAGTGACAAGGCTACTTTGGCAAATGCATTTAATTCATATTTTGTGGGCTCTGTGGAAGACTTAACCAAAAACTTTGTGCAGCCAAATGTGCTCAACCACACCAAATCCATACTTCCAACAGCTTCTTTCACATCGATGAGGTAAATGAGGAGTTAATTGCTGGTATTGTTAAAACACTGTCAAACCTCAAAAACTAATGCTATCTACAATATGAGCACTCCTTTCTCAACAATGCACCGCAAAAATATTAATCAACCACAGACTCATCTCATTAATCTCTCCATAAGGGTCTAGTACATTTCCATCTGGCTGGAAAAAAGCTGTCGTCATACCAGTTCATAAAATCAGGCCGCAAAGACAATCTCTGCAAATCCCGCCCATCTTATTTAACCTGTCCTGTCTAAGGTCTTGAAAAGATGTAGCTACACAGCTGATAGACTATTACAAGACAGTCTACTTCTTCATCCACATCAATTTGGTTTTAGACCAGGATACTCCACAGAACAGCAAATTGTTGCCTAATAGAAAAAGTCAACAGGTCCTTGGACAGGGGTAATGTGGTAGGTGAGGTCTATATTAATCAAATATCCCATAACCAACCAATGTATAAGCTGTGAGACTGTTTGGATGACTACCATATGTATAAAGCGATTTCACACCTCAGAACAGGACACAGGGTCTCAACCGCCAGTGAAGATAAGAGCATCCGAGGCACTGCGGTGGAGACCGGATGGGTTGCCCTGACCTCCCAGGGCCAGGTGGAGGGGTACAGAGACAAAGGAGGGGATTAAGTTAATGGGGGATGTCAGCTTTGATATGCATGTCTTCTGTTGTGTGTGAGTATAAGTACACAGAGCCGAATGTGTTCTCTCTCTGACTTCTTCTGCTGCTGCACTAGATGAGACTTGCTAGAGGAGCGAAGCTGATAATAAACTTTGGTTTATAAGTCACATCGCCTCGTTATTCCAAGCTCTTCTACACTGGTGACCCTGACGCGAGGATGGACCAGAGGCGTTCCCCCGCGATCGACTCATCTGTGGCGACCCAGGCAGACACCGGCGCCCATGCAGACGGGAACAGATGGACGACGTTCCCCCACGACAGAAGCGATAGAGAGGGCTCAACAGAGCACCAGCGCCGCGGCGAGAGCCGAAGGAAGACACTCTTACCCTGCAGACACATCAGTGACGGTCCACACAAATGCCGTCACCGTCAAGCTGCCGGACTTCTGGCAGGAAGACCCCGCCTCGTGGTTTCAGCAAGTTGAAGCCCAGTTTGCACTTGCGGGCATCACGGCTGACGATACAAAGTTCTATCACATCATCGCCAAACTCGACGCTGCCACTTCGAGATGTGCGCGGAGCATCATCCAGCGGCCGCCGGCCCAGGACAAATACAGAGAACTGAAAGCGACCATCGTGGCGAATTTTGTCCCCTCTGCCGAGGAGAGAGCCGAGAGGATCCTGGCGGTCTACGGCCACAGAGGATGCAGACCCAAGGCCCTCATGGAGGACTTGCTGCAACTTAAAGAAGAGGACAATGACAATTTCCTCTTCCAATTTATATTCCTCAGTACGCTGCTGCCACACATGAGAGGGACGCTTGCCAACATGCGATACAGCACCCAGCAAGACTTTCGCACGCTGGCTCGCGAAGCACAGCGACTCGTCAACACCTGCAGGGAACAGACACCCACAGCAGCATCCGCAGACCTCAACGCCGATGTCCGGAGCCACGGGGAGCCACAAGCCACTGAGCAGAATCTGCCCGCCATGGCAGCGACACGGCCAAGACGTAACAGACAGAGCAACGTTGTTATTACCACCACCCGCTTTGCGAGAAGGCTTACAAATGCCTTCCCCCCTGCAAATTCACAATTTCAGGAAACGCCAAAGCGAGAACCGTTAACAGCGGCAGTTCACGGCGGAAAAAAGCAAGCTTCTATATGTGACGGACGGACACACCGGCAAGCAGTTCCTCATTGAAACGGGAGCTCAACTGAGTTTTATCATGCCCTCCCAAGCAGGACCGGGCCATGGGCCCCCGGGGCAATGGAGCGGTGGCAGCAACGGCTCATCATCGACACTTTTGGCGAAAGGAACTGCCCCTCCGCATCCATGGCCGCAACTACAGAAGGACATTTGTTGTAGCGGCGGTGAGTTTTACTTGTTGGGCGCAGATTTTATGTGTGCACATGGGTTAATTAGTCGATCTAGCGAACAGACGCTTGGTTAATGCACTGTCCCTTTGCTTCTATTCCCTGCTCAGCTCGAGTTTCTCCACCACCCGTGCAGGCCAGCGTCACTACAGCAGGAGGTAAGTTTTGATCAACTCCTCACCCAATTTCCAGCACTCACAATTCCAAATTCTCAGCTACAGTGGCTAATCACAGGGTCGAACACTTTATCCCCACAACGGGCCCCACCCGTATTCGCCAAAGCTCGGCGCTTAGACGCGACCAAGCTCGCCCATAGCTCGGGACGAGTTTACCACCCTTGAAAAACTAGGCATATCAGGCGCTCAAAAAGCCACTGGGCGTCACCGCTTCACATGGTCCCGAAATCGACGGTTCTTGGAGACGTGCGGCGATTACCCACAGATTAAACAATGCGACAGCGCATGACGCTACCCTATTCCTCACATCAAGATTTTTCACTACATCTGGCGGTGTGCACGATTTTTTCAAAATAGACTGGTCCGCGGCTATCATCAAGTCCCCGTTTCGAGCGGAAAAGACATTCTAAACAGCTGTAATAACCCCCTTCGGTTCTTTTTGAATTTTGCGGATGCCTTTTGGCCTCAAAGGCGTGCTCAAACCTTTCAGCGGATGATGGACGCAGTATTACGCGACCTCCCTTTTGTGTTCGTCTACCTCGACGATATACTGGTAGCCAGCTCGTCTGAGGAAGAACACGAACAGCATCTCACTATGGTTTTTCAGAGACTAGAAAGAGCACGGGTTAATAATCAATCCAGCCAAATGCAAAATTTCGGCGTGTCATCAAAATTGATTTTTTGGGACACAGAGTTTCACCGAAGGGGGCAGTCCCACTGCCAGACAAAGTTCACGCAGTAAAAGTTTCCCACGGCCACACACGGTCAAATCGCTGCAAGAATTTTTGGGAATGGTTAATTTTTACAACCGTTTCCTCCCCCCGCGCAGCTCAGCTCATGCAGCCCCTATATGACGCGCTCAGAAAACAAAACCTACCAACGCGGTCGAATGGACCCCGGAGCGCGAATGCACCTTCGTGGAAGTAAAAAGTGCTCTAGCTAATGCCACATTGTTGGATCATCCTGATCCCTCGGCCCGCATTGCGCTAACCACAGACGCTTCAGACCTGGCCATAGGGGCGGTTGTAGAACAACACGTTGGCGGAACACTGGCAACCTTTGGCATTTTTCAGCAACTCGCCTAAAACCAACACTGAGCGTAAATACAGCACCCTTTGAAGGGAGCTGCTAGCGCATCATTTATCCATCCGCCCACTTCAGTTCTGGTTGGCAGGGGCGGCTTTCACGGCTTTTGTAGACCACAAACGCTGACCTTTGCGATGGCTAAAATTTCTGAACGTGGTCAGGCAGGCAACAAGACAGCTAGCTGCGATTTCAGAGTTCACCACGACATTCGACATGTGGCAGGCAAACTTAACGTGGTAGCAGACTGCCTCTCACGCGTTGTGACATCGCCAGTGCGCGAGGAGACAGATTATACTACCTCAGCCGACAGAACTCTTCACCAATGACGGACACATATTGCAGCCCAATCCACGTAAGGAGATAGATTATGCAGCCATGGCGGCGGAGCAAGTAGTGACGCAGACGTGCGCGCACTCCGTCTGGACCCAACAGGGTTAAGGCTGGAGGACGGGGTTTACGCGGACGGTGTACCCCCCCTAATATGCGACATCTCAACCGGCCGACCTCGGCCGGTAGTCCCAGCTGCATGGCGCCGCCGTATTTTCGACTCAATTCACTCCCTCACGCACCCAGGTGTGCGCGCTTCGGTTAAAATGGTTGCCGAAAAGTTTGTGTGGCCTGGCCTGCGCAAAAACGTAAAGATGGGCAAAGACTTGCATTTCTTGTCAGCGCGCAAAATACACAAAACACACAAATGCCCCTCTAGGCCTTTTCGAATCCCAGCTAGAAGGTTCGACCACGTTCATGTCGACCTCGTTGGACCACTACCTTCCTCCCTAAGGTTTCACACATCTGTTAACAATGATAGACCGCACTACGCGCTGGCCCTGAGGCGGGTCCCTCTGGCGTCAACCACGCTGAGGAAGTCGCTCGCGTTTTTTTGACAAACTGGGTGGCACGTTTCGGCGTCCCATCGGACATCACGTCCGATAGGGGGGCCTCAGTTTGTCTCGGAGCTTATGGTCAGCCATGGCCAGCAGCTTAGGAGCGACAATTCACCGCACCACCGCTTATCACCCTCAGGCTAATGGGTTATGCAGAGCGTTTTCACAGTCTTTAAAGGCTGCCCTCAGAGCCCTCACTAACGGATACAATTGGGTAAATAAACTTCCTTGGTTTTATTGGGGTTGCGTGCTGCACCTAAAGAGGATCTAGACGCCTCCCCAGCAGAATTAGTTTTTGCACAACCCTTCAGGCTCCCAGGTGAATTTTTACCAGAGAACCCAGAGCCAGGGCATCTTCCAGCCCCGAGGTTTTTAGGCAGCAACGGACCGGACTCTCTCCCCGGGGCCGGCACATCACTCTTTTCCCCGGGTTTTTGTCCCCCAAGCTTTAAAAAACGCTGAATTCGTTTTTTGTGAGGCATGAAGCTTTAAAACCAACCTTCCGCCCCACCATACGATGGACCATTCAGAGTGCTGGAACCTGGTGATAAGCCTTTTGTGCTTGATTTTGGGGACAGAAAAGAACAGTCAGCACTGACAGACTTAAACCTGCCTTCTTGTTGAGAGGACAAGCCTGCACGGTTGGCGAGAGCACCTCGGCGGGGTAGACCCCCCAAGAGGAAAGACTCAGCCCCCCCTGCAGGGAACAAATAATCACTCTCCTTCCCAAGCTGCAGATTCCTTACAGGAAGGTCCCACCAGGACGCCCCGAACGGACCACAGCAGATTCGAAGAAGATTTAAGCCCAGACAGCACAGGGATGATGCAAACTACTCAAAAGTTGTTCACTAATTGTGCTGTAACAGTTTGGACTGATTTGTGATATTACTATGCTGTTATGATTACCACTGAATTCTCTACAGGAGCATAGCTACTGGAAAGTTTCTTCTTTGTCAAGAGGTGTGTAGCAGTTAGTATGTCATAATATTATCTTAAACTGTGAATTTTTTCTATTGTCCTTTTCTTAGTCGTTTGGGGGGGGGGCTGTGGTCTATATTAATCATATATCCCATAACCTACATATGTATAAGCATGTGAGAATGTTTGGTGACTACATATGTAAAGCGACTTCACACCTCAGAAAAGGACAAAGGGTCTCAACCGCCAGTGAAGATCAAAGAGCATCCGAGGCACTGCGGTGGAGACCAGATAGGTCGCCCTGCCCTCCCAGGGCCAGGTGGAGGGGTACGGAGACAAAGGAGGGGATTAAGTTAATGGGGGATGTCAGCTTTGATATGCATGTCTTTTGTTGTGTGTGAGTATAAGTACACAGAGCCGAATGTGTTCGCTCTCTGACTTCTTCTGCTGCTGCACTAGATGAGACTTGTTAGAGGAGCGAAGCTGATAATAAACTTTGGTTTATAAGTCACATCGCCTCGTTATTCCAAGCTCTTCTACAGTAGGAGCTGTTTTTCTAGATCTCAAAAAGGCTTTCGATACTGTAAACCACAGTTTGCTTCTATCCAAAATGGTATCTTTTAACTTCTCCCCAGATACATTAGAATGGTTTGCATCTTATCTCCAGATAGAGAACAGTGTGTAAAAGTTCACCAAGATAAATCTCATTTTTAAACAACTGCATGGGTATCCCACAAGGGTCCATTCTTGGTCCTTTACTTTTCAGCATTTTTATTAATGAACTGCCCGTTGCACTGCTCAGCTGCAACATGCAACTTTTTGCAGATGATGCAGTTATTTACACAGCTGCCAAGACTCCAGCACAGGCTGCAGATGTACTGTCTACAAGTATGGTTGATGTCCAAGAGTGGCTCTCAGAACCATCTATGCTCACCTTCAGAAAGCAGTCTCAACGTGCTTTTCAATCAAAAAATGTAACCCCTGCACGTTTTAAAGTTAATATACATGATCATGACATCAGTTTAGCTACAGAATTCAAATACCTTGGCATTGTATTAGATCCTCAACTCAAATTTAATCTTCATATAAAGAAAATTTCAAAAACAGTAAAAAAAAATCTGAACTGCTTTAAATTAATTAGATATTACATACCTTACGAAGCAGCTATACTGTATATGCATTCTATGTTTTTTTCTCATATATCATACTGTTTGACAGTCTGGGCTCAAGCAGCCCGTTCCACAATAAGACATATAAGTTCATTATATAATCAAACCCTAAAAATCTTGGACAAAAAGCCCATTAGGTGGCATCACTGTAATATTTTAAAAAAATACAACCTATTGAGTTTTGAGAGTTTCATTGACCTCTGTTTTCTGAAATTAACTTTCAAATGTTTTCATAAATCAGCACCCGAGCCACTTGCTGGCTTCATCCAAAGACAGGACAGCAGCAGAGCCACCAGGAGTTCTGTTAACAATAACTGTAAAATATTCCACCGCAGAACCACATTTGGACAAACAGCTTTCTCTATAAAGGGCAGTCACATCTGGAACACAATGCAAAATGTAATTAAATAATAATGGACTTTAAAACATTCACTAAAAAGGTTAAAAACTGGCTGAAAAATAAACAAGAATGTACTCATGTATGAATTGATTGTCTGCAAGGTGAGAATGAATGAAGGGAAGGAATGAACGTGTTTGTTTATAGTGAGTGACGAAGGGAGGGAGGCCTGAAATAGGCAAATGTGAGTCAGGTCGTTATATTTGTGTATTTATAATATTTATAATATTTATAATTGTGTATTTATAATGTATTTATAATCTTTTTTGCAATGATGTATGTGGTTATTGTGTATTCTGTTTTCTTTTTTTTATCTTTTTTTTTTTTTTAACTTGATTCTCTTTTCTAAAGCCCATCCAGGGACAAGAGTTGCAAATTAGCTAATAGCTATACACTCTTTGTGCAACACATCAGATTGATTGTCATTGATTAATTGTCTATGTTTATTGCACTGTCCCTGTCAAATAAACTTATCTATCTATCTAAAAGTCTCACGCTTAAAGCCAGTGCTGGAGCTGTTCAGCAGTGACCTTCTGCATGTGAAGGAGGACGACACAGAGCTCACAAAAAACATCAAAGCTTCAGTACTGGAGTATTTGAACAACAAGTACACAGAGGACCCAGTGGTTGAAGAAATGATTAACATGGCTACTATGCTTGATCCACGCTTCCATACCAAATACATGAGCTCAGAAGAGACCAACGTAATCACAGCCAGAGCAGTTCAAGAGATGGAACTGTTGTTCCTGCCAGGCCAAAGTGGCACATCTCCTTCTGCAACTGATGAACTGCAAACTCTTGGCAGCTTTTTTAAGAGGGCAACAGCAGCTGAGAAGACAGACCTGTTTAAAAGAGAGATGATTGAGAGTGAGCTTGACAGCTACCTGCAGTGTCCACCTGCAGATGAAGATAGCAATCCACTCACATGGTGGGAAGTGCATGAAGTAAACTTTCCACACATCGGCCACTTAGCCAAAAAATATCTCTGTATCCAGGCTACGAGTGCAGCATCTGAATGGTTGTTTAGCACAGGAAGCAATATCGTAACCTGCCAAAGATCAGCACTGAAACCTGCAGCAGTGAATAGGCTTGTGTTCTTATCAAAGAATCTAAAGCATGATTGTGCATGCAAAAAAGTGTCCAACCAAACTATAAGCTAAAATGGAAGCTAGAAATAGGTATTGTAGGCAACACAAATGAGAATATACACATACAGGTTCGCTACTGATGGCAGAGACCACATTTTTGATAGGCTTATAAATCTTTTTGTTTAGTTTTGTGTTTCAGAAAAGATACACTTAAAGTCAAGGATTTCCTTGACTATAAAATATTTACAAACAACTTTATTTTGAGGTTTGATTTGTGTGGTTCTGTTTGCAGTAAAAAAGTACATTTCTTTTGCACAATACCTCATTGGAAGGCACTTTTGAATCACTCAGTGTTTGTTTACAATGAACATTTCAGGGTATTTGTTTGTGTATCACCATTTATTTGCACCGTGCAATGCACCCATGTTTGGATATTTTACTCATTTGTTTAATCCAAGTTTATGCATTATTTTCAAACAAGTATCACAGTTTGGATAGTTGTTTTATTTCTGTGCCACTGCCTGGTGCCACTATAGTTGCTTATATTTTTGCACTGAAGGTCAGGGTAATTGTTTATATTTGAAAAATGTGCAGTGCACTTTATGTGGTAAGATTTAATTTTGCTGTACTATGACACACACACATATATATATATATGTATATACATATGTGTGTGCGTGTGTGTATACATACATACAGTACATACATACATACATATATATAGATAGTGTGTGTGTGTTTTCAAACCAAATAATTGGAGAACTTTTGTTTAATGTGTAAAGGATATTTTACTGATGCTTAAACTTTTTTTAATTTGTATATATCACTAATTACATTTCTGCAGTCTGCACTGATATTTTAGGGTTGTTGTATTTACAAACTGTGATTTATATTTTGTTGCAATATTTGATACAGAATCTCAAACTGTTTGACCTGTGTAAGCTACAGAAGTAGGAAGTTCTGTTTTGAACATATTGAAGGTAAACAAATTCAATGCAGAACTGTAAAACTGTTCTTTAAATAATTTTTTTTTTTAAAGCAAGTATGTGATATCATCAATAATATCGTTATCGTGAAAATTCTCAGAAATATTGTGATATCTATTTTGGGTCATATCGCCCACCCCTAGTTGCTGACTATGATGAAACTTTTTCACCCGTGGTACAATTCAGCTCAATTCATACACTGCTGTCCAGAATAACTTGCATGTGCACCAAATGGATGTTGTAACTGCATTTCTAAATGGACACCTGGAGGAGGAAATCAACACGGAGCAACCAGAGGGTTACATCAAACCAGGACAGGAACATCTTGTGTGCAAGCTGAAGAAGTCAATATATGGACTGAAGCAGTCTCCTCGCTGCTGGAGCAAAGCATTCACAGAGTTCATGAAAGGCACTGGTTTTACACAGAGGACATCAGATCGGTTTGTGTTTGCCAGATCTCAACAAGAGCTAGAGATCATAGCTGTTAAAGTTGATGATCTAATTTTGATCAGAGTCCACAGAAAGCATGCACAAATTAAAATTGGCTCTCAAGAGGCACTACAAGATGAAAGACATGGGTGAGCTGTCCAATATCCTGGGCATTTCTGTTACCCAAGAAAAAGAAAAGAACTGTATCTTGCTCAATCAGAAGCATTACATTGAGTCCATTCTTCAGAAGTATGGAGTGGACAATGCTAATCCAGTCACAACCCCAGCTGATGCAAGTGTAAAGTTGAGAAAAAATGATAGTGTCAGTAAGTCTGTGAATCCAACCACCTATCAGTCCATGGTAGGCAGTTTGCTGTATGCAGCAATGGCAGCACGACCAGACATAGCACAAGCAGTGAGTGTTGTGTCAAAGTTCAACGCAAAAATAAATGTTGCACATCTCACAGCTGTGAAAAGGATTCTCCAAATACTTGAAGGGTACATTAAACCTTGTCCTCAAGTATGAGCGATCAGAGTCTGGAGCTTTATTGGGATTCTCTGATGCCGACTGGGCTGGAGATCAGGATGATCGTTGCTCAACAACAGGAAATATATTTTTCTTGGGGTGGAGGAGCAGTGAGCTGACTCAGCAAGAAACAATCAACAGTTACACTTTCAACGGCAGAAGCTGAGTATATCGCTCTTAGTCAAGCAGCACAAGAAGCAATCTGGCTAAAGCAATTACTAAGTGATCTTGAAATGAATGCAAAGCCAACTGTGATCTTGGAGGACAATCAAGGAGCAATTGCAATTGCAAAGAATCCAGTCGATCATGCAAGAACAAAGCACATTGACATTCACTACATTTGTGAATGTGTGCAAAAATGGACAAATACAACTGCAATATTGTCCAACAAGCGATATGAAAGCTGACATCTTAACCAAACCACTGACAAAACAAAACTTTGAGCATCTTACAAGAGAGATTGGACTTTGTCCTGTGTAGAATCTGCCTGAGTAGGAACCCTGAGTTGCAGATTGTTGTAAATGGCTAAAATAAGAAAAGGGGCTGTTCACAGTGAAACACAGTTCAGAAAACTTGCAGTAAAATATAGGATATCTTGCAAGTTTTTGAGTTAAAAGGAATTTATTTTTGACATTATTGTAAAGGTGAATTTGTAGTTCTACAGGTGGTATACTTGATTTAAGTGCCTTAATGTCTTTGGAGTGTTGTAATACAGTGTAGTAATTTCACAATGACTGTTGAAGTGGTCCAATAGTGCCCTTTAGTGTTTTCTCTCAGTGTTGTTCACTACAAGTGTTGCTGTGTGGGCGACACACATTGTGGGCCCACGTTTCCCACAGAGACAGGACTGCATGTGTATGAGGGTGTCACCGTCTGCAAGGACAAAGGACTCGAATCTGCAGAAGATAACAAGGAGGTGTGAGATTTGTCTCTTTGTCCCACAGAAGATGCCCCGGAGAGATTTCCGGTTCATCAGGAAATGAGAGACAATGGTGAAGATTCAAAGGGATGCTTTGTGACTGTATGTTTACTGAAAACACCATGTGACTTGAATTCTGATGCTGGAAACATATAAAAGGGTGATGAGATATGATTCTTTCTCTTTCCTGCTTTGAGAATGCTAGAAGCTGTGTTCTGTCATAAAGCTGGTTTACGACTAAACTCAGCCTCATCATTTGAGCACATCTTCTACAGCTGTTAGTAAAGTTACATGTGAAAAAACTTGAATACACCAGTCCACAAGAATGGATAATTTTATTAATAATTCTGTATTTGTACCAATAATGAATCAGTCTAAAAAAAGAAACTGGTTTTGTCTGCTTTTAATCAAGAAGATGGACATGAAATCAAACAATGACTCCCATATGTCTTTTTAATAATTTAATAAGAAATTTCAGGATAGATGAACACATTCAGATGACTTTAAGACTGTGAATTCAACATGTATCATGAGCACATTAGACTGCTAATGAATTACTGAGCATAAAGTGTATTATCAAATATTTGTGGAACCAAGGAAAAACATAGCTAACTTGGCACTGTAATGGAAAATGAAAGCCACAGAATAGTTTTTAAAGTGGAATGATTAGGAAAATTGGACGCAATTTTATGAAGAAAATGATTAAACTAGTTCATAAAAAGGAAAATTTGTGTTACTCTGAAAAAAGAACAGAGACTAAGGAAAACATAAATAAAACATAAATATATTTGAAGTTCTGAAAGGAGTTCGAAGATATTAGGTTTATAGAACTTATACCAGGAATATTCTGAAGAATTAAATTTAATTTGGAGAACAGACCTTCAGCACAGCAGAGTCAGATTGTGTCCCCTGGTGGCAGTAGGCGGTCCGGCACCAATCTTGGCCCAGATGGATGTGTGTGGATTCTGTTGAGAGAAAATGGCAGGTAGGTTCTGCCTCAACACAGTATGGGCCTACTCTTTGGGATTACAACCGTAGAAGCTGGATGTTCATCACACTGGGTGAGGTCACATACTGTATCTGTTTCTTCTGATGTATTGTGATCAGAACAAAGTTGACTTAAGCTTGGTAAAAATCAAACAAAATCTTCTTAGCACGGTAATTTAAGAGAAAAAAGTAAAATAGGAAAGGTGAATTTTAAAGAAAAAGTAAAAAAATACATATAACACAGAGCTTGTGCTCTGGGCCTGGCTTAGGGAGGGGGGCAGAAACTGCTTCTTCAAGAGACAACTCCCGACTCCTAACTGTGGACAAAGGAAAAGTTTTTTCCAACTGGTAAGGTGTGGCAGGATGGCACAATAAATTTTATGGCAACTGAGCTTGAACCAATTACATTCAAAGATCAAGATTGGATCTTCCCATTAGTATAAACTTTTGACCAATTGCACTGAGTTTCTTTGTTTCAGCAGAGGTTGTAAAACTGACTAAAAGGGAGAGATATGGAGACTTAGAAGCTGATTGGTCAGTTCACATTTTTTTTTCTTGGAATGTAGCCTCACCCAGAAGAAGAGAGAATTTGATATGAGAAGTGAGATCGTCCTAAAACATAGATGCTGCCTATTCTTTAAAACTTTAGTGACTAAGATATTCTACTTAATAAAGGAACAAACATAATGATAATTTCTTTATAGTCGGTATGCAAAATTAATTCTTCCTGAAAATACAGAAACACATATCAAATCATATCAATAAAAGCATTTCAAACCATAATTGGTCCATCACAGAGTCCAGCCATATCTTCAATAGCTGATGTTGTCTGTGAAGAAGGATAAGTTATTTAATTGTTCACAATTCATAGTTTAACTTCAGAGAGAAAACATTCAGTCTTCAGGGAAAATATTCCTGTGTTATCCATCGGAGGACAATGTTGGACTTTTGAGTTTTAATGAGAGAAATCTTAGTTGTCAAGAGTCTGTGGAACATCAGGCCATAAACCTATCACTTTGGCATTCTTTTGGCAAATGGATTTGAGGGAGAATGACTCCAGGTCTTGAGCAGGGATTAACTTATCCACTTTATAGCCGATGGCATAGGGTTTCACAGCTCCGGTCTTGGGTGAAGAGGAGAGATTTATCAACAGACTTTTGGGTGAAACAATTTCTCCTCAGCAAAGAATTTTTATAAATTGGAATCCAGTTGATCATGCTACATAATCCTTGTTACAGCATTAGCCTGAATGAGACACAAGTCGGCATTGTAGCACCTTTTTAGTAAGGCATCATGGATGTACTGTTGCCGATGACATCTATTGTTACTATTGTAATTCTGATAATAATATAAGTATAATGAACCCCATTTATATTCATATTAGTGGTATCTGCGCTATCACATTAATCACCTGTTAACACTTCGCCCCCATTAACGGCGACAAATTTTGTGATCGTAGTTAACCACAGTTAATGGTAGAAAGCGCGAACTGTACTTTTTTGGCCTAGATGCACTCCGTACTGAAGCCGCTCCGCAGCCATAAAGACACTGCCCGCTCTATACAGACATTGCGAAGTCAAACAAGCTGGATCACAGCTATGGAAATCCCCAAAATGCTGTCATGTTTAAGTTTACAGTGTTATCTCTCAGAGCTCTCACCTGGATAATTGTCACAGCCTCCTCCCAAACTTCGCCTGGATGTTGATTGTTCTTCTTTGGAAGCCGTCTAGCCTGCTTGCAGTTTAAACAACTACAGTACATGCAACGGATGTAGCTGACTGCCAGCAGCTGACACAGATGGACACTCGCCTGTTTCATCCTCATAGCTTCAGATCCAACTGTCGGCAGGTGAGTAGCAGTCTAAAATTCTCTCATTCTCAAGTTGTGTTCGTAATGTCCACTCATTCCCACGCCCTGTTTTTGCGGTGCGGTTGGTGACATCACTGTGGCGAGACAGTTGTTTGTTTATGTTTACAATTTTTCTATTAAAAAGAAAATTGTCTGTTGTGACACACAAGGGCCATTATTTTGTCTTGAGCTGCTGAAAAGCAGTGAATATTTGTGATGGGAGTGGAATTAAATGCCAAGTTGTGTCACTATTCTTAGTAATGTTGCACTGACGATATTGAGCCCTGGCATTCTGTTGGTTGCACATGCAGTAGTACTTCTGAGGATTTTCTGGAGAATATTCTGGATAGTTTTTGTCATTTTGGATATGTTGAGTGCTTTAATAAACCTGCAGGTGAAGAAAGCAAACATATTTGTCCACTCTCATGTTTATAACAGTATGAGAAACTTGAAAAATTACCAACTTAAGGTACACTGTATTTGAATAGGAAAACATGTGATTAACTTATTAATTGCAATTAACTCAATATTCTAAAGCATTAATTGTGATTAAAAATTTTGATTGCCCAACACCACTAATTCATACATACATGTTTAACTTGTGTTATTGTAGTAAACCTGGGGTCTGAAACCTGTGTCTCTGGAACCATATGCAGATCATTTGCCTGTAACCATTGTCTTCCTTTGGCTTTGACTTTGTAGAGAAAAAGTTGCAAAATTATAAGAAAAATCTCTCACGCTTATATGAAGAATTATTTAACAATATAGTCTTAAATTTATGAGGAAAAATAGTATCATCGCTAAGGTAAAAAAAAAACAATGCACAAGAAAAAGTAATAGATTTATAAGGAAAAAAGTTATTGATTCATGAGAAACTTTCAGATGTAACGGGGTGAAAGGGAAGTTTTACATGAAGTGTCTCAAATTCGAAAAAAGTCCATTTTATGGCAAGAAAAGATCTCAAAATCCCCCTAAAATTGGCAAATTAACTAGAATAGTTTTAAATTTATGGGGAAAAAAGGACTAGAATTTATGAATAAACAGTCCACAAGAAAAAAAGTCAGGTGTATTGAAGAAAAAAATTCTGAATTCATCAGTTCCA
Source organism: Pholidichthys leucotaenia (assembly GCA_020510985.1). Taxonomy (NCBI): domain Eukaryota; kingdom Metazoa; phylum Chordata; class Actinopteri; order Cichliformes; family Pholidichthyidae; genus Pholidichthys; species Pholidichthys leucotaenia. Next base: position 363,012,748 of record CM035838.1, on the reverse strand, counting down.
AAAATTATGAAAAAAACACAAATATTCATGAAAAAAGGTTGCACAATTAAAAGTGACAAGTTGCATATTTACATGAAAAAAAATAACCTTTTGTGGCGTAACATTATGTAGCTCACATATTCCTTGGCAGAGACCCCAAACATGAGAGAACTTTGAGCTCGCAGTGTGTATTGACATCACGCCATTAAAAGGACATTGAGTCTGGACCCCCTGCGGACTGGGGAAGAAGTGAGAAGATCTGGGAGTAGACCCGAAGGGACTGTCTGACCTCCTGGGGTCAGACAGAGAAGCCGAGAGGACAATGGGAGGATTAAATGTGAATCTGATTCTGTGTTTGATGTGAATGTGATTAGTGTTTGATGTGAGAGTATAAAGGTATGTGGTTTACCGCAGCTCGTCCTCTTCATTCCCTGACTGAGAAGGAGCTGTAGGACGTGAGATGAAATAAAACCAATACTGAGAAATCATTCAGTCTCTTCATTTCATGGTTCCTACATTGGTGACCCACACGTGAGAAATATGGAAAGGCTTGGAGATCGTCTCTCCGAACCTGATTCACCGGAGACCGCCCGCACCGGCGTAAACTCAATTAAACTCCCCGAGTTCTGGCAAGAGGACCCGCAATCATGGTTCCAACACGTGGAGTCGCGGTTCGTGCTCAACGGGGTATCAGCAAATGGCATTAAGTTCCATAATGTCATCGCAAGACTCGACAGCCGCACAGCCCGGTGTGTGCGGAGCCTGGTGCAGCAGCCGCCCGCTGCTGGCAGATACGACGCCCTGAAAGCCGCCCTCATTCGGAGTTTTGTGCCATCAGCCGAGGTGAGGGCCAGAACACTTCTGGACCTGCGCGACAGAGGCCGACCGTCCTCATGGAGGACATGCTGCAGATGATCGGGGCAGACAACGATGCGTTTCTATTTAAGCACATCTTCTTAAGGACTCTTCCAGCGCACATGAGGGGCTCCCTGTCCAGCATGAGGTGTGTGGACCAGCAGGGACTTCCGCGCGCTGGCCGTGGAAGCGGAGCGGCTCCTGACGCATGCGGCGAGCAGGAGACGTCAGCGGCAGCAGCAGACCTCGGCGCGGCGGCCGGGGGCGATGGAGAACCAGTGGCAGCAGAACCGACCCCAGCGACAACAGCGGCGGCGCGGTCCCGAAGCAGAGGGGGGAACAAGCTGTGTTTCTACCATCGACGCTTCGCGCACAAGGCACACAGATGCATCCCACCATGCAACTTCAAGAATCAGGGAAACGCAACAGCCGGGGATCGTTAGCAGCTTCGACCCTCGGTGAACGGATCAAGCTGCTGTACCTGACAGACGCGAGCTCCGGACGGCAATTCCTCATTGACACCGGGGCACAGAGGAGTTTCATCACCGCAACCTACGCGGACCGGGCGGGCCGGTCCCCGCGGGGATGGAGCAACAGCCGCAAACGGCTTGTCGATCAAGACTTTTGCCGAAAGGTCTCTGCGCCTGTCCTTGCATGGGTCGCGTCTATGAATGGACCTTCATAGTAGCGGCGGTGAGTTTCAACATGTTAGGCGCCGACTTTTTGTGCTCACATGGCTTGTTGGTTAGATCTGGCTAATAGACGCCTGGTTAATGCACTCTCTTTTTGTTCTATTCCCCTGTGCAGCGCGAGTGGTCCCCGCCGTCAGTACAGACCAACGCCGCCGCAGCAGGAGGTAAGTTCCACACTCTCCTAAACCAGTTCCCAGCACTCACAGTTCCCACGTTTTCAGCTAAGGTGGCGAAGCACGGGGTGGAGCACTTTATAACCACAAGCGGCCCCACCAGTTTTTGCTAAGGCTCGGCGCTTGGATGCAGCTAAGCTCTCCATTGCGTGTGAGGAGTTCGCCAACCTGGAAAGGTTGGGCATAATTCGCCGCTCGAAGTCCGCTTGGGCTTCCCCCCCTCCATATGGTCCCTAAGGCGGACGGCTTGTGGAGACCCGTGCAGCGATTATCGCAGGTTAACAATGCCACAGCGCAGGACCACTACCCAATTCTGCATATCAAGATTTTTCCGTGCATTTGGCCAAGGCGCACATTTTTTCTAAAATAGACCTGGTCCGCGGTTATCATCAGGTCCCGGTCCGACCAGAGGACATTCCCAAGACAGCGGTAATAACCCCTTTCAGGCTTTTTGAATTTTTACGCATGCCTTTTGGCCTTAAAGGCGCTGCGCAAACCTTCCAACGCATGATGGATGCCATGTTGCGCGACCTCTCTTTTGTTTTTGTCTACTTAGATGATATTTTGGTCGCCAGCGCCTCTGAGGAGGAACACGAAAGTCACCTCAGAACTGTTTTTTCAGAGGTTGGGAGCGCATGGGTTGATAATCAACCCAGCCAAGTGCCATTTTGGCGCAGCGCAGATCGATTTTTTAAGGCACCGCGTCTCCCCAGAGGGTGCAGTCCCGCTGCCCTCCAAAGTATGCGCAGTGGCTGAGTTTCCCCAGCCACAAACGGTAAAAGCGTTGCAAGAATTTTTTAGGTATGGTAAATTTTTACAACCGTTTCATACCTCACGCGGCGCAGCTCATGCAACCATTGTACGCCGCGCTAAAAAAACAGAAGCCCTCCAGTGCGATTGAGTGGTCCCCAGAGCGGGAGCGCGCATTCACTGAGGTTAAGAAAGCACTAGTAGATGCAGTACTGCTGGCTCACCCAGACCCAGCAGCCCGAATAGCGCTAACCACAGACGCGTCAGATGTGGCCGTAGGAGCTGTGGTGGAACAGCAAGTCGCCGGGGCTTGGCAGCCACTCGCTTTTTTCAGCAGATCCCTACGCGATGCGGAGCAAAAATATAGCACGTTTGACAGGGAACTGCTAGCGCTCCACCTGGCCATTCGCCATTTTCAGTTCTGGTTGGAAGGGCGGCGTTTCACCGCGTTTGTCAACCACAAACCGCTCACCTTCGCAATGTCCAAAATCTCAGAACCGTGGTCAGGCCGACAGCAGAGGCAGCTGGCCGCAATTTCAGAATTCAACCACCGATATACAGCACGTAGCCGGTAAATTTAATGTGGTGGCAGACTGCCTCTCGCGAGCGGTAACAGCGCCTGTCCGCGCGGAGGGGGCCTGGGTAGGGCCGCAGACGCGGAGCGCGGGTAAACAGCGCGGAGGCGCGCCCGCGGCCTCCGATGCACGTAGGGATAGATTACGCGGCCGATGGCAGCGGAGCAGGGCGAAGACACAGACGTGCGCGCGCTCCTGTCTGGACCAACAGGGTTAAGGCTGGAGAACATAAGTTTACAAACCAGTTCAACCCCCGCTAATTTGCGATGTATCCACCGGTCGACCTCGCCCAGTGGTACCGGCCACGTGGCGCCGTCGCGTTTTTGACGCGGTGCACTCCCTAGCACACCCGGGAGTACGCGCTTCGGTGAAAATGGGTAGCGGAGAAGGTTTGTTTGGCCGAGCCTGCGCAAGCAGTGAAGGAGTTGGGCGAGAGCCTGCATGTCTTGCCAGCGGGCCAAAGTTCACAGGCACACAAAAGCTCTCTTTAGAACCTTTCCACATTCCGGCTAAGAGGTTTGATCATGTGCACGTAGAATCTAGTGGGACCCCTGCCGCCCTCGCAAGGGTTCACACATCTCCTGACAATGGTGGACCGGACCATGCGTTGGCCGGAAGTAGTCCCATTGCAGTCTACCACAGCAGCAGAGGTGACTCGCATTTTTTTTAACAGCCTGGGTAGCGCGGTTCGGAGTCCCGTCGGACATTACGTCCGATAGGGGGTCCGCAGTTCGTGTCAGAGCTGTGGTCAGCAATGGCCAGCGGCTTAGGGGCAACAGCCCATCGCACCACCGCTTATCACCCCACAGGCCAACGGTTTATGCGAGCGTTTTCACAGATCGTTGAAGGCAGCCCCTCAGAGCGTCGCTCACGGATACAAATTGGGTAAACAAACTACCATGGGTTTTATTGGGGTTGCGTTCGGCACCCAAGGAGGATTTAGATGCCTCACCTGCTGAATTAGTTTTTACTCAACCTCTCAGGCTGCCAGGAGAATTCCTGCCAGCCCATGCAGCACCAGAGCACCCCCCGGAGCGGTGACCTCTAAGTGGCACGGGAGCAGAAATGCTCCCGGGCCCCGCTCATCACACTTTTCCGCAGGTTTTTGTTCCCAAGGCTTTGCAAAACGCAGAGTTTGTTTTTGTCAGGCACGACGCCCAGCGTCACAGCCTCCGCCCACCTTACGACAGTCCGTTTCGAGTGCTGGAAACCGGGGAGAAATATTTTGTGCTGGACTTGGGGGGCAGGAAAGAGACAACCAGTGTTGACAGATTAAAGCCTGCTTTTGTGTTACGTGACGAACCTGTACGGCCGGCGGGGGCACCTCGACGCGGCAGACCTCCCAGGGAACAGCCCCTGGTTTCCCAGCAGGGGGCAAATAACCCTTCTCCCCCTCATTCCACAGGCGCACCGCAGGACGGCGCAACACAGGCTGCGAAGCCTGCGTTCAGCAGATTCGGGAGGAGATTGAAGCCTAAGCAACGGGCAGAGTTATGTGTATTTTGATCAACCCGTGTAAATTGTGCTGTAGATCCTGCAAAGGGGGGGGGTGATGTAAGGGTATAATGTGTATGACTGTCCATTATTGACATGAAGTTGGTGTGTGTCCATTCTTGACATAATGTGTATGACCGTCCATTATTGACATAAGGTGTATAACGATTAGAGTAATGTTGGTGTATGTCCGTTCTTGGGCGTTTCGGGGGGGAGTGATGTGGTGTAACATTATGTAGCTCACATATTCCTTAGCAGAGACCCAAACATGAGAGAACTTTGAGCTCTCAGTGGTGTATTGGACATCACGCCTTAAACGGACATTGAGTCTGGACCCCCTGCGGACTGGGGAAGAAGTGAGAAGATCTGGGAGTAGACCCGAAGGGACTGTCTGACCTCCTGGGGTCAGACAGAGAAGCCGAGAGGGACAATGGGAGGATTAAATGTGAATCTGATTTTGTGTTTGATGTGAATGTGATTAGTGTTTGATGTGAGAGTATAAAGGTATGTGGTTTACCGCAGCTCGTCCTCTTCATTCCCTGACTGAGAGAAGAGCTGTAGGACGTGAGATGAAATAAACCAATACTGAGAAATCATTCAGTCTCTTCATTTCATGGTTCCAACACTATTACTGATGTTGACTTGGCTATTTTTTATACCCCGCAATAAAGATGCAGAGGCTGTGATGTTTTTGACCCATCCATCCATTCATTCATTCATTTTATGTTGTCACCTCTCTAGGTTTTTATCCCTTGTGAAGGGAGAAGGGGTCGAAGAGCCCCTTTGGGTGAAGGCTGAAAGGGGATTATGTTATGGGTTTGTCAGTCCGTCCCACTTTTGTGAAATCAACTCCTACAGCCTTGTTCCGATTGTTTTGAAACTTGTTACCATGGTTTGATATACTCTGAGGATTGCAGTTTGGTTCTCATCGGATCATTTTTGCAGGAGTTGTAGCCCCTGACCTATGACCTCCTGTTTCACCTCACTTCATAGACAGTAACTGTCTTGTAAAATCAACTCCTCCTACAGTTTGGTTCCGATTATTTTGAAACTTTCTACCATGATTTGATATACTCTGATGATGTGCATATTGCAATTTGACTCTCTTCAGATCACCCTGAGGTCAAAAGTCAGAGGTCAGATTTTCCCTAAATCTCTAAACACAGTAACTATTGAAAGAAATGATGTAGGCTTTTCAAATCAATACAGTAGTTCTATCTAATACACAACTTGGATGACTTCCATCCTCACCTAGCTATGGGTATGGGGTCAAGAGATCAAAGGTCAAAGTTCAAAGTTAACATTGCAGTTACACTAAGGTAAATGCTACATTTACTATTACTATAAAATGATTAAAGCTAGGGCCACCAAACCTGGTATACAGGTTCACCTTGGGATCCTGACTTCTGACTATGGGTTTGGGGTCAAGAGGTCAAAGGGTAATGTAAATATTCCCTATGTCATATTACTGTAAAACGAGTAACGTTAGGGTCACCAAACTTGGTAGGCAGGTTCACCCTGTGACCCTGAAGTGTGACTATGGTTTTGGGTTCACAAGGTCAAAGGTCAACATTAAAATAGCTTATGAACTATGCCTCAACAACAAAGAAAGCTAGGGTCACCAAACTTGCTACACAGGTTCAACTTGGGATCCTAACCTCTGACTATGGGTTTGAGGTCAAAGGTCAAGATTGATATTATTTTTAATAATGGATTAGATTTATATGGCACTTTACATGTCAAGTGACATCTCAACGCACTTACAGTGAGTCCATAATTCATTTGCTCTAAACATTGATAGAGGTAAGCTACTGCTGTAGCCACAGTTGCCCTGGGGCAGACTGACGGAAACATGGCTGCCAATTCATGCCAACGGCCTCTCTGACCACTACCAAACATTTATGCACATTGATGCCCAGTGTCATGGACACTAGAGGAAAGGTGAGTAAAGTGTCTTGCCCAGGCACACAACGGCAGGACAATTGGGGAGAGCAGGATTCGAACTGCCAACCCTCCAGTTATTGGACAACCCGCTCTACCTCCTGAGCCACTGTGGTTAGCAGTCCTTATGCCTTATTACTGTACAACCAGTGATGCTATGGCCTCCAAACCTTCACCTTGGGATCCTGACCTCTAGCTATGGGTTTGAGGTCAAAAGCTCAAAGGTCAAGGTTAACATTCCTTATGCTGTACAACAAGTAAAGTTAGGGTCACCAAACTTGGTACACAGGTTCACCCTGTGACCCTGAAGTGTGACTATGGTTTTGGGATCACAAGGTCAAAGGTCAACATTAAAATAGCTTATAAACTATGCCTCAACAACAAAGAAAGCTAGGGTCACCAAACTTGCTACACAGGTTCAACTTGGGATCCTGACCTCTGACTATGGGTTTGAGGTCAGAGGTCAAGATTGATATTATTTTTACTAATGGATTAGATTTATATGGCACTTTATATGTCAAGTGACATCTCAAAGCACTTACAGTGAGTCCATAATTCATTTGCTCTAAACATTGATAGAGGTAAGCTACTGCTGTAGCCACAGTTGCCCTGGGGCAGACTGACGGAAACGTGGCTGCCAATTCATGCCAACGGCCTCTCTGACCACTACCGAACATTTATGCACATTGATGCCCAGTGTCATGGACACTGGAGGAAAGGTGGGTAAAGTGTCTTGCCCAGGCACACAACGGCAGGACAACTGGGGCGAGCAGGATTTGAACTGCCAACCCTCCAGTTATTGGACAACCGCTCTGCCTCCTGAGCCACTGTGGTTAGCAGTCCATATGCCTTATTACTGTACAACCAATGAAGCTATGGCCTCCAAACCTTCACCTTGGGATCCTGACCTCTAGCTGTGGGTTTGAGGTCAAAAGCTCAAAGGTCAAGGTTAACATTCCTTATGCTGTACAACAAGTAAAGTTAGGGTCACCAAACTTGGTACACGGGTTCACCCTATGACCCTGAAGTGTGACTATGCTTTTGGGTTTGTAAGTTCAAAGGTCAACATCAAAATGGCTTATAAACTATATCTCAACAACAAAAAAAACTAAGGTTGTGGGTGACCCCCACAGCCTATGGGACAAGCAGAGCGCTCAGCTGGAGCAATTAGCAGAACAGTGAGATGTATGGACTGATATCAATAGGTGGAGAGGAATTCCGGTGCCAGTAATCCTGCTATTGATATGTGTGACTCTAATGCAAATGTCCATGCCTTCCTGCTGTTTACTGTGATGCTAATATGCCATGCATGCATTGTCTAGCTGGGTATATAAGTCAACTGCATATTGCTTGCTCTCTCTCCCTCTTACTCTCTTTTTGATCACACGCATTGCCTGTTTGCTGACTAGAGACGCAGGGCTCGCTCCAGCACGCTCCCACAGCGCTGGGGTGAACCCTCGTGATGGAGGATGAATAAAACACCCTTTTAAACTTCAGTTCGCTGTGTCCGCCTGCACTTATTTTATCCTCCACACTGGTGATCCCGAAGCAAAGAACACGCTGACGACGAACGAACGCAGCCCCCGACGGTGACTCCGACGACAAACGAACGCAGCTGCCTGACGCAAATGGACTGCCCTCCCTTCTGCCACCGGAAGACCTCGACGCAGAACCAACACCAGGCGAACACCCCGGAGATCATCCACGACTGGAAAAGCTGCAGAAAACGTCATGGTGCGACCCTCGCCTGAGATCTGGACATCCACGCTGGGACCGGCCGAGGGACAAAGAACGTCTACTCCCTCTCACCGCTCCTCCACATCCACACGAGCGCGCACGCACCTCGTCCTCTCTCCACGACGGCAACCTCCAGGGCCGGACGGAGAACGCAGCGCGTGGACCAGAACACACCATGACCCGGCACAAGCGAACGACAGCAACAACCCAAACAAGGAAGACCATCGGCGCCAACGACGCTGATTTCCATCAAGCTCCCTGACCCTGACTCGCCTCGCGACAGCGGACCTGCCATGCACCGAACCCCCGCACGCACACCGGGGGGTTACGAGGACAGCACGCCACGCACCAGGGACCATCCGGCTCCACAGATTGCCATTGTCCTCCGCCGCTGCACATGCCCGAGAAACACGGCCGACCGCCATCCTCGGAACTTTCAGGGCTGCTCACACACCTGAAGCAGACACGGAGCACACAGGATGTATGGATCTCAGCCATGGTGCACAATGGGAATCCAGCCGTCAGCTGTCCCCGAGGGCTTTAGGGCTGCGCCCGCACCTAAAGCCAAAACGCCAAGTCCCCCACACAGCTTCAGCTTTTGTTTTTTTTTCTTCATGGCTGCTACGCATCCTCGCAGGACTGAAGCCGCGAGAGGAGTCAGAGACAAATGTTTCTTCTCACAGCCGCTGTGGACCTCCGCCACGTTTAACGGGACAGCCCCTCAACATCGTGGATCCACATGCAATTTTTGCGCGGCCCAGACAACTTTGCCGTCCCGGGCCGGCACTTTTTTTTTTTTTTTTTTTTTTGTTACTTATTTGTACCAGTAGGTAGATTTGGTTTGCAGTCTGGTGACAAGCCACTGGCTGCTAGTCGCTGCGTGCGCGAGCGCCCTAAACCTACATGTTTTTGGTGTGCGGGAGGAAACCGGAGAAATCCCGGAGTAAACCCGCGCAACACGGGGAGAACATGCAAACTCCACACAGCTCACTGTTGGTCGGGGGCTGGGATCGAACCCACGATCTCATGATCCCCGCGATCCCCTGGCCGAGGGTAAAACTGTGCTGCCACAGTGCTAAACCACTGCGCCACCGTGCAGCCCACTTGCTACCCCCACCTCCCTCCCTCCACCTCCGCCTGCACAGAGCTTTTCTCGCAGCTCGCTTCCAAAGCCGGACAATCGACGCCTCAGCCCCCTGCTGAGCCCTCTGGGGGGGAATGGTGTGGGTGACCCCCACAGCCTACGGGACAAGCAGAGCACTCAGCTGGAGCAATTAGCAGAACAGTGAGATGTATGGACTGATATCAATAGGTAGAGAGGAATTCCGGTGCCAGTAATCCTGCTATTGATATGTGTGACTCTAATGCAAATGTCCATGCCTTCCTGCTGTTTACTGTGATGCTAATATGCCATGCATGCATTGTCTAGCTGGGTATATAAATCAACTGCATATCGCTTGCTCTCTCTCTCTCTTACTCTCTTTTTGATCACACGCATTGCCTGTTTGCTGACTAGAGAAACAGGGCTCGCTCCAGCGCTGGGGTGAACCCTCGTGATGGAGGATGAATAAAACACCCTTTTAAACTTCAGTTCGCCGTGTCCGCCTGCACTTATTTTATCCTCCACAAGGTCACCAAACTTGCTACACAGGTTCACCTCACTGTCCTGCCCTACAACTATGGGTTGTATTCTTTGTTGTATATTCGTGGATGATGGGTTTATCATAATTTGGTTCTGCCACAGTAATTATATTAAAAAGCTGAAAACTTCTCTCAATCAGTAAGTACTGGGATCTTCAAAGAAAACAGGCGGGGGATATTGCACTTGCCTCAGAGTGCTCTTGTATATTTCTGATCTCATTAATTTCAAATTTATACAGAAGCCTTAACTCATCAATATTTGGCACACGTTTGATTTTCGGATACATCTAATAAGGGGTTTCATTTTGTTACATACCCCTTCATGGGAAATTAGTCAGTGGTGCAGTCCCTGACACCTTAGGGTACACCTCTACCACAAGCCAAGTGCTAGAGAGGATTTCTTCTTTGGCTCAGTGGTAAGAGTATGAGGATTTAGATCATGGTGTCATAGGTTCAAATCCCGGCCTGGGATATAGGTGTATGTCTGCCTTGCCTAAGGGCAAAAGTGACTACGTCAGTCAACCTTGGCTTTAGGCAGTCCTTCTCAAATAGTGGGGCGGGGGCGCGATGCGATGCCGGGGGGGGGGCGCGTGTGACCCCGGGGAACAGGCTTTGCTTTTGCCGTGTAAAGTGTAATTGCACATCCACGGCAGCAGGTGGTGCAGTGGCGCTCTCATTGTCAAAGTCTGTGCGGGAGTTTAAAACTTTTTAAATTGCTGTCAACAAACCCCTCGAGAGACACCATGGAGAAATATTTAACAGTAACGAAAAGAAAGGCGGAGAGAGACACAGGTAAAGAGACAAATGAAAGTCTCCCAAAAGCTAAGACGAGGAAATATGATGAAGCTTATCTAGCGCTTGGCTTCACTCTGACTACGGTGGGAGACTACTAACTAACTAACTAACCTGCACTTATATAGCGCTTTTCTAGTCACAAAGACCACTCAAAGCGCTTTCATTAATACTAACCCTCTATTCTAAGGGCCTATAGGAAACAGATATCTAGGGACAATTTAGAACAGCCAATTAACCTAACATGCATGTTTTTGGCATGTGGGAGGAAACCGGAGAAATCCCGGAGTAAACCCACGCAACACGGGGAGAACATGCAAACTCCACACAGATCACTGTTGGTCGGGGGCTGGGATCGAACCCACGATCCCACGATCCCCACAATCCCCCGGCCAAGGGTAAACTGTGCTGCCGCAGTGCTAACCACTGCGCCACCGTGCAGGAGACGAGGAAAGACGGGTGTGTTCACTGTGTCTGAAAGTGTTGGCAGCGGACAGCATGAAGCCAAATAAATTAAGACGTCACCTACAGACATTACATCCTCAACACGTTGATAAGCCGCTTGATTTTTTTCAGCGAAAACGTGCGGAGTACGGCCAACAATCATCCCGCTTTGTGAACGCTACATCAGTAAACCAGCGAGCACTTTCAGCATCATTTAAAGTGGCGCACCAAATTGCGCAGTGCAAAAAACCCCACACAATTGCAGAGGAGTTGATACTGCCTTTTTCTACCTTTTTCTTCAGACTAAAATGTTAAATATATTGGTACTCCTGTGTTAATGTTCCAGATCAATTTACATTTAATATTATTTATTGATTGAATTATTTTTCTCAGCATCAAATGGTTCAGTTGGTCAAAAATGTTTCTAGTTTAAATAAGGATTGACATATTTTTTATTTCAGGCACTTTGATGCACTTTAAGTTTTTTTTTTCTGTTTTAGACTATAACAGGGTTTCTGTGTGGCAAAATAAAGTTAATATTTGTTGAAAGTTGATTTATATTGCTTTTTTCTTTTGTTAATGTTAAAAAGGATACAATTTTAGGTATACTTATACAATTTTTATAGATGATCTTATTTATAGTCACTGCGGCGAGTTGGGGGGGGGGGGCGCGAAATATTTTCTCTTTCCTAGGGGGTGCTTTGCAAAAAATAATTGAGAAGCACTGGCTTAAGGGCTGAAACGGACTTGGAGATCCCAGGCTGAATAGGCAATTCTGGCCTTGGCCAGAAAGTGGGTCGTAACTATTTATTTTGAGGAGGGGTAATTTTATGTTGTCACCACTGTAGCTTTCTAACCGGATTGACTTCAAATTTATACATCTAATGAGGGATTCCATGTTTGGGGAGGAGGACTTATCTTTTCTAGTCCATTTTATATTGATCACAGTTCTAGGAGCCACTGATATGCAGATGTGTGGGGTATGTTAGCTTGCTCACTAAGATTTTTCCTTTTTCTTTTTTAAACAACCCTTTCCATGGTCAAGGTTTCTAACCTCCTGTAAGTTAACATTTACTGTGGCTCTTTGCAGGCTTAAGAACACCTTAGTGAACACGGTGGGCCACCAGGCCACAGAGATGGTCCTGGAGCTAGGGATCCTCTATAGCCCTGCAGAGGGCCTGAAGATGGGACTGGTGGACCAGATAGCCCCTGAAGATGCAGTCCTTAGCACAGCCACACAGACCATGACTAAGTGGTTGGCTGTTCCAGGTATATGGACATGTTCATGAGTGACGTTGTATGTCAGGCACAAGATAACCCAGATATGAATAACTGGCAAAAGACTGACCAGTTTCCATGGTCTGATGTGGTCAGAGCATGAATACTGTGGAAATTTTACAGTTAGGCTAAATATTGTATTAAATCTCACACAGATGACATGTCAACGACCTGTGGCATCAGAATTGTTTCAAATCAAATAATGTCCAAATATTTGTGTTTTAGTTGACATAACCAGTAGAAGCTGCAGTAAAGGTTACAGTGCATTTGGAAAGTATTCACAGTGCTTCATTTTTTCCACATTTTATGTTACAGCCTTATTCCAAAATTGATTAAATTCACTTTTTTCTTCAAAATTCTACACACAACACTGTATAATGACAATGTGAAAAAAGTTGGGTTTTTTTATTTTTTGCAAATTTATTAAAAATAAAAAAAACTAAGAAATCACATGTACACAAGTATTCACTGCCTTTGCCATGAAGCTCAAAATTGAGCTCACGTGCATCCTCTTTCCACTGACCATCCTTGAGACGTTTCTACCGCTTAATTGGAATCCATCTGTGGTAAATTCAGTTGATTGGACATGATTTGGAAATTCACACACCTTTCTATATAAGGTCCCACAGTTGACAGTGCATGTCAGAGCACAAACCAAGCATGAAGTCAAAGAAATTGTTTGTAGACCTCCGAGACAGGATTGTCTTGAGGCACAAATCTTGGAAAGGGTACAGAAAAATTTCTGCTGCTTTGAAGGTCCCAATGAGCACAGTGGCCTTGTCATGAGTTCACTGCTGTTTTAAGGCAGAAATGACAAGCCCACTCGCAGGAGATTGTTACATGTATTTTATTGTGCAAATGATATAACAGTCCAGTCAAATCATAAACAGGTAGCACAGGATGAACTGGAAGACTCTCCAGGACATTCAGCAGCACACAAGTAAGTACACAAAGGGAGAATGTTCCAACATGCAGGCAGACAGAACTGCGGCGGGGAACCGACAAAAGAGAGCCCAGGAAAAGAACCTCCAAACAGGCTGGATGGCAGGGGCGAAGCAAATTGTACTCACAGCACTGGAACAATCCGAGACAGTCCAAGAACAATCACAGTGCAGGAAAAACTGACAGTCGGTTTAAACACACAGTTCAAACAACAATCACCCAACAGTGCACAACAGCGAACCCAGATCTTAAGTACTACAAAACTAATCAGCTGAGTGCATGCCGGTGTGGAGAAAAAGAGAGAAAGAGGGTGTGTAAGTGCGTAGGAATGTGTGTGTGGGGGGGGCGGGGTGGTGAGTGAGTGCAAACGTGCTGAGTGAATGCAGGTGTGGACAATTGCGTGTGTGTGTATGTGTGGAGAGGAGAGCAGCAGGTAATGACAGTCAGCTGGTAGGAGCTGGCAGGTGGGGGCGTGGCTGTCAGCTGTCAGATGGCAACTGAAGAGCCCAAAATAAACAGGAGACTAGACAGCCACCGTGCCATAGAACTCGGCTGCAAACCACCCCAGTTCACGACATACCTTCATCATCTGTAAATGAAAAAAGTTCGGAACCACCAGGACTCTTCTTAGAGCTGGCCAGCTGTCTAAACTGAGTGATCGGGCGAGAAGGGCCTTAGTCAGGGAGGTGACCAAGAACGCAATGGATCTTCTGTCTGAGTTCCAGCATTCCTCTGTGGAGATAGGAGAACCTTTCAAAAGGACAACTATCTCTGCAGCAATCCACCAATCAGACCTGTATGGTAGAGTGGCCATACTGAAGCCACTCCTTAGTAAAAGGCACATGGCAGCCTGCCTGGAGTTTGCCAAAAGACACCTGAAGGACTCTCAGACAATGAAAAACAAAATTCTCTGGTCTGATGAGACAAAGATTGAATTCTTTGGCGTGAATGCCAGGGGTCATGTTTGGAGGAAACCAGGCACCGCTCAACACCAGGTCAATACCATCCCTACAGTGAAGCATGGTGGTGGCAGCGTCATGTTAAGGGGATGTTTTTCAGCAGCAGGAACTGGGAGACTAGTCAGGATAGAGGGAAAGATGAATGCAGCAATGTACAGAGACATCTTGGATGAAAACCTGTTCCAGAGCAGGTCCACTCCACAAATCTGTCTACCAGTACCCTGTACTCCCCCTCCTCTCCCCCTCTTATACACCGAACAACAGCCGAGTCGTCAGAGAATTTCTGTAGGCGACATGACTCGGTGTTGTACTGAAAGTCAGTGGTGCATAAGGTGAAGAGAAAAGGAGAAAGCACAGTCTCCTGTGGAGCTCCCATATCACTAACCACCACATCAGACAAGACACTACCCAGCTGGACAAACTGTGGCCTGCCTGTCAGGTAGTCAGAAATCCAGGAGATCACAGAGCTGTTTACCCCCAACCCCCGCAGCTTCTCCCCCAACAACAGTGGCTGGATGATGTTAAAGGCACTGGAGAAATGAAAGAATGTGATTCTCACAGTGTCTCCTCCACCATCCAGGTGCAAATGGGCTCATTGCAGCAGATAGATGACAGCGTCTTCAACTCCTAAATGGGGCTGATATGCAAACTGCAGAGGGTCCAGGCACATCTTCACCTGCGGCCTCAGGTGGGCTAAGACCAGTCTCTCCAGGACTTTCATCACATGAGATGTGAGGGCAACTGTTGATAGTCATTCAAGTCAGATGGAGATGACTTCTTGGGGACAGGAACCAGGCAGAACATCTTCCACAGCACCGGTACCCTTTCCAGACTCAGGCTCAGGTTGTACAGGTGTTTCAGTACCGGAGCTAACTGGTTGGCACAGGTCCTCAGGATCCTGGCGGAGATGCCATCAGGGCCTGTAGCCTTCCACTGACGGAGTCTCTCCAGCTGTTTCTTAATCTGATCTGTAGTCACAGTGATGTGTTGTAATACCTAGAATCTCCAAAAGTACAATGGGAGGCAGAGCTTTCTGCTATCAAGCTCCTTTCCTGTGGAACCAGTTACTAATCTGGGTTCGGGAGTCAGACTCGATCTCTGTTTTTAAGAATAGGGTAAAAACCTTCCTCTTCAATATAGCCTACAATTAGGGAGGAATCTTGTGTCTCTTACCCCTCCCCCTTTGTTTTGCTGTTAATAGATTTAGATTGCCGGGTGACCTCCAATAATGTACTTGGCTTCTCCCTGTTAATGTTTGCTCTCTTTATGTTTGTTCTTTTAGATAGATAGATAGATAGATAGATAGATAGATAGATAGATAGATAGATAGATAGATAGATAGATAGATAGATAGATAGATAGATAGATAGATAGATAGATGTGCTTTATTGATCCCAAACTGGGAAATTACAGTGTAACAGCAGCACGACAGACAAAGGGATTACCCATGGAAAGTAAAAAAGAAACTAACACGACTATAGAACCTATATACATCATAGCTTAATATATGATGACCCGTATAAACACATGAATCATCCCATTGCACAAAGAAGGACTATCAGGAGCAGAGTGAAATGTGAGGTACCAGTTAGTCTGTAAGGTGCAGTGTGGCAGCATAGCTATGACCAGAATACAACATCACTGATGTTGCATTGTATTTCATCTTCTCTATCCCCTCACCCCCCAGCCAGTCACAGCAGATGACTGCCCCTCCCTGAGCCTGGTTCTGCTAAAGGTTTCTTCCTGTTAAATGGGAGTTTTTCCTCTCCACCGTCGCTAAGTGCTTGCTCACAGGGGACCGTCTGATTGCTGGGGTCTTTCTGCAATTGTGGGGTTTTCCCAACATTTGAAAGTGCTATGAAATGACTGTTTTTGTGATATGTTGCTATATAAGTAAAGTTGAATTGAATTGAATTGAATTGAAGGGGACTGGTGCTGGAGCTGTTGTCCCCAGAGGAGGGGGAGGGGAGAGAGCGGTGCTGCACAGGAGGGTGAGGGGGGAGTAGTGTATATAAACTAATTAATCGCATCCATTTTCAATGACTAATCGCAACTGGGATGTTTTTGACTAATTAATTAGTTAACTGTAATTAATCCCTGACATTACAATGAAGAAAAACAATGACAAGTATTTTTAGACAATTTTTTATTGCTTCTTTATTCCAACAACTTAGGTTTTAACAAAGCACCAGCTTCAAACAGCTCGATTTAACAGTTTAGAATCTGATTTGTGCAACCTTTGAAAATTTAAAGCCTGAAAATGGTTCTTAAGTGGAGAGCACTTCCACATTAAAAGAACTAGAAAGGCACTCATAGAGCGCATACCTCCGCCAAGGCTCCTTCCGTTTGTCATGGATCACCTCCAAAATATAATGGGCTTGTGTGTAGGCCTATCGCCACTTGTGGTGAAAATTGCATCCAAGTCTGTCCATTAGTTTTGGAGTTTTGTGGCTGACAGACTGTGAGAAGAGCCTTGGCTGAGGTATGCATTCCCAGATCATTCCCAAAATGTAATGGGTTCCTCTCTAGGCCAAGAACCACCTCTGGTGAAAATTTCATCCAAATCCATCCAGTAGTTTTTGTGTAATCCTGCTGCACAAATACAAACAAAGCCCTTGGTGGAGGTATGCACTCTCAGATCATCACCAAAATGTAATCATCTGTTCCCTGTGCCATTACACACCTTTCCTGAAAATTTCGTCAAAATCCGTTCATAACTTTTTGAGTTATGTTGGTAACAGACAGACAGACAGACAAACAGACAAATGGCAGTAAAAGCATTACCTCCTTGGCTGAGGTAATAAAGTCAAGTGTTGCTGTTGTGTCCATCTCCTCCATCTCCAAACTCCCTGGCTGTGGGCGTTGCAATTCATCGCACAACCACGTACAACCCACAGGCCAATGGGTTATGCAAGCGTTTTCATAGATCACTGAAAGCAGCACTCAGTGGTTCACTGACGGATGCAAATTGGGTAGACAGGTTGCCGTGGGTTTTATTGGGGTTGCGCTCCGTGCCAAAAGAGGATTTGGAAGCTTCCCCGGCAGAGAGCTTGTTTTTGCGCAGCCCCTATGGCTGCCCGGGGAATTTCTGCCAAATAATCCCGCACCGGACAGCTGCCCGTCTCAGCTTTTGCAGCGTAGCGCAAACACAGGCACGCTGCCGGGCCCGGCCCACCACTGTTTTCCGCGTGCTTTTGTGCCTAAAACTTTGAAGAACGCGGAGTTCATGTTCGTCAGACACGACGACCGGCGCCCTCCATTGCGCCTGCACACATGTTGAAAATGGCCCTATCTCACAATGTTAAAGAATCCTTTAAAAAATTCCTGGATCCAGACGGTGATCCGGATCATCCCCAAAATTTAATCAGTTCTTCCTTGTACCATTTCCAACAACGCCTGAAAGTTTTATCGAAATCCGTCCAAAACTTTTTGAGTTATCTTGCTAACCAACAGACAGACAGACAAACAGACAAACGCCGGCAAAAATATAACCTCCTGGCCTGCGGCCTGGCGGAGGTAATTACAAATAATCAACTAGTCCACTGGATAAGATAAGATAAGATAAGATAAACTTTATTGTCCCTCAAGGGGAAATTTGTCTTGGGCTTGACACCCGTGCTGCAACCACACAATCCACACATACACAATGGATGTAGTACATAAAAAATGAAATAAAACCCAATAAATAATACAAGTGCATACATACATAAATATATAACAGCAGTCATTAAGAACAGGAGTTATAAGTGTCCCTGACCTATTTATCTGAGTTTAAAAGTTTTACTGACATTGGGATAAATGAGTTCTTGTATCTATTGAACCTGCACTTGGGGACTCTGTTTCTCCTCCCTGAGGGCAGCCGCACATATTCATTGTTTAGTACATGGCTCATGTCACTGATTATTTTTTGAGCTTGTCTACAGGCTGCCTGGTCGTGTAAGATCTGCATGGGTAAATACTCTTTAACGCCAATAATTTTCCATGCTGTATGAATTAAACGCAACACTCTGTTCTTTAGTTTCACAGAGAGGTTGCCAAACCAAGCTGTAATGCTGTATCTAATACAGCTCTCCAGCACAGCCTGGTAAAATATTAGCATAATTCTTTTATCAACGCCATGTATTCTTAATCTACGCAAGAAATGCAGCCACTGTTGTAGTCTACTACAGAGGTAATCAATATGTGTGCTCCAGGTTAATGAATTGTCAATAAATACTCCCAAATATTTATAGGAACTAACCTGTGTTATAGTGCGGTTGTGGATGACCACAGGCCTGTGGTCACCAACTCCCGAGGGTCAAACACCATCTCCTTTGTTTTATCAATATTCAAAATGAGATTACTATCATCACACCAATTGACAAACCTCTAAATTTCTATAAAATAGCTTGACAGATCATGAGTCTTTTGAAGTAGTGATAAAATAGCAGTGTCATCAGAAAATTTAATAATTTGATTGCCTGGATAGACACTTCTGCATTCATCAGTGTACAAGGTGAACAAAAATTTTTCTTCCTCATTCATTACATTAATGCAGGTTTTGGATGGAGTCATCTTTGTCATAACTTTAACTGAGTCCCACAATTTCCTAGAACTTTTTCCTAGGCATTCAGATTCAAATTTCTTCCTCGTCTCATCTCTAGCTGTTCTTAGTTTGTAATTAATTTCTTTCTGTATATTTTTCACACTTAACATTCCCCCATTCTTAAAAGCAATCTTTTTCTGTACTATGCACCATTTTAATTCCTTTGAAATATAAGACTTATTATTGGGGTACATAGTGATTACTTTCTGAGGTAAAACATTTTCTTTACAGAATTTTATGTACTCAGTTATGGTATCTGTGGCCTCCTCCAACTCCAAGTTATGGAAGAGTCCCCAGTCGGTACAAGAAAAACAACCTCTCAAACTTTCTATACCTTCATTGTCCCATATGAAGATTGTCTTTGTCTGTGGTTTGCTGCTTTTTTTGTAACTTAGATTTTTATTCATTTTTCATCATATATAATGCATTCAGATCACATTCTACATTTAAAAAACAAAGGGGTTAGGGTAGGGAAAAATAAAAAAAAATAAATAAATAAAAAAAATAAATAAATAAAAAAAAATAAAATAAAAAAAATAAAAAAAGGGGGGGGGCAAATGTTGGAGCATCAAGTTTTTAGTTTCCATCTCTTAATTCTTCTGGTTTTTTCAGTGTCTTTGGTTATTCTTTCAATTTCTGCCTCGTTGTTGCACTTTGTAGTGTGTCCATTTCCGCCATTTTTTCTCCCATATTCCTTCTTGCATTCTTCGTCGATATGTTAGTTTTTCCATCATACGTATGTCCTCAACAATGTCAGTCCATTGTTCTTGGTCAGGAAGAACTTCTGATCGCCATTTTTTTGTGATAGTTTTTTTACATGCAATCAACAAGATTTTAACTAGATATCTGTCCTCAGCCTGTATAACATTGTCTTTTTTAAGATCACATAAGTACATCAGGTTACAGTTCATTGGTATATTATATCCTAATATCCTCTGTATTGTCACATGCATAGATTTCCAAAATGATGATATTTTGTAGCATTTCCAAAACATATGTGAGTGGTCTGCATTTTGAGCCCCACATCCCCTCCAGCATAAAGATTGGGTATTTGTATATTTTCCTTGAATCTGTGGTGTAATGAAAAAGTGAATCAGGTTTTTCCATCCAAATTCCCTCCATGCCCTTGAATTTGTTGATGTGTGTTGTGTTTTCCATATTTCCTGCCAGCTTTCTTCTGTTATGTTTAAATTGAGCTCTTTCTCCCATTTCTCCTTTATATAGTTACTTGTATGATTGTTTGTCATAAGTTTCTGATATAGTTTTGAAATAATTCTTATTTTATTTCCTGCATATGAGCTTAAAATAAGTTGTATAATCTCGTTCACATCTGTTTGGAGGTTATGCCTAATCTTCTTCATATAGTAATCTCTCATCTGCAGATATCTGAAAAATTCCGATCTTTCTAATTTAAATTTTCTCCTGATATTTACAAAGCTCCCGAGATCTTTTTTTCCGATATTGCCCCATGCTGTGATTCCCTTGTTCACCAGATTTTTGTATCCCCTATCTTGTTTTGCCGGTTCAAACTGACTGTCAAATGCTACCCATTTCAATAGTTTTATGTCTTCCCTTATATTATATTTTTGTACTATTTTATACCACAGTTCTAAAGTAAATTTAGTGATTGGGTCTATTTGTTTGATTTGCTTATATGCATCTTTATCCCCTATTATGCTTTGTACTGGGAGTCCCTCAATTTCCTTTTCCATTTCTTTCCATTTTGCCTCATATCCCTCGTCGCACCAACATATGATATATCTTATTTGTGCTGAGTAGTAATATTCCTTTAGACTCGGTAGGCCCATGCCTCCTTTCTCTTTTGGTAATTGGAGGGTTTTATATTTCACTCTTGGTTTTTTACCTCCCCAAACAAATCTCGATATCATCCTGTCCCACTTTGAGAATTGGGCATCTGGAATCTCTGTTGGTATAGCCTGGAAGAGGTAAAGTAATCTAGGTTGTATGCTGATTTTGACTGTCTCAATTTTTGAATTCAGATCCATATTTAAGATTGACCATCTATCAATATCTTTTTTTATTTCTTGTTCCAACCTATCATAGTTTGCTTTATATATTTTGCTTAGGTCTTTAGGTATGTTCACTCCAAGGTATTTTATTTCTTTTTGGTTCCAGTTTAGTTTGATCTTATTAGTTATCTGGTTTAGAGGGTTATAGTGGAATGTCAGTATTTGTGTTTTTGTTATGTTTATCTTGTATCCTGATAATTTTCCAAAATTTTCTATCAAGTTCATCATTTCCATTATTGATTTATCTGGTTGTTCAAGGTAAACTATAATATCGTCTGCAAATAGCCCAATCTTGTGTTCCGCCCCCTTTATTGTTACACCTTTTAATTTCTTATTTTGTCGTATCGCTTGAGCCAGTGGCTCTATGAACAGAGCAAACAAGGTGGGCGATAAGCAGCATCCCTGCCTAGTTGATCTTTGTATATTTACTTTGTCTGTTAAGCTACCGTTTATCTTGATTCTTGCCACAGGTTCTTGATATAGCGTCCTTATGCATTGTACTGATTTTTCGTTAAATCCAAAGCGCTCCAGTACACTATATAGGAATTTCCAGTTAACCCTGTCAAATGCTTTTTCTGCGTCTAAACTCATTATTACTGCGCTTTTCTTTTCTTTATGTATTTGGTTAATTATATGTATTGTTCTCCTGATATTGTCATGTGTTTGGCGTCCCTCTATGAATCCAGTTTGATCATCTTCTATCAATTCCGTCAAGAATGTCTTTATTCGTTTACATATAATTGTTGTGTATATTTTATAATCTACATTTAATAAAGAGATTGGTCTATAGTTTCCGCATTGTTCTTTATCTTTCCCAGGTTTTAAAATAACTGAAATGATTGCTTCGTTCCATGATGGAGGTATTTTGTTGTTGTTCAGCGTCCAATTAAATGACTTTAGGAGTTGTGGCGTGAGTTCTTCTATAAACAGTTTATAAAACTCAGATGGGTATCCATCACTACCTGGTGATTTACCGTTTTTAAGTGACTTAATCACATCTCTGATCTCTTGTGTTGTTATTTCTGCTGTTAGTTTTCCATTTTGTTGATTTCCTATTGATGGCAAGTCCAATGTGTCTAGAAATTTTTTGATATCTTTAGTATTTGTTTCTTCAGGTTGCGAGTATAGTTCTTGGTAGAAATTATGGAAAATTTCTTCGATGTTTTCTGGGTTAACTGTGGTTTTATTTGTGGTGGGGTCTTTAATCTTGTATACATTATTCATTGTTTGTTGTTTTCTTAACCGTTTTGCCAGCAGTTTTGTGGCTTTTGGCCCCGTTTCATAATATTTTTGCTTTAGATATCTATTTTTCCTTTCAATTTCATCCATTTGTGTTTCTTTTATCTTTGTTTTTTCTTCTTTAATTTCTTGATATATTTTTGGGTCATTTGTGCTTTGATGTTTACGTTCTAGTTCCCTCAGTCTCTCACATCTTTGTTCATACGCTTCCAGTTTAGTCTTATTTGCTTTTCCTGTTTCAACAATTAATTTACCCCTTAACACGGCTTTTAGTGCGTCCCATAGTATTGTTGGGTCCACTTCTTCATTGTCATTCTCTTGGATATATTCGTTTATGTTTATTTTTATTCTTTCTTTCATTTTCTCATCATTTAACAGTCCTACGTTAAGTTTCCATGTTGTTTGTCGTTTTCTATTGTTCAAATACTGTATATTTCCATGTATATAGGATTATGATCTGATATTTCTGCCCCTCCAATCCAACAATTTCTCACCCTGTGTCTGTCACCTTCATTCATAAGGAAGTAATCTATTCTAGAGTGTACTTTATGGACTGTTGAATAATGTGTATAGTCTTTTTCGAGTGGGTGCAGGTCCCTCCATATGTCTACCATACCCATTTCTGCCAGTGAGGTTCTTATGAACTTTGTTACATGTTTTTTTGTCTTCTTAACACTTGTTGTGTCAACTTCATGATCCATGACAGCATTTAAGTCTCCTCCACAAATTAGGACTCCTTCACTGTGTGTTGCTATGAGATCAAACAGTTGTTGAAAAAAACCCTTGACACTTTCTAGTGGGGCATAGATGTTCACTAATGTAATCTGCATACCATCTATTCTTCCCTTTATTATTACATACCTGCCTTCTTTATCCTGGATTTCCTGTTTACTTTCAAATTGTATTTTGTTTGAGATTAGTATCATAACCCCCCTTTTTGCTCCTCCCTTAAATGAACTGTAGTAGGAGTTCTTATAGCCAAATCTCTTTAGTTTCACATGTTCTGTCTTGCTCAAATGTGTCTCTTGCATAAATGTAATTTCAGCTTTTTCCTTCTTGAATTTTCTTATTATTCTTTCCCTTTTAACAGGTGAGTTCAGACCATTCACGTTTAATGTCATTATCTTAAGATTTTTACCCATATTCATGTTTTTCCATTTTTTTAACTTGTGCTCCTAGCCCCTTTAACAACAAAAATAACACATATTTATATAAAAACACATTAAAAAATCTCGACCTCCGTACTTTGGGCCTTTCTTCTGCCCACTGGTCCCTGTTGGTGGGTGGGGGGTTTGTCTTCACAGAGTGTAGGGCCCTCCCTAGACTTCTAATTACTATCAAAGTAATAGTCATAAGTCTAGAAATGTCCAACAAATATCACTTAAACCTCTCCTAGCCGTCTGTTTCTCTTTTACCTTGTCTTCTTGGCCTTCATTTCTTCTGTGCCTTTCTTAATCTTTGTTATGATCTAGGCTTTCAGTTGAAAGCCTTGTAGCTTGTCCTGGGCCCGCTGCTCTACGTCTCTCCCCCTTCTTCCGCCGTTCACTCGTCTCCACTCCGTCTGTCGTGGTGCGTTCAGGGCCGCCGCTGCTCCAGCCGTCTCCTTCGGCACGCTCACCTCAAGGCCCCGCTCCATCATATCCCGCGCTGCCTCTTCAGCCGTGTTGTAGGTTCTTGTGCCTTCCTCCCAATGAATCCTCATTTTCGTTAGCGGCGTTTGGAATCTAATTTTTTTCTCTTTCAGCGTTTTTTTAATATTGGCATATTTCTTCCGCTGCTGCACGATTTCTGTCGGGTAGTCATGGTCAAAAAATACCTGTTTGTCGCCGATTCGTATCTTTTTTTTCCATGCTTGCGTCAGGATTCTTTCCTTTATGTCATATTTCACAAAGTTTACCACAACTGACCTGGGTGGAGAGTTTGTTTTCGGGTTCTGTGCCGGTGCTCTGTGCGCCCGTTGAATCTGCAGATCCGTTTCTCCGGGTATTTCCAGTTCTTTTTTTAAGAACTGATCCATGAATTTTGTCATCGAGTTGCCTTCAATGCCCTCCAGAATTCCAAAGATGCGCATATTGCTTCGTCGGGATCTGCTCTCCAAGTCGTTTATTTTCTCCTGCATCCTCTGCGTTTGCGTCGTCAGGGTCTGTAGTTGTTCGTTTGCCTCGCTTTTCCAATCTTCTAGTTCCGAAATTCGGGTCTGCGCTTCTGTCATACACGCCCGCTGGGAGCGCAGCTCCTCCATGTTTTCCGTTAATTTACGCTCCATTTCTCTTCGGAGGTCCATGATTTCCTCCTTAATTTCTTTTTTCAGTTCCTCCTTAAGAGCCGCTAAATCCTGTTGTAGCTGTCGCTTGAATTCTCTTAACTCTTCACCCAAACTGGCGATGCCAGCGTTCATGTTGTCGAGTCTGGTGTCTTCCATTTTCTCTGCTGTAGACACCTCGTTTTTTTGGGCTTTGCGTACAGCGGTTTTTCCTGCGTTGTTGGAGAGGAATTCTTCAATTTTACCCTGTTTTTGTCCTTGTGCCCGGTTCCTTCGTGTTTTCATCCCTTAGTTTATTGATTCGTTTATGTCGAGTTGGCCATTTACCGATGATTTTTAATCCGGCTAGGGAGAGCTCTTTGTTTAAATGTTATGTCTCTCCGCCATCTTCCCGGAAGTCAATATCGTGATTTGCTGCTTTTAAGCAAGGACTTGTAAGTAGGAATCAGATGAACAGCATTATGGTCTGAGGACCCCAAGGGGGGCTTAACCCTTGCTATATCGGCATTTTTGACGTTCCCATAGCATTTGTCCAAAATATTTTTCCCCCTTGTACAGCAGTTCACATATTGGCTGAAGCCAGGCAGTGCCGCATCCAGTTTGCAGTGATTAAAATCCCCTAAAATCAAACAAGGTGCTTCAGGAGTGCGTTCCAGTTGTCTGTGTACACCAGGGGTGTCCAATCATGTGCCATGGAGGGCCAAGACCCTGCAGGTTTTCTCTTCTACCCAGTCTCTTCAGCAGGTGTTTTCACTTATCAGCAATCAGTGGGAAGAAATTCAGTGAAATCTGCTGTCAAAGACACTGGTTGGAAGTAAAGCCTGCAGGGTCTTGGCCCTCCATTGCACATGATTGGACACCCCTGGTGTACACAGTCCACGATAGCGTTCGCCGCATTGAAAGCGTTCCCGCTTTCAATGCGGAGTAGTGGCCTAGTTGATAGAGCATCCGCCCCACAACCGGGAGGTTGGGGGTTCAATCCCTGGCCAGGTCATACAAAAGACCATATAAAAATGGTACTTACAGCCTTCTGGCTTGTTGCTCAGCATAACAGAATGGGGTAAGGAAAAGTTGTTTGTGGCGGCGCCTTGCATGGCAGTGGCCCCTTTGATTCTAGATGTGATTGACACTGTAGATAAGAGAAAATATAATTTCATTCTTCTGTACCTGAATGACAATAAAAGTTGGCTGCTTCTTCTTTATAACCTGATGGTGGTTAATGTCATGTTGCTGACTGTATGCTACTAATATTTATTTTTTAATGTTGCCCAAATCTACTACTCCCATGGAAAATATTAAAAGAGAATATTAAACTGTCCATGCCCATTTGATTCTGATGTACTGACAACATAAAATTGTCATCTTTAAACATCTTACCCCTTGAAGGTAGCTCAGAATTGGTCAATTCCACTGTAACTTTATTGTGATGCCAGCACTTGTTGCAAACTTCCAGGAACTATTTTATACTCCGTGGTCTGCCACTGATGTAAAAAAACGTTGACCGTTAGAGTGAACTGATTTGATGCCTCTTTATCAATCTCTGGCACTTTATCCAGACAGTTAAAAAAGCAAAAATTTGCCAACAGAAAAAAAGGGAAAAATACTATGATACTGGATACCATAAAACTGCCAAATCTCAAAAATACTGTGATATAAATTTTTGATCATACCGCCTACCCCTAGTTGGAATTTTAAAACCTTTATTCTACCTGTAGTTCAGAATTTAAAAGGATTTTAGTTAGTTATTTTAAAAGAAATCCTCTGGAGTCAATTCTTTATCTGCTGTCTGTAAAACTTCTGTAAAAGTGTATTCAAAATCGGACAGTTAGCACAAAACCATTTAGAATTACATCAGAGGATTAAAAATCACATGAGATGAACTATTCCACACTTATCTTTTTATTTAAGCATGCAAAAAGTAACACAGCTGCGGGTCTTGTCCTCAGCACAACCTGGCAGAAAAGACCCCGAATAAGTGTACGCGGTTACATTTATCTTCTTGCTATTAGACGTTCCCACAATAGCCTCCCACAATGTCTGTCTTCTGCTGAGCCGATCAGAACCAACTTCTTCATTAGATGCTTGTTGAACTGGTCAGAACCAGTTTCTTCATCAGAAGTTCCATTCCTGCAGTGGCTGGCTGGCTGCTCACAGATGTTTCCTGTTATTGTCAAACTTTCTTATTTCACTTCCTATTGCAGCCCCATGACCCAAGAACACTTCTCTATTTCTCTATATGTCAGCAAAAGCAGTTCTTTGTTGCTAAACAATAGTGGCTGTATGTGTGTGTGAAGCTAGAAATCATATCCTGTTATTTAAGCATGTAGCAGTGTAGAAACTTCATGCAGCAATAAGCACTTTGTGTGACCCCCTTATTAAAACATTCTATCACAAATAAACACATTGTGTGACCATATAACACTCTAACTTATCTAAATATTTCTATCACAAATCCCTCTTTTGGCTCCATTCTATGGAGCCAACACCTAAGGAAGGCACATCAACAAGCAGACCCTGGATATGTTTTATTCATTGATTATGACATGAGCAAAAAACCTGTAAACCTGGCAGTTTATATTTCATTTAGCAATCATGTTTATGCATTTCCTTTATTCACTGATGCATATTTACAGGCAAAAACTCTCATGCCAGCCCCACTGCCTGGCAACGTTCTCAGAGACTTTTATCAATGAAATAAACACAGCAAAATGGATAAATAATAAATGAGCAAAGCAAAACATTTCAAGTCAGAAGATATTTCTGTCCTTGTATGCTGTATCCGGGTCTCAAGATCTGCCGTACAACAGATTTTTAAACCTTCACATCTATTCTGACTACATGACCACAAATAGCACAATATTTCAAAGATACCTGTAAGAAAACAAAGGAAAAAGAAAGGGCCAGGGGTGGGTTATAGATGCACCCTGGCATGTGACTTATATGTATGTACAGTGCATCCGGAAAATATTCACAGCACTTCACTTTTTCCACATTTTGTTATGTTACAGCCTTATTCCAAAAGGGATTAAATTCTTTTTTTCCCCCTCAAAATTCTACACACAATACCCCATAATGACAATGTGGAAAAAGATTTTTGGAAATTTTTACAAATTTATTTAAAATAAAAAACCTAAGAAATCACATGTACATACAATAAGTATTCACAGCCTTTGCTCAATACTTTGTTGATGCACCTTTGGCAGCAATTACAGCCTCAAGTTTTTTTTTTGAATATGATGCCAAAAGCTTGTCACCCCTATCTTTGAGCAGTTTGGCCCATTCCTCTTTGCAGCACCTCTCAAGTTTCATCAGGTTGGATGGGAAGCGTCAGTGCACAGCCATTTTCAGATCTCTCCAGAGGTGTTCAATTGGATTCAAGTCTGGGCTCTGGCTGGACCACTCAAGGACATTCACAGAGTTGTCCTGAAGCCGCTTCTTTGATATCTTGGCTGTATGCTTAGGTTTGTTGTGATGAAAGATGAACCATCACCCCAGTCTGAGGTCAAGAGTGCTCTGGAGCATGTTTTCAGCCAGGATGTCTCTGTATATTGCTGCATTCATCTTTCCCTCTATCCTGACTAATCTCCCAGTTCCTGCCACTGAAAAACATCCCCACAGCATGATGCTGCTCCCAGCATTGGCATGGTTATGAACGGTGCCTGGTTTCCTCCAAACCTGATGCCTGGCGTTCACGCCAAAGAGTTCAGTCTTTGTCTCATCAGACCAGAGAATTTTGTTTCTCATGGTCTGAGAGTCCTTCAGGTGCCTTCTGGCAAACTCTAGGTGGGCTGCTAAGTGCCTTTTACTAAGGAGTGGCTTCCATCTGGCCACTCTACCATACAGGCCTGATAGGTGGATTGCTGCAGAGATAGTTGTCCTTCTGGAAGGTTCTCCTCTCTCTACAGAGTAATGCTGGAGCTCTGACAGAATGACCATTGGGTTCTTGGTCACCTCCCTGACTAAGGCCCTTCTCCCCCGATCGCTCAGTTTAGACGGCCGGCCAGCTCTAGGAAGAGTCCCGGTAGTTCAGAACTTCTTCCATTTACAGATGATGGAGGCAACAGTGCTCACTGGGACCCTCAAAGCAGCAGAAATTTGTCTGTACCCTTCCCCAGATTTGTGCCTTGAGACAACCCTGTCTCAGAGGTCTACAGACAATTCCTTTGACTTCATGCTTGGTTTGTGCTCTGACATGCACTGTCAACTGAGGGACCTTATATAGACAGGAGTGTGTCTTTCCAAATCATGTCCAATCAACTGAATTTACCACAGGTGGACTCCAATTAAGCTGTAGAAACATCTCAAGGATGATCAGCAGAAACCGGATGCACCTGAGCTCATGGCAAAGGCTATGAATACTTATGTACATGCGATTTCTTAGTTGTTGTTTTTTTAATAAATTTGCAAAAATCTCAAAAAAAAAAAAAACTTTTTTCACATTGTCATTATGGGGTATTGTGTGTAGAATTTTGAGGAAAAAAAAATGAATTTAATCCCTTTTGGAATGAGGCTGTAACATAACAAAATGTGGAAAAATTGAAGCTCTGTGAAGACTTTCCAGATGCACTGTATGTGATGTTGGATGTGTGAACAGTGGACAGAACAGTGGATAGCAGAAAGACACAATATATACATTTCAAACAGTAGCCACTCCTTCATCACTGTCATTCCCAGATTCACAACGGTCATTGTCGTGGAGGAGAGACCTGGACTCATCTTGGGAGTGGACTTGAGCCATCATCCTTTGGATTGACTCTTTGGACAGGGTCATAACTATACATCTTTCCACCAGCATTCTCAGACATAGGATACAGCAGCAGCCCAGTATGAGTATCACTGCTAGTGAGATGACTATGATCAGAATTACTGAACATACTACCCCTGCCCAACATCCAAAGATAGACTGCAGCCATGCAGTAAAAGCATCTTCCTCATAACCAGTATTTTGTGTGAATTCTGTTCTAAGGTCTTCTAAGGTCTTCTAAGGCCTCTACTGCGCGTGTAATACTGCCATCTAGGCTCATGTTATTAGGGATAAAGGTGCAGCAAACGAATCCAAAAATTTGACACACTCCCCCTGACTCTGCCAAGAGCATGTCAAGGGCAATGCGATTCTGGTAAGTCATTAAGGAAGATGCTTTTAATTGTTCATGCACATCTTTTAAAGCATCAAGGGTGTAATTTAACATTCTTTGCTCGTCATAATACAAATATTCGACCCACGATTGCATTTTAGCACCTTCTATGACCGCACTTCCCCAGGGGATAAGATAAGTCCAGAGTGCAGCTTTATAATTACGGCCTTTAAACTCATACTCTGCCTGTACTGTCCACCCAGGGTCTTACTCCTTCTAAGGTATCTTCCATTATTCCTAAAGTGTCTCTCTTATATCTGAGTGTGGTGGTCAAGAGGCCCTAATGGATAAATTGAAAAAGGCATAACTAATTGTATTGGGGCACAAGTACCCTTCCAGGTTCTTGATAAAATAGGCCACAGCTTCATTTGTCCACACCAAAACCAAATGTCTGATCTAGGCTGGGACATTTTTAATAACTCTGAATTTTGGTTATCTCTTACTGATTGGGTGGTTAGACAGGAAGTCAGATGGCCTACTGTGAGAGAAGTTGTTGTCCTTTGGAAATAAGTATAATTTCCTTTGTAAGGTTGGAATGGTGGAGGTGTCATTGTAGTTACTGGAGGAAAAAGATAATGCAATGAACTGCAATTCTTAGTGACATTAGGTGTGGTAAATAACTTAAGTAAACATTTAAAGCCATGCTAGTCACTTATAGGATCAAGGGGAAATGGGATAGTGGCCAAACCTGGGCATGCTGCGGCACAAACATAACAATCAACCTGGTTTTGGACCACTGTTCTCACAGAATATTGTACCCATGCCAACCACTCATTTTGGTCTGTATAACCTGTTTTTGTATTCTGTATTCATAACCTGTATTCTTTGATAGGTCTGTGAACTTTACTCTAATGCAACCTGCAAAAGTGTAGCCACCTGCTTGTGCTTCAAAAATGAGATAAAAAGAATCACCATC
The DNA here is from genome assembly GCA_020510985.1 of Pholidichthys leucotaenia. NCBI lineage: Eukaryota > Metazoa > Chordata > Actinopteri > Cichliformes > Pholidichthyidae > Pholidichthys > Pholidichthys leucotaenia. Next base: position 362,982,328 of record CM035838.1, on the reverse strand, counting down.
TTTAAGGGGATTAGGTTTCTTGGTAACTTTCCACAACTAGCACCAACAGGTTCGGGGTCCACCTTGAAACCGATGTCCTCAGATTAAAATTGTTTTATTTTATAATCATCCCACCCCTGTGGGTAGATGCCCCAGGCATATTCTTCTTTTCCAGTAGTCCAATAAAGCCCCTTCCACCTTTGACATGATGGCATCCCCAAGCGTATACATACAAAAACACTTTTATCCATCCAATAAGATGGAGGACCTTTTCTATCATCACATCCAATCACGTCACACAAGTCAGTAGTCACTACGGTACGCTTCCCAATTTGAGTCTGTATCTCTTAATTTTGTTCCAGTTTTGTCATCTATCGGCATGTACACCCATGAACTCCACCATGGAGGTGAATTTTCCACCAGATAACAGGGAAGGATATGATCAATGCTAGGTGCAACAGGAGACAAAAAGTTGCCCTAGTGGAGCAATTAGGCAATGTGGGAAACACCATCTTAACCTACGTTAGCTATGTCTTCAGCAGTTTGCAATTAAGGTCGACTTGGCTCAGCTGCTCTAGCACAATGAGTCATGAATCCAATTACTGAGCTTTTCTTTTTTCCAGACCTGCACTGCATGTGATGTGGCTTTTATCACTTTAAAAGGTCCCCGCCACTTAGGAGAATCCCAATGGGGCCTTATCACGTTTTGCCACACCCAGTCACCAGGTTCCAATGGGGCAGTGCCTCCTTGTCTGTCCTTGTTGAGAATATCCGGAACCTGTTGAGAGAGAGCTTCAAATATTTTTCTGAGACTCTTAATGTACTGTGACAACTCTACAGCTTGACTATTTCTAGGAGTCAAAGGTGAATCAACAAATGATCCTGGCATCTTTCTCCCTGTTAGCAACTCATGAGGAGTCAGGCAGAATGTCGTGTTGGGGTAGATATCAGTGCCATCAGCGCTAATGGCAGTGCATCAACCCATGTCATGCTTGTCCCCATACATTGTTTGGCTAGCATTCTCTTCAGTGTTCTGTTTGCTCTCTCAACTAGCCCTTGGGAGGATGGATGCACTACAGAACCAAACTTGTGCCTGAAGCCTAAGGAATATTTAACTTCCTTCAAATGTTTATTTGCAAAATGACTGCCATTGTCTGACCTGATCACTCTTGTGAAAACCATGCCAAGGAATCACTGTCTCTGTGAGCCATTTAATCACATCCTATGCACTTTCTGTTTTACATGCCTTTGCTTCAACCCATCTTGAAAACGTGTCCATACACACTAACAGTTATCTGTAGCCTCTGCATCTGTTTTCTGGGCCCATGTCTGTAAAGTCAATCACAATGTCTTTCCATGGCCCTTCAGGGGCTGGAAAAGCTCCCATAGAGGCCTTTAACGTGTGTTTAGGATAGAATTCTGGCATGCTTCACATTCAGAGATGACTAATTCTGCAGCCTCTACCAAATGTGGATGCCACTAATGTGCTTCAGTCAAAGTAGAGATTTTTGTTTATGAGACATGGCCTTTCAAGTGTGCTTCTCTACACAACAACAATAACAACACCTTAGCTGGGGCTACTAGCCTTCCATCAACTGATCTCCATAAACCTTCTTCATACTTCTTTGCTCCTTTCTCTATCCACCTATTTTTTTCTTCAGGACTTGCCTTCTCTTGTAGGCTGCTTGATTTCCTCCTCACCTAATTCCATGTACTTCTGATCTTCTTTCTGTACCATCATACTTGCCTGGGTAGCATAACCACCTGCTTGCTTTGCAGCCAAATCAGCAGCTTTATTTCTTTTGGCTACAACAGCATTTCCTTTTTGATGTCCTTTGCACTTCAAAATTGCTACCCTCTTTGATTGACCCATGGCCTCCAACAGCTCAGCCATTTCAGTTAGGGGTAGGAACCTTTCTGTGTGGAGTTTGCATGTTCTTCCTGTACTGCGTGGGTTTACTCCGGGGGCTCCGGTTTCCTCCCACAATCCAAAGACATGCATGTTAGGTTAATTGATTGTTCTAAATTGTCCCTAGATATCTGTCTCCTATAGGCCCTTAGAATAGAGGGTTAGTATTAGTGAAGCGCTTTGAGTGGTCGTTGAGACTAGAAAAGCGTTATATAAGTATAGGTCCTTATCCCTTATCCCCCCTTAGGTGTCTAATCGGTGTGTTAGTTGAAGTGAGGAATCCTTTTCTTTTCCAATGTGGAAAATCAACACGTGGTTGCTTCCTTGGTTGCTTGTGGAACTCCTAAAGCAGCTGAGGTGTACCCGCAGGCCAAGCGGAGTGCAGCTTGGGTGGTTGCTGAAGCAAAAACACGGGTGTGGGAGGGGTTCAGTGAGGCCATGGAACCAGACTTTTAGTCAGCCTCAAAGAGATTTCTGGCAAACTGTCCAGCAACTCAGGAGGGGGAAGCAGCTCCCTGTCCACACTGTGTATGGTGTGGATGGGGCACTGCTGACTTTGACTGGGAATGTCATCAGGCAGTGGAACAAATATTTTAAGGATCTCCTCAATCCCACTGACACGCCTTCTGCAGAGGAAGCAGAGCCTGAGGACAAGCGGGTGGACTTGCCCATCACAGGGGATAAGGTTGCCGAAGTGGTTAAAAAAGTCTTCGGTGGTTGGGCCCCAGGGGTGGACAGGATTCACTCTGACTACCTCAAGGCCATCGATGTTGCAGGGCTGTCATGGTTGACACGCCTCTGCAACATTGCTTGGAAGTTGGGGACAGTACCTTCAGCATGGCAAACCAGGGTGGTGGTTCCTCTCTTCAAGAAGGGGAACCAGAGGGTGTGTTCAAACTTTAGGGGGCTCACACTTCTCAGCCTTCCCTGGAAGGTCTATGCCAGAGTACTGGAGAGAAGAGTCGGGCCATTAATCGAACCTCGGATTCAGGAGGAGCAATATAGGTTTTGTCCTGGCCGTGGCACATAGGACCAACTCTTTATCCTCAAGAATCCTTGAGGGTTTGTGGAAGTTTGCCCAACCAGTCTACATGTGTTTTGTGGACTTGGAGAATGCATTCAACCGTGTCCCTCATGTTTTTTTGTTGGGGGTGCTTCAGAAGTATGGGCTATCAGGTTTGTTGCTACGAGCTATCCGGTCTCTACACAGCCATTGTGAAATCTTGGTTCGTATTGCCAACACTCTGTCGGACTCGTTTCCAGTGACAGTTAGACTCCGTCAGGGCTGCCTTTTGTCACCGATCCTGTTCATAATTTTTATGGACAGGATTTCTAGGTGCGGCCAAGGGTGTCATGTTCAGTGACCACAGGATCTTATCTCTGCTGTTTCCGGATGATGTCGTCCTGTTGGCTTCATCCAGCAATGACCTACAGGTCTTGCTGGGACGGTTTGCTACTGAGTGTGAAGTGGCTGGGATGAGAATCAGCACCTCCAAGTCCATGGTGCTCAGCCGGAAAAGGGTGGATTGTCCTCTTCAGGTTGGGGACGAGCTCCTGCCCCAAGTGGAGGAGTTTAAGTATCTCGGGGTTTTATTCACGAATGAGGGGGAAATGGAGCAGGAGCTTGATAACCAAATTGGAGCAGTATCTGCAGTCATGTGGAAGTTGTATCAGTCTGTCGTGGTGAAGAGAGAGCTGAGCTCTAACACAAAGCTGTCTATTTATCGTTCACTCTTCGTTCCTCCCCTCACCTATTGTCATGAACTTTGGGTAATGACCGAAAGAATGAGATCGCGGATACAAGCGGCTGAAATGAGCTTTCTCCGTAGGATTGCTGGACTCGCCCTTAGAGAGAGGGTGAGGAGCTCAGTCATCCGGGAGAGGCTCAGAGTACAACTACTGCTCCTCCACATTGAAAGGAGCCAGTTTAAGTGGTTTGGGCATCTGATCCGGATGACTCCTGGACGCTTCCCATTTGAGGTGTTTCGGGCACGTCCCACTGGGAGGAGAACCCGGGGCAGACCCAGGACATGCTGGACAGACTATGTCTTCCAACTGGCCTGGGAATATCATGGTATCCTCTCTGCAGAGCTGGAGCAGGTGGCTGGGGAGAGTGAAGTTTGGGCTTCTCTGCTTGAACTGTTGCCTCCATGACCTGGACCTCCGGAAAAGCAGTAGATGATGGATGGATGGATAAAATGCACTTTAAAAATACAATTTTATAAAAACACAGCAAAATTATGAGGAAAAAAGTTGGCTAAAATTCATGATGGATGAAATTTTAAAATAAATGTTTTTTTCAGTGTGTGATACTGTATAAAGTCTTAAAAAAGTGATGGTCCTTATGTCATTATTATATACAAACTATAGAATTTACAGAGAATGTATATTGTGATATATATCGTTATCGGGATATAAGACTAGTTATACTGTGATATGAAATTTTGGTTATTTCGTACAGCCCTAATTGAGAGCATAAACTTGTCAGAAAAGTGTTTACTGAGGTTAATAAAAATGTGAGGGGAAAAAATGATTGTAGCAATCTGATTTCCTGTGGACTTTTGATCTCACCCTGTTGGCTAATTGAAAAAAAAGCAGGCTTAAGGTATTTGAGAACTGGCTTCTGTTTTCAGACCAGGAACCTATGTCCATGTTTTACATACAGTCTGTGGTTCTACAGCATTATAGATATTTTGTGATTCTAGTTTAAAATGCATACTGTAATGCACAGTGATCACCCAACACCACGCAATGACCAGACTAGTTTTGGAGTGATATTCCCAAGACTAATGCCAGTATTTTTGTGGTGAATTACATGTACGATTTTAAAATTTGATTTTAAAAGAAAATCTACCTTATTCCTCGCCCCCATGTTGCCCTGCATGAATTATGGGCGCAACTTCCAGTACAAGTTTAAAAAGTAGGGTTGTCACAGAAATGGGACACTTTTCCTTGTTAAAAAACAATTGCTTCGGCATCAAAAATGTGAGAACACAGCCTTTTGCACCTCAAAAAGAGTAATATAATCATATGACTTCCCACGACTATCGAGTGATGAGAAGACGGCCTTAAAAAGTGGCCTGGCAGACAGTAGCTCCATTAGTTAGCTCCTCTGCTAAAATGTTAACACTGTAAACAAATAAAAGTCCTGAGATATGTCAATGTTTCCCCGCAATAAAGTCGGTTGCATTTTGTTAAAATATGTTGGACATAATCAAATTTACCTTAGAGCAGATGTAGAATCTAGTCGGAGCCACAAAGAACCACAACACCGTGTTTGGGTGTTTTAATGTCGGAGTAAATACAGACAGCTGCAGCTGTTCGGTTTACCCCCAAATTAACATGCCCATACTGCTGTCATGCCGTGAATGCTGTAACTTAACACGTACAGACCTTTTCTGACAATTGTTCAAAATTTTATTGATCTATATTTTGTGATAATTTAAAAATTAATGCATGTTGAAGCTGCTAAAGTCAAGTCCATATTGTTCCAATGCAGTGGAACAAATGAAAAAAAACACCTATTTGATATCTTTCTTAAATCGTTAAGCCTTAGGAAGCAAACTGTGACTATTTTTTAATTTATTATTTTACTTCATGCAGCCTTGCATCTCCTGACATACAGCAGCAAACTATTTAACCCACTCAGCCCTGTGCCTCGGCCTGAAGCCCTCTGTTCCCTTCAGCTCATCTTGGCGATTGGAACCCCCATGACCGGCAAGACTACGCTTAACTGTAAGCATCTTACCTTGTTTCTTCAGTCCTCTTCCCTGTGCACAGGTGGATTCCTCGGCGGCGGACCTTCCCCCTCGCCAACCTCTCCACACCACTGCCACAGGCACCGCAGGCTGCTGTCTTCTGGGCTCATCCTTTGCTGATGCCAGTCACCTGTCATACCAAGTAAGCAGCTGTCATTCTCACATTCCCCGTCCGGGTGTGTTGCCCTTTACCTTGTGCCTCTGCTTTGTCGTTATAGGGTTGCCCGGCTGTATGACAGTCTGCTCTGCTACCTGCACTTGGAAGTTCATCCTCAACACATATTCATATCTCACTCACGCATTCATTCATACCTGTCTGTCAATAAAAGCTGTTAAATCTATTCTGAGCCTGCGTGTGTGTCTCCTGAGCCGGACATTATGTCAGTACGGCTTCAGCAGAGCGGCTCGGCAGACAGCGGGCTCGCATGCCATCTTTCCACCCTCGAGGCTCGAGTAGATTTAATAGCCCACCAACAGCAGGTAATTTTGAATCAGTTGACCTCAATTACTCACCGGTTAGACCGCCTGGACCCCCAGCAGGCGTTCCCCCCGGCTCCCCAGGGAGGGTTAGCTCCTTTCGCTCCGGTGGCCGGCCAATCTACCGCGGGAACACCGACCCGGCTCACACCGATCCCGACTCCGGCCTGTTTTAACGGGAAGCTTGGCGGAGCTCGGGGTTTCATTATGCAGTGTGAATCGGTGTTCATGCGCGTCCCCTCCCGGATTGGTTACCTAGGTAACCTCCTGGAGGGGCGAGCGCTAACCTGGGCTTACGCCGTAATGGCGAAGCCCAGTTACACGAACCTCTCCTATAACCAATTCGTGCGAAACTTCCTCGAAGTGTTTGATCACTCTCGGCTCGATAGCGTCCTGACCGATCGTCTCCTTGCCCTCCAGCAGGGAAGCCGGTCGGCGGCGGACTACGCCATCGACTTCCGGGTCGCAGCAGAGGAAGTAGGCTGGGGCGAGGCGGCACTTTGTGGCATCTTTCTCCGCAGTCTCAGCTCCGGTCTGAGGGATGAACTGGCCGGCCGAGATCTCCCGGAGACTCTCGCGGAGCTAATCTCCGTAGCCATTAGCTTGGATAACAGGCTGCGTGAGCGCTCCTCCGAGCGGAAGTCAACCAACCGCTCGCGAGGAGGCTCCGCTCGCTTGCCTCAAGCTCGCCCCCTGGCGTTGCCGCCACCAGAGTCCTCCGAGGAGTCGGAGGCAATGGTGGTTGGCTGGTCAAAGCTCCCTCCAGCGGAAAAACAACGCCGCTGGAAGTTGGGCCTGTGCATGTATTGCGGAGGCAGCCAACACACCGTGGAGAACTGTCCGGAGAAGCCAAACGGGGAGGTCCGCGAGTCACTGTAGGGGGCCTCGCGGACTCTAACCGGACAAAACCCCTCACAAGTCTCTCTTTGCCCATCCGTTTTTGTCACAACTCCATGGGGCACACTACTCATGCACTGGTGGACTCAGGAGCAGAGCAGAGTTTTATCTCTAAGAGCCTGGCAACCCAATTGGGCATCCCCTGTCACCCTCTGCAAACTCCGCTCAACCTGGTCACCCTCTCTCACGCCCCACTCGGACGAGTGGCACATCGGACCCAGCCTACGCCCATCATTGTCTCTGGTAACCATCGGGAGGATATAGTCCTATATGTCCTGTCCTCCTCTGTCTCTCCAGTCATCTTAGGCTACCCCTGGCTGCGCCTACACAACCCGGTTCTGGACTGGCAGGCCGGAAGGATCACCGCCTGGAGCTCGTTCTGTATGGGCACCTGCCTTCAGTCCGCAGCATGCGCCCCGTCCGCTCCCCCTCTGGCCAAGGACGCCGCGCCTCCGGACCTCTCTCTGGTGCCCTCAGAGTTTCACGATCTGGGCCAAGTCTTCAGTAAGTCCAGGGCGATGTCCCTTCCCCCTCATCGGCCCTATGATTGCGCCATTAACATCCGCACGGGGGCTCCCTTACCCTCGGGGCGCTTATACAGCCTGTCACCGCCGGAGAGGGAGGCGATGGACGCTTACCTCAAGGAGTCGCTCAGCGCAGGAATCATCCGCCCTTCTTCATCTCCACTCAGCGCGGGGTTCTTCTTTGTTTCTAAGAAGGATGGGTCGCTCCGCCCCTGTATTGACTACCGGGCCCTCAACGACATCACGGAGAAGGACCGCTACACCCTGCCGCTGATGGACACCGCCTTCCACTCCCTCCAGGGGGCGACCTGGTTTACTAAACTGGACCTCCATAGTGCCTACCACCTCGTCCGTATCCGGGAGGGAGATGAATGGAAAACGGCCTTCCGAACTCCGACCGGCCACTTTGAGTACCTGGTTATGCCGTTCGAGTTAACCAATGCCCCTGCAGTTTTCCAATGCCTCATTAATGACATCCTCCGCGACTTCCTCGGCCTTTTTGTGTTTGTGTACCTGGATGACATACTAATCTTCTCCAGGTCACGGGATGAACACCGGGTCCACGTGAGGCGGGTCCTGCAGCACCTATTGGAGAACAGGTTGTATGTGAAAGCCGAAAAATGTGAATTCTATGCCAAGACCACCTCCTTCCTGGGTTTTGTCATCTCCCACGACCAAGTCCTCCCTGACCCCGCTAAAGTCAAAGCGGTGGTCGACTGGCCAACACCGATGTCCAGGAAGCAGGTCCAACAATTCATAGGATTCGCCAACTTTTACCGCCGTTTCGTCCCCAATTTCGGCGCCATCGTCGGTCCTTTGACCCGCCTCACCTCGCCGAAGACCCCCTTCCGGTGGACCGAGGAGGCTGCGGCGGCTTTCCAGGCACTGAAGACGGAGTTCTCTTCCTCCCGGGTCCTCACCCAGGTCGATCCCGCGCTGCAGTGTTTGGTGGAGGTCGACGCGTCAGATACGTGGGTGGGGGCGGTGCTGTCTCAGCGGTCACCGGCCAATGGATCCAAGCAACCCTGCGCCTTCTTCTCCCGGCGCCTGTCACCAGCCGAGCGTAACTATGACGTCAGGGACAGGGAACTTCTGGCCATTAAGCTCGCCCTGCAGGAGTGGCGCCATTGGCTGGAGGGGGCTGCGTTGCCGTTCATCGTTCTAACGGATCATAAGAACTTGGAGTACCTAAGAACTGCCAATCGTCTGAATGCCCGCCAGGCGTGTTGGTCCCTGTTCTTTGCCCATTTTAGATTTACCATCACGTACCGTCCCGGTTCTAAGAACGGCCTGCCGGATGCCCTTTCCAGGCAATTTGCCCCCAAGACGTCCGAGAAGTCAGAGCACACCATCCTGCCCAGCTCGTGCGTTGTGGGGGCCATGTCCTGGGCCATCGAAGACAGGATCCGGAAGGCGCAGGAGACCGAACCTGACCCTGGCGGCGGACCGGACGGGAGGCTGTTCGTTCCATCCTCCGTCCGGGGGGAGGTTATCCATTGGGCCCACACCTCTAAGTTCGCCTGTCACCCTGGGGTTTCCTGGTTGGTCGATCTTCTCCAGCGGTCTTTTTGGTGGCCGGGTCTGCAGAAGGATGCCGCCAACTACGTCCGGGCCTGCCCTGCCTGCGCCACTGGCAAGTCAGGTAACGCTCCCCCCGCTGGTCTGCTCCACCCTCTGCCGATCCCAGGCAGGCCCTGGTCCCACATAGCCCTTGACTTCGTCACTGGTCTCCCCATCTCCAACACCTACGACACAGTACTGACCATCGTCGACCGCTTCTCCAAGGCCGCCCACTTCGTGCCTCTGCAGGGTCTCCCTACGGCTTGGGAGACAGCGGACCTCTTGGTCCAGCACGTTGTCAGATTACATGGGATACCAGCAGACGTTGTCTCAGATCGTGGGCCCCAATTTGTATCTGAGGTATGGAAGTCCTTTTGTAACGCCCTGGGAGCCACAGTAAGCCTCTCCTCCGGCCATCACCCGCAGTCCAACGGGCAGTGCGAATGGGCCAACCAGGAGCTGGAGGCTGCCCTCCGCTGCATCACCACTTCCAACCCGGCCTCTTGGAGCTCGCACCTGGCCTGGGTGGAATACGCCCACAACTCTACTCGGTCATCTGCTACAGGTATGTCCCCCTTCAAGGCGTCCCTGGGGTATGACCCGCCATTGTTCCCGGCGCAGGAGGGTGAGTTGGCCGTCCCTTCCGTCCAGGTGCACCTCAGGCGGTGCCGCAGCCTTTGGTCCAAGACCCGTGACGCACTCCAGCGAACGGCAGCGCGCAACAGCACCACGGCAAACCGTCACAGGAGGCCTGCGCCTGCCTACTGTGTGGGGCAGCAAGTCTGGGTGTCCGCCCACAACGTCAACCTGAAAGGAGAAAAGAAGAAGCTGGCTCAACGCTTTATCGGCCCTTTCACCATCCCCAAAATCATCAACCCGGTGGCTGTGCGTGTTGATATCCCTCCCCCCCTCCGTATTCACCCCACCTTCCACGTCTCCAAAGTCAAACCTGTGGTGTCTGATCCCCTCTGCCCCCCGCCCGCGGCACCTCCCGCGCCCTTGATGATCGATGGCCATCCGGCCTGGAGAGTCACTGCCATCTTGGACTCTCAGCACCAAGGTCGCGGGTTGCAGTACCTGGTGGACTGGGAGGGTTTCGGCCCTGAATGGAGGCAGTGGGTACGCCCGTCCTTTGTGCTGGACAAGAGTCTCATCACGATGTTCCATCGGACGCACCCGGACAAACCAGCGCCAGGAGGCGCTGCTCGGGGGGGGAGTACTGTCATGACTCGCCAGCCATCATTGGCTCCTGCTGCGCGCACACCTGCGCCTCGTCAGCGGCAAACTATTTAACCCACTCAGCCCTGTGCCTCGGCCTGAAGCCGTCTGTTCTCTTCAGCTCGTCTTGGCGATTGGAACCCTCATGACCGGCAAGACTACGCTTAACTGTAAGCATCTTACCTTGTTTCTTCAGTCCTCTCCCCTGTGCACAGGTGGATTCCTCGGCGGCGGACCTTCCCCCTCGCCAACCTCTCCACACCACTGCCACAGGCACCGCAGGCCACTGTCTTCTGGGCTCATCCTTTGCTGACGCCAGCCACCTGTCATACCAAGTAAGCAGCTGCCATTCTCACATTCCCCGTCCGGGTGTGTTGCCCTTTACCTTGTCCCTCTGCTTTGTCGTTATAGGGTTGCCCGGCTGTACGACGGTCTGCTCTGCTACCTGCACTTGGAAGTTCATCCTCAACACATATTCATATCTCACTCACGCATTCATTCATACCTGTCTGTCAATAAAAGCTGTTAAATCTATTCTGAGCCTGTGTGTGTGTCTCCTGAGCCGGACATTATGTCAGTCTCGCGTTATTCAGACATAACATTTTGGCGATGAGTGAAAACTCTGGGGGCGTATGGGCTACCTCCATCTTTATCACCATTTTTGGAGTGCCCACGAGAACCAGCGACCCTGTGGCCAAAATAGGTGGTCATGTTCGAGGGTTACATTGCAGCGCTGGGCCTAAGTAGACTTGACGGAGAATCAAGCCGAGCACTTCTGGCCCACCATCTCGGCGTGGAAGGTCGGAGAATTCTCTGCATGTTGGGAGAGACGGAGTCTTATGCGGAGGCTGTCAGGCAGCTGGCCAAATATTTTGCTGAACATACGAGGACCACGCAGCTGTGGGTAGAAGAGCTGTTGGCGCCAAAAGAAGCTAAGCTAGCTAGCTTGGAGAAGCTAACGGCTCAGTCAGTGGCAATGGGAAAGTTAGCCACGGAGCTAGGTGCATGACAAAATCAAGCTACAGGCTACCAGCTAGACAGAGAGGTGGGACAGGGGCCACAAGTGGAGGAGTCCCCGGTCACCGAAGACGGCAAGCCAGCCAAGGAGCTCAGCACGGTATGTGACTGTAGCGCTGGTGATGTTGACGGCGCGGTGAGCAGCGACAGCAGAGAGGGAGAGCAGCAACTGAAGTCTTCCCAGCAGCTGGAGTCCGGGCAGCGGGAGAGCGGGAGCAAGCGGGCTGAGAACCCCAGGAAGCAGCAGCGACAGCCGGGTGCAGAGGCAGAGCAGTGGAGTGCCTTGGACAAGGGTGCTGGGCGCAGCAGCAAAGCACCTGGGTCGGTGAGTGATGCTGGCAAGAGTGATGCTGTTAGCCCCAGGAGTGAGCAACGCCAGCCAGGCATGGAGGCAACACAGCGGAGCGCTTTGGACAACAGAGAGGAGGTGTCCAGCGCCGTGGAGGTCGGGCAGGACCTCGGTCCCAAAGCTCAAAGCACCTTGGATGAGGGTGCTGGGCATAGCGGTGAAGTGCCCAAGTCAATGGATGATGCTGATGAGCGAGCTTCGGTTTTCGCCGGAGTTCGGCCACAGGGGGCCAGAGTGGCTGCACGGTGGCGCAGTGGTTAGCACTGCGGCAGCACAGTTTACCCTTGGCCGGGGGATTGTGGGGATCGTGGGATCGTGGGTTCGATCCCAGCCCCCGACCAACAGTGATCTGTGTGGAGTTTGCATGTTCTCCCCGTGTTGTGTGGGTTTACTCCGGGATTTCTCCGGTTTCCTCCCACATGCCAAAAACATGCATGTTAGGTTAATTGGCTGTTCTAAATTGTCCCTAGATATCTGTTTCCTATAGGCCCTTAGAATAGAGGGTTAGTATTAATGAATGCGCTTTGAGTGGTCTTTGTGACTAGAAAAGCGCTATATAAGTGCAGGTTAGTTAGTTAGTTAGTAGTGTTTGGGGCTACAATGGCAACAGCTACAGTGATGGTGAAGGTTGTTGGGGCTGGACCGACATGCACAAAGGGACTGTGTGCCGGGCAGCAGCACTGCGGGTCCAGACGAGAGAAGCAGTCGGTGGTGAAAGGGGACATTCTCGCCGGGGAGGTCAGCTTCGACCCCGGGGGTAGGAAAAGAAACATTTTCGCTGGGGAGGTCAGCTTCAATCCTGGGGGCAGGCGGCTGCCAGGGGCGCGCGTGCCATGGGGCTACCCTGGGCCCCCAAGTCAGTTTTATCCATGGCTGCCTGTGGACTATGGTATTACTTAAAAAAATAAAACTGTAGATAGGAAAGAAATATATATTAAATAGTAGTAATTATAACACAGGGTTACAAAAATAATTTTTTTGTAAGTTGTCTGTGTTTTTTCAACTGATTTAAGACAGTTTTGCACCGCTGAATCTGAAAATGACATCCGTTTCTCTCAATCAGGTGCTAAGTAAAAACCTGTGCTTACTTAGTACTTACTTAGTACTGTGCATGTACTTACCTTTATATAAAGGTAAGTACATGTAAATTTAATGTTACATCATCATTGTTCAAAATTCAGAGAATTTCAAGACATAAAAAAAAGAATTTTGCATCGTATAAAGCGAAAATACCCATACATGTAAACAAAAATGTATAAAACAACATGTGGTCATAATTCAAAAAGTTGACCTGATTGAGTAAAACCAATGTGATTTTTGGATTCAGCACATCAAAGTTGTCCTAAATCAGCTAAAAAAAAAACTTAGACAACAAATCTGGTGTTGACCAGTGTAATAATAATAATAGTTCATATGTGCATGTGTTTATTAATAGTGTTGGATGTCTGTGATGCGCATGTGAATGTTATGTGTTAGTTGGGGGTTATTTTGTATAGAGACACTGTCCAATTTTAGTTGTTTTTTGGATGAATGTGTTAGGCCATTCTAGTTCTCTGTTTCCCTACTATTTTCCTTAGTGCTTGATTCGGGTCCTAAATAAGGGTGGGTCTGAATTGTGTGTATGTGTTCTGAACTTTTGTAAGGGGGAGGGGAATGTTGTGTGGTGTGTGTGTGTGGCCTGTGAGGCTTGCCATACCCGCCCTGGGTGTGGCGTCAGGCGGGCACGGCTAATGTATATAGTTCTGTGTTCCTCCTAATAAAATCCAGTTCGTGAGTTCATTGCTTGGCATTAGACCGACTACAGTCGCCCGTTATTCAGACATAACAGTGCCCACAATCGTTCCTACAGCAGCGCCCTCAGGAATAATGTGAATAGTTTTCTGCATAATTTAAAGATACCGAATGAACCTTTTGGAAACTGCCTGTAGTGGTCCTCCTATGGTCCTTCTCAGAAATGAATGGGGTTGCAGTTCACTGTGTGACCAAAAGGTGTTGCTAAAATCTCAGTTTCTGAAACTTACATTCATTGCCATTATCTTTAATTACCATTTCTGCCAAGCTCTCTCTGCCACACACTACCATACACTAATGGAATGGCTAAGTACTGACAGAGGCAGGACTTTATAATAAAAGTGCTTGTCCTCGCTGCACAGATTAATGTAACATTTGGAGCACTGGAATTGCCCATCCTGGCAAAACCTTACTGTTTTGTGTACCTTAACTTTTTCTGTGAACTTTTTATTATACATTGAATAAATTACTGGATTCATGTGGTCATTGGATTAAGTAGTCTGATTAAAGTATTTCTCTGTCATTGCCACTTTAATTTGTGGCACATTACTTCAGCACATTTGTTACGGCCCCACTCCTTTTGGGGTGTCCCCCCCCCTTTCTTTTCCCGCCCCTGGCCAAGGTGGTCCTCTATGTAAGCCACACCTGTGCACCTGTAAGCAGCTTTTGGCTCCCGTTGAGGCCAGTTGTCTCTCTGCTGTGTTAGCGCTCTGCCCACTGCTCCAGCTTCCTGTACACTTGTTCTGGGCTACACCGGCTGCTTCTGCTGGTTTCTGTTTAGGCTTGCTACTGCCGTTGCTGCCACTTATGCTCCAGACAGAGGTGTGCCGTCACTGGGTTGGCTAGTGACGGTCTGTTTTTGTTCCATGCATCCAACACACACACACACACACACACCACTGATATTTACAGACATTTTTTTTTTCAAATAAACTTGTGGTTAATTGGTACCTCAGTGTGGTCTCCCTTTTGTCCAGCCTTGAGCCGGGTTATGACAAGTTCTTCCGAAGTGTTTAAAGGAACTTTGTGATACTTTGGGGAATCTGTTTTAAAACTCCTTTATAGTTATATTGCACTGTTGTATGCTTCAATCCCATATATGCATCTACTAAGAGGCCTGTATTTTTGCTGCATACCTTGATTTGGGTGTGAAAGATCCAATGCCAAATATGTATAGTGGGGTTAAATTGCCACTGTAGTTGCCAGTCTGAATCTGAATTAAAGCAACTGCATGCATTTATTTTTAGCAAACAGCAACACGATTTGGCGTCACATAAAGGTTATGCTTATGATAGGGTAAAGTAATTTAGTAACCTGAATATGGAAAGAATCTGGACCAAAATTCATAACTATAAAAAATCCATAACTGTAAAAATATTTGTGGTGTCAAAGAACTTAGTTTTCAGTTTTTTAAATTACATAACTTGTATTCCTTCTTTATATTTGTTTTATTTTAGCAGATAGGCTAACATTAGCATGAAGAGTGGTGGTTCAGAATCTCTTAAATATTAACCCAATGGGAATAAAAATCTGTCTGATGTTTTAAGTGGAAAAGAACTAAAGAAAATGATCAAGCTTGGAACCAAAATGTCATTGTATTTTTTTTTTTCTAAAAATCCACCCAGCATATTTGTTCTCCACGGACTGCTAAATGGTTCTTAATTTTAGAGACTGCCCTTAAAGCCTTAAATGGTATTTTTTTCACCAGATAGTATTCTACTATAACTGGAGTGGTGGCCTAATAGCAGAGCATCCATCCCGTAGTTGGAAAATTGTGGATTCTGTTCCCTGCCCTGGTCATATCAAAGACCACAGAAAATGTTACTTTTTGCCTTCTAGTTTGGTGTTCGGCATAAATGAAATGGAGAACATAAAGGTTAATGCACAGAACTGACCCCTCTCGCCAACCGTTTTGCCTCACATACCAGTTATACATAAAAAGTTTGGCTTTGAAGGTGAATTTAATTTCTGAGCATCAGCATTAATTATTGAGACAGGTGTGTGTGTCAAGACATGAAGACAGACAGGACAGACAGAGAGTCAGGCACAGAGAATATACTGTAATTTTTCAAAATAAAACAGACAAAGGCAATACAAAGGGACAGATTCTCTGCAGACCAGTGCCAAGTGGTCTGCAGACCAGCCTCGTGGTTGGGAACCACTGCCCAATTGGGCCATAGAAAGAAAGATGTGCCCCTGTGTCCCATATGGTGTTGAAAGGGAATTAATAATTGTGACATACAGTATGTGTATATATACACTTTAGATTTATAGTTTGTTCATGACATGAAGTGGAATGAGAGAGTTACAGCTGTAATGTGTTAAGATGACACATTTTTCACCCATCACCTAACTTTAACCACCTAAAAATGTGTATTTAAAACCTAAAAGAAATAAATTTAGTTTAGTTTATTTGAAAAGGGACTATGCAATTTCATAAAACACATGATTACACATGGTTAAAAAAGCCAGAATTAGCCAAAAGGCTAGTTTTCATCTGTAGTCCCCTGGCCAAGATGTAAAAAAGCAGTACGTAAACTGCATCTACAAGAAAAAAACATGGTTAGACATTTAAGAGGGCACTAATGTAACTGATAACATATACATAACAAACCGTACATTTAATCACAACATCAAACATCACAACAGACTTATCTTTTAGTGTTGGCAGCTGTAGGTGTTTATAAGCCATATTTTCAATTTTTTTGTGAAGGCCTTGTATGTTGTAAGCAGTTTAACCTCCTCAGGTACTGAGTTCCACTCACTAGCGCTCCTCACTGAAAGTACTCCTGCGCAGAGGAATGAAACAGTCACCTCTGACAGAGCCTCGAGTGACACGCTCAGAGCTGTTTCTTTGGCTGATGAACTCTGCCAGAGGATCTGGAGCCAACTCATGTAGTACTTTATAAATCAAATTTAAATTTGCAAATGTATGAAGACTATCCCAATTTAAAAGACTGTATTTTTTTTAAATTGCACATGATGATAATGCCTAGGTTTTTTTATCCATAACTTTAACTGCTTGTTTGTACAAAACTTCCAATGGTTTTTTTGCACTCAAACCCGCCTGGGACCAGCTAGTTAGGCAATAGTTGAAGTGACTGAGAATCATTGAATGCAAGTATATTTTTGCAGCTTCAGTTGATATTTCATTTCGAATTGCACGAAAATTTGCAAGATTTAACTTGATTTTTTTACACAATTTAGCAATATGGGCTTTAAAGGAAAGCTGTGAATCTATTATTAACCCAAGATATTCATATTGGCTAACGATTTGTATTTTTCCTCCATTAACATGTATGTCAGGGTCAGGTGACACTATTTATTTTAGTGAAATACATGCCTACAGTTTTAGAAACATTTAACTGTAGACAGCACTCCTGCAACCAAGTTGTAACACAGGACATTGTTTTACTAAGTTTAGCAGCAACAGTGTCTTTGGAGCGACCATGAACAAAAAAAACGTGTTGTCTGCATACATTAAGCATTCAGCTTCAGGACAAACAGTGGGCAAATCATTAATATAAAGACTAAATAAAAGGGGGCCTAATACTGATCCCTGAGGGACTCCAGAAGTTAGCCTAAAAGAATCAGATCTGCAGTTGTTAACTGATACAGATTGTGTTCGATCATGCAGATATGATTCAATCCAGCTTACAGCATTGTGAGAAAAGTTAAATTTAAGAGCTTGGTAAGAAGAACAGATTGATTTACTGTATCAAATGCTTTCCTGAGGTCCAAAAACACTGCCCCTACAACTCCACCCTTATCAAGAAAAGATTTTATTTTCTCAGTGAAGAGGCATGTAGCCATTTCAGTGGAATGCTTGGATCTGAAACCAAACTGCATGGCGTGGAGACAGGGGGAACTACAGTTTAAATAATGGACAATCTGCTCTGCCACCCATTTTTCTGCAATTTTGGAAATGGCCGGAAGAATGCTTATTGGTCGGTAGTTATGCAGAAATGTTGAGTCACTGGATTTAAAAACAGGGGTAACAATAGCAGATTTCCAGGCCTTTGGAAAATGGCCAGATGAAATTGAAAGATTAATGATTGAGGCAATAGGAGTGGCGAGAGCTGAACCTAAATCTTTGAACATATTCGTGTCCATTCCAAAAACATCCTTTGCTTTAGATGGTTTGAGTGATTGAATTAAATCGATAACTTTGGTCTCAGTAATATTTGTAATAGTAAAAGACTGCGTTGCAGACAATGCAGGGTATTCCTTCCTTTGTTTTACTATAAACTTATCAGAGGTTTCTGACACAGATTCAATGAAGTAGTTGTTAAAAGCATCAGCCATCACTTGAGGTTCCGTCAAGATGTTTCCATTTAATTGAATTTGCATTAGTTTTGTTTTGTTTTTTTGGGACTCACCCAATAGTTTTTTTTAATATATTCCAGGTTATTTTAGAATTTCCTCTTGCCCTATTCAGAACAGTAATGAAAAAGTCAGCTTTAGATTTTCTTATTTCTTTCACTACCCTATTTCTCAATGAAATAAATTGGTGCCTGTTGTGTCCTGATTTAACTGACAACTTCAAAAAGTGATCTCGTTCTTTCATCAATTTCAGAATAAATTTGTTTAACCAAGGAAGGCCATTCTTTCTAGCTTTTAGTTTAATTATCCGTGTAAATTGTATAATAATTTGTTGTATTTTGTTGGCAAATTTAGAACAATTCTCATCTAAATTTTTGCCAATGAGTAATTCATCCCAATTTACTTCTTGAATTGAATCTTGAAAATTTTGTTGTTCCTGTTTTGGTATCCTATAGAATTCAGTGGTGGTCAAGGATTTGAAGCGCTTTTTATTTAATTTTCTTGTGACCATTATAAGATTGTGATCAGACAATCCTGTGAGCATATTGTATGACTTCAAGATCCTTTCTGGCCTATTAATAAAAGCTAGATCAATCTGAGTGCTAGTGGAGTTTGTGATTCTCGTAGGGCCATTAATTACCTGAGTCATATCCATGTCATCCATAACCTTTTTCAGATTTTTCCTAACTTTGTTGACTTCCCAATTAACATTTAGGTCACCCATTATTATTACCTCTTTTGCAAAATTAAGTTGTTTCAATAAAATTTCCAGCTTTCATAAAAATCTACATTTGATGAAGGAGGCCTATAAATAACTACAAGAATAAAAGACATTTGCCGTGACAAAGAAACAGTTAGTCCAAGAAATTCCAGTCCATTCTCATCTGTAACATGTATCTCATTACAAATAAAAGTATCCTTGGCATAAATCATAACACCTCCTCCCTTAGAACCCTGTCTGTCTTTTCTAAACATTTTATAACCAGGTACAGATGGTATTGCTGAGGGCGAAGATTCACGGAGCCATGTCTCAGATAGACAAAGAAAGTCAATATTTGAATCAATGAGAAGATGATGAACCTGATCACTTTTTGTTAGAATACTTCGTATATTTAAGTGTGCACAAAGAATGCCTTTTGGTTTATGTGCTGAGTCCCATATTAATTTAGAGTTATTAACAGTTTGAAACACCCTGAATTTCCGGTGTTTTAATATGGCGGGATTTGGCAGCCTCCTATTTCTTTTATTGGCAATGTTTGCACATATTGAAGGCCGGCTGGTGCTGGTAAAGATTCAGTTAGAGGTGATGATGACTCAAATATCAACGGAAGTGGCCCGGCTATTATTGAAGGTGATTCGACTGGCTGCAATGTAGGTCCAGCTGGCTGTGTTGTTAGTCCAGGTCCAAACCCAGCTGGCAGGGGTGAGAACCCAGCTAGCAAAGTTGGAAGCCCAGTTGGCAGAGATGGAGATCCAGCTAGCAGAGGTGGAGATCCAACTAGCAGAGGTGGAGGTTCAGCTAGCAGAGGTGGAGATCCAGCTAGCAGAGGTGGAGGCCCAGCTAGCAATGGTGTTAGCCCAGCCAGCAGAGGTGGAAGCCCAGCTTGCAATGATGTTAGCCCAGCTAGCAGAGGTGGAGGCACAGCTAATGATGGCGTTGGCCCAGGTAGCAATGGTAAAGGCCCAGATAGCAGAGGTGGAGACCCAGCTAGCAAAGGTGGAGGCCCAGCTGGCACTGGCCCAGGGTTTAATTCAACATCACCAGCCAAAAGAAGTATCAGCAAGAGATTAAAAACACCCAGGAGTGGTTTGCCTGTAACAGCCTGTTCCTGCTCACCTGGGGATGGCCTGGCTTGGTCATAGTCCAGTACCCTTGTGAATAGCACGTGCTGACTCCATCTGGCTGGATACAAGGTTAGAGTGTCCCTTTATCTTGGACAGGTTGAACTTAGCAGAAGAAAGAGAATTATCCAAACAACAGAGGAGTACATTGATATCACAATCCACGGTCCACTTCGCTCTTTAGATGACTTTTTAAGCAAACACACAGGACTTGCCAAACTGTGTGTCTGTACCCCGGCAGCCATTTTGTCAAAAATGCAAAATAGCATTTTTGACCAAAATATTGTAAAAAAAAAAAAAAAAAAAAAAAAAAAATTGTAACCAAATAGCAAAATCAGAGGTGACTTGTAAACAAGGAACTAAAAGTAAACACAGATGCTGGTTTAAAAAAAAGATGGGCACAAACAGAACTCTAACATAGGATTGTGGATTATATGAAGTCTCGTCCTCCATCCACAAGCCCACCTCCATATGAGGACTTGATGGATTTTGAAGCTATAAAATGTAGTGATGTCACCATTCTTGAAATAGTACATGTTACACACCAGGCCTATTCAATTAGCGGCCCACGGGCCACATGCGGCCCAGAACCAACCTCCAAGTGGCCCAGGCCCAGACCACGCCAAAGAAATATAAATTTAAGAAAAAAATATGAAGGAATCCCAGTCCACAAGTGCGCACACGAACAACGCATGTTACCGTCATCCGCATGGAGTTCAGAAGCGCCCCTCCTGCATGACCATTCCATCAGCAGGCAGAGTGTCTAGCTAACGTCACTGTCCGAGAGAAACATGAGCTTAGGAAAGTACTTTAAACGTGGAAAAAAAAAAGCAGAAGAGTTATGTAAGCAATGGAGGCATTTATCATGGTTTTAACCTGCTGATAACGGGAACAATAATGAAGAGTTGCTTAGCAAACAAGTGTGGTTAGGCTTTGACAATATTAACTAATAATTTATGTTCATCATTATGTACCTGGTAAGTTAAGATGACCGAAATTCACAAAGTCACTGACTTTAATCTGTCAGCAGTCTTTAGACAAACTAAACGTGCCAACATTTGAATTTCAAAATAAGGGTGATTTTTCCTGCTGTCTGGGTGGTGAGGAGAATTCTAAAAAACTATAAATGTATAGAAATATTTTAACAGAAATAACTGCATCTTTGGTAATTTAACTTAATTTATTTCACTAAATATAATTTTATAAATATTTTTCTTTGAAATCAGAGTTAAATTACACAACATAACAAAAATAATTTTTTTGTAAGTTGTCTGTGCTTTTTCAGCTGGTTTAAGACAATTTTGCACCACTGAATCCGAAGATGACATCTGTTTCTCTCGATCAGGCCAGGTTTTTATGCTAAGTTATAAGCAGTTGTACAGCAGTTGTACAGTTGTACTGTAAATTGAATAGTAGGCATTGATAAAGGTAAGTACATGTAAATTGAATGTTACATCATCATTGTTTAAAATTCAGAGAATTTCAAGAAATAAAAAAGAATTTTGCATCATATAATGCGAAAATACCCGTACATGTAAACAAAAACGTGTGGCCATAGTTCAAAACGTTGACCTTATTGAGCAAAAACAATGTGATTTTTGGATTCAGCACATCAAAATTGTCCTAAATCAGCTAAAAAAAACTTAGACAATAAATTTGGTGTTGACCAGTGTTATTGGTCTGTTCTGGCTCTGCAAAATTATGGTCAAAATTTGTAAATTGTATAAGGAAAAAACGTCAAAATTTTACCACAGTTTGTTTCAAATTTATATTTAAAAACAACAGTAATTTTATTTAAAAAAAAATAGACAAAAATTAACCATAAAATAATCCACAAATTTATAATAAAGTCTCAAATGTACAAGAAAAGTCAATTTTACAAGAGGAAATTACAAATTTGAGGAAAATGGTTTCAAATTTAGATAATTTTACAGAGAAAAGTAGAAAACTATAAGAAAATTATAAATTTTGGAGAAAACCTCAAAGCTTCAAGACTGAAGTCATTACTCAGATTTTTAAGTGGGTGCTCTTTGCATCCTAAACTCTACTAGAAATATCTGATTGACTGATATGTGTGTGTAATGGAATGCGTAGTTATGAAAAGAGGTTCCTACTCACACATTTGGAGATTTAAAACAAAACAAATCACAACAGTGGATGTGCAATGTTTGATAATGTTATCAATCTTTTCTTGGGGGGTTTGTGCACTGAAATGTTTGACAGTTCATTTTTTATTCAGCTAAATGCACTTTGTGATGTGCAGTTATGACCAGGATGTAATATATTTTATTTCAAAATGGAAACAAAATGTTAATGCTACTAACAGTGCACATTGAGTTTTTATGCACTTTGAGACATGCCTGAGAAAGATGTGACCAAAATTGTTATTTACAGAATTTTTTTCATTCTGTTTATTTGTTGTTCAAGAGGAAAAATATTTCTACTTCAAGTTCTGCTCAACCCCAGCAATGTTATTGTGTTTTTATGCACTTTTGATGTGCCTTTGTCATGTGTCAAGCGCACATTTAAAACCAAGACAATGAATAAAAAGTGCATATTTTTGTCATATTGATCTGTGTTGGTTTGAAATTCGTCATATTCAACAGATCGCTGAACAGGTACGGCTCAGTTACGTGTCTTGATTTCAAATTGTGGCCCAGCTGATTTTGTAATTGAATAGCCCTGCTATACACAACGTGTGTCTATATATTAGTTGCAGGATTTGCTGAGATTTTCATCACCAAACTTATATCTGCTGTACAAAATTTAAAACAAAAAATGGGATCACAAAAACATTACCCCAAAAACAGAACAAAGAATGATTTCCACATTTAATTTTACAAATGTGTTTATTTTACTGTAGTTCACTGATCTATGATTGGAGGTCTGTGATTAAAATGATCATGATGCTGAAGGAGTTTGGACTCTTGTTAGATTCATTAAGAGAGCTGCACATCCACAGGGAAATGGTCACTGACCGCCAATGCCTGGGAGACAGAGAGAGAGAGATTTTGCACATTTGTACATTTTGCCTCAATTATTTGGGATAAAATATGTGAATAAATGTCTAAAGCAAAGCCACCAAAAAAGCATCGGGTATACAGGTTGTTTTTGCACAGTAACTGCAAACAGAACAGGTGTAATTGGCATCTTTGTTAGCCATTAGCTATTATTGTGAACCATTCTGAGCAATTTTTGCCCAAAACATTAATCTATTTTAAACCGCACATTTGTGCCATGCATCTTTTCTCATGAATATTTTTTTTTAATTTTTTGCTTGTAAAGTTAGTAATTTTCATATAAATTTGTGACTTTATAAAATCATGACCTTTGGTATACTGTGCCAGAGAGCTCAT
This sequence comes from Pholidichthys leucotaenia, assembly GCA_020510985.1. Classification (NCBI taxonomy): domain Eukaryota; kingdom Metazoa; phylum Chordata; class Actinopteri; order Cichliformes; family Pholidichthyidae; genus Pholidichthys; species Pholidichthys leucotaenia. The sequence goes on along the minus strand of CM035838.1, from coordinate 362,959,328 downwards.
AGCGCTACAACTTAAAGAAACTGCTGCAAATAAAACAAAGAAGACATCTTCATCAAAATGGCAACACAGAGAATGCAAAATTCACAATACTTGGAATTACAAAAATACACTGCTAGTACTCATAACAAATGCAAATACATGAACATGCTGCAAAAAAACTCACAACACAACTGAAGCAACTCAGGAACACAATAAAGTGACGGCCTCAAAAGGTTCATCACCTCCCAGGAGAACCTGTCATTTCTTCAAATTGCTGTCTTGCAAAGTGATGTACCATAGTGGTCCATGCATTTCTTGTCTGCTCAGAGTCACTTCCAATGTGTTGTAAGTTTTTTCAGCACATAATTCCATGTGTTGTGACTTTTTGCCATGTGTTGCCAAATTGATGTTTTCTTAATTTGATTTTGTTTTATTTGCACTTGTTTGCTTAAAGGTGTACTAGATAGCATTTTCATGAAAACATTAAAAAATATATCCACGAAGTGTTTAGAAGGGTGTAGAATTAAAGTCTTTAAAATTCTTCAAAGATATACAGTGTGTATAAAAAGTCTACACACCCCTGTTCAAATGCCAGGTTTTTGTGATATAAAAAAAATGAGACCAAGATAAATCATTTCAAAACTTTTTCCAGCATTAATGTGACCTACAACCTGCACAACCCAATTGAAAATCAAACTGAAATCTTTTAATGGAAAATTTAAAAACTTACAATAACCTGTCTGCATAACTATGTACACCTTTAATACTTTGTTGCAGCACCTTTGGCTTTTATTACAGCACTCAGTCTTTTTGGGTAGGAGTCTATCAGCCTGGCATATCTTGATGTGGTAATATTTGCCCACTTTTCTTTGCAAAAATGCTCCAAATCTGTCAGATTGTGAGGGCATCTCCTGTGTACAGCCCTCTTCAGACCACCCCACAGATGTTCGATCAGATTCAGGTCTGGACTCTGGCTGGGCCATTCCAAAACCTTAATCTTCTTCTGGTAAAGCCATTCTTTTGGTGATCTGGATGTGCGTTTTGGGTCATTGTCATGCTGAAAGATGAAGTTCCTCTTCATCTTCAGCTCTCTAGCAGAAACTTGAATGTTTTGTGCCAACACTGACTAGTATTTGGAAATGTTCAAAATTCCCTCCACCTTGACTAAGGCCCCAGTTGGAGTTGAAGAATAACAGCCCCAAAGCATGATGCTGCCATCACCATGCTTCATTGTAGGTATAGTGTTCTTTTGGTGATGAGCAGTATTGTGTTTGTGCCAAATATTCCTTTTGAAATTATGGCCAAAATATTCAACCATGGTTTCATCGGACCATAACACATTTTCCCACATGCATTTGAGAGATTTCAAATGAGTTTTGCAAAATTTAGCCAGGCTTGGATGTTTTTCTTCATAAGATAAGGTTTCAGTCTTGCCACCCTAGACAGGAGATATACTAAACAGCCAGTACTTGCCAGCAATTCCTGCAGCTCCTTCAATGTTGCTGTTGACCTCTTCGCCACATCACCAGTTATAACAGGGTGTGCATATTTATGCAAACAGGTTATTGTATATTTTTTATTTTTCCCCTTAAGATTTCAGTTTGTTTTTCAATTGGGTTGTACAAGTTATAGGTCACATTAATGGTGGAAAAAGTTTTGAAATGATATATACACAGTGGGGAAAATAAGTATTGAACAAGTCAACATTTTTCTCATGAAACAACATATTTCTGAAGGAGTCATTGACCTGAGATTTTCACCAGCAGTAACAACCCAAGTAATTCATACATACAAAGAAATCAAGGCAACTGTGTTCACAAAACAAGTTATATTTAGTGGAATGACACAGGGAATGAGTATTTAACACATGAAGAAAAAGAGGGGCAAAAAGCCATAGAAAGCCAAGAAACCAGATGAAATCCATCAGAATTTAGGAAGCCATCCCATCCCCCATCAGTGCAAATTAATTTCAGCTGGTTAAGTCCTGACTGATAGCCTTTAAAAGGGTCTGTGAAGGGACACTTGTTGGGAGACGGTGATGATGCTGTGATTGCGAGACGTTTCGAGACTGTTGCGCAATAATCCAAAATGGTGACTCGCGTCGGCCAAGCACAAACAAACTTTTCCACAGATAGCTTTGTTTTTGTAATTAATCCACTAACTGACTGTCTGTTCTTATCTTTCTTTGTTCATATGTCACCCAGACCTGTGAAGTCACCAAAAATAACACCCGAGAAATCATGGGATGTCCCAGAGGTTAGTGACATTCTTTCCTCTATTGAAAATAAACTTTCCAGTATGGATACCAGACTTGAGTTGGTCGAGTTGCTCCATAAAGAATTCCAGAGCATTCGAGAGTGTTTGCAATTCAGCCAGGTCAGCTCCTGTCTCTCTTAAGATAAGATAAGATAAGATAAGATAAGATAAGATAAGATAAGATAAGATAAGATAAGATAAGCCTTTATTAGTCCCACAATGGGGAAATTCCAGGATTGCAACAGCACAGGGATAGCAACACTCAGAGCAACAATCAGAAGGCAAGAAAAAAACAAGAGCAGCGAGTATACATATGTACATATAAACATAAATATATAGACACACGATGCGGAGCATTGCAGCTAGATGGAATAAATATATAGATATATAAACACACAGTGCGGAGCATTGTAGCTAGATGGAATAAATATATGAACATATAAACACACACAGTGCGGAGCATTGTAGGTAGATGGAATAAATATGTGAATATATAAACACACACACAGTGTGGGGCGTTGTAGCTAGATGTAATAAATATATGAATATATAAACACACACAGTGCGGAGCATTGCAGCTAGATGGAACAAACATGCAAATATATAAACACACAGTGCGGAGCATTGTAGCTAGATGGAACAAACATGTAAATATATAAACACACACAGTGTGGAGCATTGTAGCTAGATGGAATAAATATGTAAATATATAAACACAGTGTGGAGCATTGTCGCTAGATGGAATAAATATATAAATATACAAACACACACAGTGCGGAGCATTGCAGCTAGATGGAATGAAACAGCATAACCGTCTACTTAGTTAACCTACATGGTATGATTATGTACCCATACATATTGTCACCCTTCGTTGCTACCGGTATTTTCCTAGTTGTATACCGGAGGGGACCATTGTGTAAGTCTATTGCGTCTTTTGCATTCAATACTATTAGGTTGTCATGTCTTTTTGCTATCTCTGCGAGCAGCCCTGCTTAGGTTATACAGTCTGACAGCCGTTGGTAGGAAGGGCCTGTGAAACCTCTCGGTTGTGCACCTAGGATGATGTAGTCTGCTGCTAAATGAGCTCCTTAGTGCATTCAGTGTGTCCTGCATAGGGTGGGACTCGGACTCCAGCAGAGATGACAGTTTAGCCACCATCCTTCTCTCTCCCATCTCCTTCACTGGGTCAAGGCGCTGCCCCAGGACAGAGCTAGCTTTCTTGATCAGTTTGTTCAGTCTCTTCCTATCGGCTGCTGTAATGCCACTGCCCCAGCAGACCACTCCAAAAGTGATGGCTGATGCCACCACCGTGTCGTAGAATGTCTTCAGCAGCGCCCCTTGTACAACGAAAGACCTGAGTCTCCTCAGTAGGAACAGCCTGCGCTGTCTCTTCTTGTAGAGTGCGTCAGTATTGTGTGACCAGTCTAGTTTATTGTTCAGATGAACACCCAGGTACTTGTAGGATGTCACCATCTCAATGTCTGTTCCCTGGATGTTTACTGGTGCTGTGAGGGGTTGTCCTTGCCTGCAGCAGTCCACCTGGACTTCCACCAGTTCTTAGCAAAGAACAACAGCTTGAAAAAGTCAGTAAACACGCTAACCAAGGAACTTGACATCATTGTAAAAGAAAACTGGAAAATGAAGGAAACCATTCTCGACCTGCAGTCACACAGCATGAGCGATAACCTGGTTTTCTCCGGAACTGCTGAAAAAAACAATGAAAATCCAGAACAGCTGATCTCTGAATTCATGTCTACGCAGCTGAAAATGCCCTCCGATGTCATGAAATCATTTACCTTTCACCATGTCCACCGCATTGGTCAGAAAAATCCTCCAAATAAACATCCTAGACCCACTGTTGCTAAATTTGAACATTTCAAGCAAAAAATTCTGGTACAGAGGCAGGGCAGGCATCTTAAAAACACAAATTGTGGTCTAAATGATCATTTTCCACATGAAGTTATGGAAAGAAGAAAGCTTTTCCCATTAGGAAATAAAAAATCCAAGAAGGTAAACAAGCTATTATTTCTGTGGATAGATTGTTTATAGATGGCAAACTGTTAATGGATGAAACCATAACCCCTTGGCTATTCTAGATTCTGGTCTGTTTCCTTAGCTACATGTGAAAAAATGTGCACAGGTCTCTTATTTGATCCCTGTTTAAGTCATTATCGTTTGTCTAATGTTTTTTTTCTTTTTTGTTGAGGTTGTTGTTTGTTTGTTTGTCTGTTGTAGCTAATCCTGTTGATGTTGTTAGGTTGTTGTGGTATGTTATCTGTATCTTCTCACCAATTACTAACCTTTATGTCTGTTCTCTCTCACACATTTAGTTTATAGGAAATAACTTTCAGTTACTCCACTCACTCCTGCAAATGCAAGCAAATGCAAATGCAACATCATGCACTCACACTCATGTGTTGTGTCTGGGCTTGAGCTGAAAGGATGAGACCAGGTGTTGAACAGAACACACGTTTATTGATGTTGGCACAGGTGCACTACACACGGCTGCCAGGCAGAAGAAATGGCCAAGAGCCCTTTTCTAGCTACAGGTGGTGGTGGAACCGGAAGGAGGAGCCACTACCCCATGTCACACAAATAAAAGTATAGAACATTTAAACAACTATACAACATTCCCCTCCCCCTTACAAAAGTCCAAAACACACACACACAATTCAGACCCACCACAATTTAGGACCCGAATCATGCACTATCATCATCATCATCATCATAGCAGTCTGTCGTGGGAGACAATAACTGTTTCATTTAGGTCTAATCAGATTCTTCTACACAGCTCTGTCCTTAGCCTTCCGCTGCCAGGAACTCCTGTCTATGTCCAACTTCTTCAAGTTTCTTTTTACAGTGTCTTTAAATCTGAGCCTTAGTCTACCCTGATTGCGTTTGCCCTCGCATACAGTAACTGTGAGTAGAGTAACTGCCGAGGGAGATGCTGGTGGTCCATCCTCTCAACATGTCCGAGCCATCTCAGGTTCATCTGTATTAGCATGTCCTCCATCGATGGTAGACCAGCTCGTTTCAACACTTCTATGTTGGTTATCTTGTCTTTCCATGAGATGTTCATTATGGCTTGAAGGTGTCTCATCATATACGCGTGGAGTTTCTTCACCTGCACTCTGTAGACAGTCCAAGTTTCAGCACCGTACAATAGAGTAGCCAGTACTGTCGCTCTGTACACTTTGCATTTCACATGGATAGACACATGTCGATTGTTCCACAGTCTCTCCCTCAAGCTTCCAAACATACTGCTCCCTCTTCCCATTCTGAGAGATAGTTCATCCTCCAGCCTAGCATTCTCTGAAACAGTACTCCCTAGGTACTTGAAAGTCTTGCACTTTACTAGTGGCTCTGTACCAATGCTGATCTCTTGTGGTAGTGATGTTGATAATTGGAACTTTGGTGGTTGATAAAGGCACTCTGTCTTCTTGATGTTGATTTGGAGGCTGAATTGGCTAGCTTTCTTGGAAATTTCTCCACTAAAGATTGCATATCGTCCATGCTGTATGCAACTAGAGCACTGTCGTCTGCAAAGAGCATTTCTCTTACTACCTTTATCGATGTCTTACTCTTGGCTTTAAACTGTGCCACATTGAACAAGTCTGCTTCTTTCCTTGTTTGAATGTATACTCCTTCTGAAGTGTCTTTGAAGGCCACCTCAAGCATGGCTGCCAGATATAGCGAGAAGAGTGTAAGTGCCAGCACATACCCTTGTTTCACCCCGTTGCTTACTGAAAAGTCTTTAGATACTGAACCACTCATTGCCACATTTGCTTGCATACCTGTATGGAGTGCCTCGATCAGGCTGACAAACTTCTCTGTACAACCATATTTCTTGAGTACCTGCCAAAGTCCTTGTCGCAAAACAGTATTGAAGGTTTTACTGAAGTCTATGAAGACTACATAAAGCGGCATGTTCTGTTCGATACACTTTTCTTGAACCTGTTTCAAGCAGAAAATCATGTCCATTGTGCTTCTTCCACTTTTAAAGCCACACTGGGTTTCCGGTAGTACATTCTGTGAGATGTGTTCACTGAGTCTGTTAAGTAGTACACGTGAGAGAATCTTACCAACAGTGGCTAACAGTGATATACCTCGGTAATTTCCACAATCTTTCCTGTCACCTTTCTTGAACAAAGGCACAATACTTGCATCCTTCCAGTCTTGAGGTACTTTCTGGGCATCCCATATCTCTTGGATGAGCTTGTGCAGGCAGTTGGTCAGCTGAACACCACCAAATTTCCACACTTCTGCTGGAATTCCATCTCTTCCTGGAGCTTTACCATCCCGTGTTGTCCTGATAGCTGCCATTAGTTCATCAAAATTTGGTGGTTCATCCAGACTTGATACAGCTGGTCGCTGCACTAGAGCTTCTTTAGCCTCTTCAGTGAGATCTCCAGGGTTGTTTAGCAGTTGGTCAAAGTGGTCTGCAAATCTTTCCAGGATCTTGTCTTTCTCCTGCAAAACCGTTTCACCATCCATAGCCTTTAGTTGAATCAATTCTCTTGGCTTAGGGCCATAGATTTCTCTCAAACCTGTGAAGAATGTTTTCATGTCCTTTCTGTCTGCTGCAGTTTGAAGTTTCTCCGCTTTTTCATCACACCAGTTGGACTTCATCTCTCTGGTGTACTTCTGTAGCTCACTCTGAGCCTTTGAGTATTTCTTCTCCTTCGCTCTTATGTTACACTGTAGGTTTTCCTGCCTAGCTGTATTCCTCACTTCTAGTAGTTTAAGATAAGATAAGATAAGATAAGATAAGATAAGATAAGATAAGATAAGATAAGCCTTTATTAGTCCCACAATGGGGAAATTCCAGGATTGCAACAGCACAGGCATAGCAACACTCAGAGCAACAATCAGAAGGCAAGAGAAAAAACAAGAGCAGCAAGTATACATATGTACATATAAATATAAATATATAGATATAGATACACAGTGCGGAGCATTGTAGCTAGATGGGATAGATATATAAATATATAAACACAATGCAGAGTATTGTAGCTGGATGGAATAAATATATGAGAATATAAACACACAGTGCGGAGCATTGTAGCTAGATGGAATAAATATGTAGATATATAAACACACACAGTATGGAGCATTGTAGCTAGATGGAATAAATATGTAAATATATAAACACACACAGTGCGGAGCATTGTAGCTAGATGGAATAATATGTAGATATATAAACACAATGCGGAGCATTGTAGCTAGATGGAATAAATATATGAATATATAAACACAGTGCGGAGCATTGTAGCTAGATGGAATAAATATGTAGATATATAAACACACACAGTGCGGAGCATTGTAGCTAGATGGAATAAATATGTAAATATATAAACACACACAGTGTGGAGCATTGTTGCTAGATAGAGTAAATATATAAATATATATATAAACACACACAGTGCGGAGTGAACATAGTTTCTTCAGGTGTTCATCATGCTCATCAAACCAATCTTGATGTGTCCTCTCAGGGTAGCCTAATACATCACTCGCAGTCTGATACACCGTATCCTTCAGTGTTGCCCACTTCTCTTCTACAGTATGTCATTCTCTGAGTTGTTGCTGTCCCAGTCTTTCAAGTTTTCATCTATTTCCTGTGTAAGTTCTTCCTGCTTCTTTTGGGCTTTCAGTGCACTAGTATTTAGCTTCCATGGTGGCTTCGCACCCATCCTGCAGTGCTGTTTTCGTCTGCAAATCCTTAATCTAGATCTCAGCATAACATGATCAGTGCCACAGTCGTTGCCTCTCATTGCTCTGGTGTCCAATACATCCCTTCTGTCTCTCTGCCTGACTATGATGTAGTCTAATAAGTGCTTGGATCTTGGGTGCATCCATGTCTTCTTGTGTGTGTCCTTGTGCTTAAATAGAGTGCTGGTTATCACAAGGTTGTACTCTGAACATAGTGCAAGTAGAAGTTCTCCATTAGCATTGCACTTGCCTACTCCATGACTGCCTAGCACTCCTTTCCATTTCTCATTGTTCCAAACCAACTCTGGCATTAAAATCTCCAACGAGTATCAGCCTGTCATCAGTCAGTACACGCCTGATAGTCTCACGTAAATCACTGTAGAACTCTTCCTTCACCTCTTCTGTGTTTGTCATTGTTGGGGCATATACACTGATGAGTGTGGCATACATCTTCCGCTGTAGTGAGAGTCTCATAGTCATTATCCTGTCATTCGGCGGTGCGGTGGGGCAGTGGTTAGCACTGCACCAGCACAGCAACTCACCCTTGGCCATGGGATCCCTGGTTCGATCCCAGCCCCTGACCAACAGTGATCTGTTTGGAGTTTGCATGTTCTCCCCGTATCTGTGTGGGTTTACTCCGGGATTTCTCCGGTTTCCTCCCACATGCCAAAAACATGCAGGTTAGGTTAATTGGAGACTCTAAAAATGGCCCTAGGTGTGAATGTGTGTGTGAATGGTAAAGGGATAGCGCCGTACCGTGGCTGCTTCATCCATCCAGGTGGATGCCCTCAGTTTCCCCTCTGGGGATCAATAAAGTATACAAAATACAAAAAATCAAAAGTTGATTGGCACCGGTTCCTCATCAAGCATTGCTGCTATCTCCTTTCTAACTGCAAAGTCCACTCCTGCTTCTCTCCTTTCTTGAGTTGATCTCCCACTCCAAAAGAAGATGTACCCATGGTCTTCCAAGCTGTCATATCCAGGCAATCTTGTTTCACTAAGTGCAGCTATGTCTACATTGTACCTGTTCATTTCCAGGACCACAAGTGCAGTCTGTCTTTCTGGGCACTGTGATGTTGTTCTGTCCAACAGAGTGCGTACATTCCATTCTGCTACACACAAGGTTGCTGTTTTCCTCTTCTTTTGTCTTCCTGCTCCTAGCTTACTTTTCACTGCCTGTCGGAGTGTGAACAGATCAGCGTGGACCTTGTATGCCCGGGCGACGTCCGAGCCGGTGTGAGTTGCTTTCTGATTCACCATTTCATGAAACTGCTTGCAAAGTATTTGAGTACTGCTAGCTTTTGCTGGACTAGCAGCACATTCTTGGCAGATAAAGGTATTATCAGTGGCAAGGACAAGCCAAGACAAACTGATTCCAGTATCTGTTGCAGTGACTGACCAGATGATAGGTTTGTTTACCTCTGCTCTTTGTGTAGTGCATGTCACAATGCACCGACTGGCACAGTCCACCACAGACCTTGCGACAGATATGTTTATCTGCCAGGATGTCCAGTCTCACCCTGTGTAACTGGGAGTGGTCCACCACAGACCTGTGACAGATATTGTTTTTAGTTCTGCCAGGATGCCCTGTTTCACCCTCCATGCCCTCGGAAGGGTGGGGATGCCGATTGAGTCGCCGACGGCCCGACCCATGAGACAGGTAGTACCGGTTTTCATGGTTATCTGGTAGCAAGCAAGCCAATGCCTGACCTGACACAAATCATGCACTAACATAACGCAAATCATGCACTAACACAATGCAAAATAATGTACACAAATTGGCCTAACACTTAAAACAACTAAAACTAGGGGAGGACAGGTGGACTGCCGACTCACCCCCCCACACGGCAAGATAGATTATTCTGCTGTCTGTACTAAAGACAACAGTCCATATAAAACTAAAATACTGCCATGTTTCCTGAACTAAAAACAATAAAACACAAAATAATCCCAAACTATTTACACAATAAACAAAACAACTCAAACACATGCATAACAATTAACCTACATACATACATAACAATCAACTTATGTACACACGGCTGGAGAAAACAACCCTGTGGCCCCCCTGGACTGTCCTGTCATCAGTCTGCCCCTGGAGGCAGCCTGCTTCCTCGGCCACAGCAGGTTGCCCCGGCCCCAGTGCACCTCCTCTTCCTCACCATCGGATGCTCCACTTATCCAGGCCCACTTCTCACAGTCATCTCCCGGGCACACCGCAGCTCATTCTGGTGCCTCCACGAGCCGTCCAACAGCTGGAGACAAGCATTCCTCCATCTGGCCACAACATGCAGCCATCCCTGATGCTCCTCCACCTGCCGTTTGGCCCATACTCGCCGTAATCTCACCACCTCCCGAGGCCGAATCCAGTCCGCGACTCCCAGAGGGGTTTTGCTCAGCTCGCAGTATTTCTGCCTGGCACTCGTTCTCTCAGTGCCAATCAGTCTTGCCCCGACCTCTTCTAGATCTGCTGCGGTCCTTGCTGATGTGGCCTCAAGTTCGCCAGCCCACTTTAGCCGAGCTCCAGGAATGATAGAGACCATCCTCTCGGCAACGCTCATCATTGCAGTTGCCCTACTGTGCTGTCCAGTACCCTCATCCAGGTCGACTTGGGCTCAGGCACCGGAGCCCTCCTGCGGTGACACTGAGCAAAACAAGGCTGGCCCACTTTCTAGGGTGCTGGGTAACTCTTCATCCCACACTGCGTCATCCTGCACTCTGCAATGTGAAGAGAGTTGTCTTGCTGTAGCCCAGTTCAGCAGGGTGCCCCCCGCCCCTGCATTGGTCAGCAACGGCACCTCCACACCATCCAACTCTACCATGCAGAACGTGTACCCATGGGTGTTCGGGGCACCAAGAGGACAACCGTCGGGGCAGGAGAGGTCAACTTCTTCTGCGGGGTCCCTCGCTCAAACATGCAGCATACCCTCGCATAGTGTTTTAAGCGGCCACGCCTGTTGCAGCGCTATGCTCTCACCGTGCAGTCTCTTGCCTTGGAGTGGTACTTTGTGGACCCACAGTCCATACGTACATGCATGGGCTTCCCCCAGGGCAGACCTCAATATCACAGCGTTAGCATCTCCCGCTTCTTCTTTCACACTCCCATCGCTGTTCGGGTCCACTACTTGAGTGGTAATGGGACACTTCAGCTGTCGCTGTGACCAACGCTCACTCAGCCCCAGAGCCAGCCTGTCTGCTGTCTCCAACTGAAGCACTAACTCAATGGCTGTGGCTAGTGTCAAGTCACCCAGTAAAATGAGCAGCTCCATCTTCATTTCAGTACTGTTAATATGCTCCGTCAGCTGGTTGCACCCCATCTCCATCTCCAACAGTCCGAACCGACACTCACTATCCCATAGTTTCAAGTTGGCTCTGAACCGCTGAGTAGGCCCACCCACCTGTTGACGGTGCTGCTGAAACTTGCTTCCCCGAACGGTGACGTTGTCCAGGGTACGAAAATGGTGCACCATCAGCTCAACCGTGTCATCAAAGCCATCAGAATTGCCGAGCTTGCTCAAAACCCGCTGTCCCTCCATTTCTAAGTTGTGCACTAACAACATGCGTACCCTCAATTTGTCCATCCTTCCTGGGTCCAGCGTCACCATGTAAGCCTGGAAGGCAGTGCACCATCTCAACCGGGAGACATGTGGCCCGCCCGGCAGCTCCAGAAATGGACAAATTTTAAACCCACACGCTTCCATATCTTTTCTCCACTTTAATCCTCATTGCCAAAATCTTGTGTCTGGGTTTGAGCTGAAAGGATGAGACCAGGTGTCAAACAGAACACACGTTTATTGATGTTGGCACAGGTGCACCACACACGGCTGCCAGGCAGAGGAAATGGCCAAGAGACTGTCCCTCCTGCCTGCAGCCCTTTTATAGCTACGGGTGGTGACGGAACCGGAAGTATACAACTCCACGCACACACATATACAGTAGGTATATATTTTACGCACAGCACACATGCCTACGCACTTGTGTACATGTAGCCATACAACATACGTAGGACATACATGAACATACACATATACGCTACAGTATAGACATACAAACTCATAGGCACACTTAGTTAGCCTTTAGCACAAAACCAGTTAGTGAAAACATGTCCACATTTAAGTTTGTCATGTGGAACATATGTGGAATCGGTACCAGTGACAAAAGGCTAAAAGTTTTTAATCAACTGAAGGATCTACAGGCAGAATTTGTCTTATTACAGGAAACACATGTTTGTAAGTCATCTGTAGATGCATTCACCTCCCCTGAATTTCCCCACATGTACTCAGCCTGCTTTAATTCCAAGCAAAGGGGGTAGCTAAACTGGTAAACAGAAGAATATGCTTTGTTGTGAATAACACTATAGCAGATCCAGAAGGTAGATTTATAATATTAAAAATCTCAGTTCAAAATCTGGATGTATGTATTGCAAGCGTTTATGGCCCAAATGTTGACGATCCATCCTATTTTCACACTTTCTTCACTTCTCTTTCTGAGCACTTGGACACCACACTCATAATAGGAGGAGACTTCAACCTGGTATTAAATCCTGCAACTGACAGGCTCAGTTGCAGTGGGAAATAATCGGAAATGGAAGGCTACTGACACTCTCAAACAATATATGAATGATTTTGGTCTTTGCGATGAATGGCGTTCTCTTCACCCAGCTCTTAGGGAATACACCTTCTTCTCACCAATGCACCATTCATATTCTTGTTTAGACTTTTTTGTAGCCAGTAATTCCATTGTGAGGGATATCAGAGACACTGAAATTTGCTCAAATCAAGCTATCAGCAATCACCATCCAGTATCTCTTACACTGGTAAATAAAAAAAAGCTACAAGGAAAACTGGGAACTGGAAATTTGATACATCACTACTCAAAGACAAAGACTTTATTAATTATTTTAATAAGGAGTGGGAATTATATCTGGAATATAATGACATGCCAGGAATATCACCATGTGCTCTCTGGGAAGCAGCAAAAGTGGCCATGTGAGGTAAAATAATCTCTTGCTCTTTGTATAAGAATAAAAAAGAAAAAGCACTGGTACTGGAGGTAGAGCAGAAAATTAAATCACTGGAGATTACTTGTACCATTTCTCCACAGAAACAGGCACTCAACAATCTGAGAAAATTAAAGCTGGAACTAAAAGAAATTACAAACAAAATGGCACAGTTTTTAATACAAAGACTGCATCTGGAGAAGTTTGAGCATGGTAATAAATCGGGGAGATATTGTCATGGTCAAGGGCACGGCTAGGACCGTGCCCACGCTTTAGTTCATTTAGTTTTGCGTTTCACTGTGTTATTATTATTATGATTATAATTGTGATCATTATTAAGTGCCTTCATGTTCCCTGATCCTTGTTAGTCTGTCATGTCATATCATCCCCTGTTGTCTGTGTATCATGGCTGTCCTTGGCAGTTAATTATATTTTATGATCCCAGTTTATTGTTTACTGTTTGGTATTATTGTCCTTGTTTGTCTCTAGACATGTTTTTGTCATCCCCTGTCTAAGTTCATGGTTGCATATTTGTTTAACTAGCATCCTCAGCTCCTCATCTTCCGTATCCATAGCCACACTCCCTCATGTGTGCTCATGATCAGCTCCTGATTGTTCACAGCTGTCTTGCGTCTAGTTAACTGTTCCCTCCCCTACTTACAGTATGTGTGTCTCTGTGTTCTGTTCAGCGTGAGGTCATTTTGTCATTAACTCTGCTACGACCCTGCTGAGAGCTCTGTGTGTTTTTTTTCCCTGCTCTGCTTTGCCAAGAGTTTGTGTTGTGTTTGCCAAGTTTTAGTTTAGTTTATTCTGCTTGGTTTAGTTAGTTTAGCTTAGCGCTCAACCCCTATGCTGCATTTTGTTTTATTTTTGAGTTTTGTTAATAAATCATTGTATTGCACCTGAGCCTGTCTGCAAATGAGTCCTCATTACAAACCCACGTCTGCCCCAGAGGGTAGACTTTGACAGATATCTTTCTAACCAGCTTAAACTAAATAAAGAAAAATTAACTATCCATTCTATTAAGGATATGACTGGAAATATCACCTGTGAGCCTGAAGAAATAAATAACTCCTTTAGAAAGTTTTATGAAAATCTCTATTCATCTCAGATTAATCCATCTGATTCAGAAATAAATGAATTTCTGGACAATATTAATTTACCACAATTAAATAATGAACAGATCACAGCTCTAGGATTACCTCTTCTAATGTCCGAACTCCAGGAGGCACTTAAGCACATCCCAAACAACAAAGCTCGGGACCAGAAGGTTTTCCAGTAGAATTCTATAAAGAATTCTGGCCTGTGATGGCACCTACCTTCTTTAAAATGGTTAACCAAATTAAAGAAGATAATGTAATCCCTCCAAATATGAATTTAGCTACATTATCCTGTTCCTTAAACCCGAAAAAAAAACTACGCTTCCATTCAGCTACTGTCCCATCTTACTTATGAATGTTGATCTTAAAATAATTTGCCAAGCTCTCACCAAAAGACTGGAAAGGATAACTCCATTTATTATACACCCAGATCAAACAGGTTTCATCAAGGGTTGGCACTCAGCTAATAATACACGCGGGCTATTTAATTTAATAGACTACTGTAAGATTAATAACTTAGAAACCACAATATTATCTCTGGATGCAGAGAAAGTCTTCGACTGTGCTAATTGGAAATTCCTTTTCATGGTGTTACATAAGTTTGGGTTTGGTTCATCTTTTGTAAACTGGATTAAAACACTACATAGCTGTCCAACTGCATCTGTCAGAACAAATGATCAAACTTCTTGAAGCTTTAATCTTCAGAAAGGCACCAGGCAGGGTTGTCTACTCTCTCCCTCACTTTTTACCATCTTTATTGAATCCTTAGCAGCAGCCATATGATAAAATGTTGATATCAGAGGTATCCAAACCAGAGAAAAAGAACACAAGATAAGTCTTCATGCTGATGATGCATTAATTTTCCTTGAAAACTCACAAAGATCTCTTCTTCAGACAGTGGCGCTCATTGATAAATTTTCATCACAATCAGACTACTCTATTAACGGGTAAATCATCAGTCTTACCTATAAATTGTAATTTTTCAAATACATCCACTATTCCAATACAATCAGGTAATATTAAATATTTAGGAAAAAGTATTTTCCCAGGCTCTCAGAGTTACTGCGACTAAATCACATTCCCCTTCTAAAAACAATATAAGACGACCTTACGCGTTGGAGGGCATTATCTATATCACTAATGGGAAGAGTTGCAATTGTTAAAATGATGAACTTTCCTAAAATCAACAATTTATATTCTATATATATATTCTATCTATATTTATATTCTGGGCTGGGGTCGGGTGTGCACCGGTGCGTCCCTGCGCGGCGGAGTCGTGCCCTCCCCGGGGCCCTGGTGGCACTCCAGGGGCTGGTGCCTGCGTCCTGGGGGGTTCCCCCTCCACCCGTTCTCTGGGGCCTGCAGGTGTCGGTGTGCATGTGTGGGTGTGTGGGTGTATGTGTGTGAGTGTGTGTGCGCATGCGTGTGTGCAGGTGTGCGTGAGTGTTGGTGTGTGTGGGTTCTTGTGTGTGTGTTGGTGCGGATGTGGGTGCATGCATGTGTGTGTGGGCATGAGAGTGTATGTCTTGTGTGTGGGTGTAGGTAGACATGTGTGATGGTGAGTGTGTGTGTGTGCACATGAGGGCGTGTGTGTGTGTGTGTGGGTACAGGTACCTGTGGGTGGACGTGTGGGGGTGGAGGGTGTGTATGTGGGTGGGGAGACCTCGTTGGGTGGCAGGGAATGAGGCAGGTTGTCTGGTGGCCTGGGGATTAGTGGTTCGGGCCTGCTTTTCCCGGCCATCCTTGTGTCACGGGGCGGGGCGCTTTGCTACATTGCCTCCAGTGTCCTTGGTGCCGAGTGTGGGTTTTTGTGGGTGCTCGGGGGGGAGGGGGCGTTGACCGGGGTTGGCAGATATGTTGCCGTCGGTTTACCCCAGGGTGCTTGTGGCTGTGGGGCGGCCTGCCGCTGTCTGTGTGTATATGGGGTGGGTGGTTGGTGGGCTCGTGGTGGGTGCTCTGGGGTGTCGCTTGGCATGTGGGACACTGTATGTGTCTGGCCCATTGTAACCGCCGCCAAGGAGGTAATGTTTTTACCGGGGTTTGTCTGTCTGTTTGTCTGTTTGTCTGTCTGTTATCAACATAACTCAAAAAGTTATGAACGGATTTTGACGAAATTTTCAGAAAAGGTGTGTATTGGCACGGGAAACAGATGATTAGATTTTGGTGATGATCTGAGAGTGTATACCTCCACCAAGGGCTTTGTTTGTATTTGTGCAGCAGGATTACACAAAAACTACTGGATGGATTTGGATGAAATGTTCACCAGAGGTGGTTCTTGGGCTAGACAGGAACCCATTATATTTTGGTGATGATCTGAGAATGCATACCTCAGCCAAGGCTCTTATTTTCTCACAGTGTGTTAGCAACAATACTCCAAAACTGATGGACAGACTCTGATGCTATTTTCACCACAAGTGGCTATAGGCCTACACACAAACCCATTACATTTTGGAGGTGATCCATGAGAAATGGAAGGAGCCTTGGCGGAGGTATGCGCTCTATGAGTGCTTTTCTAGTTCATTGTTGTTATTATTGTTGTTGTGCATGTTTGTGTGTGCAAGATGTATGGGAGTGGGTGTGGGTGTGGCTGCTCCATCATGCCTGCTGAGAGCACTGGGGTGCGACGCTGGCAGGTCCTGGGCTGCTCGGCCTGGTGGTCCTTGCCCTGGGTTGGGATCTAGGGGCAGTGGATGGCCTCCTGATCCAGTTTATGAGCTGGCTTCTGGAGGGGACAGGCTCCCTTTTGGACCGCCTACCTCCCAGTCTTACCTCTACCCTCCTTCCCCGATTCTGGATGGAACATACATCTTATTGGCTACACTTAGTGTTTTGGGGTGGGGAGTGTACCCTACTGTGTCAGTGAAGAGGATTCCTCTATCTGCTGCACAGTGGGGCCGCCCTCATCTCAATTTTAATTGCACTATAGACACTGAGGGCTTGGGGAGATGGGAGCCCCACTGCCTATAGCAGTGGCTAGTGGTGCTCCAGCCACCATCCCCCCAATTTTAACTGCACTCTGGTAGTTCACACCACACAACTAACACACACCTATCATGGTTCGTGCGTGGGGGATGGGGGGGCAGGGGTGTTCCCCCACTGCTGCTGCAGTCCTTCCTGGGGGCCCGGTGGGAGGCCTGGGGCTGGTCATGTTGTCAAAATCCTTGGGAGCTGCCGAATGAATAGGTGTGAGCAAGGGAGTGAGAGAGTGATTGAACAAGAGAGTAAGTGAGAGTGAGGGAGTGATGAGTTGAGACGGTAATGGTGGGTCAGTTTTGAGTGGCGTTTTACATGTCAGGTGGCATCTCAGAGTGCTTGCGGTGCTCCACTGATCAGTCACTTCGGGTGGTGGTCTGCTTCTGTGGCCACGGCTGCCCTAGGGTGGGTCGGTGAGGGTGCGGCTGCTGGCCCATGGCAGTGGTCTCCCCAGCCGCTGCTCGGCGCTGGTGCATGTTCATGCTTGCTGCACCTACGCTGCGACTGTCCCAAGTAATAAGGGTGAATGAGTGTGGGTGTGTTGGGGAGAGCACAAGTGGATATGAGTGGGTCAGAGTGTGAGTGAGATTGTGTGTATGGATGAGCGTGAGTGGGTGCGGGTGACTCTGAGGGCGAGTGGGAGTGGGAGTGAGACTGAGCAGGTACAGGACTTGGAGAGAGTGGGTGGGTCTGGGAGTGTGAGTGTGAGTGTGGGATTGTGTGGGGAAAGGGTGAGTAAGAGAGAGTGAGCACGTGTGGGTGCAAGTGGGTGCATATGATAGTATGAGGGTGTGAGTGCATGGAAATGGGTGTCTATGCTGGTCGGGAGGTGCTGGATTGAGGGGGTAGCACCTCTTGGCTGCATAGGCTCCCCTGGATAGGGGGGCTGGTGCCCCATGGGGCCCCTGTGCCTTGCTGCCGCCTTCTTTGGGTGTGGTGCGTGGGAGTCCCCGGGGTCTGCAGTGGTGGCGCTGGGGTGGGGGTGGGCCTGCTGTGGGGGTGTCTGGGGGGCTTGCGCCGGGGAAGCAGGCAAGTCTTGGCCCGGATGAGGGCGCTGGCTTGAAGGACCTGGAGGAAAGAAGATTGTGCGTTGCTTAATTGATGGAGGAAGCCAACGGAGTTTTGGCCATGAGAAACAAGTGAAGGATTTAAAACTGCCAATACTAAAACAAGAGACATTAAACCTTCACACGTTTGGCTCAAAAAACCCAGTGACCACAAAACGCAATGTCATAAAACTAGTCCTGGAGTGAAGACTCAGTGGAGATCTCAAACCAGCTAAGAGCATTTTGGGAGATCGAGTCGCTGGGCATTACTACTAAAGGTGAGGAAACACCTGATGACAAGAAAGCCAAGGAGAGCTTTGACAGGTCAGTCAGATTCATTAATGAGAGATATGAAGTGGCGTTGCCATGGCGCCAAGACACACCCGAACTCTCAGACAACAAGAAGGTTGCACAAAAGAGGTTTGAAACCCTGAAAAGAAAGCTGAAATCTGACGTGACACTGTTTAAAAGATACAACGATGTAATAGAGGATTACACAGAACAAGGAATATGTGAAGATGTGCCAAAGAGCAGTCATTCAGCAGAGACAGAGAATGTAACCTACTACTTACCTCATCATGCTGTAATCAGAGAGGACAAAGTAACTACCAAGTTAAGGGTAGTGTTTGATGCTTCGTCACATGAAGAAGGTTGTTCCTCTTTAAATGACTGTTTATTACCTGGCCCAAACCTGAATGCTGACCTCATGAGCATTTTTGATCAGATTCAGACAAAATCCTGTAGCTTTCACAGCAGACATTACTAAAGCTTTCCTTCAGATATCTATAACTGAAAGTGACAGAGATGCTGTGAGATTTTTGTGGCTTACAGGACCTCCAGATGTTGAAGGCACCAACACGCGTATAATGAGAATGGCACGTGTTGTGTTTGGAGTAACTTCAAGTCCATTTTTACTTGCAGCCACTATCAGACATCATCTGGAGAAATATGAAGCTAACCAACCAGACACAGTAAAACTAATGAGAGACTCACTTTATGTGGATGATCTGATCGCTAGCTCAAGTAACTCAGACGAGGCATACAGACTTACTACAGGAGCAAGAGAAATACTGGCTGCTGCCAACATGAACCTCTGTAAGTGGACAACAAACTCCCTTGAACTGAAAACCAAGTGGTCAAACAGCAAGCTTGATTTCACACAAGAAACAGAAACACATGGAAGTGTGTTGAAAGTACTTGGTTTGGTGTGGAGACCGGACACAGATGACTTTGCCTTTGACCTCAAACATTTGATGAACATTCTAAAAGGAAAAGAAAACACAAAGAGGAGTGTTTTGAGATCATCCGCCAGACTCTTTGATCCTATAGGGTTCCTAACGCCATTTACCATTCGAGTTAAATGTCTGTTTCAGGAAATATGGCGACGGGGCCTGAGCTGGGACGACGAGCTGCCTCCAGACCTTTCACAGGCATGGCAGCAGTGGTGCATGGAGCTTCCTCAGATCCACCAAATAGTCATTCCGCGGTGGTATGGAACAGAAAAACTGTCAGATAAATCACAAGTTCTCCATGTCTTCACAGATGCAAGCGAAAAGGCGTACGGCGCAGTTGCGTATCTACAAGGACAAACAACAGAAGGAGAGACTGTTGCTGCGCTCGTTGCATCCAAGTCAAGAGTGGCACCAATCAAAACAATCACACTGCCACGCTTGGAACTGATGGGAGCTGTGATTGGATCAAGGTTGGCAAATAACCTTTTGAAGGCACTGAATATGCAGATCACTCAACTCAGAATGTGGTCAGACTCCATGATAGTGATTCACTGGATTCGCAGTTCATCAAAGAAATGGAAACAGTTTGTTGCCAACAGAGTGATGGAGATACAAACTTTGACACCACCAGAACTATAGACACATTGTAATGGAAAGGTGAACCCAGCTGATCTCACCACAAGAGGTCAGTCCACATCAAGATTGAAAGAGGAAAATCTCTGGTGGTCAGGCCCATCATTTTTGAAAGAAAAAGAGCTTCAAACTACACCGCCAGAAACAGCACAAGAAATACTATCAGAAGAAGAGGTTAAAGCTGAGCTAAAGGCAAGTCAAGTCGCAGTACATCTCAGTAACAGTGAAAGAGTGCAATCTGAACCATTGCTACAGCTGGACAAATACAGCAAACTACAGACTGTACTAAGAGTAACTGCATGGATTCAAAGATTTCTCCACAATTGTCATTCAAAGCAAAGACAAAGGGGAGAACTAACAGCAGAGGAAATGGCAAAATCTGAAAGGGTATGGATACGTGAAGCGCAACTTAACAGTTTTGAAAGAGAAATAACAGAGTTGAAAACTGGAGAAAATGTGCACAAAGACTCAAAAATCAGAGACTTTAAACCCTTTCTAGACGAGCAAGGCTTAATCTGTGTAGGAGGAAGGCTGCATCAGTCAAACATGAGTTTCAATGAGCAGCACCCATGGTTGTTACCCTCAAATCACAGATTTGCACAACTTCTGATAAAATACAGTCACGAAAATGTCATGCATTCAGGCGTGAGAGACACTCTAGTTCATCTACGAGAGAAGTATTGGATTCCACGCGCGAGACAGTTAGTCAAAAAATGCATTTCAGACTGTACTATCTGTAAAAGATTCAAAGTAAAAGCAGCACAGCAAACAGCTGCACCTCTACCCAAAGACAGAGTTACTGAAGCACCGCCGTTTGAAGTCACAGGTGTTGACTTTGCAGGCCCACTGTTTGTAAAGTCCAAGAATTCTGCAGAGAAGGCGTACCTAGCACTTTTCACCTGTGCAGTTACACGTGCAGTGCACCTTGAACTAATATCGAGTCTATCAACAGAAAGTTTCCTTTTGGCACTTAAGAGATTTATTTCACGGAGAGGACTTTGTAGAGTAATCTACTCGGACAATGCAAAAACGTTCAAGAGAGCAGATCAAGATCTAAAGGAATTGTGGAAGGCTATAAAAGAGCCAGAGCTGCTGGAATATTTTTCTGAAAAGGGAATCAAGTGGAAATTTATTGCAGAAAGAGCGGCTTGGTGGGGTGGTTTTTGGGAAAGGTTAGTGCGCTCTGTAAAGGGATGCCTCAAAAGAGTAATGGGCAGAGCATCTCTGAGCTTTGAAGAGTTAACTTCTCTGTTGACAGAAATAGAAGCCACTATTAACTCAAGACCACTCACATTTGTGTACAACGATTTACAAGAACCAGAACCTCTGACGCCAGCTCATTTCCTCATAGGGAAAAGACTTACCTCTTTACCACCAAAGCCATTTTCCACAACAGGTCAGATAGCAAATGCAAATAAAGAAAGGCTGACCCGAAGATGGAAATATCGCCATAGACTTGTCAAGGAATTTTGGAACAGATGGAGGAGGGAGTATTTGCTGGACCTCAGATCGGCTCACACTCGTCATACCCCAAATCCAACACAACTCAAACCAGGAGATTTGGTCCTCATTGGAGATGACAAGATACCACGTCAAACATGGAAAACAGGACTAATCATAGAGGTGTTCCCAAGGAGAGATGGACTAGTCAGATCCTGCGCTGTGCGCACTCCAACTGGGACGACATTAAGAAGACCAGTTCAGCTACTATATCCTTTTGAAGTTAATATTTGAACTGTCTTCTTGGGGGAGAGGGTGTTGAATATTTAATAGTTTATAATGGTTCATACACATAAGTTGATTAGTTATTACATATTGAAATACACGTGAAAACAGACAGATATTATAAACATTTTATAGTTAATCAGAAAGGCTATTTATAGTAGTAACTTAATTAGAATCCCAAAGGTGTTTTCCTTTAATGCAGTCGTTAGACATTGTCCACTAGACGGCGCTGGTGCTGTACCTTTGGCCATGAAATGTTATTGTTCAAGCTGCAGACCGAAGAAGAAGAAGTCAGTACTAAGCAATGCAGTGCTATCAGAGAGACGGACGCATGTTAGCCAGCGGGAACAACAAATGTGTTGTAAACTGAGATGCAGCATTCTCCAGTAAAGCCAAATGAAGGTAAAGTTGGGTATTTGGACATTCTTTCTTTATAACAACTGATGTTACAGCTAAATCCACAACAGAACTCATGATGTGTAGAAGCAAACAGCTGTCTTTAGACCTTCACAACCTTATTGTTGCAAAACATAATAATGGTATTGGTGACACAAGCATTTCTAAACTGCTGAATGTTCCAGTGAGCATTGTTGGAGCCATCATTCGGAAGTGGAAAGAACATCATTTTACCATAAACCAACCATGACCAGGAGCTCCTCGCAAGATTTCTGACAGAGGACTCAAAATAATTATCAGAAGAGTTATCCAAGAGCCAAAGACCACTCATGGAGAGATCCAAAAAGACCTGGAGTTAGCAGGTACTGCTGTTTCAAAGAAAATAATAAGTCATGCACTCAACAGACATGGGCTCTATGCCCGCTCACCTCGCAAGACTCCATTGCTGAAGAAAAAGCATATTGAAGCTCACTTAAAGTTTGCTGCACAACATTTGGGCAAGCCAGTAAAATACTGGGAGAATATAGTCTGGTTAGATGAGACCAAAATTGAACTTTTTGGATGCCACAACACACAACCTGTTTGGATGAGAAATGGTACTGCACATCCCATCATGGTATGGGGGTGTTTTTCAGCACCTGGTACTGGCAGACCATATAATTGAAGGAAAGATGAATGGACAAATGTGACATAATGCGCGGCTCAGGAGACACACACGCAGGCTCAGAGTAGATGCAATAGCTTTATTAACAACAAGTGTGTATGAATGTGTGTCTGCGAGATGTGAATGTATTGGTGGTGGCGTCTGCGTCGGGCACGGAGGCAGGAGACCGTACAGCCGGACAACCCTATGGGAGAAGCAAAGGGAGAAGGATGACGGGCACACACCAACACAGGAGATGTAAAAATAGTGATGAGCTTACTTGGAGTTAGCAGGTGGCTGGCACAGCAAGGACGAGGTCCGGTAGACAGCGACCTGGAAAGCCCGGTGCAGCAGTGAGGGAATGGAGACGGAGAGGAATGGTCCGCCGCCGGGAAATCCACCTGTGCACAGGGGAGCAGACTTGGAGAGGAAAAAGGTAAGGGCTTCTTACCGAGATGTTTGCTGAAGTGGTAGAGGTTACTCACAGCAATCGTGACGAGTGAAGTCTGACGGCTTCAGGCCGAAGCCCAGGGCGAGGCGGCCTAAATCCCTCGCCGCTGATGAAGTGCAGGTGTGCGTGCAGCTGGCGCCGCAGATGGGCGGCGAGGTGTGACAGTACTCCCCCCTCTAGCAGCGCCTCCTGGTGATGGTTTCTCCGGGTGCACTCGGTGGAACTCAGTAATGAGGGACGGGTCCAACACAAACGACGAGGGTACCCACTGCCGATGTTCAGGCCCATAACCCTCCCAGTCCACCAAGTACTGCAACCCACGACCCCGGCGCCGGGAGTCCAGGATGGAGGAGACAGGCCAGGCCGGATGGCCATCAATCATCCGGGGCGCGGGTTGCGCAGCAGGAGGAGGGCAAAGGGGGTCGGAGACTGCCAGCTTCACCTTGGATACGTGGAAGGTGGGATGGATGCAAAGGGAGGGGGGAATAGCTACACGCACAGCCACCGGGTTGATAATCCTGGTGATGGGGTATGGGCCCATAAAACGCTGTGCCAGCTTCCTCCTCTCGCCCTTTAAAATGACGTCCTGGGTTGACACATAGACACGCGGACCCACCTGGTACGCTGGGGCAGGTCTTCTGTGCCGGTCCGCCGTGGTTCTGTTGCGCTCCGCCGTGCATAAAAGCGCATTGCGCGCTGATGTCCAGATGGAGCGGAACTGCCTGAGGTGCGCCCGAACTGAGGGAACCGTTACCTCACTCTCCTGCGCTGGGAAAAGGGGGGGGTCGTAGCCCAGGGACGCCTTAAAGGGAGACATCCCTGTAGCAGAAGAGCGGGCGGTGTTGTGGGCGTACTCAACCCAGGCGAGATGGTTACTCCAGGACGTAGGTTTGGACGCAGTGACGCAGCGGAGCGCAGCCTCAAGCTCCTGGTTGGTCCGCTCGCACTGCCCGTTGGTTTGGGGGTGATGGCCGGAGGAGAGGCTCACCTTGGCTCCCAGGGCATTGCAGAATGACCTCCAAACCTCTGAGGAAAATTGGGGCCCCCGGTCCGAGACCACGTCCACCAGAATCCCGTGCAGCCTGACCACGTGCTGGACTAGGAGATCCGCTGTCTCCAGGGTGGTTGGAAGACCTCGTAGCGGGATGAAGTGTGCCGCCTTGGAGAAGCGGTCTACGATGGTCAGGACGGTGTCGAAGGTGTTTGAGACTGGGAGTCCGGTGACGAAATCCAGGGCGATATGCGACCAGGGCCTGCCAGGGACGGGCAGAGGCTGGAGCAAACCCGCTGGAGGGGCATTACCTGACTTACTGGTGGCACATACTGGGCAGGCCCGGGCGTAGCGGGCAGCGTCCCTCCGCAGGCCCGGCCACCAGAAGGACCGTTGAAGGAGGTCGATCATCCGGGAGGAGCCAGGGTGGCAGGTGAGCTTGGATGTATGTAGCCAGTGGATGACCTCCCCCCGAACCGTGGATGGCACGAACAGCCTCCCCTCCGGTCCGCCGCCAGGGTCAGGTTCCACTTCCTGCGCCGTCCGGATCTTGCTTTCTATGTCCCAGGTGACGGCTCCCATGATGCACGACCTGGGCAGGATGGTGTGGACCGTGTCCTCAGACTCCTCAGGGGCAAACTGCCTAGAGAGGGCGTCGGGCAGGCCATTCTTGGAGCCAGGCCTGAAGGTGATGTTAAAACGGAACCTGGCAAAGAACAAGGACCAGCGTGCCTGGCGGGTGTTCAGACGCTTGGCAGATCTCAAATACTCCAAGTTCTTGTGGTCAGTCAGGACCACGAACGGCAGGTCCGCCCCCTCTAGCCAGTGACGCCACTCCTGCAGCGCGAGCTTGATGGCGAGGAGCTCTCTGTCCCCCACGTCGTAATTCCGTTCCACCGGGGACAAGCGCCGAGAGAAGAAAGCGCAGGGCCGTTTGACTCCATCACCTGGCGACCGCTGAGACAGAACCGCCCCCACTCCTGTGTCCGAAGCGTCCACCTCCACAATGCACTGCAGCGACGGGTTGACTTGGCTAAGGACCCGGGAGGAGGAGATCTCCGCCTTCAGCGCCTGAAAAGCAGCCACGGCCTCTTCAGTCCACCGGAACGGGACCTTAGGGGACGTGAGGCGGGTCAGAGGGCCAACGATGGTGCCAAAATTAGGGACGAAGCGGCGGTAGAAATTTGCAAACCCGATGAATTGTTGCACCTGTTTTCTCGATGCAGGTGTAGGCCATTCCACCACCGCCTTCACCTTCACCGGGTCCGGAAGCACCTGGTCGTGGGAGATGATGAACCCAAGGAAGGATGTTGTCTTAGCGTAGAATTCACATTTTTCGGCCTTCATGTACAACTGGTTCTCCAGCAGCCTTTGGAGGACCCGCCTCACATGGACCCGGTGCTCGTCCCTGGATTTGGAGAAGATGAGGATGTCATCCAGGTAGACGAACACAAAAAGGCCAATGAAATCCCGGAGGACGTCATTAATTAGGCGCTGAAAGACGGCTGGAGCATTGGTCAACCCGAACGGCATCACCAGGTACTCGAAGTGGCCGTTCGGGGTACGGAAGGCTGTCTTCCACTCATCTCCCTCCCGGATCCGGACGAGGTGGTATGCGCTGCGTAGATCCAGCTTGGTGAACCAAGTCGCCCCCTGGAGGGAGTGGAAGGCGGTGTCCATGAGTGGCAGGGTGTAGCGATCCTTCTCCGTGATATCATTTAGGGCGCGATAGTCGATACAAGGACGGAAGGAACCGTCCTTCTTGCCCACGAAGAAGAATCCTGCCCCCAATGGTGATGACGAGGGACGGATAATTCCAGCACTCAGCGATTCCTTGAGGTAGGCATTCATGGTCTCCTTCTCCGGCGCCGACAGGCTGTAGAGTCGCCCAGAGGGTAAGGGTGCCCCCTGGCGGATGTTTATCGCACAGTCGTAGGGTCTGTGTGGAGGAAGAGACATCGCCTTGGACTTGCTGAAAACCATACCCAGGTCGTGAAATTCCGATGGCACCAGAGAGAGATCCGGGGGCGCAGCGTCCGTAGGAGTTGGGGAAGAGGACGGAGAGCAGGCAGCGGACTGCAAGCAGGTGCTCATACAGAATGTACTCCATGCCGACACCCTGGCAGACTTCCAATCCAAGACAGGGTTATGGAGGCGAAGCCAGGGGTATCCCAGGATGACGGGCGACACAGAGTTGGGGAGGACGTAGAAGGTTATTTCCTCCCAGTGGTTCCCAGAGATGATCACAGGAACAGGGACGGTCTGATGTGTTACTCTCCCCAGGGAGACATGGGAGAGGTTGACCAGGGCGAGAGGAGATTTGAGGACTTGGCAACGGATGCCCAATCGGGTTGCCAGGCTTTGTGAAATAAAACTGCCCTCCGCGCCTGAATCCACCAGTGCGTGAGTGAGATGCCCAGTGGGGTTGTGACAAAATCGGACGGGCAGCTTCAATTGGGAGAGGGGATTTAACCGATTGGTGTCCGCGAGGCCCCCTACAGTGACTCGCGGACCCCGCCGTTTGGCTTCTGTGGGCAAAGCTCCACCGTGTGTTGACTATCTCCGCAATACATGCAGAGATCCAACTCACGGCGGCGTTGTCTCTCCGCAGGGGGAAGCTTTGTCCAGCCCGTCACCATCGGCTCCGACTCCTTGGGGCGCGATGGTGGCGGCGTCGCCAGGGGGCGAGCTTGGAACAGGCGCAACGAGGCACCACGAGAGCGAGAAGAAGACGACTTCCGCCCCGAGGAGCGCTCGCGCAGCCTGTTATCCAAACTGATAGCTAGGGACGTTAGCTCCGCTAGAGTCTCCGGGATGTCCCGCCCAGCCAGTTCATCCTTCAGATCATCATTGAGACTGCGGAGGAAGAGGCCGCAGAATGAACGTTCATCCCAGCCCAATTCCTCCGCCGCTACCCGGAAGTCGATTGCATAGTCCGCTGCCGACCGGCTTCCCTGCTGGAGACTGAGAAGCCGATCGACCTGGACAGTCTCGGTACGAGAATGATCAAAGACCTCCAGGAATTGTCTCACGAATTGGTCATAGGTGAGGGTGGCATAACTGGGCCTCGCCATTACGGCGTAAGCCCAAGTTAGTGCTCGCCCCTCTAGGAGATTCCCAATGTAGCCAATTCGGCTATGATCTGAGGGAAAATCTCCGGGCACACGGTGGAACACGGACTCACACTGCATTATGAACCCCTGCGCACCGCCGAGCTTACCGCTAAAGCGGGCGGGGGTCGGAATGGGCGTGAGCCGAGCCGGTGCTACCGGAACCGGCTGGACGGCTGCTGGAGCAGCAGGAGCCGCGCCACCCTGACGAGCCGGGGGGAACGGCTGTTGGGGGTCCAAGCGGTCCAATCGGTTAGTGATAATGGTTAACTGGTTTAAAATCACCTGTTGCTGGTGAGCTATTAGGTCCACTCGAGCCTCGAGAGTGGTGAGTCGGCGTGTGAGCCCGCCGTCTGCCGAGCCGCTCTGCTGAAGCCGTACTGACATAATGCATGGCTCAGGAGACACATACACAGGCTCAGAGTAGATCCAATAGCTTTATTAACAACAAGTGTGTATGAATGTGTGTCTGCGAGATGTGAATGTATTGGTGGTGGCGTCTGCGTCGGGCACGGAGGCAGGAGACCGTACAGCCGGACAACCCTATGGGAGAAGCAAAGGGAGAAGGATGACGGGCACACACCAACACAGGAGATGTAAAAATAGTGGTGAGCTTACTTGGAGTTAGCAGGTGGCTGGCACAGCAAGGACGAGGTCCGGTAGACAGCGACCTGGAGAGCCCGGTGCAGCAGCAAGGGAATGGAGACGGAGAGGAATGGTCTGCCGCCGGGAAATCCACCTGTGCACAGGGGAGCAGACTTGGAGAGGAAAAAGGTAAGGGCTTCTTACCGAGATGTTTGCTGAAGTGGTAGAGGTTACTCACAGCAATCGTGACGAGTGAAGTCTGACGGCTTCAGGCCGAAGCCCAGGGCGAGGCGGCCTAAATCCCTCGCCGCTGATGAAGTGCAGGTGTGCGTGCAGCTGGCGCCGCAGATGGGCGGCGAGGCGTGACAAAATGTACAGAGACATCCTTGATAAGAACCTGTTGCCATCTGCCAAGATGCTGATGATGAAATTAGGAGGGTGTGTCATGAACTGAGCTGGTTTGTCTCCCAGGATCAGTTCCATTACTTTCCTCTGTGTTTATTTATCTGTGTATTGTATGTTTTGTACTGAGCCGGGGTTCTCCCAGGCTCAGTTTCACGGGTTTTCTGTTTCATATTTATGTATTGTGTTACCGTTTGAGTTTCATATTGTCTTCCATGGTTCCTTGTTACTGCTTAGCTTGCTGCTGTCATGCCATGTATTATTGCAAGTTATTTCTGGTCAGGGCCTATGTTTGTTTATTTTGTTTCTCTGACTGACAGCTGTCAGGCAGCACGTTTGGGTCTGCACTTGGTGTGGGCGTTGCCTGTCAGTCTGCTAGTCAGATCACTCCCCTCTCATTATGCTCAGCTGATTCCTTTCTCTTGATTACTCTCCCCGCTTCCTCGCTCAGGTGCATCTGGTCATTAGTCTGTGTATTTAGTCTGCTCTTTGTTCTTGACTCATTGCTGGATTATTGATTGTCTTTACGCACATCTCGTTGTGTTTGTCTCTGCCATATTTCGCTGTGGTTCCCCTGTATCACGTCTCGTTCATGTATTTCTTCTACCACGTCTCATTCATGTCATGCTGCAAGTTTTTTCCTGTTTACATTTTTTGTCTGTCGCACTGTTTTTGGGACTTTAGTTCTTTGTGTTAATAAGTCTGCCTTGGGTGTAATCCTGCGCATGAATCTGTCTCACTCTCTGTGCCTCACTAGAGGCGCGTTCATGACAGGGTGGACATTTCAGCAAGACAATGATCCAAATACACAGCCAAGGAAACTCTCAACTGGCTCCAGAGAAGGAAAATAAAGCTGCTAGAATAACCCAGTCAGTTACCTGACCTGAATCCAGTTGAAAATCTATGGAACGAACTGAAGATCAGAGTTCATAGAAGACACCCATGGAACCTTCATGATTTGAAGACTGTATGGAAGAATGGGCTAAAATCACTCCTGAGCGATGCCTGTGCCTAGTTTTCCATACAGGAGGTGTCTGAAAGCTGTTATTACCAACAAAGGCTTTTCTACTAAACATTAAATGAGTTTCACCAAGCGTGTTCAATACTTATTCCCTGTATCATTCCACCTTATTAAATATAACTTGTTTTGTGAACACAGTTGCGTTGATTTCTTTGTGTGTATGGTTTACTTGGGTTGTTACTAATATCTGGTGAAAATCTCACGTCAATGGCTCCATCAGAAATATGTTTAATGAGAAAAATGTTGACATGTTCAAGACTTATTTTCCCCGCTGTATATTGATGGAAAAATACTTTAATTTAAGAGCCCAAAACATTCATTCATTCATCTTCTTCCGCTTAATCCTTTTTGGGTCGCGGGGGGGCTGGAGCCTATCCCAGCATCTTTGGGCGAGAGGCAGGGTACACCCTGGACAGATCGCCAGTCCATCGCAGGGCCAACACAGAGAGACAGACAACCATTCACTCTCACAGTCATACCTAAGGACAATTTAGAATCCCCAGTTTTGATGCCAATTAACCTAACTTGCATGTTTTTGGCATGTGGGAGGAAACCGGAGATATCCCGGAGTAAACCCACGCAGACATGGGGAGAACATGCAAACTCCACACAGATCACTGTTGGTCGGAGGCTGGGATCAAACCCAGGATCCCCCGGCCAAGGGTGAGTTGCTGTGCTGCCGCAGTGCTAACCACTCCGCCACCGCGCCACCCTGGCCCAAAAACAATAATAATATTTAAATCTGAGCACTTGGTTTATGAGATTACTGTAACCGGTCACAATCAATAGCATAAATGTGTTGTCATGTGTCTGTACCAACCAGCTGGAACAACGGTAAGTGTGACACCTACTGGCCAGGAGGTCAGTATATTGTTGCAGTTACCTTTAACTTATAGAACATCAGACTCTCTGGCCCCCTGTACCTTTGTCCCTTACGTCTGATGCTTTTCTTACACATCTTCATGAATACTTTGTTTCTAAATGCAACTTATTTTTTTGGAAATATGCATTTTTTTCCTCATAAATGAAGGTTTCTCTTGATAACAGACCCTGGCAATAGTACACTAGTCTACTCGAGTTCCTTTCACCATGTTCTCTTCAAGTATGAATCAAATTATTGATTTGCCACCCCTAAAATTTGTTTGTTTTCAGCCTTATTTTGGTGGCATTTAATTGGAAGGAAATGAGTTAGATTATTGAATTACCAGGCTGTAATCGAGCTTTAAATCCTTCATGTAGTCATACACCACAGGACTGCCGGGAACAACTCCCTTCATCATGTCGTCAGTGACCACGATCCTGCAATTACACAAACACTTGAATGACAAACCTGTGTGCACGTGTCTATATGACTCCCCTGAGAATTTGCCTACCTGTCATAGGCGCAGTTAGTGTGTGACACCGTGGTGTCGGCATCATCGGGAATCAGCCAGTGGAAACTTTTATCGGTGAAGATTGGGATCTGCTGCCACTCGGGGCCCACCACATAGTTGCAGCCCGCATTGAAATCACCCAGCAGCACAATGTCCTGCAGAAGGAATGTGATGTTTCAAACACCCAGACTACATCATCCCAGGTGCACAACCGAGAGGTTTCGTAGGTCCTTCCTACCAACGGCTGTCAGACTGTACAACCTAAGCAGGGCTGCTCGCAGAGATAGCAAAAAGACGTAACAAACTAATAGTTTTTTGAATGCAAAAGATGCAATAGACTTACACAATGGTCCTCTCCGGCATACAACTAGGAACATACCGGTCGCTATGGAGGGTGAGAATATGTATGGGCACATAATCATACCATGTAGGATAACTAAGTAGACGGTTATGCTGTTTCATTCCATCTAGCAACAATGCTCTGCACTGTGTGTGTTTATATATTTGCATATTTATTCCATCTAGCTACAATGCTCCGTACTGTGGGTGTTTATATATTTATATTTATATATCTACATATTATTCCATCTAGCTACATTGCTCCGCACTGTGTGTGTTTATATACTTGCATATTTATTCCACCTAGCTGCAATGCTCCGTACTGTGGGTGTTTATATATTTACATATTTATTCCATCTAGCTACAATGCTCTGCACTGTGTGTTCATATATTCATATATTTATTCCATCCAGCCACAATGCTCTGCACTGTGTGTCTGTGTGTGTGTGTATATATATATATTTTATAGTAATACGTACATATGTTTATTAGCTGCTCTTGCTTGCTTGTTTTTTTTTCTTGCCTTCTGATTGTTGCTCTGATTGTTGCTATCCCTGTGCTGTTGCAATCCTGGAATTTCCCCGTTGTGGGACTAATAAAGGCTTATCTTATCTTATCTTATCTTATCTTACCCTTAATGTCTATTCATATGTAGCCATGTTTTCCACCTTTGTCTTCATTGTATAAGTGATTTTGGCATGAAGGTGTATTCACATTAGTTTTCCACCGTGCACGGACATCAACCACCACATCGTAGAGGGCCTTCAGTTCTTCCACAGCATATTCTGGAGAGGTGTGTTGGGGGATCAGAGTGAAGTCCTTCACAGCTATAAAGCAGAGGTTTTGGATAGAGTTGATTTGAAGGCCAGAGTTAATCTGATATTAGTCACACTTAAGACTCTCTAAGAAAATATTTTTATCTTAAAGTCATTAGCCAGTATGCTTCCATGCACGGTTAAGTTGACCTTTGGTTATTATAGCTCGACTAGGCCTTTTAACTGAAATGGTGTAACGGTCTCAGTCTACAAGCATAAATGGGAAATTGATTTATTGATGGAAGTATGTCCAAATCTGCCACCATATGGCCTCTTTCACCTAATTGGTTTCTTCTTCTGGTTACTCAAACAACAATCGTGTTAACCGGTGGCTCACTGGTAGAATCTTGATTTGTGAAAACATGAACACTCTTGCAGCTCTGTACATTTTGTACACACTAACACAGCACGAACTCCATCTCCCCATTGGTCTAAAAATACATGGATGCTCTTGCTATACTTGTCTTTGTTATGTTGTCAGACTGTACAGCAGCACTACAGTAAATAAGAGTTTCACCTTAGAATAATCGTTCCAAAATTATTTTGATAGTACATCAACATTTAATCGGGTGAATGTCACTTCACCCATAGTCTGAGTGGGCTTGCATTGCTTGCACCATTTCTGTTCTTCGTAGGAAAACTTAAAGGACTACAACTATGGTGACTATGGCTTCAGTCCCAACAGCCAATCACGGGGCACAGGTTTAGCCACCAAGAACTAAGCACCTTGTGATTGGCTGATGGAACTGAGTTCATAGTTGCCATAGATGTAATCTTTTCAGTGTTCCTACCTGGAACAAGAAAGTTACATAGTGCTGCTTTAAATCAACGGGCGACAACTTTGGGAACATGCAACGTCCCTTGGCCAGTTTGAGTCCTAATAAGCTGTTTATATGTGGAAGTAATTTGACCCCCATTTGTATTATCTAGGTGTGTTTGTCCAATTTTGAGAAATTGATTTTAGTATGATTTCAACTGGACTAAGATGTTTACATGTATCCTAATGTTTTTTCTAACATCATGTAGACATATTGTTTCTCTATATGGTATTTTGTCAAAATTGTAACTAGGCCTAATGACTAATCACTTTTGCTATTTTGCCATTATTCCAAAGCATACCAGCATATTTAGAGGAGAACATGACCACAAATGGTTCTCTGCTGAAGGTGTCTGTGCCACAGGGCTCACAGCCGTCATCGTATGTGTAGTTTTTTGCCACAGAAACTTTCTGGTCTCTGCAGAAAAAAGAAACTTCTTAAGCACTTCTGTTTTGCAGTGCTATGAGTCATTCATTTTTTACTAAGGTGGACCTAACAAAATTTAAAGTTACTGAATGTAACTTTTAGAAACTCAAGCCTCAGTGATATCAAATGAGCTCTAATACCCCCTTTACACAGGAGTGGTGATCACTGAGAGATCATCAAGCGGTCTGGGCAATTTTTGATCTATCAATGATCTGCAGTGATTTCCACAGTCGTCGCGGTTTCCTCACGGTTTTGGCTCAGGCCAAAACACACAAGGATCTTCCAAACGATCCCGAATATCAAAAATTGACCCAATCTCTCAAAGATCTCTGTGCTGTGTAAAGGGTAAGTAAACTGCAGCCCAGTCCAGTCAGGGTGCATGATTGGAGTTCCATTTCTGCCCTCCTCAAAAATAAATGGGGTGAATAGGGCTGCACCTTCTTAACAACCACTTAGCACTGGAATTTATTTTTTATTTTATTTATGTATTTATTATTATCTCTTGAATTACCTGTAAAGAAAGAGGTATCTCTCCTTGTACGTGCTACGACCCAGAGGTTCACTCACAATATACTTGAACTCAAAAGAATCTCTGAAAAAAACATAGAAGTACAGGTGAAAAGCAGATACTCCAACTCCAGCGTCAAAAAATGTAAATTAGACACTGTCTCTTGCTGCCATCTGGTGAATTAACAGTGGTACTACAAATTAAAATATCAATTTGATGTTGTTCTACATCTTGTGAGCTTTCCAAACATGTATATGTGCAGTTTACCTTGTTTTACATTGCTTGCATTTAAATTTATATACAAATATTTTATTCATTAAATCTTCTATAAAGTAAAAATATATAGAGTC
Organism: Pholidichthys leucotaenia; assembly: GCA_020510985.1. Classification (NCBI taxonomy): domain Eukaryota; kingdom Metazoa; phylum Chordata; class Actinopteri; order Cichliformes; family Pholidichthyidae; genus Pholidichthys; species Pholidichthys leucotaenia. The sequence goes on along the minus strand of CM035838.1, from coordinate 362,925,448 downwards.
CGCCTGGTCCTTTTATTATTAAAAACTATGCAGAATCTGCAAAAAGTGTTTGTTCTACATCACTTGGTCTAGTAGTAGTCGAGAAGTTGCCTAATTGATTCAGTGACATTTCTGCAGATAGATTTACTGTTGCAATGGTGTTTTAAACACTGAAATTAAAAAAAGATTCAGGAAAGGATAAAAAAAAACATTTCTGGTTTAGTTTATCAAAATTTAATCAGTCATAGTAAAATATGCAATGTTAATTATGCTAGGGGGAAATTCTGTGAGGTCCTGCCTATCTGTAGATACCAAGATTTTGCATGTAGACCTACTTGTACAGTTATAATAGATTTATTTCGGGGTGTGCCTATTTAGGCGAGGAACATCTCAAAATACCCTTGGGGCTTAAAGGTTTTGTTTTGTTTTTTAAATCATGTATTGGAATAACATTTTAAAGGTGTCATTTACTTGTTGACATGCTCCATTAACTTTTTGGTTGCTGACAGATCACTATCTCTAACCTCCTGGATCAAGAGGACGTCATAACGGTGAACAATCTGCAAAACACCACAAATACACAAAACTGCACATTCCATCACTTCTTTAGTATTAAGGATCTTAAGTTTAATTGAATACAAAATAGGCCCCACACTTGGTTATGAACATGCTCTGCTGTGGGGGGTTATGTGATAGCCTGTGCCAGACAAATCATTGTTCGGATTCTATTAAATATCAGGATCTAAACTGAACATATCTCCTTTCACAGACTAAATAATCCAAAGATGACCCCAAAACAAACTATATCATCTTACCGCTAGAACTGAAATCATAAAAAATGAGAAGACAAATGGCAAAAATGTTGTGGGAGCAAGATTAAAACTGGGGTAGACGTTGTTTCCCAGATAAATCCATATAAGTTGCAAGTTTACACATATTTTTCAAAATGTGTAATATTCATGAAAAACTTCTGCGAATATTGCACATTTTGTATGTAAGTAGTTTTGTAAGCAGTGCAAACAGTGTCTCTAGTGGTTTTGAAAAAAAGGCAGCCAAGAAAAGTAACTCAAACCATGGTAAGTTGGGGGAAAAGTGCCTTCTTGTGGTAAAGTTTTAAGTCTTTAGTTTTCAAATTAGCCCTTCTCCCTCTCATTACTCTAACTCTAATCATTACAGTAACAACAACGCCTCACACTGGACACAAAAGGGATTGCCTCTCACCCTCAGCACATTTAAAGCAATTCAGTAGCAGTGTCTAATGGTGAAAAAGTGAAACGGCAGAGCACACTGTGTATAATGACTAAGCATTGGAGAGAGAAACCATGAGTTACACAGTGTCCTGTAGTGGGCTAACATGTCAATTACATGCCTGGCCATGATATCGGGTATTTGGATGCAAGTGCAGAAGGTCTACAACTTGTATCTCTGGTGTCACACATGGCATGTTTGCTATTCGCAGTGGCGAAAATATTCTTAAAGGAACACATTATTTATCTTGCAGTGTCCTACACGTAGAATGAACAAAAGATGGTAACAACCATGGCTGCTGTCAGCTTCAGTACAAAAACAAATTTGCAAGTTTATGAGGGAAAAAAGTCTCAAATATACAACAAAAACTGCAAACAAAAGAAAATATACTTTCAAAAAGTTGCAAAACTAGAAAGAGTCATAATGGGGGGAAAAAAACAATTTTATGGAAGCAGAAACACAAAAATTTAAAAACATTATGAGAAATATTGCCAATTTTAATTCAAATGGGGAAAAAATGCAGATTTACAGGAAAAACAGAAGGGGCAGTAAGCAAATACATTCAAAGACTAGACAAGCTTTTTTTTTTACAGGATGATACAAACAATTTATGGATTGTAAATTGTGTTGGATTGTTACTGTAAGCTTATCTGAATAATAACGCTTCTGGAAAGTAGCATACTTTCATCCAAGCTTTAGAAATAATTGACGGCTTCAAATTCTTAATTTGCTACTGGAACATAAAGTGGTGTGAAAAAGTGTTTGCCCCCTTCCTGAATTCTCATTTTTTTGTATGTTTGTAACACTTAAATGTTTCAGATCATCAAACAAATTTAAATATTAGACAAAGATAAAACAAGTAAACACAAAATGCAGTTTTTAAATGCAGATGTTTATTATTAAGTGAAAAAAAAATCCAAACCCACATGGCCCTATGTGAAAAAGTGATTGCCCCTAAACCTAATAACTGGTTGAGCCACCCTTAGCGGCAACAACTGCAATCAAGCGTTTGCGATAACTGGCAATGAGTCTTTTACAGCACTGTGGAGGAATTTTGGCCCTCTCATCTTTGCAGAATTGTTGTAATTCAGCCACATTGGAGGGTTTTTGAGCATGAACTGCCTTTTTAAGGTCATGCCACAGCATCTCAATCGGATTCAGGTCAGGACTTTGACTAGGCCACTCCAAAGTCTTCATTTTGGTTTTCTTAAGCTATTCAGAGGTGGACTTGCTGGTGTGTTTTGGATCATTGTCCTGCTGCAGAATCCAAGTGTGCTTCAGCTTGAGGTCATGAACAGATGGCCGGACATTCTCCTTCAGGATTTTTTGGTCGACAGCAGAATTCATGGTTCCATTTACCACAGCAAGTCTTCCAGGTCCTGAAGCAGCAAAACAGCCCCAGACCATCACACTACCACCACCATATTTTACTGGTGGTATGATGTTCCTTTTCTGAAATGCTGTGTTACTTTTATGCCTGATGTAATGGGACAAACACCTTCCAAAAAGTTCAACTTTTGCCTTGTCAGTCCACAGAGTATTTTCCCCAAAGTCTTGGGGATCATCAGGATATTTTCTGGCAAAACTGAGATAAGCCTTTTTGTTCTTTTTGCTCAGCAGTGGTTTTCGTCTTGGAACTCTGCCATGCAAGCCATTTTTGCCCAGTCTCTTTCTTATTGGAGTCATGAACACTGACCTTAATTGAGGCAAGTGAGGCCTGCAGTTCTTTGGATGTTGTTGTGGGGTCTTTTGTGACCTCTTGGATGAGTCGTCGCTGCGCTCTTGGGGTAATTTTGGTCAGCCAGCCACTCCTGGGAAGGTTGACCACTGTTCCATGTTTTCACCATTTGTGGATAATGGCTGTCACTGTGGTTCACTGGAGTCCCAAAGTTTTAGAAATGGCTTTATAAACTTTTCCAGACTGATAGCTCTCAATTACTTTGTTTCTTATTTGTTCCTGAATTTCTTTTGGCCACAGCATGATGTCTAGCTTTTGAGGATCTTTTGGTTTACTTCACTTTGTCAAGCAGCAATCAGGCCTGGGTGCAGCTAGATAAATTGAACTCAGCTTTCCAAAAATGTGATAAACCACAGTTAATTTATATTTTAATGAGGGGGGCCTGGGCCAGATTATCCAGAGGGCTTACCGGGGCAGCAGCCCAGGGGCTCCACCTCTTTAGGGGTCCCAAAAGAAATGCTGTTTTTTTTTTGTTTGTTTGTTTTGACATATCAGCTTTATATTTGTTGAGGTGTACATGACAGTGGCAAGAGGGGTAAAGGTATGTTCCTCAGGCAGGAGATGCAAATGTAGGCACTTTGGCACCCAGGAGGGTGAAATGTGTGAAGATATGTGTATTGAGATCTGGAGAACGAGGTGTGAATGCATGCGCTGTTGGCGCCAAGGAGGAGGAGAAAGATGGTATAAATGTATATGCTTTGGTGCCCGGAGTTCAATCTTGCTGTTGGAGTGAATAACGTTGGAATCGGCAGCTCTCAGTGTCTCGTCTTATCATTCCTCCACAAAACGAGTGAAGTCATGGCGGATGTTCAAAAATACAATTGCAGTGTCCAAAAAAGAAAGAAGAGGAAAGAAAAAGATGAATGTGAAAAGGATTTTTTGAAAAACACTCCTCAATCGACTGGTTGTTTTTTTTTAAACAAAGTAGCAATACAGCTGGGCAGACATCAACTGTACAGTCAAAGCTAAATGTTTGTCAAACTGTTAGAACTGAAAATGCTGATACAGACATACTGGTGGAGGCGGAGCCGCTGTCTGATAATCCATCAGAGGGCATCACTTTACCAACCACAGAAGTGCCACCCCCACCCCCCGGTCATTAAAGTTGCAAAACACCTGTTGGAAGGGTAAACGATTCCTACAGCAATGATCCTGCTCTCTGGGGAAATATCACTGATGCTGTCAGGGAATAAGATAAGATAAGATAAGATAAGATAAGCCTTTATTAGTCCCACAACGGGGAAATTCCAGGATTGCAACAGCACAGGGATAGCAACACTCAGAGCAACAATCAGAAGGCAAGAAAAAAAAAAAAAAAAAAAAAAAACAAGCAAGCAAGAGCAGCTAATATACATATGTACATATTACTATAAAATATATATATACACACACACACACACACAGACACACAGTGCAGAGCATTGTAGCTGGATGGAATAAATATATGAATATATGAACACACAGTGCAGAGCATTGTAGCTAGATGGAATAAATATGTAAATATATAAACACCCACAGTACGGAGCATTGCAGCTAGGTGGAATAAATATGCAAGTATATAAACACACACAGTGCGGAGCAATGTAGCTAGATGGAATAATATGTAGATATATAAAAACACAGTGCGGAGCATTGTAGCTAGATGGAATAAATATATAGATATATAAATATAAACACACCCAGTGCTGAGCATTGTAGCTAGATGGAATAAATATATAGATATATAAATATAAACACACCCAGTGCAGAGCATTGTAGCTAGATGGAATAAATATGTAAATATATAAACACACACAGTGCAGAGCATTGTTGCTAGGTGGGATGAAACAGCATAACCGTCTATTTAGTTATCCTACATGGTATGATTATGTGCCCATACATATTCTCACCCTCCATAGCGACCGGTATGTTCCTAGTTGTATGCCGGAGAGGACCATTGTGTAAGTCTATTGCATCTTTTGCATTCAAAAAAAAAACTATTAGTTTGTTACGTCTTTTTGCTATCTCTGCGAGCAGCCCTGCTTAGGTTGTACAGTCTGACAGCCGTTGGTAGGAAGGACCTACGAAACCTCTCGGTTGTGCACCTGGGATGATGTAGTCTGCTGCTAAATGAGCTCCTCAGTGCATCCAGTATGTCCTGCATAGGGTGGAACTCGGACTCCAGCAGAGATGACAGTTTAGCCCCCGTCCTTCTCTCTCCTATCTCCTCCATCGGATCAAGGCGTTGCCCCAGGACAGAGCTAGCTTTCTTAATCAGTTTGTTCAGTCTCTTCCTATCGGCTGCAGTAATGCCACTGCCCCAGCAGACCACTCCAAAAGTGATGGCTGATGCCACCACCGTGTCATAGAATGACTTCAGCAGCGCCCCTTGTACACCAAAAGACCTGAGTCTCCTCAGCAGGAACAGCCTGCGCTGTCCCTTCTTGTAGAGTGCGTCAGTATTGTGTACTGAATACTGAATACTGGGCCACAAAAGGACCAGAGAGCTGCCAGAATCAGGATGCAGATTTCAGATCATCTGAACGTTCATACAAACAGCAGAAAAGGTTTTTTTCAAAGTGCCACTTCAATCACAAACTTGCAAATGGTGAGTCTGTGTCAAGACAATGGTTTGTCTATTCTCCTTCCACTGGCTGTATATATTGTTTTGCCTGCCGCATATACAGTGATGGCAACTGTCAGTCATGCTTTGAAACCGGGTTTAGTGACTCCGATCCAGGTCTCAGATCCACAATGGGACAGGGCAGACTGAATCATTTGACTCTGATGTCAATTGAAAGCAATCTGGTGCGAAAATTGGACTTTAGTGATCTGATCAAGGACTTTGCTGCAAAAAAATCTAGAAAAGTGGGCACTTTGACTAACATTGGTTATTGATGGTGTTTTTGGTCTGTAAGCACACAGCACTGATGTAGTGACTGATTAATGCTTTAAAAAGATTGTTGCTGTATTGTCTGGATGTGTTTTTTTCTATGTTATTATAGATTCACTCCCCAAATGCATAGTTAAACAAGAAATTCTTCTTTATGCAAGCCTTTTTATAGGTTCAGCAGTTCACTTTAGACCAGTATTTGCATTCTGCAGGTGAAAGCTATACAGCATATTTGCAATAATTTCAACTTGATCTTTTTTAAAATTGTTCTTTAGTCAGCACTGCAGGGGTGGTAATTTTTATTTTGTGTTCAGTAATAAATGCTAATGTGTGCATGGTGTTTAAGGCAAAGCAGTGTTTTTCTGGTTTCATGCTGTAATTCCATGTCATGATCAGGTGAGCGTGTGCCTCCTCCCTTTCTGTGGGAGGTTTCTCATCTTGATCCTGGCTCCGCAGGTGATCAGCACACCTGCGTGAGTGGATGCACCTGCTGCCTCTGCCTTGCCAGCGCATATAAGGACCAATTTGTGAATGCTCCAGCGCTGGCTCATTGGGTATAGCTGCCATTCAAGCAAGTAAAGCTAGCGTTCAAATTACTGAAGAACTTAATTATAATTCCTTTTCTCCTCCTCTCTCCCAGGTTGCTGCCATCTCTGTGGTGCATCTCTGGGAACTGTTGTGCGCTCACCTGCTCCATCATCTTCATCATCGCTCCAGGCTGCTTCTCTCCACCCGGTCAGATACTCCACCCAGCTCCACACCTTCACTACTCCCTGCCAGCTCCATCCCGCTGGTTCACCTGTTTCCTGCTGGGTTCCTCTGCCGGGTTCTCTGCTCACCTCTCGTAAGATACATCCTTGTAATTCCCTGTTCCCAGTCTCCCTCCTCTTTACAAACCAGCTCTCGTCTCCCTCTTACAGGCTGGGTTCTCCTCTGGCGAGTGGCGTCTTTTTCTAACTTTGTGTTCACTTTCGTTAATAAAATTTACGTTGCTTCTCTGTGTCGTGTGCATTCACTGGTGTAGTATCCTGCACGTGAGCTGATCATTCTCTCAGTCATGACAGAACGAGCCAGCCATAACGTAGGCTCAGCAGGTGCTGCATCAGCGGAGCACTCCGCCTTACACCGCCTCAAAGTCACAAAGAGGCAGGTGGCCATACTCATGGAGCAGCTGTAGAATATTACGCAGCAGCTGAGCACAGTCACCAATCATCTCAGCCACATGTGTTGTTTGGGTCCTGCCCCTCCACCTGCCGCCCCTGGTTCTTCCATTATTCACCGAACCACTTCCATTCCCTCACCGGCTACGTACGCGGCAGAGGTGGAGAAATGTAAGGGATTTCTGTGCCATGTTCGGCTTTATTTGGGCCAGGTGGGCGAGGAGTATCCTGATGATACCTCCAAAATTCATTTCATAACCCTCCTGCTGCGAGACCAAGCCCTTAGCTGGGCTCAGTCTATTCTCGACAGCACGGAGGGCCCTAGTTACACTTTTGGTAGGTTTGTGTGTGAATTTTCCCATGCCTTGGATTGAGCAGAGGGTCCAGCAGGCCCAGTCTACTGAACCCAAACCCAAGGGGGGACCTGATGATCATCTGTTTGTCCCGGCCGGCCTCCACAGTGACGTCATCCGGTGGGGCCACACTAGCCATTTTGCCTGCCACCCAGGGGTCTCCTGGACTATCAATCTGGTTCAACGAGTGTTCTGGTGGCCCACCCTGTGGACGGACATCCAGGACTACGTCAAGGCATGCCAAGTGTGCGTCTGAAACAAATCTGACTCCTCACCTCCTGTTGGCCTCTTACACCCATTACCGGTTCCCAGCCGACCTTGGTCACACATTGCCCTGGACTTTGTTACTGGACTTCCTCCCTTGCAGGGCAACACTTGTCATCCTCACCATCGTGGACCGCTTCTCCAAAGCTATTCACCTGGTGCCCCTCCCTAAGCTGCCCTCCGCCTCTGAGACCGCCAACCTGCTAACCACCTATGTCATCCGTCTGCACAGCATTCCCCTGGACATTGTGTCTGACTGGGGTCCACAGTTCACCTCCCACGTGTAGAAATCCTTCTGCTGCTCCTTGGGCACCACGGTCAGCCTCACATCCGGATACCACCCACAAAGAAACGGGCAGGCTGCGCGTGCCAACCAATCCCTGGGGGCCGCCCTCAGATGCGTGGCATCCTGTAATCCATCCACTTGGAGCACCCATCTGACCTGGGTGGAGTATGCTCACAACTCTGCAGTCTCCTCATCCACCGGATTAACACCTTTTGAGGCCTCCATGGGGCATACCCCCCCCCCCCCCGTTGCCCATGGCGGAGAGGGAAGTCGCCATACCATCTGTGGGGCCCACACTTGCCGCTGCCGTTGTCTTTGGAGGGCCACCCAGGATGCTCTCCTCTGCTCTACTGAACGGAATTGCCTGTATGCGGACCGCAGGCAGGTTCCAGCACCCAAGTATACAGTCGGGCAGCACGTGTGGCTGTCGCCGGACCAGGTTCCCTTAAAAACGGAGTCCCAGAAATTATCACCTCGCTTCCTGGGCCCGTTTACCATCTAGAGGGTCATCAATGATGTGACAGTCCACCTGGAGCTTCCGCCGACACTCCGCATTCACCCCACATTCCATGTCTCAAAGATCAAGCCCCCTCCGCCAGTCCTCTCTGCCCCCCTTCCCCCGAAGCTGCCTCCTCCTCGTCAGATGCTCGACGGCCAGACTACCTACACCTTCCAGAGGATTCTGGATGTTCGCTGTGGGGGCCGGGGGCTGCAATACCTGGTCCACTGGAAGGGCTACGGTCCCGAAGAAAGGTCATCCATCCCCGGCTTCTACTTCCATGATAGGGGAATGGTGTGGGCCTTTCACCAAGCTCATCCCAACAAGCCCGATGGGCTGACAAGAGGCACCCCTTGGGGGGGAGGGGCACCGTCATGATCAGGTGAGCGTGCACCTCCTCCCTTTCTATGGGAGGTTTCTCATCTTGACCCCGGCGCCGCAGGTGATCAGCACACCTCCGTGAGTGGATGCACCTGCTGCCTCTGCCTTGCCAGCGCTTATAAGGACCAATTTGTGAACACTCCAGCGCAGGCTCGTTGGGTATAGCTGCCATTCAAGCAAGTAAAGCTAGCGCTCAAATTACTAAAAATCTTAATTATAATTCCTTTTCTCCTCCTCTCTCCCAGGTTGCTGCCATCTCTGTGGTGTGTCTCTGGGGATTGTTGTGCGCTCACCTGCTCCATCATCTTCATCATTGCTCCAGGCTGCTTCTCTCCACCCGGTCAGATACTCCACCCAGCTCCACACCTTCACTACTCCCTGCCAGCTCCATCCTGCTGGTTCACCTGTTTCCTGCTGAGTTCCTCTGCCGAGTTCTCTGCTCACCTCTCGTAAGATACATCCTTGTAATTCCCTGTTCCCGGTCTCCCTCCTCGTTACTAACCAGCTCTCGTCTCCCTCTTACAGGCTGGGTTCTCCTCTGGCGAGTGATGTCTTTTTTTTAATCACCCTTTATTGTCATTCAACTGTACAACCAATCATGTACAGTAGAACGAGATTGTGTTTTACCTATCTACAGTGTTAATCACACACACCCCAAGTGTAGAATCAGAGGGCCGCTGCCATGCAAGGCGCCGCCACAAATTTCCCTCATCCATTCCATTATTGCTGAGCACCAAGCTGGATGGCAGGAAGTTCCACTTTTATATGGTCTTTGGCATGACCCGGCCGGGATTTGAACCCCTGCCTCCCGGGTGTGGGGCGGATGCTCTACCAACTGAGCCACCACTCCGGCTTTTTCTAACTTTATGTTCACTTTGATTAATATAATTGTGTTTAAACATTGCTTCTCTGTGTCATGTGCGTTCACTGACGTAGTATCCTGCTTGTGAGCTGATCATTCTCTCAGTCATGACACTCCAGCTTAGTTCAGCTGTTACTATGCTCTTATATAGCATACACTTACATTTTTCTCCACTAAGGGCCCTGTGTTGTTTGGCTCACAGTTTCCAGCCATTCCAGTATTGCTGTTCCTTTTTGCTTTTATAAAGTTTTGACAGTACAGTTGTTAAAGATTTCATGGTTCATTTGGGCTTGTGGTCAGTGCAGTAGCACTGAATTAAAGTTGTGGATTGATACAAGATATTTTGTCTGTTGTTAATCCTGATGGCACAATATTTTTCTGCTGTTTAAGATAAACCTAGAACTTTGTGGTCATTCTTTATTTAGTAATTTAGGACCTTGAAGGTCCAGCTGATCCATCAATGACCCCGGCTACATGGCCACAATAATCCAATAAATAGGAATAATGAGAAAATGGTAATAATTGGATTTGACATTTTTACATGCACTGAATAAACAGGTTATTGGACAATAAACTACGTGTTAATGTAATTTCTCATAACACGGTAATTATCTTTTATCTGATTATTGTTTTTACATGACTACTTTAATAATCAGATAACTCTTGAAAAAGGTCCTGGAGAGACTGGTCTTAGCCCACCTGCAGCCGCAGATGAAGACGTAGCTGGACCCTCTGCAGTTTGCATATCAGCCCCATTTAGTAGTTGAAGATGCTGTCATCTACCTGCTGCAACGAGCCCATCTCGTTGAGCCCTTTGTCAAAGACTGTCCCAACACTATGCCCGTTTTGACACCTCGTCAGCTGTGTCCAACTCCCCCCCTCCCTCCAGCTCCACAGCCTCCACGGTCCCTACTTCATCAAAGGCGGCCCCCCCCCTTCTCCCCCCCTGCCCTTGTCATCAGTGAGCAGGACGTGCTCAAACAGTTCTCCAGACTGAACCCGCGCAAGGCCCCCAGTCCGGACGGCGTGTCTCCCTCCACCCTGAGACACTGTGCGAAAGAGCTGGCTCCTGTCTTCACAGACATTTTTAACACCTCCCTTAAGCTATGCCACGTGCCGACCTGCCTCAAATCCTCCACCATCATCCCTGTCCCCAAGAAGCCACGGATCACTGGACTTAACGACTACAGACCTGTAGCGCTCACCTCTGTAGTCATGAAGTCCTTTGAGCGCCTGGTCCTGCCCCACCTCAAGTCCATCACCACTCCCCTCCTGGACCCGCTGCAGTTTGCCTACCGAGCCAACAGGTCTGTAGACGACGCAGTCAACCTGGCCCTCCACTCCATCCTGCAGCACCTGGACTCCCCGGGAACCTACGCCAGGATTCTGTTTGTGGACTTCAGCTCCGCATTCAACACCATCCGCCCCGCTCTGCTCCGGGACAAGCTGTCCCTGGTCAACGTGCCTGACTCCCTCTGCAGGTGGATCACCGACTTCCTGACGGACCGGAGGCAGCATGTGCGGCTGGGAAAGACTGTCTCAGACTCTGTTAGCATCAGCACCGGATCACCCCACGGCTGTGTACTTTCCCCCCTACTCTTCTCCCTTTATACCAACTCCTGCACCTCCAGCCACCAGTCTGTCAAGCTGATCAAGTTTGCGGATGACACCACCCTCATCGGGCTCATCTCCAACGGCGACGAGTCCGCCTACAGGAGAGAGGTGGCCCAGCTGGCGTCCTGGTGCAACAACAACAACCTGCAGCTGAACGCTCTGAAAACAGTGGAGATGATTGTGGACTTCAGGAAAGTCACAACCCCTCTGCCCCCCCTCACCCTCACAGGCTCTCCCATCACCACTGCTGATTCCTTCCGCTTCCTAGGCACCACCATCACCAGGGACCTCAAGTGGGAGCCAACCATCAGCTCCCTCATCAAAAAGGCCAAGCAGAGGATATTCTTCCTGCGGCAGCTGAGGAAGCTCAAGCTACCCACCAAGATGTTAGTGCAGTTCTACACAGCCATCATCGAGTCCATCCTCACCACCTCCATAACCGTGTGGTACGCAGGAGCCACTACCAGGGACAGACTAAGGCTGCAGCGCGTCGTGCGCACTGCTGAGAAGGTGATCGGCTGCAAGCTCCCATCTCTCCAGGATCTGTACATCTCCAGGACCCGGAGGCGTGCTGGCCGGATCATAGCCGATCCTTCACACCCTGGTCACGTACTGTTTGCCCCTCTCCCCTCAGGTAGAAGACTTCGGTCCATCCAGACTAAAACCTCCCGTCACATGAACAGCTTCTTCCCCTCTGCCATCATACTGCTGAACACTAAGTGACTTATTGACTCTCGTGCACTATGTACAGCAGCTCAACCAGACTCATGTCAATCATCACTGTTTTCTTCTTGCATTACCGACTGCACTATATGGTTCTCCACATTATCTGCTGCTCGCTAATATATTTAAACTGCTGACTAGTATTACTCATTCTTATTCTACACTTTATTGCATGTATAGTTTATTTCTTTTATTTTATCATGTTTAATGTTGCAGCATTGCACCAAGACAAATTCCTAGTTTGTGTACTACATGAATAATGGCAATAAATCTGATTCTGATTCTGATTCTGATCTGCACCTAGATGGTGGAGGAGATACTGTGAGAATCACTTTTTTTGATTTTTCCAGTGCCTTTAACACCATCCAGCCAGTGCTGCTGGGTGAGAAGCTGCGGGTGATGGGGGTTGACAGCTCTGTGACCTCCTGGATTACTGACTACCTGACAGGCAGAACACAGTTTGTCCGGCTGGGCAGTGTCTTGTCTGGAGTGGTGGCTAGTGTTACGGGAGCTCCACAGGGGACTGTGCTCTCTCCTTTTCTTTTTACCTTATACACCACTGACTTTCAGTACAACACTGAATCATGCCACCTGCAAAAATTCTCTGATGACTCAGCTGTTGTGGGATGTATAAGAGGAGGAGAGGAGGGGGAGTACAGGGCACGGGTAGACAGATTTGTGGAGTGGACAGAGCAGAATCACCTGAGGTTGAATGTCAGCAAGACCAGAGAGATGGTGATTGACTTCAGGAAGAGGAAGGCTCCTTCTCAGCCACTGCAGATTAGGGGGGAGGATGTGGGAGTGGTTGAGGACTACAAATATCTGGGTGTCAGGATCAGCAGCAGGTTGGACTGGAGATCCAATGCCAATGCTGCGCACAAGAAGGGGATGAGCAGACTCTACTTCCTGAGAAAGCTGAGATCCTTCAACGTGTGCAGCAGGATGCTGGAGCTTTTCTACCAGACTGCTGTCGCCAGCGCCATCTTCTTTGCTGCCGTCTGTTGGGGTAGCAGTATCAGGGCCAGAGATACCAACAGACTTGACAAGATTATCAAGAGGGCTGGCTCTGTAATTGGTCTCAGACCAGAGACCTTTGAGACAGTGGTGGAGAGGAGAACACTAAATAATCTGCGATCCATCATGGACAATCCTGATCACCCCCTCCACCACACACTAGATAGACAGCAAAGCACTTTCTCCAGTAGACTACTACAGCTTCGTTTTTGAACGGCCAGGTACAGGAAATCTTTCCTGCCACATGCAATTTCACTGTACAATAACTCACTATGATGTTGTATTCTGGCATAGCTATGCTGCCACACTGCACCTTACAGATTAACTGGTACATCACTTTTTCACTCTGCTCCTGATAGTCCTTCTTTGTGCAATGGGATGATTCATGTGTTTATATGGGTCATCATATATTAAGCTATGATGTATATAGGTTTTATAGTTGTGTTAGTTTTTACTTTCCATGGGTAATCCCTTTGTATGTCATGTGAGTGTTTCTGTTGTTTGGTTGTCTACTGTCATGCTGCTGTTACACTGTAATTTCCCAGTTTGGGATCAATAAAGTACATCTATCTATCTATCTATCTATCTATCACAGCACGGTGGTGCAGTGGTTAGCACTGTTGTCTTACAGCTAGAAGGTTCCTGGTTCGAATCCCCAGGTTGGCAGGGGTTGGAACCTTTCTGTGTGGAGTTTGCATGTTCTCCCTGTGCTGTGTGGGTTTACTCCGGGGGCTCCGGTTTCCTCCCACAATCCAAAGACATGCATGTTAGGTTAATTGGTTGTTCTAAATTGTCCCTAGATATCTGTTTCCTATAGGCCCTTAGAATAGAGGGTTAGTATTAATGAAAGTGCTTTGAGTGGTCTTTGTGACTAGAAAAGCGCTATATAAGTGCAGGTTGGTATCTATCTATCTATCTATCTAAATACGATTATAAATGGTTTATTACCATGCATGTAAACATAGCCATTTTGTATATCATACTTCCATAAATTATATGTGGGAGGGCCCCAAAAATTCCTCTAGCCCAGGGGCCTACAACCTCCTTAATCCGGTCCTGAGGGGGGGACCGGATTAAGGTTTTTCACACAGGGCCATATAGGTATGGATTTGTTTTTTACCCTTCATAATAAACACTTTAATTTAAAAACTGCATTTTGTGTTTACTTGTGTTATCTTTATCTAATATTTAAATTTGTTTGATGATCTGAAACATTTAAGTGTGACAAACATACAAAAAAATGAGAAATCAGGAAGGGGCAAACACTTTTTCACATTAATGTATGATAAATCATACAATGGCTGATGCTCAACTTTTGCCCTTCTTATTTTTTATGTTGAGCTGATAAGATAAAAGAAACAAGGCATTAAGTTACAAACAAACACTTGTGTTGTACTTCCTCTTTATCTATTCAATATTTACAACTTTTATGGCGTCAGTCACATTACAGTATAATTAAGAAAGAATAGGAAGATGGAGAAATCAAAACGTCAGTGTCAGACCGTGCTGATGATGTTCATCAAAGTGGCGTTGGAGACTTTTGTGTCCCCAAATGATTTGATGTTGAAGGCTCCCAGCAGCAAAGAGCTGGACAGATGCATGAGGGCCAAAAAAAGACCCAAAGTACACAAACAATGCATCCTGGGAAAAAAAAAAAAAAAAAAGGATAAAATAAGACTGTCTGTATTTGTAAGCCAAACTTAAAATGCATTGTTTTTCAAGTGAAATTATGAAATCAACTATCTTACTCTTGTTTCAACAAAATCTTTATTTAATTGTATGCAGATGATTCAAAGGCTTATCATTCAGTTCATGAATCATTAACCAGACTTGTCTATCAGGAATAACAAACTATTGCAGTCATATAACCCAGTCCTAATTTTATAGTTAAAACTGCCATCTGTTGCTGACATTAGTGTGTTCATTCTAGGTCAGAGGACAGCAAGCTCTCTAGAAAAAATCAATAAAACATTACAGAGCCTTAAAAGGAAGGTTAAACAGAAGAGTTAGAAGTATAAACTATCCAATGAGAAACAGTAATAAGCTATTTTTTTCTCTTAAATATGCAACTTTTCTCTCATATGGAGAGGTGGGTAGCCAGAAATTGTACTGAAGTGGCAGGACTTTTAACTTATATTAATTAATCAAGTATACAAACCCCAATTCCAATGAAGTTGGGATGTTGTGTAAAATGTAAATAAATACAAAATGCAATGATTTGTAAATCCATTTCAAACTGTATTCAACTGAATACCATGAAAGACAAGATATTTAATGTTCAAACTGATAAAAAAAAAAAAAATTATTGTTTTATTTTTGTTGGGGTTTTTTTAGTTTAGTTTTTTTTTTCTTCAAATATTCGCTCGTTGTTTTTGGAAATTGTAGACGTTGTGTCTTTTGGGCTAAAGAAGAAACAACGTCCAGTTTTCCATCAGAAATGTGGACCCATCAGACCACAGCACAGTTTTCCACTTCGCGTCAGTCCATCTCAGATGAACTCAGGCCCAGAGCAACAGGCAATGTTTATGGGTGTTGATGATATATGGCTTTTGCTTTGCATGGTAGAATTTTAACTTGCACTTGTAGATGTAGCGACGAACTGTGTTAACTGACAACGGTTTTCCAAAGTGTTCCTGAGCCCACGTGGTAATATCCTTTATAGAACGGTGTCTGTTTTTAATGCAGTGCCGCCTGAGAGATCCAAGGTCACAGGCATTCAATGTTGGTTTTCGACCTTGCAGCTTACACGCAGAAATTTGTCCAGATTCTCTAAATCTTTTGTCACGGACTGTAAATGATGAAATCCCTAAATTCCTTGCAACTGTATGTTGAGAAATGTTCTTAAACTCTTGGACTATTTGCCCATGTAGTTGCTCCTTAAGTGGTGAACCTTGTCCCATCTTTGCTTGTGAATGACTGAGCCTTTTGGGGTTGCTTCTTTTACTCAAACATGACACTCACCTGTTTCCAATTGAACTGTTCACCAGTGAAATGATCCATCAAGGTGTTTTTTGGACATTTCTCAACTTTTTTTTTTTTTTTGGAACATGTTGCAGGCATCAAATTCAAAATGAGTGAATATTTGCAACAAAACAATAACGTTTATCAGTCTGAACATTAAATAGCTTGTGTTTGTTGTGTGTTCAATTGAACATAGTGTAGGTTGAAAAGGATTAGCAAATTATTGTATTTTGTTTTTATTTATGTTTTCCACAGTGTCCCAACTTCATTGAAATTGGGATTTGTACATACGGTAAGAAGTCTCAAAAAGTTACTTGACTAAGAGTGAGAAAGTAGCTGCTAAAATCATAAGTTACTCATGAGTAATGGTTTTGCTCTTGCCAGTTTGTGAGGCTTTTCCCTCTTATGAGTTAGTTTGAAGAGATTATTACGTACACTTTAATATAATCCAGATCATATAAAGAAACTGTAGACAGAAGTCAATTAAATGTTTGTTGATGCACAATAGAAAAATGACATTTTCAACTCTTATTTTAATGAAATAAAATAACAGATTCACTAAACTGGCCAATGATGCAGTCATTTCTAAAGTTCTATAAGCACTTTTCTTAGCAGATTTCAATTAATTCAAAAGAATCTCAAAATGTACAACCAAATAAAGTGCAAGTTCTTCATCAATAAATGTACTCGTGAAGGAGTAAATAATAATAATAATGGACTGGATTTATATGGTGCTAAACTTGCCACCTCAAAGCACTTACAGTGAGTCCATTATTCATTCATTCCAGACAGACACAGTGGTAAGCTACCTCTGTAGCCACTGCTGCTCTGGGGCAGATTGACAGAAATGTGGCTGCTGATCCATGCCAATAGCCTTTCCAACCACCACCAAACATTTACACACATTCATACACTAGTGTCACAGACACTGAAGGAAAAATAGGTAAAGTGTCTTGCCCAAGGACACAACAGCAGGATGGCTGGGGGAGCAGGATTCGAACTGCCAACCCTCCAGTTACTGGCTGACCCACTCTCCTGAGCCACTGCCACCCCAAAAAAGTAGATTCCAATATACGTAATTACTTTGAAAAGTTTAAAAGTGTTTCTTGACTACATGTAACTGAGTAAATGTAAGGAGTTATACCCACTTCTGTTCTGCATTTATGACTCTCCAGTTTTTTCTTGCAGATTTGTGCTTCTATCGCAAACATTTTCAGCTTTTGTCTCATAAATTTACTTCTTTTTTCATAAATTCATGAGGTTTTTGCTATTAAATTTGTAGCTTTTCTCATAAATTTTAAACTTTTTCCATTTTTTAATACAAGCTTTTTGCTGAAGTCATAAGTGCTACTGTATGGGCACATGCAGCTCCAGAGCCAAAGGTTGCTGTTTTAAATGTCCAGATAACAAATAAATCATTTGGCCTCGAACAGACCAAGAGCATTCTTAAATTCTGTGCCAGATTTTTCCTTTTTGCCCCTAGACACAACAGGGTATTACCACCAAGAAATCCATTTTCAAAATCTGGCCCTTTGTGGTGATCTGGCCCAGCACTGCTTTGGATCTAGTCCCAAAACCAGATACAAAATTTGTGTTTTATGGCCCAGGGCTGGACCAAGACTGCAAATGTGTATATGAGTATAACACGGCTCTGTTTGGAACAGGATCCATCTTGGAGTCAGCTGCTTTCAGGCCATACTACATATGTGTGCGTTTGTACTGTATATAATTACAGATAACCTTTTACAGCTATGTGCACAGCTTCTATAAGATAAAGACAAGCTCTTAGAAAATAATTAAATCATCACTGCTTCAAGTTTGTCCTGAAATAAACTCATGGATGTTTGTGTAATTCTTTTAATTGAACTGATGGTGTTATGAGCATGTTCGTGTCGCATCCTTTGGCTTGGTTTTGTAGTGATTTCAAGGATTTGCATCATCTTATTTCCTTTCGAACTTGGTGTCATTATCCTACCGATTGTTTTAAAACAAACTTCAGTCACAAGTTGATGGAAATCTAAAAAATAAACACTGATAGACCTACTTTGATAGCAGTCATTTGCAGATAAAATGGTCTGTGCGTGCACTGACTGCAGTTCTTTTATCAACAATGAAACCTTGGGAGATTGCCTCCCTTTACTTTAATCTCTGAGAAAGCATCAGGGACAAAACACCTGCTCCACTAAACACTGTGTGATGGCAGCTTATGTAACTGTGAGTAAACAGCATTTAATTAAATGTGAGGCTCTTTATAACTACTTGTTTCACATCAGAGAGCTGGGTAAAATATTATCTGTCCATTGTTATCCTGGATACAGGTGAACTATAACACAGGTTCTATTGACCTGTGTTATGACATATATCCTGTGTTTTTACCTTATTGAAGACCATAACCTCTGTTACTTAAACATATACAGCAGATCAGACATACATGGACTAAAAATTATATCTATACTATATAAACTGTAACAGAATGTATTTGCTTTGGTGGAAAAATGAATAAATAAAAAATGAAAGAGAGGTTGTCAGAGGTGTGTATCTACCTGCTTCAGTAGGCTGAGGTGAGGAAGGTGAAGGCCTGTTTGAAATAGAGCACAGAGGAATGCTTCTGTTTGTCCCCAGAGGCTCCAGTACACCTGATGGTATCTGTATTCAGGTTTTTATGTACCAGCTAGATGTGATGACATCAGGCTGGGGAGGAGTGAACAGAAGAAGGTGTATTGGGCAAAGCTACAGACTTATTTTTTACTGTCTTCTGCTTGCTCAGCAGTCCCAGGCACACTGAGGACTGCTTAGATTTCCATTTAGAGATGATAATGTTACCTGGGCCCCTTAGGTGCAAATGTCAGAGGGGCCACAACGTTGTTTCGTGGAATCTTCTTCTTTTTGCCCACACCAATAGAGGGGACAGAGGGGTGACATCCGTTTGTCCATTTGTCTGTCCAGACTGTAATTTAAGAAAGAACTAGAAAAGCACTTGGAGAGCGCAGACCTCCGCCAAGCGCCACAGTTCCCCCCATACAGTGTTTGTGTGTACGTTTTCAGATTCCTTGACCATGAAAACATAGGACTAGCAATTGGATTCACAATGATAGGATTAGTGGTTCAGTAGTTATTGACGAAAATGGCATTTTCCATAATGGCGGTTTAGCGCCACAGTTCCCCCCATACAGTGTTTGTGTGTACGTTTTCAGATTCGTTGACCATGAAAACATATGACTAGCAATTGGATTCACAATGACAGGATTAGTGGTTCAGTAGTTATTGACGAAAATGGCATTTTCCGTAATGGTGGTTTAGCGCCACAGTTCCCCCCATACAGTCTTCAGATTCCTTGACCATGAAAACATATGACAAGCAATTGGATTGACAATGATAGGATTAGTGGTTTAGTAGTTATTCACGAAAATGGCATTTTGCGTAATGGCAGTTTTCTTGTGGACGGTGATCCGGATCACCACCAAAATCTAATCATCTGTAGGATACCCCATTTCTGACAATCTGTGAAAATTTCATGAAAATCTGTCCATAACTTTTTGAGTTATCTTGCTAACAAACAAACAGACAAACAAACAAACAAACGCCAATGATCACATAACCTCCCCCTTTGGCGGAGGTAATAAAGCTAGGGTCACCAAACTTGGTATACAGATGAACCTCAGACTTAGCATGTGTTGCTATGTTAGGTCACAAGGTCAAAGGTAGTTATAGGGTCTGCAGATGAAAATTAGCCAATTAGCTAAACTGTGTCATGTGTCTGAGCATATGTTTTCACAGAGCTCAGACTCTCGCCTTATTTCTAAGTTTTGCATATCTGTTAGTTTGATTTTGTTAGTTTCTGTCTATATTTTGGTTTGTGGACACTTATGCCTCCTCTTTCCCAGATGCCCCCACTAGCTGCTCACAGTCTGCTCTTCTGTCACCTCAGCTGTGAGCAGATAGTCTAATTAGGTCACCTGCTCTCTCCGCGATTCACACCTGTGGCTCATCTTCTCCCAGGCATTTAAGCACTGCCTGTTCATTGTCTCATTGCGGCAATTTTGGACTTTCCTACTACTGGTTGTAACCTCATCCTACTGAGTCATCTCCTGTCCTCTCGCAGAGCGTTATCAGCTCTGGAGGGTCTTCTCTGTAAGTTGCCATTTGTTTGCATTTTTTGTTTGTTCCCTGCACGGTTTTGGATTTCTGTTCTTTTGTTAATAAATGTTGCAAATGCAGTTCAGTGCCTGGGTCTCTTTTCCTGCCACAGAGGGGCGTATTTGACAAACTGGTACATTTACAGAAATGTTTATTAAGGCGCATTGTCCCTGTAGAATGAAACCATTAAAATAAAAATAAAAAAAGGTCAAGTTAAGAGGGTCACAAAAGGTCAAAACTGAGTTTGGCCAATAGTGACTTTATTATTAAAATGAGATGAGATGAGATGATTCTTTATTAGTCCCACAATGTGGAAATTTACAGTTGCATGTGCACATGTTAGAATGGTGTCTTGGGCACATAACAAATGTCAAATGACCTTGGCCTTGGCTTTGACCTTGATGATCGATAGGGTCTGAAGTTAGGTCAATAAGGTATTTAAATTAGGTATTAGGTATTTATACTTGCCTTATGGTGCCTTTATTATTAGGTTAAATGCTAGCAGAATTTGAATATACTGTAAGCTATAATGTCATACAACAGCCAAATATGAAATGACCTTGACCCTGATTCTAGTTAATCTGGACATTCCATTACAACAGGGAGTGAGATACTTAGAATTTACCATTGACTTCCACCCCAGTTAGGGTAGGGCTCCAGGTTGTGCATCTCTGTCGAGTGCAGTTCTAGCTCTTTATCATTATAAAATGTAGACATAAGTTACAGAGTAGTGGGGAAAGTTGTAAATATTACAAATATCACTGTACACAGTGAATCTGGCATGTGATGTCACAGTCGATCTAAGCCCAACAGAGAATCACAACAAAGTCGCTTTTGCCTATAAAATCCAAAGTTCGAGTCACTCAGAGCTCAATTTAGGAAAAAAATCTGAGACTTTTGTGGCAGCAGACTTTACAGTGAGCTTTAGTAGTGATCAGATAGAGATGTGCATCAAAGTTTCTTTCTTTAAGATTTATTTTGGGGCACTTTTGCCTTCAATAGACAGACATGGGTGAGAGAGAGACATGCAGGAAAAATTGCTCTGGCTGGGAATCGAACCAGGGAGCACTGCAGCTGAGTAACATATTCTTGTGGTATGCATCCTAAACTCCATCCATTTTCTACTGCTTATCCAGGGTCCAGGTCATGGGGGCAGCAAGTCCAAGCAAGGTAGCCCACACTGTCACCCGGTTCACATAGCACTATGATCCCTCTTGCATGTGGTGAGCCCACTGGAGGGAGGAACCCATGTAGCTCCTTTGGGTACACTGGGTCCTTGATATAACTTTTTTCATGAGGATCTACTGGACCTCTCTTGGTCTGGCCCTTCACGAAGGGCCATTTTGTCTTGGGAGACCCTACCAGGGGCAAGTAGCCCCCAACAACATAGCTCCTGGGATCATTAGGATACTCAAACCCCTCATACACGATAAGGTGGTGATCCACGGAGGGGTGCATCCTAAACTGCCATGCCACAACTCACCTCTGCACACAGGCGAAGATACCTGTTGATGTGCTCTCTTGGAAATGCAACTGTACCGACATTATCAAATCCTTGTCAGATCACCATCAAGTTTTAGAAATTTTGTAACAAGTTCACACCTCAGTGTAAAGGTGACAAGAGATGGCTAACTAGAGAGCTTGCACAGAGGCATGCAGAGGTGCACCTCTAAGCCAGCGAGGAGACCCCCTCACCAGCCACCAGTGGGCACTCCAACGTTGCTCCACGAGCCCTCAGAAAACACCACCAAGGCTAAACTTCTTACTGCTTCTGTGCAGCGGCAGTTTGGAGGGGTCTGTAGATGTGAGAGATGTCTGCACAGCTTAATACAAATCCTTTAAGTATCAGACATTAAAAAAACACAGCTTTTCTTACATGTTTGCACAAAAAAATTATGTAAAATGTAAATGCATTATAGACTCATATTTTGTATTGATAGTTTAATCTGAACACAGCCCTCTTCATAGGAGGAGGGCACCCAGAGCCCCCTTTAGATACACCCCTGCAGAGAAGACTAGCAAAACAGACATACATTTTTAAAAAAGTGGCTGTGGGGTGTTAAGGTGGGAAACAACTCTAAACATTAGTAGCAGCATGTAGGCAGTGAGATACAGAGGTGTGTGCATGTGTTTGCCTTTGGTACGTGCACACTATGCACACTGCAAACAGTGATTCTGATGCATGAATCTAGAGAGGTCCGTCAGGTAGTTTCAGCTGGTTATTGCTAACTGAGCAGGTTGTTTGAGGCTCAACAAAATGACCTTCAGAATATCTGCTCTTGACCAGCTAATTTTGGATCATTCACTACTAGAGCCAACAGTGACTTTCAGTTTGAGCAGAGAATCTGGACTAAAATTAATTTTGAAATTATTTTAAATTTCTGCCAGCTTCTGTGAAAAAAACATCTAAGATCAGATCTGTGGCTCTGAGTCTCCTTTCACTTGTTCCCCTACAGATTTTTACTACTCCCTTTTGGGGATGGACACATATAGTGGGGAAAGTAACTCTGGGTTCTAATTAATTAAAGATGTTACTGCCCTGTGTAATTGCACTGCTCTTTCATTTAGGTGGCATATTGTTGGTTCATATGATGGTGTGAGTCAATGATAAACTTTGGAGGAAAGGGACAACTTTAGCTCTCATTAATGTTTAATCAACTTTAGCTCATGAGTCTTGTTAATAATTTTAATGTGTTTCCTTTTGGCTTCTTGGTTGGTCTCCAGCTGTCACGGGGCCTTGGACCTGTGTTCAGAATGCACACTGGATAATCTGGACCACCAGGCTTTTATGTGAAGAGGTACTGACTTTTTGTTTGGCTGCACTCTAAAGGCCCAGCCACACACACTTGCAAATATGAATGCCTGAGAATACCTCTATCCACCAGTAATGCAGTTGGACAGAGGTGTTGATGTATAAATGCAAGTACATGAAAATGTGTCATAAACTTCCCCGTGTGCTTCTCACAGTGCACAGAGGAAGAGAAGGAAGGAGGAGGATTTAAACGCAGGGGTTACCAAACACACATTTATTAAACACAGGTTGAGGGAGCGGCGTAGCCTGGCGAGGGAAGTTCAGACGCAGCTGTGCACTGTGCCTGACTCTCCTCACCTAAAGCCAGACAAGATCTCTCTAACACTGCGATAAGAAAAACCAGAGAGAGTACTTGCCTGAGCTCGAGCTCCATCGCTGTCCAGGACTCTGTCGATCCTGGCAATGAGCACTCAGGCCCGGCCTCAAGGAGGTCCAGCTCAGGCTCCCAGTCCGCTGCAGACGCCTCTGCAGCTGGTGAGATGGTGTTAGCAGTCATGGTCCTCTGACGCTCCTTCTCAACCCGGCTGTTGACTGCAGCGAGTAGGTTCGTCCACTCCTCATCTGATGGTAAATCCGGGGGTTGGGTAGGCGTAGGAAGTGAGACCCTCACCACCGGGGAAGCGCATCCATGGACCTCCCTCTTACGGCGCTCCTCTTCGACCTGGTGGTTGAGTGCGCCGAGCATAGCCGACCACTCTTCGTCCACCGGCGTGGCCACAGGGGGACCTCTCCGTGCTGGCTCCGGGAAGGAATCATCCAAAACCACTGGCTCCTCCACCCTCTGGCGGCTCAGTACTTGGACCGGCAGGCACTGAGGAATTAAAGGAGGAGACACAGAGAGGGTAGAAAAAGAGTTTTTAGCTGCAGCCGGTAGAGGGAGCCAAGCAGACTGCTGTGACTGGGCCCCTCTCCCGGGAGACAGACAAGGTTTGTTATTGTCATGATGAGTAGAGAGAAAAAACACTTGCCTGTCATCCCGGCCCTTGATGTTTACTGCTGCAGCTGGCAGGCTGTCATCCCTCTCTGTGTCCACGGTGAAATGGCTCTTTTCTACAGGTGGAGGAGGAGCCGGCTCCATGGCAACGGAGGTGGGCGTTCCCAGGATGGCCCCGTCAGACCGTGCAGGAACTGTAGGGATGATGGCTGCTGATGGAGGAGAAGGCTTCTCACAGCGCTGTCTCGCAGGACGATGTCGGGAGCTGGGTGCTGGAGGTGGAGGAGCCGGAAGGGGAGCGGGCATCTCGCTCTGGCAGAAGGCAGGAAGAATGGAGCCCCGGGAGCGCTTAACCCTCGACGTGAACTCGGTCTTCCTAGGGGATTTCTTCACCCCTTCACCGCACTCACGCTGCAGCGCTGCCAACGGGTTAATCCGCTCCATTCCCTTGGTGTGCTGAGCAAGCTGAGGGCACCGCCAGACCTCTGCCTCCGCCAGATCTATATACCAAAGGATGTCCTCTGGGGCAGAACGAGAGGGGCAGAATGAGATGATCCCGTCGATATCCATTAGCGCCCGGCAGCACTCCCATTCCAAACTCAACGGATACCTCCGGGGCGCCGGATCCATTGCCGACTCCAACACAGGTTAGTCCCAAAAAATTATAGCCAAAAAAGGAAGGGGAGAAGGACCTGTGGGTGAACCTGCTAAATCCTCTGCACTGACTGGACCATTCTGTCAACAACTTCCCTGTGCACTGTGAGGAAGAGAAGGAAGGAGGAGGATTTAAACGCAGGGGTTACCAAACACACATTTATTAAACACAGGTTGAGGGGAACCATACAAAAAGGCAAGGCAGCTCGGGTTAACAAAGAGTCCTCTAAGACGCTAGGCTGCATGGGGAGAAAGCGTAGCAGTTGTGCCCCTCAAGGAAATGCTACCAGCGTAGCGGCACAACCGCACAAAGAAACACTACAGTTACTCACAACCCTTAGCAATCCAGGTCCTCCCAGTAGAACAGCGAGCACAAACCTTTGATGTCTGACGGTCACACGACGGAGAACGATAGTGTGACTCATATAATGGTCCAGCGGTGTTTGTCTAGCAAAGAGCTGCTTATGTACAAACACCGCTGGCCTAACAAATTGGAAACACCTGGGCGAGGCGTGGGAGAGATGATTACCGGGGCTGGAAACAGCTGATGGAAAAGGAGAGCGAGGGGGCGTGGTTGGACCGACATACTGTCAGCAGCGTGGGAGAAAGTAGGTCACAGCGGCCGTCAAACAGCTGCCGGTCAGTCGGTGGCTGAGGATCGGGGACATAAGTACCAGAATACACAAAATGCACATAAACAGTAAAGCCAAAACCCCACAGAGAGATCAGGGCCGAGCCGGGGGAAAGCCAAGCCAGCTCACCTCCTGACAGAAATGTAGCACAGGTAGGCCCAAGTGGCATGTAAGTATGGGCAGGTGGAAATTTTTTCAAAAAAACTGGGTCTACATGTGCTACTCTTCCATGTATTGCATGCACACATCACCAACTCTGGCCACCTGCATTACAGGTGGGAAGAGGCATTCATACAGTGACTGAGCCCTAAAGCATAAAAATTATCCAAAACCCAGGAAGAGGATCTGTAAGTTAAAATCAATCAATTACAATATTAACAAAAAACACTTTTATCTCCATGATGCTCAATAACAATCAGTTTCCCAAGACTCTAAGATGTCCTTTATCAAAGCTGCAGAAAGCAATGTCCTATAAGACCTCTACTGAATAAAATAAGATTGGATATGAATTATTATGAGAATCAAATGTCAAAATACAAGAAGGTTCTGTACCTTCATGTTGTTTTGTTCTCTTCATGGTGACTCATGAAATGTTATCATCCTGTCTGGCCATATTTTCTGATAACTTCCTGAAATATCATTCAAAGGATTTTTCCACCCATCGAGCCATCCTTAATCTACTGCTTTCTGGAGGTCCGGGTCGTGGGGTAGCAGTCGAAGCAGAAAAGCCCAGACTTCCTTCTCCCTAGCCACCTCCCCCTGCTCTTCAGAAGGGACCCCAAGGCATTCCCATGCCAGTGTTACCGGCGCCAGACCTAGGGGAAATCTGGACCAGCAGCAAGGGTTACACAGGCTAGGGAACACTGTGTAACCTGTGAACCAAAAGATAGGACAGTTTCAGCGCACACAAAAAACAACAATATACAAATGAGGCTTTCCAGTTAAGAATGCAGCTGACATTCACTTCGCATTCACAACATAATAAAAAAATACCAAAAAAAAAGATAAAATCAAAATAGCACCATCTCCAAAATAAAACAATTGGCATAAATAAAATAAATTAAATTAAACTCAAATTCTTCTACAACAAAAATAATACATAAAAGTACAAAACACTGTGTTAAACATAACCAAAAGACCAAAAGTAAAATAATTAACATCACATAATGTCATACTTAATCCCAGCACTTTAACACACACACACACACACACACACACACACACACACACACACACACACTTCATAAAGTGGCGTGGACTCTTCATGTCAACAACCAAAGTGAAGAGCTGTTTCAAGACTGTCTTTTCCAAGCCTATTTACCGACTAGCAGCTTACTCAAACTCTTAACATTTCAAGCACATAAGTTTTACCGAACACTGACTACCAGCACACAGAATATGCACTCAAAGAAATGTAGTTTCTAGTGAAGACGGTATTGTGTGGTCAGTATACTTGGCACTGAGCCAGAACTTATTAACCTCTAAACAGGACAAATTAATCTTACACATGGCTGAAACTAGCGATGGTCTGGATGAATCTGAAGCTCTGGGGCATGTGTCAAAAAAACAGCAGTTGTTCAGAAACACTGCTTCTGAGGCTTGATTTGCCAGAGTCACATGATCAATGATTCAAAGGTTTTAAGGAAGTGAAGTATTGGCAGGATTTGTGGTGTGTTTTGGTGGAGACATGGAGCCGTGTGCCAATATTTTGAATTGATTTCAGTCAATCAGGTAGGTTTGGTAGCTTTCTGTTGTCGTTTGTTTTTTTGTTTTGTATGTTTTTATGGTATCAAAAAATATTATCTCTCTCCCTCACTCCCGCTCTCTCTCTCTCATATATATAGGTGAGCACGATAGATAGGTAGATAGATAGATAGATAGATAGATCGGTGGACTCTGTCCATCTTGATCCCTGGTGGTAACTGTAGTTTCTCCATGAGAATATTTTTAATCTTCTCCTCCGTGTCGGCCCAGATCTCTCCTGGTGCCTCTACAACACCATCAAATATCAGATTATTTGTCCAGGATTGTCCTTACAGGTGTTCAAATTTGTCGGTCAACAGTCAACAGACTGTCACACACTTTAAAAACATCTGATTGCAGCGCATTGTTACAGTCTGCTTGTTTAGATAAATCAGCTTTTATGTCATCTACTTCTTTCTGGTGAACTGTAAACTGGTTTTAGTGTCCTGCAACTCTCTCATCATCGTGTCCCCTCTTGCATTAGCTGAATCCATGATCCCTTTTATGAGGCTTTTGAAAGTTTCCTGTTGTTGGTTTACCAATGCAGAAAACAATTCTTTTTGCTGTTGGAGTAAGTCATTTAACTGTGTGTTGGACACATATTCCTCCTCGGATTTGGCCTCTGCTTTCAATAGATAGATGTACTTTATTGATCCCAAACTGGAAAATTAGATGAGATGAGATGAGATGCCTTCATTAGTCCCACAATGGAGAAATTCCAGGATTGCAGCAGCACAGGGATAGCAGCACTCAGAGCAATAGTAAATAAGATAATAAGATAAGAACTGGTTAGCCAAAGCAGTAAATATATATACATATGTACATAGTTATATACACAGTGCAGGAGCATTGCCATTAAATGGTATCAACAGCACTATTAGCTACATTTCTGGCAATATATAAATATAAATATAGACCCAGACAGTATATTTCACATTTGAATGAACAGTGTTCTTGCCACCCTCAATAATAATTGTAATTGTATAAGTGGTGTATTGGAGGGGACGCTCTCTATTGTGCAGAGTTGTGACATTTAATATGGCCTCTATGAGCAGCACCAGTTAGGTTATAAAGTCTGACAGCCGTAGGTAGGAAGGACCTGCAAAACCTCTCCCTCGAACACCTAAGATGACAGCCTACCACTAAATGAGTTCCTCAGTGCATTCAGCGTGTCCCACATGGGGTGGGACTTGGACTGCAGCAGAGATTCAAGATTCAAGATTCAAAGATTTTATTGTCAATACTACTATACAGTACGTGCAGGACATAGAGGAGAATTGAAATGGCATTTCTCTCTTCATTGGTGTGCATAATATGAAAGGAAAAGGAATAAGGCTGGAAAAAAGAAAACAACAACAACAGCAATCTATGTACAGTAATGCAACCCGTAGTGCAAATGGTGACAAGACCCAGACCCCTCATAGTGCAAATAGAGATAAATGATTAACGATGATAAAACCCAGCAATCCTGTATACAGACAATGAGAGATGAATACCCATAGTTGCAATTCAATGCAGTAGTGTAGGTGCAGACAGTAACAGATAGGACTGCATGTGATCAGTATTGCAGTGACAGACAGACAGCAGCGGATACAGTATTTGTGCAAATGGTTGCGGTTAATGTGCAGAGACATACAGCAGCAAAAGATGACAGCTTAGCTGCTATTCTCCTCTCTCCTCCACTGGGTCGAGGCGGTGCCCCACAGCAGAGTTGGCTTTTTTGATCAGTCTGCTCAATCTCTTTCTGTCAGCTGCATTGATGCTGCTGCCCCAGTAGACCACTCCAAACTTGATGGCTGATGCCACCACAGAATTATAGAAGGTCTTCAGGAGTGTCCCCTGCACTCCAAAAGACCTAAGACTCCTCAGGAGGAAAAGCCTGGACTGCCCCTTCTTGTAGAGCGTGTTGGTGTTGTGTGCCAGTCCAATTTATTGTTCAGGTGAACACCCAGGTACTTGTAAAACGTCACCATCTCAATGTCTGTTTCCTGGATGTTTACCGGTGTTGTGGGGGCTTGTCTTTATATTGGGGGTTTTCCTCATATTGATCTGGAGGCAGTTCCGCAAGCACCATTGCACGAAGTCCTGGATAAGTTTTCTGTACTCCATGTCATCTGTATCGGAGATGAGGTTGATGATCCCAGAGTTATCAGAGAACCTCTGTAGATGGCAGTGTAGTGTGTTGTCTGAAAAGTCAGCAGTGTAGAGGGTGAACAGGAAGGGAGCCAGAACCGTTCCCCCCGGGGGGTGGGGGGTGGGGGGGGGAGTTACTGCAGATGATGGTGTCAGACACACAGTCCTGGGTTTTCACAAACTGGTCAGTCTGTGAGATAGTCCAGGATCCACAATGACAGGTGCTGGTCCACCCCTGAACACAGCAGCTTGTCCCTCAGGATCACTGGTTGGATGTTGTTGAAAGCACTGGAGAAATCAAAGAACATGATCATCACAGTGCTCCCACGCTTCTCCAAGTGGGACAGGGAACGATGTAGGAGGAAGCTCACTGCATCCTCCACCCCGATGCCATGCTGGTAGGCAAACTGAAGTGGGTCCATCGCTGGTCCCACCAGGGGCAGAGGTAGACGAGGAGCAGCCTCTCCAGGGTCTTCATTAGGTGTGATGTGAGGGCCACTGGTACCATGCACAGGTACCATGCAGGATGTTTTCCACAGCTGTGGTACCCTCCCTAGCTTCAAGTTCAAGCTGAAGATGTGCTCCACAATCCCGCACAGCTGGTCTGCACAGGACTTGAGGAGCCTCGAGCTGATGCCATCCGGACCTGCACTCTTCCTCGCCTTGATCTTCTTCAGTTCAGCTCTCACATGAGTCTTAGTGAGGGACAGACTGGGGCAGGGGGGCTGTGTGCTGAGAGGGGGGGATGTTGGGTCTGTGAGGGGAAAAACAGCAAGGGATATACACTGAGAGCTGGAGGATGTAAGTATAGTGTTAATTCCACAATGTAGGTCCCGCCCCTGTCGGAGGACTGGGGTTGACTTCCTGTAATGTGGCCACAAAGACGAAAATAATAATAAACCGAGTTGGTCATGAACAGAAGCCATGTTTTGTCTGTGCTCTTTGGTTAGCTGTTAACCCTAATATAACATGGTGTCAGAAGCACGCTGTCACAAGCAGGTAAGAAGCTAGAGAGTTGCTCAGCTCATGTCACCGAGAGAGAGCTGACGTCACTCCGGTAAACTTTTTTTTCCCCAACGCAGCAAGGCTAAGCTAAGGCAAGAAGCTAGCAGGCCCGCCTGACAGCATATAGCGTTTTCAAGTTGCGCCGTCACTTAAGTTCAACTTCAGCAGGCCGGAGGAGTGGCTGAGGTGACCGCCTCTGTGTTGGACAATGATGGGCTTGAAATGTTTCATTAATCATTGATTTTAAATGTGTTGCATGTTTGAAAATGCTTAAATGAACTTTATTCTAATGCATGTTAATTATAGAAGGACAAGTTTATAAAAGTGCTCACTGAAACTTAGTCATGAATCACTGAAGTTAGCTTAGATTTTATATATAAGTATATAATATGAATTTCACAATTAACATGTGTGTTTGCCTTCTAAAAACTAAGCTAACTTCTAAAAACAGTCATCTGACTGGTACCAGCCAATCACCAGGCCGTCTCTGTTGGATGACGCCCCCTTTCATTCTATTTTTTCGGTTACAGACAAAGGACCACTTTCTTATTGGACCATAGCCCATTCAAATCTCCTACGATAGCCGATAATTGGTTCTTCCTGCTGCAAGTCATATGTTATGACCCAAGAATCATGCTCAGTTAAATAGAGAAACGCCCTAGTAGAATCAGAGTTGTTTTTCGTGTTCTCTAAAGTTGTCTTTCGTTGTCTTTGTCATGACCCGAGCACTAGGTCTTGGTGCTCGGGTTATTCTTGTCAGGGTTTGACAGCAGCGTTATTATTCTAGCTCTCCGAGCTCTTATTGTGATAGTGCTCGGGGAGGCTTCCGCTCAGCTGTCAAACCCTGAACAGCTGTGCTGCATTTGTGGTCGTTAGTGCTAGGACTATTTTTACCCTCGCTGGCGACCACATCCTCGCAGCAGTGTCTGTTCGCACTCCGTCACGCTACGGAAGCTTAGGATTAATTCCTACCACGTCTGCTCTTGGTTTGACCGTCGTGCCCCTGGACTAGTAAGTGTGCTGTATAGCCTTACCCCTCCCGGTGTGTATCAATCTCTGTGTGTCTCTGCCTTAGCAGCCGGTGTAATTATTATCACCAACCTCGTCTGTCTGTACTTGACCGTCTCATCCTCTGGACCTGTAGTGAGCTGTATAGCCCTATGCCTCCTGTTGTGTTAAGACTAAGTGTCATTGTCTCAGCAGCCTGTGTTGTATCTTTTCACTGTAAATAAAATTCACTGAACTCACTGGTGACTGTGTGGCGTCTTATGGTGGCTCGTGAGAGCCACCCATGACAGCACACTGCTGCCAAAACGGCGTTTACGGTGACGCCAACCCGAGACGCAATTCACCAGTGAGTTTGAGTTTTTGGACAGTTGCTGTTTCCGTCTGGGTACTGTGTGTGTGGGAGGAATGCCGTCGCGGAGGGGCCGCGCTGGGAGCCCGTGCCACGAGCTGACAGGCGTCCTGGAAGTCGTGGATGAGTTGCTCATCTCCGCTTCCCTGCTGGACTACCATCGCGGCATACATTGGTACTTAGACGCTGCTGAAGACGTTCTTCGGCATCTCTCTCCCCGCTACGCCGACCACCCAGAAGTCGACGCGAGGAGGGTGGATATCGCTGCGCAACGCGAGATATTCCTGATGCTGGAGGAGGAGCGCGGCGTGAAGCAGGAGAGGTGGCACTCCTGCCCATTGCCTACGGATCCTGATCCCGTCCTCGATCCAGTCCTGGAGTTCACACCACCGGGAGGCCGGCGAAGGCGTCGACGCCGCGGTCAAGTACGTCTTCAGCAAGCTCCTGTTCCGGATCCAGTTCCGGGCCGCTGGAATGACCCACTCAATCAGCCAGCTGCTGAGAGTGATCTGAGTCCTGTGCCGGTGAGCTCCGTCCATGGGTCCTATGTTACCATCCAGCGAGCGAGGGAAGGAGCAACGTCTTCTTCAGCTGGCACCATCTTACCTTCGGGAGACAGGCAAGTTCAATTTCACTTTCCTAGTCATTA
The DNA here is from genome assembly GCA_020510985.1 of Pholidichthys leucotaenia. Taxonomy (NCBI): domain Eukaryota; kingdom Metazoa; phylum Chordata; class Actinopteri; order Cichliformes; family Pholidichthyidae; genus Pholidichthys; species Pholidichthys leucotaenia. The sequence continues at coordinate 362,893,438 of CM035838.1, read as the reverse complement.
TGGTGATCTGTCTTGTCTGACTCCTGGGGGTGAAGCTCGGGGTTCGCAGCTCCCCGAGTTTCCTTCTCCAACTGAAGCCAGTTATACTGAACCTGCTGCCTCTGTGTTTCCTCCTGCGGAGCGGTCCTCGGCGTCAGTCCCACGCCGTCGAACGAGGGGGAGGCCTGCGGCTCTGGGAGATATCCCGGCCCTGCAGCCTTGTGTTGGACAGAGGAGGAGAACGGACTGCGGTGAGGAGCCAGAGCCGACGAGTGAGCGTCCCCAGGGTTCCTCAGAGATGCAGCCCAAGTCAGCAGGTCGAGGGTCCTCTGCCCCCATGCCATACGGGTTATTGGTGTGGACGTCAGCGCGAGAGGATCCAGCTGCAGAGACCATCAGGCCGGCTGTGGAACCCGGCGCAGCCGAGTGGGAGCCCGACGACGAGCGTCTGTCTGAACCTGGATCGACGAAGTCCTGGACGGCTCCAGAGCCCGAGTGCAGGCAAGTGCTCTTCCTTGTTTTCCTTTATGGTGTGTTAGAGCATTTTTGCCTGCCTCATGGGGAGGCGAGCGAGGGGCAGCCGTCTGCTGCACCCGAGCTCGTCTCGCTGGGCTCTGGCGCTGCCGGTGAGACTGATCCCAGTCCTCTTCTGTTCTCTGAGCCTCTCCACAGCATTACCAGTCTGGGATCTGTCAAGGTCACGGGACTGGAGGTCCCAGGTTCGGGGATAGAGGTCGTCGCCGGTGCAGTGCCGACCCAGTCGGGGTCCGACGCATGGGCCGAGGTGACACAGTCGAGGTCCGACGCGTGGGCCGAGGAGACCCAGTCGGGATCCGACGCGTGGGCCGAGGAGACCCAGTCGGGGTCCGACGCGTGGGCCGAGGAGACCCAGTCGGGGTCCGACGCGGGTGCAGCGGTGACCCAGTCGGGGTCCAACGAGGTCCAGTGGGGGTCCAGCGCAGGTGCGGCTGCGACCCAATCGGGGTCCGACGAGGTCCAGTGGGGGTCCAGTGCAGGTGCGGCTGCGACCCAATCGGGGTCCGATGAGGTCCAATTTTTTGATTGTTCCCCTCTCAAGAGCCACCAGCTGGGGGCCGTTGGAGGTGTTTGTCTGGCAGACTGGCGCTCTCATGTCTTGTCGTCATTAGGCGGGCGGCTGCATGCAATTCCTCCACGGTCCTGGTGGTTGTGGGATGCGGATCGGCCACCCGAGGAACTGCTTTGTGCGTTCGGCGTCTTGGGTTGGTCGCCTGATAAACTGTGGTTGCTACTGGGTGGCCTGGTTCAGCCACCAGAGGACTTATTTCTGGGGGCCTGGGACTGGGGCAGGCTGCCTGATCATGTACTGTTTTGTGGGACTATCCGTGAGCCATCGGAGGCAGGGAGGTCGCCGGAGCTCTGCCTGGGGGGCGTTGGATCTCCGCCGATCATCTTTTGTTTTGGCCCATACGGAGTCAGGGTTATGTCAAGATTATGTAGAGCAATTTTGTTTGCCTCATGTGTGTATTTACAGTCCATAGTCTGGTTATGTCAAGTTATGTAAAGCAATTTTAGATTGCCTCATGAGTTTTTGTAATCCATAGTCTGGGTCTTGTTTTTTTGTTTGGTTTCCCCCTCTTCCTTTGAGGGGCTATGGCCATGTTTTGCTTTTTGTTTTGTTCCCCTCGTCTTCTTGAGGGGCTATAGTATGGGGTTTCTTGTTCCATAGTTTCCAGGTATTTGCATGTATTTCTTGTTTCGGTTGTGTTTTTGTTTTTCTTAGTCACGGTGTGTTAGCATGTATTTCTTGTGGGGGTTTTTTCATAGTTACCATGTGTGCATTTATTTCCTGTTTTTTTTCCATAGTCACCATGTGTTAGTGTGTATTTCTTGTTCATAGTCTTCATGTGTTTGTATTTACGTCTTGTTTCTGTGTCCTTAGTTACCGTCATGTATTTCTTTCCTTTTTGCCATGGTTATGTGTTTGCATTTATTTCTTGTTTTGTTTCTATAGTTACTGTGGGTTGAGGGTTTATTTTTTGGGCCAGGTTATGTACACTGGGGTTAGACGGGTTGTCTGTGGTCTCGGTGGGAAAATTTTCAGGGTCAAGTGTTTTTTGCTTTGTATGATTGTGTTCTCCTTGTTTTGTAGTCATGTCTTGTTTTGTTTTTTCTTCTTTCATCATTGTTCTGGGGGGAAATAGGATGGATATGTCAAGTGATGTATTCGTTTCTTTTCCTGTTTAGGGTGTTAGGTTTTGTTTGGCTCCCTCCTTGCCTGTTCCTCAATCCACTCGCCCTGTGGTTGGGGGGGGGGGGCAGGTGTTACTAGACATTCAGAGCCCGTCAAGTGAGGGGGGGGGGCTACTGTCATGACCCGAGCACTAGGTCTTGGTGCTTGGGTTATTCTTGTCAGGGTTTGACAGTGGCGTTATTATTCTAGCTCTCCGAGCTCTTATTGTAATAGTGCTTGGGGAGGCTTCCGCTCAGCTGTCAAACCCTGAACAGCTGTGCTGCATTTGTGGTCGTTAGTGCTAGGACTATTTTTACCCTCGCTGGCGACCACATCCTCGCAGCAGTGTCTGTTCGCACTCCGTCACGCTACGGAAGTTTAGGATTAATTCCTACCACGTCTGCTCTTGGTTTGACCGTCGTGCCCCTGGACTAGTAAGTGTGCTGTATAGCCTTACCCCTCCCAGTGTGTATCGATCTCTGTGTGTCTCTGCCTTAGCAGCCGGTGTAATTATTATCACCAACCTCGTCTGTCTGTACTTGACCGTCTCATCCTCTGGACCTGTAGTGAGCTGTATAGCCCTATGCCTCCTGTTGTGTTAAGACTAAGTGTCATTGTCTCAGCAGCCTGTGTTGTATCTTTTCACCGTAAATAAAACTCACTGAACTCACTGGTGACTGTGTGGCGTCTTATGGTGGCTCACGAGAGCCACCCATGACAGTCTTGAAGTTAAGTCTTTTTCTGTTTTTCCTGGTATCTGAGGAGAGATCATCTTTTCTTGTTGAGCTCAACCTTCTTACTTGGGGTGAAACTCCAAAACGCCGTTTTTCCCTCTCCTCAGACTCCGTGTTTATTCTGCCAGACTTTTTCTATTGATTTTCCTTAATTCATCGTTAACGTGGACTGATAGTGAATTTTGAACTTTTTCCCTCAAAACTACCTCACCCACTTACCACAACGTCAGAAGAACTAGGACTTCGTGGGTGGAAGTGTGTACATTTTTCCTTCAGCCTGTAGTTCTTGTCGGCTGGTGGACATCCAAAAATTGCGGGCCAGGAAAGGATCTGTTGCCTAGAAGAAGACATCACACGTGCCCCAGGGCCAGCTGTTCACTCTCCTGCCGGCTCCACTCTATGGTCGCCCCGCTGCTGAGTCTGTAAAAGCTATAACTGCTGTAACGAGTGTAAAAGACTGCGGGCAGTCTTTTCCTTTTTTTGCCATCTGCTGGCATTCAAGATCAAGATTCAAGGACAATATCAGTCGCTACGGCGGGTGACAATATGTATGGGTACATATTCATACTATGTAGGATAATTAAGTAGACGGTTATGCTGTTTATTCCATCTTGCTACAATGCTCCGCACTTTGTATATATATTTATATATTTATGTGTACGTATGTATATCCACTGCTCTTATTTATATTTTTCGTATTGTGGTATATATTACTCATATATCCCATACCTGCATATGTTAGAGCATGTGGAAATGTTTGGGACAACATATGCAAAGGAACTTCACACCTCCGAAAGGACAAAGGAATCTCACCGCCGTGTGAAGATCAATGACGTCACAGGACGCGGCGGTGACAGACTTGACACCTTCACCCCCTAAGGCGAGGAGAGGTTTTCCCATCACCTCCCAAGATGTGGGGAGGAGTTAACAGGACAATGGGGGGATTAAGATAACGGGGGATGTCGGCTTGTGTTTTGCATGTCTTTGATGTGTGCCTGTATTTAACCAGCGAGCTGGGCAGAAATCTTCCTCTTTGCCTTCTGCCAAGCTCTGCACCAGATGAGACAAGATAGGAGAGCTGTTCATTAAAGACTCTGTTTTTAATACAAAATTGCCTCATCATTTCCAGCTCCTCTACACTGGTGACCTTGACGCGAGTATGGACCGGAGGCGTTCTTCAAGCGACTCATCCGTGGCGACTCTGACATACACCAGCAACGACGCAGACGAGGGAGCAGACAGACAGCTGTCCCCTCCAGCAGAAGGAATTGAGAGGGCTCAACCGAGCTCCAGCACCGCCGTGAGAGCCGAGGCAAGGCACTCTCACCCGGCGGGCACAACAGTGATGGTGTGCACGAACGCCGTCGCTGTCCAGCTGCCAGACTTCTGGCGAGAAGACCCCGCCTCTTGGTTTCTACAAGCTGAAGCCCAGTTCATACTGGCGGGCATCACAGCAGACGATACAAAATTCTACCATATTGTCTCCAAACTCGACTCCGCCACTTCGAAGTGTGTGCGGAGCTTGATCCGGCGACCACCGGCCCGGGACAAGTATGAGACGCTCAAGGCGACCATCGTGGCGAACTATGTCCCACCAGCAGAGGAAAGAGCCGAGAGGATCCTGGCGGTCTACGGCCACAGAGGGGGCAATCCGAAGGCCCTCATGGAGGATTTGCTGCAGCTTAAGGAGGAGGACAACGACAATTTCCTTTTCCAGTTTATTTTCCTCAGCACGCTTCCACCACACATGAGAGGGACACTCGCCAATAAGAAGTGCAACACCCACCAAGACTTCCGCACACTGGCCAGCGAGGCTTATCGGCTCGTCAACGCCTGCAAGGAGCGGACACCTACAGCGGCATCCGCAGACCTCAAAACTGATGCCCCGAGCCATGGAGAGCCACAACCCACGGAGCAAACCCAGCCCACCGTGACAGCGGCGCGGCCCAAGCGTAACAATCAGATCGACGTCTGTTATTATCACCACCACTTCGCCGAGAAAGCCCACAAATGCGTTCCCCCCTGCAAGTTCACGATGTCGGGAAAACGCCAAAGCCAAGGGCCGTTAACAGCAGCGGTTCTCGGCGAGAAAAATAAGCTGTTATACGTGACGGATGAGCACACAGGCAAGCAGTTCCGCTTCCAGACAAAGTTCATGCAATAGTAGGTTTTCCACGGCCCCAAACGGTCAAATCGCTACAGGAATTTTTGGGGATGGTTAATTTTTACAACCGCTTCCTCCCCCACGCAGCTCAGCTCATGCAGCCCCTATATGACGCGCTTAAAAAAAAGAAAGCTTCCAACGCGGTCGAATGGACCCCGGAGCGCGAACGCGCTTTCGCGGAAGTAAAAAACGCCCTAGCTAACACCACAATGTTAGTCCACCCAGATCCCGCGGCCTACATTGCACTAACCACAGATGCTTCAGACCTGGCCATAGGGGCAGTTGTAGAACAACTTGTCAGCGGGGTCTGGCAACCTTTAGCATTCTTTAGCAAATCGCTAAACCCAACTGAACGCAAATACAGCACTTTTGACAGAGAGCTGCTGGCGCTTCATTTGTCCATCCGCCACTTCCAGTTTTGGTTAGAAGGGCGGAGCTTCACGGCTTTTGTGGACCATAAGCCACTCACTTTTGCTATGGCTAAAATTTCAGAACCATGGTCGGGCAGACAACAAAGACAGCTAGCTGCGATTTCAGAGTTCACCACAGACATTCGACACGTAGCAGGCAAACTTAACGTAGTAGCGGACTGTCTCTCTCGCGCTGTGGCACCGCCAGAGCGCGAGGAGACAGATTACACTGCCTCAGCAGCGGAACTCTTCACTAACGCAGACACATACGCAGCACCTATCCATGAAGGGATAGATTATGCAGCCATGGCGGAAGAACAAAGCAGTGATGCAGACGTGCGCGCGCTCCTGTCTGGACCAACAGGGTTAAGGCTGGAGAAAAAAGGGTTGCGCGACGGCGTGTCCCCCCCCTAATATGCGATGTTTCAACCGGCCGACCTCGCCCGTTAGTACCAGCTGCTTGGCGCCGCCGCATTTTCGACGCAATTCACTCCCTCGCGCACCCAGGTGTGCGCGCCTCGGTCAAAATGGTTGCCGAAAAGTTTGTGTGGCCAGGCCTGCGCAAAAACGTAAAAGAATGGGCAAAAACTTGCATTCCTTGTCAACGCGCCAAAATACACAGACACACAAAAGCCCCTCTGGAGCCTTTTCCAATCCCTGCTAGAAGGTTCGACCACATTCATGTCGACCTCGTGGGGCCACTACCTTCCTCCCAGGGTTTCACACACCTGCTAACAATGATAGACCGCACCACGCGCTGGCCAGAGGCAGTCCCTCTAGCGGCAACTACAGCGGAGGAAGTCACTCGCGTTTTTCTAACAAATTGGGTGGCACGTTTCGGCGTCCCATCAGACATCACGTCAGATAGGGGGCCTCAATTTGTCTCAGAGCTCTGGTCAGCCATGTCCAACAGTTTAGGGGCAACAATTCACCATACCACCGCTTATCACCCTCAGGCTAATGGGTTATGCGAGCGTTTTCACAGGTCCTTAAAGGCCGCCCTCAGAGCCTCATTAACGGACACAAATTGGGTAAATAAACTTCCCTGGGTTTTATTGGGGTTGCGTGCGGCACCTAAAGAGGATTTAGACGCTTCCCCTGCAGAATTAGTCTTTGCTCAGCCTATCAGACTACCAGGTGAATTTTTACCAGAAAACCCGGAACCAGGGCACCTCCCAGTCCCAAGGTTTTTAGGCAGTAACGGACCGGACTCTCTCCACGGTCCAGCTCATCACTCCTTTCCACAAGTTTTTGTTCCTCAAACTTTAAAAAACGCTGAGTTTGTTTTTGTTAAGCATGAAGCTCTAAAACCAACGTTACGTCCAGTATACGATGGCCCGTACAGAGTGCTGGAAAATGGTGACAAACACTTTGTGCTTGATTATGGGGATAGAAATGAAACGGTCAGCATTGACAGACTCAAACCTGCCTTCTTGTTGAGAGACGAACCTGCACAGCTGGCTCGAGCACCTTGGCGAGGTAGACCCCCCAAGGGAAAAGTCTCAGCCCCCAGGCAGGGAACAAATAATCTCTCTCCTTCCCACACTGCAGATTCCTCACAAGAAGGTCCCAGCAGGACGCCTAAACCAACCTACAGCAGTTTTGGGAGAAGATTAAAACCCAGACAGCACAGGGACTGATATTAACCACTCCGCAATTATTCATTAATTGTGCTACAACAGTTTAGGACTGACTTATGATTGTACTATGCTGTTATGTTTACCACTGAACTCTCTTAGGAGCATGGCTGCTTGAAAGTTTCTTCTGTGGCAACAGCTGTAACACGTAGTATGTCGTAGTAATTACCCTAGACTGTGAACCTTTCTGTGTCCTTTCCTAGTTGTTTGGGGGGCCTGTGGTATATATTACTCATATATCCCATACCTGCATATGTTAGAGCATGTGGAAATGTTTGGGACAACATATGCAAAGGAACTTCACACCTCCGAAAGGACAAAGGAATCTCACCGCCGTGTGAAGATCAATGACGTCACAGGACGCGGCGGCGACAGACTTGACACCTTCACCCCCTAAGGCGAGGAGAGGTTTTCCCATCACCTCCCAAGACGTGGGGAGGAGTTAACAGGACAATGGGGGGATTAAGATAACGGGGGATGTCGGCTTGTGTTTTGCATGTCTTTGATGTGTGCCTGTATTTAACCAGCGAGCTGGGCAGAAATCTTCCTCTTTGCCTTCTGCCAAGCTCTGCACCAGATGAGACAAGATAGGAGAGCTGTTCATTAAAGACTTTGTTTTTAATACAAAATCGCCTCATCATTTCCAGCTCCTCTACAGTATCTTCTTAATTATTGCTCTGAGTGTTGCTATCCCTGTGCTGTTGCAATCCTGGAATTTCCCTATTGTGGGACTAATAAAGGCTCATCTTATCTTATCATTGCTGGACTCTGAAGACACAGCTGTTCGTAAGCCAGACTCCAACTTTCTATCTGCTGGGCTAAATGTGATGTCTAATTCTAATTGAATATGACCAGTTTTTCATGTTAAAAGTTAGTCAATAAGCTATGGTAGGAGCTATAAAACTGAAGGAAAATTAATAGTCCCCTTTTCAATAACCTCTGGGGTTTTTTTTTAGAGTAACTCAGAATTTCCTTTTTCATATAATCAGCTTTTATCATTTTCTCTATAAAATTCCGTCCAATTTTATGCATGTTTTTGTTACAGTTACTTCACAGTCTCCCATTGCAATACAGTTACAAATTCAAAATCTGGTTTCTCTTGTTTCCACAAAGTTTTAACTATAGACTTTATGCTCAGGAATCCGTTACTAGTTAATATGATATTTGATACTTGTTGATCATTTCACCTGCTTACAAATCAATTGAATGTAATGTCACTTAACCTGAGTTTGATCATTAAAATTGTTAACGGTATATAAAAGTTTCTGCTTGATTTCTTTTGTGTGTGTGCTTTCCTGGGTCACAGCAGAAGAATTTACAAATATTGAGACTGGTTAATGAAAGGTTCAAGGATTAGTTATTAATAAATTGTCCAAGTTTGTACTGGTGGCCCTACGAGTGTTTCCCTCTTGTTTGTGAGTGCTTGTGGTCACAAAGTAAACCTCCGTTTCCACACACACCTAAGTATGAATTAAATAATCCTTGTACCTTATCACACTTATAAATAATTGTTCCTACAGTTGACCACATGCAGTAAAAAAATAACCAAGCCCGTGTATGTAGTAGCAGGGTTAAAACAAGGTCTGCTAAGCTGTTCAGCAAATGTGGATCTGGGGTTAGTGGCAAGAGTAGACTCAGTACAACTGAACACAGTCGAGTCAGTGAAACAACAGTTTCCAAAATTATTCACAGGCCTAGGGAAAATGTAGGCTGAGTATAAGATAGAGCTCCAAGAGGATGCCAAGCCATTTGCTCTGTCAACTCCTAGAAGAGTACCCCTCCTTCCAAAAGTGAAGAAAGAGTTAGCACGGATGAAAGAGTTAGGTGTGATCGCCAAAGTAGAGCAGCCTACAGATTGGTGTGCTGGAATGGTACCAGTGCCGAAACCAGGCAACAAAGAAGTACGCATCTGTGTAGATCTCACAAAATTGAACAACTCTGTAAAAAGTGAAAGACACATGCTTCCTTCAGTAGAACTTAGGAAGGTGCCAAAGTTTTTTCAAAACTAGATACAAATTCAAGATTTTGGCAAATTCCCCTGTCAAAAGAATCAGCTTTGCTCACCACAATTATCACTTCGTTTGGGAGATATTGTTTTAATAGGTTCTGTTTTGGAATCTCTTCGGCACCTGAACATTTTCAAAAGAGAATGTCACAGCTGCTAGAAGGATAAGAGCGGGGGTGTCCAATCATGTGCCATGGAGGGCCAACACTCTGCATGTTTTACCTCCAACCAGTGTCTTCAACAGCAGAATTTGAATTTCTTCCCACTGATTGCTGATCAGTTAAAACACCTGCTGAAGAGACTGGGTAGAAGAGAAAACTTGCAGGGTTTTGGCCCTCCATGGCACATGATTGGACACCCCTGGATTAGAGGGAGTGGTGTGCCAGATGGATGACATTCTTGTTCATGCAGAAACACCCCATGACAAGAGACTTTTAGCCGTTCTTCAAAGACTGGAGCAAGCAGGCGTGACACTGAAGACAGAAAAGTGTGACTTTTCAAAAACATCTGTCAAATTCCTGGGACAGGCTATTGATGGAAATGGTGTAAGAGCAGACCCAGACAAAGTAAGAGCAGTTACTAATATGAAGGAGCCCACAGACATCAGTGGAGTCAGAAGATTCCTTGGAATGATCAATCATCTTGGAAAATATCTACCCCATGTAGCAGAAAAGACCAAACCACTGAGAGAGCTGCTGAGTAACAAAAACATGTGGATGTGGGGAGATGCACAGCAGAAAGCATTTGACAGCATTAAACAAGAGTTAAGCAACCGCCTGGGATTAGCGCTTTACAATGCCCAAGCAGAAACAACAGTTTCAGCAGACGCATCTTCATATGGACTTGGAGCAGTACTACTTCAGAAACAAACTGATGGCACAGTAAAACTGGTAGCATACGCTTCCAGAGCACTCACCATCATCAAACAAAGATATGCCCTAATTGAGGAAGAAGCCCTAGCCATCACATGGACATGTGAGCGATTTTCAGACTTCCTCGTCAGAATTGTGCTCCATATAGAGACAGATCACAAACCTCTAGTACCACTTTTGGGAACAAAGAATTTGGATGAGTTAATGCCGAGAGTATAGAGACTAAGAATGAGATTGATGAGATACACATACAGGGTCTCACATATTCCAGGCAAAAATATAACAATGGCTGATGTGCTGTCTAGAGCGCCAGAGAAAGAGACGGGCAACAAAAATCTGGAAAGGGAGATTAACCTCTATGCATATCAAGTGATGTCATGTTTGCCTGCAACAGAACAAAAATTGCAACAAATCAGAGAGCATCAAGATAAAAGATGAGGTCCTTCAAAAAACACAGAAATACTGCAGGGATGGTTGGCCAGATAAACATCACATTCCAGGACCATGTTACCCTTACCATCAACATGCAGGAGATCTGACTATTGAGAATGGATTGCTATTGAAAGGCACACACTTAGTGATCCCCAAGTCTCTACAAAGAGAGATTCTGGAAAAGTTGCACACAGGTCATCAAGGAATAACAAAATGTCATGAGAGAGCAAAACAGTCTGTATGGTGGCCAGGACTAAGCTCACAACTCCAACAGCTGGTGAAGGGATGTGAAGTGTAACTGAGGTCATCCTGCGCAGTTCGCCCACTTGGGACACAAACCCGCGACCTACCAGTCGACTACACAGTTCGAGCATGGGAGACACAGCACGATCGCGCTGAGCTAAAGGTCCGACCGATAGCTCAGCGCTACCGATACTGTATGAGGCTTTTCAGGAGGGAGGTTTACTAACGTTCTACGCCGAACAGTGCTAGTTGGCATCCGTTACACTCTCCCCCTTAAACCTCACTCCCATCCCGGGTTCACGGCACCAGTGTAACTGAGGTCATCCTGCGCAGTTCGCCCACTCGGGACACGAACCCGCGACCTACCAGTCAACTACACAGTTCGAGCATGGGAGACACAGCACGATCGCGCTGAGCTAAAGGTCCGACCGATAGCTCAGCGCTACCGATACTGTATGAGGCTTTTCGGGAGGGAGGTTTACTAACGTTCTATGCCGAACAGTGCTAGTTGGCATCCGTTACAGAAGCATGTGCAAAAGAACGACTGAATCACAGAGAAACATTACTTTCAGCTGAATTCCCAACTAGACCATGGGAAATGGTTGGTGCTGATTTATTCGAGTGGAACAACAGTCAGCATCTAATCATCGTGGATTATTTTTCAAGGTATGTTGAAGTTGCTAAATTGTTATCCACCACAGCAGCCTCTGTGGTAGATCATTGTAAGTCTATATTCGCACGACATGGCATTCCATCAGAGATGAGGACGGACAATAGACCACAGTTTTCAGCAGAAATTTTCGACAAGTTTGCTAAAGACTGGGGTTTTGTTCATTCCACTTCCAGCCCAAGATACCCTCAAAGTAATATGGAGGCTGAAAGAGCAGTGCGCACAGTGAAAAGTATGCTGCAGAAGGGAAAAGACCCATGTTTATCCTTTGTGGCATATTGTGCTACACCGCTTGTCAATGGACACAGCCCAGCAGAATTATTAATGGGAAGGAAAATACGCACCACACTGCCAATACTTTCATCTTCTTTGGATCCAGGATAGACAAACATCACCAAGCTGAGGAACAAGGAACAAAGAGAAAAGAAGAAACTACAACATCAGACACAGAGCTCGTAATCTTTCAGGACTGAATCCAGGAGATTCTGTGTGGGTCTCAGATATGAAGGAGAAAGGAGTAGCAAAAGCCACCACAGACACACTTCAATCTTACAGTGTCTTAAAAGACACTCACCTTGCTGGTGGAAGGACAGTCTGCTGCTTTGCTCTTCCCTCTGCTTGCACTTTTCTGTCAATATTTTTTATTTCCCCTGCAAGAAATTTATAATTTATGGGCAGCACCTACCGGATACTCATAAATTACTGGGACTATGTTTCACTGAAGATATAGCTCACTATTATCATGATCTAACACTTTTTTGGACCTTATCAGTGCTACATGAGCATGGTCTACAAGCAGCTGAAGCCTGAACTAAAGCGACTGACAAGCTAAAGATAAGTATCAACAAGATGCCTCCCCTTTCTACAGATGACTACCACAAACTCCTACAGAAGATTACCATGCTGGAAGCTAAAATCCAGTGGCTAGAAGTTAATCTGGAAGTAAATGGACTCTGTGAAAATGATACAACACTGCCAGTAACTAAATACAGTGAACAAGGCCCTGCTAACTCACAGCTATCCAGTGCTAACATGGCTGAGAGGAAACAGGAGTACTGTGTACAGAGAAATAAATCTTCAAGTGATAGTCCTCCCTGGATTGCCTTTGGTGCAAAGCCCAAGAATAAATCATTACACAGGGTGAGGGGAGGACAAGTAACAGCTCAACTTGGTGAAATCCGTGATATAAATGGCTGGCCTGCATTATCGGGTAGACCACGAGCATCTTCAACCCCAACTGTCAGCAAGACACAGCTGTGGATAGCTGTCAAAAGAAAGCCTAAAGACAAACCTCCTCCACAACAGCCAATCATGCCACTTCAGAACAGATTTGTGCCGCTACTGCAGGACCCTGGATCTCCATCTGATGACCTGGATAAAATCTCCCCCACGTGCAGCAAGGTAAATCAGAACAACTCAGAAGGTAAAAGGCTACAGAGAAAGCTAACAGCTGGGCCTGAAATGCTGATTGTTGGTAACTCTGCTGTGAAAGACGTGAGAAACGTATGTGGTAAACACACAGAAATAATGTGGTTTCCGAGGGATATGGTGTCTGACGTGAGAGACAAAATCCTGCAAATCATGGCTGTTCACCCCTCGGTGAAAACTTTTATATTACATGTAGACTCAAATGATGTTGTGAAACAGCAGTCTGGGGTGCTGAAACAGGACTTTAAGGAAGTGCTGGAGCTAGTCAGCTGTCCGAATGCTGAAGTGTTTATTAGTGGCCCACTACCACTGGTCAGAGGAGAAGTTCAGCAATTCAGCAGGCTGTTCAATTTAAATGGGTGGCTATCAGAAGCTTGTACAAACAAATCACGTCATTTTATTGACAACTTCAACTTTTTCTGGGACCGCAGACACTTTTTTAAGGGAGATGGACTCAGCCTCAGCAGGTCAGGCATGAGGCTGTTTACCGCCAATCTGTTCTATTTTCTGCATCACCATTCTGTTCCCCAGGACAAGGACAAAAGACAAGAAGAACCAAAACAACAGGATAAGCTACAGCCCAGTAGAAATTGTGAGATAAAGCTGCCTCAGCCCTCGCCTGTGCGGACCCCTCCTTCACCAAAAGTCACCAGTGAGGACCCACCTATTCTACCACTGCATACCCCCTTCTTTTCAGCTTCCTCTTCCCCATCCTTCCCACTCCTCAACTTCACTGACCAGATGAAAAAGCTGGTCATTGTGGCCACAAAACTGACCCCATGCCCTAGTCCAATTTTCTCACTCCAAAACCTCCCACTTCACCCCCCCCCCCCATCTCCCCCCTCCAGCAATTCCCCAGCGAGCTCTGACACAACTCCCAAAGCCTCGGTGCCCACCCCCACCCCACAGCCGAAGCCCTACCACCCACCACCACCCTCACAGCTGAACCAAAATCCACAGCCTGATAACAACACAAGCTGGGTTTGATGTACTGGGCCCAGGCTCTGACACCACTGGTGCTCATGGCTCTTTCCAAGACAAGCCAGGGCCCGGTATGGAAGCAGTTTCCTTAATTCCTGTTTTAATAAGTAGCAGAAAAAGGTTGGTAAATTTACAGAAAAACAAAATCCATCCTGCACATCCTGTAAATTTATCAAATCCAGTGTTGATTTCTTACCAGTCACAGCCTAAACGAAATAAAAATTTGGCAGATGATGTTCTCAACACACTGAAACTAACTTTATTAAATATTAGGTCTTAGGCAGGAAAAACATTTTTAATTAATGATCTCATTATAAAACAAAAACTGGATTTTATGTTTTTAACAGAGACCTGGTTACATGATAATGGTGGATCTCTTCTTATCGAAGCAGCCCCTCCCAACCACAGCTTTATAAGTAAACCCAGGCTGCATAAGAAAAGAGGAGGAGTAGTTGTTTTGTTTAATGACTCCCTCCGATGTAAGCAGATGTCTAATGATGTTTACTTCATTTGAATATGTGGCTCCAGCAGAATTCCTCTTCTCATGTGTTGTTTCTCAGTGTTTACAGACCACCTAAATACCATGCAACCTTTTTGATGATTTTACAAAGGTGCTGTCTATTATCTGTATTGACTTTGACTGTGTAGTTATTGTTAGTGATTTTAACATCCATGCTGACAACTCTCAGGACAGAGGGACCAAATAGTTGTGTTGTGTCCTTGACAATGTTGGACTGACTCAGCATGTAACAGAAAAAGCACACAACAGAGGACACAGCCTGGACTTGGTCATCTCCAAAGGTCTGAACATCTGTAAGGTTATGGTCATGGACATTGCTCTGTCTGACCATTCTTGTATTTTCTTTGAGAGTGCTATTAATGTCAACAGAAATATCCAGACAGAGGTAATCAAAAAACAGTACATCAGTGATACCAGTGAAACATTCATCCAAGCTTTTTCTTCCTCACCCCCCCACCACCACCACCACCACCACCACCTTCAGTAAATGAGCTTGCGGTTAATTTCAGTGGTAAAAGTACAAATAGTATCAATGCCATTGTTCCCATTAAAGTGAAGGTGGTCATTACTTCTAAAAAGAAACCTCCATGGAGAAATGCCAAACTAATAAGAACTGAAAAAAGAGAGTGTTGAAAAGCTGAACGCAGGTGGCGAAAAACTAAATTACAGGTTCATTATGAAATCTATAATGAGGAGATTGAGCATTTATAATTTGAAGCTGAGAAATGCAAGGAAAGCATATTTTTTTTCTGATATCATTGCTAAAAACAACAATAATGCACACACCTTGTTCACTACTGTTGGCAGGCTAACAAATCCTCCTGTGTCAGTAGCTCTTGAACTTCTATCCAGCCATGCCTGCAATGACTTTGCCTTTTTCTTTACTATCAAAATTCAGAAAATTAGACAGTCAGTCCGTGCTCCTATGCCAGGGGCTGGACATGTGCTTCCCCTATGTCCACGTAGAGAAGATGTAAACACCATGGCAAAATTTTTTCCAATCAATCATAAAATCTTGGATGACATCATACGCCACCTGAAATCCACTACCTGCTGCCTTGATACCCTCCCAGCAGGATTTTTTAAAAACATTTCATATTGTATAACCTCAGATGTCATGGTGGCCGCTGGGCCGTCATCAGCCCCGGCTGCGCACACACCTGCTTCCAATCCCCAGCAGGCCATAAAAGCCAGATCCACTGACAGCTCAGCACGGAGTTGTCTGTCATCACCACTGAGCAACGCTCCATGCCCTCGACCTCGAATCAGAGCTCCAGCGCATCAAGCCTTGTCACATAAGCCACATTCATCCTTACCTTGCCAAAGTATTTTTCCCTGTGCACAGGTGGACCTCTCTGGCGGTGGACCTATCCCCCGAAGCAGCGAGGTTTCGCCTCCCCCTCCTCGAATCCTCTCCACCTCATCACGATGCCAAGTCTCCCGCTTACCTCCCAACACTCGCTCCCGGAGCCAGCAAGAGTCTCCTGGCGACACCTTCAAGTAAGCAGCAGTCATTGTTACACCTCTCAGCTGCAAACAGTATTAACACCTGTGCTTTGTGTTCCTAGGGTTGCCAGGTCGCAGCGGGACTCACTCAGCTCCAGCACTCCTCCAGCATCACACTCACCCTCACATTCACACACCAACACAACACTTTGAGTTAATAAATAATTGTTAACTGTCCTACTTGTGTCTGTCGTCTGTCTCCTGGGTCAAGCATCATGTCAGTACGACTCCGTCAAGACGACCCAGCAGACAGCGCACTGACGCGCCGTCTTAACACTCTTAGCGCCCGAGTAGACTTAATTGCCCACCAACAGACAGTTATATTAAATCAATTAACTCAGATTAATAGCCGGCTGGATCGCTTGGAGGGTCACCAGGCGTTTCCCCCGGTCGCCGGGGCACCACCTGCCTCCGCTAATCCTCCTGCTAGCCAGGTGCTTCAGCCTCCCTTACTTCGCCTCACCCCCATGCCTACCCCCGCTCGCTTCAGCGGGAAACTCGGGGAGGCGCAGGGTTTTTTGCTCCAGTGCGAGACGGTTTTTCACTGTGTCCCGGGAGATTTTCCCTCTGACAACAGCAAGATTGGGTATATTTCCAACCTACTCGAGGGTAGACCGCTAGCCTGGGCATATGCGGTTATGGCTAAGCCCAGTTATGCCACCTTAACCTACCAACAATTTGTAGCCGATTTTGCTGAGGTTTTTGATCACACCGATAGGGATGCGGTGTTAACTGACTGCTTGTTAAACCTTCGGTAAGGCAGTAGATCTGCGGCTGATTTCGCTGTGGACTTCCGGGTGTTAGCTGCAGAGGTGGGGTGGGGAGATCCTTCACTTTGTAGCATTTTTGTCCGTAGTCTTAGCTCTGAGCTAAGGGACGAGCTAGCGACACGGGACAAGCCAGATTGTTTAAGCGAATTGATCTCCCTCACTATTAGTTTAGATAATAGACTGAAGGAGCGGGCAGCCGAGCGAAGGGCTGCCAGTCGCTCGGTCAAGCCACGCCCTCGCTCCTCTCGTTCACCTTTGTTGGCTCTGCCCCCGTTGGAGGAACTTCCGGGGCAGGAGGAGATGATTATCAGGCGATCAGGAATTTCGGCGGCTGAGAGACAGCGCCGGAGGGATTTAGGGCTGTGTTTCTACTGCGGTAGTGAGTCCCACGAGGTAGCTGAGTGCACTAATCAGGTAAAAGGGGAGGTTCGTGGGTCACAGTAGGGGGACTCATGGACGTAGATCAGTCAAAACCCCTCACCAGTTGTCTCATCCCCATCAGACTTATTTACAAATCACAGAGAACATACCACACATGCCCTCATTGACTCTGGAGCTGAGCAAAGCTTTATTTCAGGAGACCTGGCAACCCGCCTGGGCCTCAGCTGTCAACCCCTTCGCCCTCCTGTCAATCTCATCACCCTGTCAAAGGCCCCGCTAACCGCTGTCTCCCACCAGACAGGCCCCGTGTCGGTGATCGTTTCAGGGAACCATCGGGAGGATATTCGGTTTCTGGTGCTGCCCACCTCCACCTCTCCTGTTATCCTGGGGTACCCATGGCTATGGTTACATAACCCCACATTCGACTGGCAGGCAGGAAATATCACCGCTTGGAGCTCCTTCTGCCTCAGCGCCTGCCTTCAGTCTGCAGCGTGTGCTCCCTCTGTGTCAATGACTCCTCCCACGTCACTGCCCCCAGACCTGTCCAAGGTACCAGAGATCTACCATGATCTGGGAGCCGTGTTTAGCAAGTCACGGGCGCTGTCCCTTCCCCCCCACCGCCCTTATGACTGCGTGACCAATCTCCAGGCTGGGGACCCACTCCCGGCAAGCCAGTTATACAGTATCTCAGCCCCGGAGCGTGAAGCCATGGGTGTCATGTATTTTGGTTTACTATGGCACCCGTAGTAGTGCCTTTGCTAAATGCATTATGGGTAATGTAGTGTATGTTGAGTGTGTTGTCGTTGGCTGTGTGTTAGGAGTTGCTGCTCGCTAATAAAACATTAACGGTACGTCGATGGTCCGAGTATTATTTGTTATATCGAGTAACGTAAAGGGCGAAAGACATAACAAAAAGTGGCGACGAGGACGTCTGGACCGACGCTGCAGTCCGCGACGGAGGAGAGGTTTTTTTTGTTGTTTTTTTTTTTTCCCGCCGCTACTCCATGCTGACAGGGTGATACACCGCACCACTGTGCTGAGGTGGATGCTGCGGGCTGTCTGCTAAGCGGGGAGGAGCGGAGCACTGGAAATTGTTAAGGACAAAAAAAAAACTCCGTGAGTAACGCCGGAGGGAAGAAACGACGTTACAGTAAGGAGCTGCGAGGGAAAGAGCGACATTCAACTAGGAGTGTTAAAATGGCTGGAGTCATTGGCTCTATCGGGCCCTTTGATGAGAGCGCGGAGCAATGGAGCTCCTATACAGAGCGCTTTGACTATTTTGTCGCGGCCAATGGAATAACGGATGAAAAGTTAGTGCCCACTTTTCTGAGTGTGATGGGTCCCAAGACATTTAACCTACTACGTAACCTCCTACAGCCAGTAAAGCCAGGCTCTAAAACCTACAAAGAGCTGGTGGACACACTGACCCACCACTTCTCACCCAAGCCTCTAGTGATTGCAGAAAGATACAGGTTTCACAGACGTAACCAAGAAGAGGGTGAGTCTGTTAACATGTTTGTTGCAGCGCTACGCAAGTTAGCCTAACACTGTGAATTTAAAGATGTTTTAAATGACACATTAAGAGACAGGCTTGTGTGTGGACTACGAAATGAAGCAGCACAGAAGAAGTTACTCACAGAAAGTGATCTGACGCTTGAAAGAGCCATTAACATTAGTGTGATGATGGAGATGGCTTCCAAAGAAGCACACCAACTGCATGCTACAGGCAGAGTACATAAACTCAACAGTGGTAAAACCAATGCAACAGGTCCATGTTTCCGCTGTGGCAAGGTGGGACACCTTCCTAATGACTGTTGGTACAAAGAGATAGACTGTAACAACTGTGGGAAAAAAGGCCACGTGGAGCGGGCATGTAGAAGCAAAAGGAGCAAAGACAAAGGCCCAAAGACAAGGAATAAAAGTGACATGGTAAAATACAAAAAGAAAAGAAATGTTCACACAGTTAAACATGGCGAGGACAGAGTGAGCGACTCCTCAGAGGAAGAGGTGTCAACTGCAATAAATACTGTCCGGATTATGAATGTGAATGAAGGTGCAGAAGGCTTTTGGTCTAAACCAAAAGTGGAGGGACATTTTATTAAAATGCAGATAGACACCGGATCAAAGGCATCACTTGTGTCGCATGGCATTTACAAGAAGTTTCTGAAACATCGTCCACTCCGACCTTCAGACACCGTCTTCAGGGCGTATACTGGACACCGAGTGCCCATGAAAGGGATGACAGAGGTAACTGTTCAGTACAATGGCCAAACTGCTAAGCTTCCAGTTTATGTTACCAAGAACAACTGTCCAGCTATAATGGGGCGTGTGTGGCTAAAGAAAATCCAACTTGACTGGCAAGAAGTAAGGAAACTGTCACACAGTTCCACTCAGCTGCAGGCCATACTAGAAAAGCACAAAAAGGTTTTTCGTGATGAGTTAGGCAGTATGAAAAAAATTATAGTGAAGCTGCATGTCAAACCTGACAGTAAACCAGTGTTCATGAAAGCCAGACCAGTGCCGTACGCCATCAGACCAAAGGTGGAGGCTGACTTGGATGCTCTGGTCAAGAATGGAGTTCTGGAGCCTGTGACAACCAGTGAGTGGGCCACGCCCATAGTTCCAGTACCCAAAAAGGGCGGAGGAATCCGAACCTGTGGAGACTTTAAGGTAACAGTAAACCCTGTACTAACAGCAGAGCAGTATCCCCTTCCACTGATTGATGACTTATTTGCGGGGCTGAGTGGGGGACAAAAGTTCAGCAAAATAGATCTCAACCAAGCTTATTTACAAATGCATGTAGACGAGCAGTCACGTGAAATGCTGACTATCAACACCCATAAAGGACTTTTCAGATACCGCCGACTGCCTTTTGGCATCACATCTGCTCCAGCACTTTTTCAGCGAGCTATGGATCAAATCCTGAGTGGATTACCAGGAGTGCAGTGCTACCTGGATGATATCCTGTGTACAGGAGCAGATGATGAAGAGCATCTGCGCAACTTGGATGCAACTCTCAAGAGACTGGAGGAGTATGGATTGAGAATCCGCAAGGATAAATGCGAGTTTTTCCAGTCATCCGTGGAATACTTAGGTCATGTGATCGATGCTAAGGGACTACACACTGCACCATCGAAAATCACAGCCATTGTGGATGCACCTCCACCCCAAAATGTCAGTCAGCTGAAGTCTTTCTTAGGACTGCTGAACTATTATGGACGTTTCATACCAAACTTGGCATCACTATTAAAACCACTGCATAACCTGCTGCGCAAAGAGGAAGCATGGAGGTGGACAGCAAGCTGTCAGGAGGCTTTTCAGAAGGCAAAGGATGCGCTGACTGCATCAGAGGTTCTGACCCACTTCAACCCATCACTCCCAATCCAGCTTGCCTGCGACGCCTCTCCTTATGGCGTAGGGGCGGTGATTTCCCACGTAATGCTAGACGGTGAGGAAAAGCCAATCGCTTTTGCGTCAAGGACATTAAACAAGGCAGAAGCTAACTATGCTCAACTAGAAAGAGAGGCTCTGAGCATTGTGTTTGGTGTGAGAAAATTCCACCAGTACTTGTATGGACGGAAGTTTACACTTTTTACTGACCACCGACCTCTCACAACCATCCTTGGACCATACACAGGAATACCATCTCTTGCAGCGTCCCGACTGCAGAGGTGGGCGTTGCTGTTGTCAGGACACTCCTATGACATCAGGTATCGAAAGTCAGACTGTCATGGTAATGCAGATGGGTTATCCAGATTACCACTTCCTGTCATGAAGCCAGAGTCAAGCACTGTGGACATCTTCTACTTCACAGAGGTAGAAAACGCACCTGTTTCAGCTGTGCAGGTGAAAAAGGGGACTAGAAATGACCCTGTGTTGTCTGCAGTCATGGACTTGGTCATTAAAGGACAACCTGCGGGTGATGACGCAACCTTGAAGCCCTTCCTTGGGAAGTGGACAGAATTGTCTGTTCAGTCGGGTTGTTTGCTGTGGGGGAGGAGAGTGATTATTCCCCTGTCATGTCGAACAAAAGTATTACAGCAACTTCACGCAGGACATAGTGGAATCGTGAGAATGAAAGAAATAGCGAGAAGCTATTTTTAGTGGCCAAACATTGACAAGCAGATTGAAGAAATAGCCAAAAGTTGTTCATCGTGTCACAAGGTACGGAACAACCCACCATTGGCTCCTCTCCATCCCTGGGAGTTCCCACAGGAGCCATGGCACCGTGTGCACATTGACTTTGCAGGTCCGTTTGAGGACAGAATGTTTCTCATTGCTGTGGATGCACATAGTAAATGGCCTGAAGTGGCTATTATGAGGTCAACCACCACAGAGAAGACCACAGAGGCATTAGGAGAAATGTTTAGTCGTTTTGGGTCTCCTATACAACTAGTTTCTGACAATGGACCTCAGTTAGTTTCACAAGAAATGGATGCTTTTCTACAAGCTAATGGAGTGCAGCACATTAAATCAGCTCCATACCATCCTGCGACGAATGGCCTTGCAGAAAGGTTTGTGCAGACAATGAAACATGCATTGAAAGCATCACAAGGTCAAGGAACACTGCATCAGAGGCTGCACAAGTTCCTGCTAAACTACCGCAACACTCCACATGCAATCACAAAGACAACCCCTGCTAGTCTGATGTTCAAGAGAGATCTACGCACTACCTTTGACCTTTTGAAACCCTCAGGATTAAAGGATACTGTGCAAAAGCAACAAGAGAAACAAATTATGCACAGAGGACATCGGGCAAAGGACAGAGCGTTCACGTCAGGAGAATCTGTGCTGGCCAGGAACTACAGAGGTGAACCTAAGTGGGTTCCTGCAACTGTTATCGCACAAACTGGACCAGTCTCATATACAGTTCAAACCACTGACAGTGTTTGGAAAAGGCACGTGGATCAACTCCTGCAGACACCGCCAGCGCCGGCAGAACCGTCTCTTGGATATCCTGAAGATGCACTCACCGACTCACCACTTTGTCCACCTACACCAGCACAGAACTCAACCACTTCAGAGACCGGAGTTCCAGCTGGAGATGTGACATCTTCTTCTGCATCAGCACCAGAAGCAACCTCCACATTAGAAAGAACACAGACTCATGTTCCTGCAGAGCGCCGATACCCTACCAGGGAGCGACAACCTCCTGTCCGTCTGAGTTATTAGACTAGACAGCAACTGACCCACATTTATGGGGCAGAATAATCCCCAGGGGTACAGTTATGGGATGAGGTAGTCTACCCTCACTCCTAAGGTAGCATAATAATTAAAGAGAAAAAAAAAGAGACAAACAAAGACATAAGAATTGCAGCAGACACTTGATATCTCCTATAGGACATTTATTGTAAGAGGGGAGGAGATGTCATGTATTTTGGTTTACTACGGCACCCGTAGTAGTGCCTTTGCTAAATGCATTATGGGTAATGTAGTGTATGTTGAGTGTGTTGTCGTTGGCTGTGTGTTAGGAGTTGCTGCTCGCTAATAAAACATTAACGGTACGTCGATGGTCCGAGTATTATTTGTTATATCGAGTAACGTAAAGGGCGAAAGACATAACAATGGGCACTTATATTAAGGAGTCTCTCAGCTCCGGAATCATCCGACCATCTTCATCTGCGGTGGGGGCTGGATTTTTTTTCGTGGGGAAGAAGGATGGCTCCCTACGTCCCTGCATTGATTTCCGGGGGCTCAATGATATAACCATCAAGGACAAGTACACGCTGCCACTGATGAACTCGGCCTTCGACTCTCTCCGGGGGGTGTCATGGTTCACTAAACTGGACCTTCGTAACGCCTATCACCTGGTGTGAATCAAGGAGGGCGATGAGTGGAAGACGGGCTTCCGGACCCCAAGCGGCCACTTCGAATACCTAGTGATGCCGTTTGGGTTAACCAACGCGCCAGCCGTCTTCCAGCGCCTAATTAATGACGTCCTCCGAGATTTCCTGAACTCCTTCGTGTTTGTATACCTGGATGACATCCTCATCTTTTCGCAGACATTGGAAGAGCACCAGGTGCACGTCAGACGGGTCCTTCAGCGCCTCCTGGAGAACCAGTTATTTGTCAAGGTCGAGAAGTGTGATTTTCATACCAGGTCGACGTCATTCTTGGGGTTTGTGATAGCACATAATCAGGTGCTCCCTGACCCGGCCAAGGTTAAGGCGGTAGTGGACTGGCCCACCCCCACTTTCAGGAAACAGCTGCAGGGGTTTTTGGGTTTCGCCAACTTCTACCGTCATTTTGTGCCCAATTTTGGGATTATTGCCCGGCCCCTGACCAGCCTCACGTCCCCCAAGACCCCCTTCTGTTGGAGCAAGGAGGCTGCTGCGATGTTTGGAAAGTTGAAGGAGGAGTTCGCCTCATCCCGCGTCTTGACCCAGGTGGACCCGGACCTTCAGTGTTTGGTGGAAGTGGGCGCCTCGGATTCTGGAGTCGGGGCGGTTCTTTCGCAACGCTCGCCTGTGGATGGAGTGATTCGTCCATGTGCCTTCTTCTCTCGCCGCCTGCAACCCACTGAGAGGAACTACAGCATTGGCGACAGGGAGTTGTTGGCGGTCAAGCTCGCCCTAGAAGAGTGGAGGCACTGGCTGGAGGGGGCTGCCCAGCCATTTGTCGTCTGGACGGACCATAAGAACTTAGAATATCTTCGGACGGCCAAATGGCTGAACTCCCGCCAGGCCCGCTGGTCCCTCTTTTTTGGACGTTTTGATTTCATAATCACCTATCGACCTGGGAGTAAGAACGTGAAGTCGGACACCCTCTCTAGGCAGTTCGAGGCGGAGACGGCCGAAGATGCTGGCTAAAAGTAACTGTAAATATTCCACAATTGTTATTCACGCCGGCATTAATGACATCCGTCTCCGGCAGTCGGAAGTCACGAAACTTAATATAGAATCGGTGTGTGACTTTGCCAAAACGATGTCTGCCACTGTAGTGTTCTCTGGGCCCCTCCCCAATCTGACCAGTGATGACATGTTTAGCCACTCGTCATCCTTGAACCACTGGCTGTCTGTGTGGTGTCCTAAAAATGACGTGGGCTACATTGACAATTGGAGCTCTTTTTGGGGAAAACCTGGTCTTATGAGACGAGACAGCATTCATCCCACTTTGGATGGTGCTTCTCATTTATCTAACAATCTGGCATCTTTTTTATCCAAATTTCCAAAACCCTGACTACTCAGAGTTGGGACCAGGAAGCAGAGTCGCAGTCTTACACACCTCTCTGCAGCTCCTCTTCATCCGCCACCCCTCAGCTTAGCCCCTGACTTCCCCATCAGAGAATCGTTGTCTGCTCCCTCCAAAGTGAATAAAAATATAATGTATAAGCATCCCAAAGTGATAAAGCAAAATATTGGTAAAACTCAAATTAAACATAAAGCCCCTAAATTGAATGATTTGGCCTCTGTTCCTCCTCATAATTTAAAAATTAAATGTGGTTTATTAAATATTAGGTCTCTAACTCCCAAGTCTCTGTTAGTCCATGATTTGTTAATTGATCATCAGATTGATTTAATTTCCCTTACAGAGACTTGGTTAGGACAAGAGGATTATGTTGGTTTAAATGAATCAACTCCCTCTGGTTATTTAAACTGTCAAAATCCTAGAAGTTCTGGTCGTGGAGGAGAAGTAGCAACAATTTACCATTCCAAATTACTAGTTAATGTAAAGCAAAAAACATGTTATAATTCCTTTGAGGGCCTGGTCCTCAGTATTGGGCACTTTAGCAATTTTAGGTTAAACCCAATTTTATTTGCCATAGTTTATCGTCCCCCATCAACCTACTCAGAATTTTTATCCGAATTTGCTGATTTCTTAGCTGATTTAGTGCTGAAATCTGATAGAATAATTATAGTAGGGGACTTTAATATACATGTGGATGTAGATAGTGACTGCCTTAATGTGGCATTCAATTCAATATTAGATTCGATTGGGTTTTCTCAGAAAGTAGGAAATTCTACTCATTACCTCCACCATACATTGGACCTTGTTTTGACATATGGCATAGAAATAGAAAATCTTGTAGTGTCTCCTCATAACTCTGTACTGTCAGACCATTGTCTGTTAACCTTTGATTTTACTATTTCTGACTATTTGGCTCCTAAAGAAAAATATTATTACAGTAGATGCCTCTCAGATGATGCTGTTTCCAAATTTATGCAGATTGTTTCCTCTATGCCATGTGTCAACACAATGGAAATAAGCTATAGACAGCTTGCTCCTTCTGTAATTGACAACATGGTGGATAGTGTTTCAGCTTCTCTGCATCAGACTCTAGACTTGGTGGCCCCCTTAAAAAAGAAAAAGTCTAATCAGAGATTTCTAACTCCTTGGTTCAACACAGAAACTCGTACCTTAAAACAGAAGACTCGTCAATTAGAAAGAAAATGGCGCTCTACTAATTTAGATGAAATCTATTTAGCTTGGAGAAATCATCTTTTAATTTATAAAAAAATCTCTTAGAAAAGCTAGAACGAGTTATTACTCTGCATTAATAGAAGAGAACAAGAATAATCCCAGGTTTCTTTTCAGTACTGTAGCCAGGTTGACAAAGAGTCAGGACTCTGTCAATCCTAGCATTCCCTTAGAGCTTACTAGTCAGGACTTTATGAACTTTTTCAATAATAAAATTTCATCCATCAGAGATAAAATCAATCAGATTCTTCCCACAGTTAACTTAAATACTGTAACTACTACAACTCCTTCTGTTGATGTCTGTCTTGATGAGTTTACTCCAATCGACCTTTGTGAGTTAGACAAAATAGTTTCCTCATCCAAACCTTCAACTTGTCTTTTAGACCCTATTCCTACCAGGTTATTTAAAGAAGTCTTCCCACTTATTGGTAGCTTTATTCTTCATATAATCAATTCTTCATTAACTTTAGGCCATGTACCGCAGGCTTTTAAAACGGCTGTAATTAAACCCTTACTCAAAAAGCCAACGCTAGATCCAGGAGCTTTAGCTAACTATAGACCAATCTCTAATCTCCCTTTCATTTCAAAAATCTTAGAAAGAGTTGTTGCTACGCAATTATTTGACCACCTGCAGGGAAATGGTTTACTTGAAGAGTTTCAATCTGGGTTTAGAATCCATCATAGTACTGAAACAGCCTTAGCGAAGGTCACTAACGACCTCCTCATTGCATCTGATAATGGACTAGTTTCTGTACTTGTCCTTTTAGACCTTAGTGCAGCTTTTGATACTATCGATCATAATATTCTACTTGATAGATTAGAACACTATGTTGGACTTAATGGAACTTCGTTGCAATGGTTTAGATCTTATTTATCTGATAGGTTCCAGTTTGTTCATGTAAATAATGAGTTTTCTTTCAACTCAAAGCTTAGTCATGGAGTTCCACAGGGATCTGTGCTAGGCCCTACTCTTTTTAGTTTATATATGCTTCCGTTAGGCAACATTATTAGAAAGCACTGTATACATTTTCATTGTTATGCAGATGACACACAATTATACCTGTCAATGAAGCCAGATGATAGTAATCAGTTAGCCAAGTTAGAAGCCTGTCTTAAGGAAATCAAAGCTTGGATGACTTGTAATTTCCTGCTATTAAATTCAGATAAGACTGAAGTCATTCTTGTTGGTCCAAAAAACCTTAGAAATTCCTTTCCAAATCAAACTTTCAGTTTGGATGCGGTTACTCTTTCTCTTAATAGCTCTGTGAGGAACCTTGGAGTTATTTTTGATCAGGATTTGTCCTTCAATTCACATATTAAATTTGTTTCTAAGACTGCCTTCTATCATTTGCGTAATATTGCCAAGATTAGGAGCATCTTGTCTCAGAGTGATGCTGAGAAACTGATCCACGCTTTTGTTAGCTCGAGATTAGATTATTGTAATTCTTTATTATCAGGCTGTCCTAAAACATCTTTAAAAAGTCTTCAGCTGATCCAAAATGCTGCAGCAAGAGTTTTAACAGGTACTAGAAAGAGAGATCATATCTCTCCGGTTCTGGCCTCCCTTCATTGGCTTCCCATAGAGTTTAGAATTAAGTTTAAAATCCTTCTTCTTACTTACAAAGCTCTAAACAATCAGGCTCCTTTTTATTTAAAAGATCTGATACTACCGTATTATCCTAACAGAGCACTACGCTCCCAAAATGCAGGATTACTTGTAATACCTAGAATCTCCAAAAGTACAATGGGAGGCAGAGCCTTCAGTTATCAAGCTCCTCTCCTGTGGAATCAGCTGCCAATCTGGATTCGGGAGTCAGACTCGATCTCTGTTTTTAAGAATAGGGCTAAAACCTGCCTTTTTGATATAGCCTACAATTAGGGAGGGATCATGTGTTTCTGAACCCTCCCTTAGTTATGCTGCTAATAGGTTTAGTCAGCCGGGGGACCTCCAGTAATGCACTGGGCCTCACTCCTTTCCTCACTCTCTATGAAATATTTTTTTTTGCTGGTCATTAACATTTGTTTGTTCTCTCCCATAGATTGAGTCCCCATCGTGCTGTTTGCTCTCTACATGTCTGTTCTTTTCTTTTTCTCTATCCCCTCACCCCCCAGCCAGTCGCAGCAGATGACTGCCCCTCCCTGAGCCTGGTTCTGCTGGAGGTTTCTTCCTGTTAAAAGAGAGTTTTTCCTCTCCACCGTCGCCAAGTGCTTGCTCACAGGGGATCGCCTGATTGCTGGGGTCTTTCTGCAACTGTGGGGGTTCCCCCCTACAGTTGATAGTGCTATGAGATGACTGTTGTTGTGAAATGGCGCTATATAAATAAAGTTGAATTGAATTGAATTGAAGATCAGGAGGAGACCATCCTGCCTTCATCCTGTGTTGTGGGCGCCCTCGTGTGGGAGATCTGGGACAGAGTCAGGAGGGCTCAGGAGGGTGAGCCCGACCCGGGGGGGGGGGTGTCCCCCGGGCCGATTGTTCGTTCCCACCTCTGCCAGGAGTGAGGTCATCCAGTGGGCCCACGCCTCCAAGCTGGCGTGCCATCCTGGGATCGCCCGTATCATCGCCTTGCTCCAGAGATCCTTTTGGTGGCCAGGGTTGAGGAAGGATGTCACCAGCTACGTCCAAGCCTGCGCCCAGTGCACCACTGGGAAATCTTCATCTTCCCCCCCAGTGGGTCTTCTCCACCCCCTGCCGGTCCCTTCTCGCCCCTGGTCTCATGTGGCTTTGAACTTCGTGACGGGCCTGCCCCCTTCTGACCACTTCACCTCGGTCCTGACCATAGTGGACCGCTTCTCCAAGGCAGCCCATTTTGTGCCCCTCCGTGGGTTGCCTTTGGCTCGGGAGACGGCTGATCTCCTGGTGCAGCATGTGGTCCACCTTCATGGCATCCCTTCGGATATTGTTTCGGACCGGGGCCCTCAGTTCGTCTCCCAGGTCTGGAAGGCATTTTGCATGGTGTTGGGGGCCACGGCGAGTCTCTCCTCGGGATATCATCCACAGAGAAACGGCCAGTGTGAGCGAGCTAATCAGGAGCTGGAGACCGCGCTCCTTTGTGTTATATCTTCATGCTTCTCTTCCTGGAGTGTGTTCCTGCCTTGGATTGAGTATGCACATAACTCCACGGTGTCTTTGGCAACTGAGATGTCATCGTTGGGGTATGATCCACCGCTGTTCCCGGAGGAGGAGAAGGAGGTGGCTGTCCCCTCTGTGCAGGCTCACACTAGGCACTGTCGTCGGATTTGGACCATCACCCGCAGAGCCCTTCTCAGAACCACAGAGCGCAACATTCAGGTAGCCAACCGTCACAGGAGACTGGCCCCGGATTATAAGGTGGGTCAACAGGTCTGGCTTTCCACAAAGAATATAAATGTACCGGCCGAAAAACACAAATTAACCAAGCGTTTTATCGGTCCCTTTGTTATCTCTGGTATTGTCAACCCAGTGGCTGTGCGCCTAGCTCTCCCCCTTCCATGCGCATCTGCCCCACTTTTCATGTCTCCCAGGTGAAGCCCTACATCTCTGACCCCCTGTGCCCGCCCCCCGCGACGCACCCCCCTCCGAGGTTGATCGATGGCCACCCGGCTTGGGGGGTCACTGCCATCTTGGATGTCCGCAGGCGGGGCCGGGGTCTTCAGTACCTGGTGGACTGGGAGGGATTCGGTTCTGAACACCGTTCCTGGATTCGCCCAGCGTTGATCCTTGACAAACAGCTCATCTGCGACTTCCATCGGGCGCATCCAGGTAGGATGGGGCAGGTGCCTGGAGGCATCTCTAGAGGGGAGAGTACTGTCATGGCGGCCGCTGGGCCGTCATCAGCCCCGGCTGCGCACACACCTGCTTCCAATCCCCAGCAGGCCATAAAAGCCAGATCCACTGACAGCTCAGCACGGAGTCGTCTGTCATCACCACTGAGCAACGCTCCATGCCCTCGACCTCGAATCAGAGCTCCAGCGCATCAAGCCTCGTCACGTAAGCCACATTCATCCTTACCTTGCCAAAGTATTCTCCCCTGTGCACAGGTGGACCTCCCTGTCAGCGGACCTATCCCCTGAAGCAGCGAGGCTTCACCTCCCCCTCCTCGGATCCTCTCCACCTCATCACGACGCCAAGTCTCCCGCTCATCTCCCAACACTCGCTCCCGGAGCCAGCAAGAGTCTCCTGGCGACACCCGCAAGTAAGCAGCAGCCATTGTTACACCTCTCAGCTGCAAACAGTATTAACACCTGTGCTTTGTGTTCCTAGGGTTGCCAGGTCGCAGCGGGACTCGCTCAGCTCCAGCACTCCTCCAGCATCACACTCACCCTCACATTCACACACCAACACAACACTTTGAGTTAATAAATAATTGTTAACTGTCCTACTCATGTCTGTCGTCTGTCTCCTGGGTCAAGCATCATGTCATCAGATCTACTACAGATCATAAATATGTCTTTACATTCAGGTGTCTTCCCTCAGTGCTTAAAAACAGCTGTTATCAAGCCACTTCTAAAAAAGAGCAACCTAGACACCTCACTCATGAACAACTAAAGGCCCATATCAAACCTCCCCTTTCTTAGAAAAATAATAGAAAAGCTGTTTTTTAACAATTGTACAACTTTCTGACATTAAATAACTGTTTTGATGTCTTCTAGTCAGGTTTTTGGCCACACCACAGTACTGAGACAGCTCTAGTTAAGGTCCTTAATGACATCCACTCTAATACAGATAATGGCAACATTTCAGTCTTGGTTCTACTGACCTCAGTGCTGCATTTGACACAGTCAACCATAACATCTTACTAGACTGGCTAAAAAACTGGGTGGGACTTTCTGGTACAGCACTTAGCTGGTCTGAGTTCTATTTAAAAGACAGGGATTTAGCCTTTAGCACAAAACCAGTTAGTGAAAACATGTCCACATTAAAGTTTGTCACGCGGCACATACGTGGAATCGGTACCAGGGAGAAGAGGCTAAAAGCTTTGACTGAAGGAGCTACAGGCAGACTTTGTCTTATTACAGGAAACGTTTGTAAGTCGTCTGTAGATGTGCTCACCTCCCCGGAATTCCCCTACATGTACTCAGCCGGCTTTAATTCTAAACAAAGTGGGGTAGCTATATTGGTAAACAGAAGAATACACTTTGTTGTGAATAATACCATAGTAGATCCCGAAGGTAAATTTATAATATTAAAAATCTCAGTTTAAAATTTGGATCTATGTATTGCAAGCATTTATGGCCCAAATGTTGACTGCCCATCCTGTTTTCACACTTTCTTCACTTCTCTTTCTGAGCACTTGGACACTACACTCATGATAGGAGGAGACCAACCTGGTATTAAACCCTGCAATCGACAGGCTTGGTGCATCAGGGAATTATCGAAACTGGCAGGCTACTGATACTCTCAAACAATACATGTGTCATGACGTATTAAGTTTTGACAGCTCAGGTGCACAATGCCAAACACAGGGAGGAACCACACAGAGGGGCACGTTTGACAGTTTTATTAATATCAAAATCCAAAGCACACAGCTGCAGAAACAGTCACTTGCCAGAGGAAAGGACCTGTGGAGAGAAGATGAGAGCAGTGAGTTGAGGAGTGGAGTAAGGGGAAATGGGCGAGCCAAATTGCCACTTACTTGAGAAATCCAGAGAGGACTGGCAGGACCCAGCGGGAGATAGACAAACCACTAGGGTAAGGGGAAAAGGTGAGCTGATGGTGCCTGACCAGGCGGAGGTGATTGCTGAAGGAATCGTGTGGTGAGGCAGAAGAGCGCACGCAGTTCTGGAGACACACCTACACGGAGGCAGCAACCTGAAAAGAAGGAGAAGAGAGTAATGATTAACGACATGTTAACGTATTATGGCTTGTTTGCCTGCCTGAGAACGGGCAGTATACCCAGATGAGCCAGCGTTGACTATGTGGCGGAAGCCTCCTTGTGTACGCTGGTTGATGAGCGGGTGCAGGTGTGTCTTCTGCCTCAGGTGCAGTGATGAGTTTGTGAAGGTGAGACCGGAGGGGTGGGGCACGCTCTCGCTGCCCATGACAGGTCCCCCCATTCTAGGAACACCTCCTGGCGGTCTAGAGGACTTGTCTGGATGAGCACGGTGGAAAGCCTGGAGAATCCCCTTGTCCAGTATCTGTGACGAGGGGGTCCAGGATTGTTCCTCCGGACCATAGCCCTCCCAGTCGACAAGATATTTCAGACCCCGGCCCCGATGGTGAACATCCAGAATCTGCCACACTGTGTAGGCGGGGTGGCCGTCGATGATGCGGGGAGGAGGAGGCGGCTTCGGGGGGCGGGGGCAGAGGGGACTGGCCGAGAGGGGCTTGATGTGACTAACGTGAAATGTTGGGTTCACCCGTAGGGACGGAGGCAGCTTAAGCTAAACTGATGCGTCGTTAATCACCCGGGAGATGGGGTAAGGCCCAAGGATGCGGGGGGACAGTTTCCTTGACTTCTCCTTAAGAGGAATCTGGCTAGCTGCCAGCCCAGCCAGACCTGCTCTCCCACGGCGTATTTAGGGGCCAGGACCCGCCATCTGTCGGCAGCGGCCCAGGTGTGCTCCGTGGTGTGGGGGAGGGGAGCCCGAGTCAACCTCCAGATGCATCGGCAGCGCCAAGCGTGGGCCCCTACGGATGGAACCGAGACCTCCCTCTCAGCCATAGGGAGTAGATGTGGCATGTACCCCAACGACACCTCGAAAGGGGTGAGTCCAGTCGCTGAGAATATCGCAGAGTTCATGGAGTACTCCACCCAGGTCACAGGTGTGCTCCAAGATGATGGGTTATCGGCTGCTACGCACCACAAGGCAGCCTCCAAGGACTGCGCTCCGCCTGCCCATTGCTCTATGGATGATTTCCTGAGGAGATGCTTACTGTAGTTCTCAGGGTCCGGCAAAAGGCCCTCCAGACCTGGGACGTGAATTGTGGACCCCGGTCAGACACAATGTCAATAGGGATGCCGTGGACCCGGATGACGTGATCAGTGAGGAGGCGTGGTCTCCAAGGCCGATGGGAGTTTAGGAAGGGCCACCAGATGAACTGCCTTGGAGAAGCGATCCACGATGGTCAGGATCACTGTCTTGCCATGGGAGGAGGGCAACCTGGTCACGAAGTCCACTGCGATGTGGGACCACGGCTGACCAGGGATGGGGAGAGGATGGAGAAGTCCCAGTGGTGGGGAGGAGTCAGATTTACCTCAGACACACGTCTGGCAGGCTCTGTCATATTCCCGGATGTTCCGCCGCAGCATGGGCCACCAGAACACCCGTTGGACAAAGTCAGTGGTCCGTGAGATTCCAGTGTGGCATGCAAAGCAACTGGTGTCACCCCATTGGATGACATCACTGCAGAGAGTGGCCGGGATATACAGACGGTTCCGGGGTCACCCTACTGGCACAGGCTCCTGGGACTGGGCCTGGCGGACCCTCTGCTCGCCCTAAGGGCTCCAAGGACGCATGAAGGTGGTATGATGGCTTGGGGGGAGGGGGGGCTACGTCCCCGGAATCAAACTGGTGCAAGAGCGCATCCGGTTTGGTATTCCGGGTGCCAGGCTGGTAGGTGATGGTAAAATTAAATCGCTGGAAGAACAACGACCAGTGGGCCTGCCTGGCGTTCAGTCAGTGGGCCGACCGCAAGTACTCAAGGTTCTTGTGGTCGGTCGACACGACAATGGGGTGAATGGCCCCCTCTAACCAGTATCTCCACTCCTCTAATGCCAACTTAATGGCCAGCAGCTCTCTGTCCCCTACGTCATAATTCCTCTCGGCTGGCGTGAGCTGCCAAGAGAAATATGCGCATGGGTGAAGCTTCTGATCAGGAGGCGTGCGCTGCGACAGCACAGCGCCAAGCCCCGAATCAGAGGCATCCACCTCGAGGACAAATGGAAGCTACGTGTCGACCTGAGCCAAGATAGGTGTTTCTGTGAACTGGCGCTTTAATTTGTTAAACACCAGCTCAGCTGCCTCAGTCCACTGTAAGGGGACTTTAATGGAGGTCAGCTGCGTCAAAGGCAGTGTGATCCCACTATAGTTCCTGATGAACCTGTGATAGAAGTTCACAAACCCGAGGAAGCATTGAAGCTCCCTGCGGGAGTGGGGAGTTGGCCAATCTAACACTGCCTTTATCTTGGCCGGGTCAGCAATCGGCTTCCCCTCAGCCACGATGACGCCCAAGAAGGTGGTAGATGTTGTGTAGAACTCTTGTCGGCTTTAACGTAAAGCTGGTTCTCCAGCAGCTGCTGTAAAATGGCTCTGACATGGACCTCATGTTCCTCTGGCGAGCGGGAGAAAATCAGAATATCATCAAGATAGACAAAAACGTATTGGCATAGCATATCGTGGAGGATGTCATTTATTAACCACTGGAAGACGGCGGGGGCGTTAGTGAGCCCAAATGGCATCACTAAGTACTCGAATTGGCCCTGGTGTGTTTTAAAGGCTGTCTTCAACTCATCGCCCTCATGAATGCGGACCAGATGATATGCATTCCTGAGGTCTAACTTGGTAAACACCCGTGAGCACTGAAGGAGCTCAAACACTGAATTGATCAAAGGCAGAGGGTACTTATGTGCTGTCTGTGTGGTGTCCTAAAAATGATGTGGGCTACATTGACAATTGGAGCTCTTTTTGGGGAAAACCTGGTCTTATGAGACGAGACAGCATTCATCCCACTTTGGATGGTGCTTCTCATTTATCTAACAATCTGGCATCTTTTTTATCCAAATTTCCAAAACCATGACTACTCAGAGTTGGGACCAGGAAGCAGAGTTGCAGTCTCACACGCCTCTCTGCAGCTCCTCTTCATCCGCCACCCCTCAGCTTAGCCCCTGTCTTCCCCATCAGAGAATCGTTGTCTGCTCCCTCCAAAGTAAATAAAAATATAATGTATAAGCATCCCAAAGTGATAAAGCAAAATATTGGTAAAACTCAAATTAAACATAAAGCCTCTAAATTGAATGATTTGGCCTCTGTTCCTCCTCATAATTTAAAAATTAAATGTGGTTTATTAAATATTAGGTCTCTAACTCCCAAGTCTCTGTTAGTCCATGATCTGTTAATTGATCATCAGATTGATTTAATTTCCCTTACAGAGACTTGGTTAGGACAAGAGGATTATGTTGGTTTAAATGAATCAACTCCCTCTGGTTATTTAAACTGTCAAAATCCCAGAAGTTCTGGTCGTGGAGGAGGAGTAGCATCAATTTACCATTCCAAATTACTAGTTAATGTAAAGCAAAAAACATGTTATAATTCCTTTGAGGGCCTGGTCCTCAGTATTGGGCACTTTAGCAATTCCAGGTTAAACCCAATTTTATTTGCCATAGTTTATCGTCCCCCATCAACCTATTCAGAATTTTTATCCGAATTTCCTGATTTCTTAGCTGATTTAGTGCTGAAATCTGATAGAATAATTATAGTAGGGGACTTTAATATACATGTGGATGTAGATAGTGACTGCCTTAATGTGGCTTTTAATTCAATATTAGACTCGATTGGGTTTTCTCAGAAAGTAGGAAATTCTACTCATTACCTCCACCATACATTGGACCTTGTTCTGACATATGGCATAGAAATAGAAAATCTGGTAGTGTCTCCTCATAACCCTGTACTGTCAGACCATTGTCTGTTAACCTTTGATTTTACTATTTCTGACTATTTGGCTCCTAAAGAAAAATATTATCACAGTAGATGCCTCTCAGATGATGCTGTTTCCAAATTTATGCAGATTGTTTCCTCTATGCCATGTGTCAACACAACGGAAATAAGCTATAGACAGCTTGCTCCTTCTGTAATTGATAACATGGTGGATAGTGCTTCAGCTTCTCTGCATCAGGCTCTAGACTTGGTGGCCCCCTTAAAAAAGAAAAAGTCTAATCAGAGATTTTTAACTCCTTGGTTCAACACAGAAACTCGTAGCTTAAAACAGAAGACTCGTCAATTAGAAAGAAAATGGCGCTCTACTAATTTAGATGAAATCTATTTAGCTTGGAGAAATCATCTTTTAATTTATAAAAAATCTCTTAGAAAAGCTAGAACGAGTTATTACTCTGCATTAATAGAAGAGAACAAGAATAATCCCAGGTTTCTTTTCAGTACTGTAGCCAGGTTGACAAAGAGTCAGGACTCTGTCAATCCTAGCATCCCCTTAGAGCTTACTAGTCAGGACTTTATGAACTTTTTCAATAATAAAATTTCATCCATCAGAGATAAAATCAATCAGATTCTTCCCACAGTTAACTTAAATACTGTAACTACTACAACTCCTTCTATTGATGTCTGTCTTGATGAGTTTACTCCAATCGACCTTTGTGAGTTAGACAAAATAGTTTCCTCATCCAAACCTTCAACTTGTCTTTTAGACCCTATTCCTACCAGGTTATTTAAAGAAGTCTTCCCACTTATTGGTAGCTTTATTCTTCATATAATCAATTCTTCATTAACTTTAGGCCATGTACCGCAGGCTTTTAAAACGGCTGTAATTAAACCCTTACTCAAAAAGCCAACGCTAGATCCAGGAGCTTTAGCTAACTATAGACCAATCTCTAATCTCCCTTTCATTTCAAAAATCTTAGAAAGAGTTGTTGCTACGCAATTATTTGACCACCTGCAGGGAAATGGTTTATTTGAGGAGTTTCAATCTGGGTTTAGAATCCATCATAGCACTGAAACAGCCTTAGCGAAGGTCACTAACGACCTCCTCATTGCATCTGATAATGGACTAGTTTCTGTACTTGTCCTTTTAGATCTTAGTGCAGCTTTTGATACTATTGATCATAATATTCTACTTGATAGATTAGAACACTATGTTGGACTTAATGGAACTTCGTTGCAGTGGTTTAGATCTTATTTATCTGATAGGTTCCAGTTTGTTCATGTAAATGATGAGTTTTCTCTCAGCTCAAAGCTTAGTCATGGAGTTCCACAGGGATCTGTGCTTGGCCCTACTCTTTTTAGTTTATATATGCTTCCGTTAGGCAACATTATTAGAAAGCACTGTATACATTTTCACTGTTATGCAGATGACACACAATTATACCTGTCAATGAAGCCAGATGATACTAATCAATTAGCCAAGTTAGAAGAAATCAAAGTTTGGATGACTTGTAATTTCCTGCTATTAAATTCAGATAAGACTGAAGTCATTCTTGTTGGTCCAAAAAACCTTAGAAATTCCTTTCCAAATCAAACTTTCAGTTTGGATGCAGTTACTCTTTCTCTTAATAGCTCTGTGAGGAACCTTGGAGTTATTTTTGATCAGGATTTGTCCTTCAATTCACATATTAAATTTGTTTCTAAGACTGCCTTCTATCATTTGCGTAATATTGCCAAGATTAGGAGCATCTTGTCTCAGAGTGATGCTGAGAAGCTGATCCACGCTTTTGTTAGCTCGAGATTAGATTATTGTAATTCTTTATTATCAGGTTGTCCTAAAACATCTTTAAAAAGTCTTCAGCTGATCCAAAATGCTGCAGCAAGAGTTTTAACAGGTACTAGAAAGAGAGATCATATCTCTCCGGTTCTGGCCTCCCTTCATTGGCTTCCCATAGAGTTTAGAATTAAGTTTAAAATCCTTCTTCTTACTTACAAAGCTCTAAACAATCAGGCTCCTTTTTATTTAAAAGATCTGATACTACCGTATCATCCTAACAGAGCACTACGCTCCCAAAATGCAGGTTTACTTGTAATACCTAGAATCTCCAAAAGTACAATGGGAGGCAGAGCCTTCAGTTATCAAGCTCCTCTCCTGTGGAATCAGCTGCCAATCTGGATTCGGGAGTCAGACTCGATCTCTGTTTTTAAGAATAGGGCTAAAACCTACCTTTTTGATATAGCCTACAATTAGGGAGGGATCATGTGTTTTCTGAACCCTCCCTTAGTTATGCTGCTAATAGGTTTAGTCAGCCGGGGGACCTCCAGTAATGCACTGGGCCTCACTCCTTTCCTCACTCTCTATGAAATATTTTTTTTTTGCTGGTCATTAACATTTGTTTGTTCTCTCCCATAGATTGAGTCCCCATCGTGCTGTTTGCTCTCTACATGTCTGTTCTTTTCTTCTTCTCTATCCCCTCACCCCCCAGCCAGTCGCAGCAGATGACTGCCCCTCCCTGAGCCTGGTTCTGCTGGAGGTTTCTTCCTGTTAAAAGGGAGTTTTTCCTCTCCACCGTCGCCAAGTGCTTGCTCACAGGGGATCGCCTGATTGCTGGGGTCTTTCTGCAACTGTGGGGGTCCTCCCTACAGTTGATAGTGCTATGAGATGACTGTTGTTGTGAAATGGCGCTATATAAATAAAGTTGAATTGAATTGAATTGAATTGAATTGAATTGAACTTATCCTTGATGGTAATTGCATTGAGTCGATAGTATCTACATAGACTAGTCGATAGTATCTGCATAGACTACCGTGCATCGGTAGTCGATGCACGGGTGCGACGAGCCATCCTTCTTTCCCATGAAGAAGAATCCGGCTCCAAACGGAGCCGAAGATGGCCAAATTAGGCCAGCGTTCAGCGACTCCTTAATATATTGCTCCATTGCCTCCCTCTCTGGGCCAGAAATGCTATACAGCCGGATAGACGGCAGCCTCGCCCCCAGGATGAGGTCTATAGCACAGTCATAAGAGCGGTGAGGCAGCAGCGACAATGCTCTCGACTTGCTAAAGACCTCGCCCAAATCATGATACGCCCAGGAGACAAGGCTGAGGTCCGGCAGCTCGGCCCGAGAGGGAGGAGCAGACAGAGATGAGGAGCTTTCAGCTGAATGCATACAGTGGGCCAAACAAAACGAGCTCCAGGCAGAGATGGTATTTTTGGCACAATTAATCGTTGGCTTGTGCCTCTAAAGCCACGGATAACCTAGAACCACCGGGGATGATGAAACGGGGAGAACCAGGAACGATTGTTCCTCCCGGTGGTTCCCGGAAAGAAGGAAGGATATGGGCACCATGCTACGAGCGACCACCATGACCGCACGGCCAGATATGGTGGTGATTCTCTGCTCACAGAGCAATTTACGTGTGAGAATGCCCATCTGCTTCACAAACTCAGCAGACACGAAATTACCCTCCGACCCCGAGTCAATCAGCGCCATAACCCTCCTCTCGACCCCCGGCAACTGTACGAGGGCCAAAATAGAAAAATTACCCGGGGAAGTGTATTTGGCCCCGTTCACCAGACCCCCCATGGCTACTGATGGACCACGTCTTTTTGGCCACTGGCGGCACTCGTCCAGACTGTGGTTAGATAAACCACAGTACATGCACGCGGCAACCCTTCACCTTCGCCGGCGCTCATCATCAGTCAAGTGCCGAGAGAGCTGCTTCAGTTCAGGCGAAGAGCCGGCGCCGCCAGTGTCAGTAACCACGGCGGGTATGCGCTCGGCACACGGGCAAGAGAAGACTTGCGGCCCCTCACATGCTTACGGTACCAATTGTCCAACCCAGCTGCCAGATCTATGAGGCCATCAAGCGTCTCCGGGACAGGGTGGACCGCCAGATCATCACGAAGTTGGCTGTTCAACCCGTGGAGGAACGGGCTGCGTAACGCTGTCTTGTTCCACCCCGAATCGGACGCCACAACCCAGAACTCCACCGAGTACTCGGCCACTGACCGGGTGCCTTGACGGAGCATCATCAGGCGGCTCATCACATTGCCCTGACTCTCGGTCCGGCGAAACGCGCAAGCGAATGCGGCCACCAATTGGTCAAATGTATAACGACGCCCCTCAGGGGTGTCTAGAGTGGACTGTGCCCGCTCCAGGGCTTGATCCCTGAGCAACAGAGTTAAAAACTGCATCCTAGCAACATGCCCCAGATACTCCTCCCCAACCTGCTCCAGGTACATTTGAACTTGAAGAAGAAAAGCCTTACATTTCCCCACCTCCCCCGTGTAGGGTGAAGGCAAGGGAATGGAGGTAGTACGGCGCACCGTAGTTCATAGAGCAGGCTGGGGGGGGGGGGGGGCGAAGGATGCGCTGTAGACCACAGAGTTATTATGTTTAGTACCTCCTGCATCAGCGCAGTGAGCTGATGCTCGGTCGCCGCTAGGCGTTTCAGAGCTGACAGCTCCTGCGGTGAGGCACCGGCTGAGCTACCGTCCTGGCTGGCTCATTCTGTCGTGACATATTAACTTTTGACATATTAACTCTGTGCACAATCCCAAAAACAGGAGGAACCACACAGAGGGGCACGTTTGACAGTTTTATTAATATCAAAATCCAAAGCGCACAGCTGCAGAAACAGTCACTCACCAGAGGAAAGGACCTGTGGAGAGAAGACGAGAGCAGTGAGCTGAGGAGTGGAGTAAGGGGAAACGGGCGAGCCAAATTGCCACTTACTTGAGAAATCCAGAGAGGACCGGCAGGACCCAGCGGGGAATTGACGAACCAGTAGGGTAAGGGGGAAAGGTGAGCTGATGGTGCCTGACCAGGCAGAGGTGATTGCTGAAGGAATCGTGTGGTGAGGCAGGAGAGTGCTCACAGTCCCGGAGACACACCTACACAGCAGCAGCAACCTGAAAAGAAGGAGAAGAGAGTAATGGTTAACGACATGTTAACGTATTATGGCTTGTTTGCTTGCCTGAGAACGGGCAGTATACCCAGATGAGCCAGCGTTGACTACATGGAGGAAGCCTCCTTATGTACGCTGGCTGATGAGCGGGTGCAGGTGTGTCTTCTGCCTCAGGTGCAGTGATGAGTTTGTGAAGGTGAGACCGGAGGGGTGGGGCGCGCTCTCGCTGCCCATGAAAACATGAATGATTTTGGTCTTTGCAATGAATGGCGTTCTCTTCACCCAACACTTCAGGAATACACTTTTTTTCATCAATTCATAGTTCACATTCACGTTTAGACTTCTTTTTAGTCAGTAACTCTATTGTGAGGGACATCACAGACACTGAAATATGTTCAAATCAAACTATTAGCGATCACCATCCAGTATCTCTTACACTACTAAATAGGAAAGCTATAAGGAAAACTAGGAGCTGGAAATTTAATACATCACTACTAAAAGACGAAGACTATTACATACTTCAATAAAGAGTGGGAATCATATTTGGAATATAATGATGTGCCAGGAATATCCCCGTGTGTTCTTTGGGAAGCAGCAAAAGTGGTCATGTGAGGTAAAAATAATCTCTTACTGTTCATAAAAGAATAAAAAAGAAAAAGTACTGGTACTGGAGTTAGAACAGAAAATTAAATCACTGGAGACGACCTGTGCCGTTTCTCCACAGGAACAGGCACTCAACAATCTGAGAAAATTAAAGCTGGAATTAAAAGAAATTACAAACAAAAGAACACAGTTTTTAATACAAAGACTGCATCTTGAGAAGATTGAACACAGTAATAAATCGGAGCGATATCTTTCAAACCAGCTTAGATTGAACAAAGAAAAAACAACTATCCACTCTATTAAGGATATGACTGGAAATATTACCCATGAACCTGAAGAAATAAACAACTCCTTTAGAAAGTTTTATGAAAACCTCTACTCATCTCAGATTAACCCATCTGACTCAGAGATAAATACATTTTTGGATGATATTAACTTACCACAATTAAATAATGAACAGATTGCAGCTCTGGATGCACCTCTTCTGGTGTCTGAACTCCAGGAAGCACTTAAGCACATCCCAAACAACAAGGGTCTGGGACCATAGGGTTTTCCAGTAGAATTTTATAAAGAATTCTGGCCTGTGATGGCACCTACTTTCTTTAAAATGGTGAACCAAATTAAAGAAGAAAATGTAATCCCTCCAAATATGAATTTGGTTAGTATTATCCTGCTCCTTAAACCTGGAAAAGAACCTGTGCTTCCATCCAGCTACCGTTCCATCTCACTTATGAATGTTGATCTTAAAATATTTTGCAAAGCTCTCACCAAAAGGCTGGAAAGGATAATTCTGGTTATTATACATCCAGATCAAACAGGTTTCATCAAGGGTAAGCACTCTGCTAATAATACACGCAGGCTATTTAATTTAATAGACTACTGTAAGATCAATAAGTTAGAAACTGCTATTTTATCAATGGATGCAGAGAAAGCCTTTGACCGTGTTAATTGGAAATTTCTTTTTATGGTGTTAAATAAGTCTGGGTTTGGTTCATCTTTCATGAACTGGATTAAAACACTATATAGCTGTCCAACTGCGTCTGTCTGAACAAATGATCAGACTTTCCGAAGCTTTAATCTCCAGAGAGGTACTAGGCAGGGCTGTCCACTCTCTCCCTCACTTTTTACCATCTTTATTGAACCATTAGCAGCAGCCATACTCATGCATGTTCATACATGTTGATATCAGAGCTATCCAAACTGGAGAAAAAGAACACAAGATAAGTCTTTATGCTGATGATGTATTGATTTTCCTTGAAAACTCACAAAGATCTCTTCTTCAGACAGTGGCGCTCATTGATCAATTTTCATCATTATCAGACTACTCTATTAACTGGGGTAAATCAACAGTTTTACCTATAAATTGTAATTTCTCAAATACATCCATTATTCCAATACAATCAGGTAATATCAAATACTTAGGAATAGATATCTCCCCCAGGTTCTCAGAGTTATTACGACTAAACCACGCTCCCCTTTTAAAAACAATACAAGACGACCTTGTGCACTGAAGGACACTACCTATATCACTAATGGGAAGAGTCGCAACCGTTAAAACGATGGTCCTTCCTAAAATCAACTATTTGTTCTCAGTGATTCCTACCCAACCATCTATGGTCTGGTTTAAGTCTTTAGACTCAAATATAAGTAAATTTTTTATGGAAGGATAAACCATCACGGATCAGTCTAAAAACAATTACTTCTTAGACAATAGATTGCAGTTTTTTTGGAAATGGACAAAATCAACCCCACTAGGAAATCCATGGTTAGATGGTGAACAGGCTCTCTGTGGGTCGCTAAATATCTCTGACACCATGACTGTTTTAAAAGCATTAATATCAGCTCCTCTCTAACAGCTTGGTGGAAATGTTTAAAAATAACGGGGTCTTCGATTGTCCCTTGTAAACCCACACCCATTTGGAATAATCCAGATATCTTGCAACAAAATAGGACGTTAAACTTTCCACTATGGCAAGAGAAGGAAATAAAAAACTTAGAGCATCTTATTCAAGGTGGAAATTTTATCCAATTTCAGGAATTAGTGTCACAGTACGATATCGGCAATAAAAGGTTTCTTGAATACCAACAGCTTAAATCCATAATAAAAGCAAGATTCAGTCTTAATCAGACAGAATTAGAGATACCAGCTAAGGTGTCAGAGTTTTTAAATCTTTGTTCCCCTAAATTGATATTGAAAATATGTGGTCTATTATCAAAACTGGATGAGTCAGTATCTCTTCCAATGTCAAAATGGGAGACAGATTTATCGATCAATAAGGATGAAAGTGTCACGATCTCAGCACGGGGGGATTTCACCAGGCTCAGTCTTTTGCCTTTTTTCTTATTTGTACAGTGTTGTCATTTTGAGTTACAATTCTGTTATTTTGTCCTTGGTTGAGTTGTCACATATTCTGCATTGTTTTTTAGTATAATTAATTTTTCTGCTTGCACTCATTATAGTTTGTTATTTACATTGTTGAGGTTATTCGTCACTATTTTGCCATTTCATTACATTTTTATTCTGTTGTGGGTTGACAGCTGTCCAGTGACGTTTCCAGGGTTTTGCTCCGCATAGGCGGGGTCCTTGTCAGCTGTCAGCCTACTCTCTCCTCTCTCACTGCTCCCAGCTGGTTTAAATTGTATCCTTATTATCTTCTGCCCACTCAGGTGACCCACACCTGCGATCACTTGTGTCAGTTGTGTCTAGCCTTATTTAAAGACTATCATTTTCATGTCCCGATGCCGCAGTCTTGTTGGGTTTCCCCTCCTCTCCACCAGAGCCCTGCCTCACTCTAGTGTGCTTCTTCTGTAAGTTAATTCGTTGTTTGTATTTTTTGCACTGTGTTTGTTGTTTTTTCTTCATTAAATTTCACAAGCTCACAGTTCAGCACGTGGGTCTCACCTTTCTGCCCCGAAGAGCAATTCATGACAAAAAGCTTCTGCACACAATTATGTTAAACACGTTTAAAATGACTGAAAACTCTAATTTACAACTTATACAGTATAAAATTCTACATAGAATTCATTACACAGGACAAAGGATGTTCAAAATGGGCCTGAGTCACACAGATATCTGCTTCTACTGCAACAGCAACATCCCAGATAGCTATATGCATGCTATATGGTCCTGTGCACTGGTTCAAAAGTTCTGGCTGAAGACATGTGAGGGCCTGTCGGCATGCCTTGGGTATCGTGTCCCATCCTCACCCACACTTTGCATATTAAGTGATTTAAGTGAAATAAATATAAAGGCAAGGATGTCACACATGGTTCTCACTGCCTTATGCATTGCAAAAAAAAACTATCCTCATGATTTGGGAATCAAGAAATAATTTATGCATGACTCACTATAATAACTTATTAATAGATTATATTAGCCTGGAGAGAATGTCTGCCTCCTCAAATAATCAATTGGCTGAATTCAATTCTCTCTGGTCCCCGTTTATTAATTCTATAACCTGAGGGGTGGTGGGTGGTGGCTCGCTCTCCTTGGTGCCTCTGGCAGGTGGCTGCGCCCTGACCA
The DNA here is from genome assembly GCA_020510985.1 of Pholidichthys leucotaenia. NCBI lineage: Eukaryota > Metazoa > Chordata > Actinopteri > Cichliformes > Pholidichthyidae > Pholidichthys > Pholidichthys leucotaenia. The sequence continues at coordinate 362,849,466 of CM035838.1, read as the reverse complement.
TGAGGAGCCGGTGTCCAGAGGGCCTGTTCTGGGGTGGCCGTGTGTCTGGCCGGGGGAGTTGGGTTGGGCAGGCTGCGGGGTGAGCCGGGGGGTGGGCTACGGCCCCTTGCCTCCCGGGAGGGGCTGGGTCTGGCCCGGGGCCCCTGGTGCTGGGGGGGGGGGGGCATTTCCCCCCGGGCCAGGGTCGGGTGTGCGCCGGTGGTGCGGCTCGGCCCCGGTGCGTTCTTGCGCGGTGGGGTTGTGTCCTCCCTGGGGCAGTGGTGGCGCCCTGGGGCAACTGTCTGCATCCTGGGGGCTCACCCTCCCCATCCTCTGGGGCCTGCGGGTGTGGGTGTGCATGTGTGTGTACATGTGTGAGAGTGGGTGTGAGTGGGGGAGCGTGTATGAGAGGGTGCAGAAGTGGGTGATGGGTGTGTGTGTTGTGTGTGGGCATGTGGGGCTGTGTGTGGGTGTAGGTGGGCATGTGTGATGTGAGTGTGTGTGTATGTGTTCAGGTTCAGGTTCAGGTTACTTTATTTGTACCCGTAGGTAGATTTGTTTTGCAGTCAGGTGACATCCATATTTACAAACCACAATTACATTCAACATGAACATAAACACAGGCACACATGAAGCTGACTATAAACATGATAAAAGTACTCAAGGCTCCACCAATCAGGACATAGGACAAAGAGATAAGAGAAAAAACAAAGAGATAAGAGAGAAGGGTCATATTAAAAAGTTAAAGACTAGTGAAAGAGGTTAAAAACTCAAAAGTCTAAAACCCAATAAAAGATTTAGAACCCCAATAAATAACCTACAAAAATAAGTAAATATAAAATAAAATTAATAAATAGGTAACTAAATTATGTGCAATATATTGTTACATCTTGTTCAACTCTGACAGCAGCAGGAACAAAGCTGTTTTTGTAGCGCTGGGTTTTACTTTTTGGGGCAGCAAACCTCAGTCTGGAGGGAAGAAGCTGAAAGTGACAGTGCAAAGGGTGGGAGTCATCATTTAAAATGGAGGTAGCAATCCTCTGTACCTGTCTGGTGTACAGGGATGTCAGGCTCAGCTGTGACTCACCAAGCAAACGACTGGACCATCTAACAACCTGATCCAAGGATTTCCTCTGTTTCAGTTTTGTCTGACCAAACCATGACACTAAAGAAAAGGATAAAACAGATTCAATAAAAGCCCGATAAAACATTGTCATTATGGTTCGGTCAATTTGGAAGCGTGCAAGTTTACTTAAACAATGCAAATGTTGCTGACCCTTTTTGCACACCCTTTCACAGTTCTCTTCAAAGTTTAAATTATTATCGATAATCGTCCCAAGATATTTGTAGGATTGTACACATTCAGTGGTCTGGCCTTTTAGTACAGTGACTTTGTGACTGGGAGTTTTCCTCCTAAAGTCAATAATCATATCTTTAGTTTTTGTCGTATTCAGCTGCAGGTAGGAATCCTCACACCAGTGAACAAAATCATCAACTACTGGGTCATGGCCACTCTCACCATCCTGGAGGAGACTGACAACAACTGAATCATCAGCATACTTTATAATGTGTCTGTTGTCATGTCTGCTCCGACACATATTTGTGTACAGGATGAAGAGTAGTGGTGACGACACACACCCCTGAGGAGAGCCAGTAGAAGAGCACTTTTGGTCAGACAATGTACCATTGACCCTTACTCTCTGTGTCCTGTTGGTTAAAAAATCCAGAATCCAACCCACCAGATTATTACTTAAATCAAATTGTTGCAGGAGCCTTTCAACTAAAATATGAGGTTGGATTGTATTAAAGGCGGAAGAAAAGTCCACAAATAAAAGCCTGGCGTGTGTCCCATTAAAATCCAGATGTTTAAAAAGCATATTAAACAGAGTGGCAGTGGCATCCTCCACTCCTCTGTGAGGCCTATAGGCAAACTGCAAAGGATCCAATGCATGCTCAGTCTGCTTTAGGACCTCAAATCTGACCAGTTTTTCAAAAATTTTCAGTAAAATTGAAGTCAAAGCAACTGATCTAAAATCATTTGCCGTTTTAGGACAGCTGGATTTTGGAAGAGGGACAACCATGGCATCTTTCTAGATCTTAGGCACATGTTGTGTCTGTAAGGACTTATTGAAAATGTAGTGAAACACAGGACTCAGTTCATGTGCACAAGATTTTACCAAGCACCCACATACTGTATATTATCAGGGCCCTGACTTTTGTTCACTTTTACAGCACAGAACGCCCTTTTAACGTCCTGCACCTCAATATTAAAGTGCTGATTGTCTTTGAGTTTCTGTTTCAAATCTTGGGTTTCTGTGCTAAAATCAAAGGAATCAAAATGACCATAAAAACAATTAAGAGCATTAGCCAGCTCTGTGTCTGAACTAAAACCATCTAAAAACACACGATTACTGCGCTCTGTGCTCTGAAGGCCTGCAATAGTTTTCATACTGGCCCAGGCTGAACCAAGCTTGTTTGTTGCCATCTTGCTTTCCAACTCTGATTTATAATTCTGTTTTGCTCTTAAAATTTCGACCTTCAGCTCTTTTGTGGTAACATGCAGCTCAGAAACAACTCCCTGTTTAAAGGCAAGTGCTTTCCTCTGTAAGCAGGATTTAACTGATTTTGTAACCCATGGCTTGTTGTTGGGATATATTTTGACACGTTTATGTGGAACGATCACATCTTTGCAGAAAGCCATGTATGAGCATGTCACGTCCACTAAAGAGTCCAAATCTTCTCTGCAGGCGAGCGTGAACACCTCCCAGTCTGTACAATTAAAGCATTCCTGGAGGCAGTGCACTGAATCCTCTGTCCACACATCTATGTCTCTGGTCTTCGCCTTGCCTCTTCTGAGAGCAGTTTTATATGTGGGCAGCATATGTACACAGTTGTGATCTGAGGATCCTAAAGGAGGAAGGGGAAGAGATTTATAGGCCCTCTCTATGGATCCGTAGCACAGGTCCAATGTCTTTTTTTGCCTGGTTGGGCAGGAGACATATTGATAAAAGTTTTTAAGTGTCTTCTTTAAAGACACATGGTTAAAATCCCCAATGATAAAATTTGGAGCCTCTGCGGAAATCGACTGCAACCGCTGTACCACATCAAAGACGGTCCTGGAGGCGGAGGCAGCATCTGCCCTCGGGTGAATGTACACAGTCATTATAAAAAGTTGGGGGAACTCGTGGGTGAGATTAAAGGGGTGTAGTGACATGGACAGAAGCTCCACATCTGGTGTACAGATGCGCTCTCTGACCGTGACAGATGTAGAGTACTGTTTATTAATATACAAACATACACCGCCCCCCTGATGTTTCCCCGTTACCTCTTCCTGCCAATCCGAGCGAAGTGGGGCTCCAAAGCCATCAATCTACAGGTCCGCATCCCGGTCATGCGCCGTAAGCCACGTCTCCGTGTAAGCCATGACACAGCAGTTCTTGAAATCCTTCTGATATCGTACATTTCCTTGAATTTCATCCACTTTATTTCTCAGGGATTGTTCATTCCCCATAATAATGGAAGGAAGAGGAATGCAATTAAGCTGACACCTCCTCAGATTTAATCTTACGCCTCCACGCTTCCCGCGTTTCCTCTTCTTGTCTCTCTTTTCATTGCTGTGTCCATGAAAATCTCTTAAAATAAAGTCCGGCAGTTGCGGCACAGACTCAAACACAGATGCTGCATTATCCATGTTTAAATGCAGTAACATGTCTCTGGAATACTGTATTCTTCCCGGTATGATTGCGATCGCGCTTACCTCCAAGACAAAGAGCCGGTAAGAAAGAAACAACAGTGCAAAAACAAGAAGGAAATCCATACTGATGGAACCAGGGAGCTCTTCGTTATATAGTCCACAAACATTCAAGGACAAAAATGGCACAGAGAATTGTGTTAAAACACATTAAAGTGCATAAAAACAGAGACACAAACGTCGAACTTTTTTCACCCGCTGCCGGTCGCTGCGTGCGCATGCGCCCTCATGTGTGCACATGAGGGTGGGTGGGGTGAGTGTGTGTGTACAGGTGTGGTTACCTGTGGGTGGATGTATAGGGGTGGAGGATGTGTATGGGTAGGAGAACTTTGTTGGGTGGCAGGGGTGAGGCGGTCCATCTAGTGCAGGGATGTCAAAGTCAAATACACAGAGGGCCAAAAAACCAAATCTGTTACAAGCCAAGGGCCGAAATGGTTGAATGTTTATTAAAACATATTGAAATGATTACAAATAGCCTTTTGAACCAAGACCTAACACAGTGTACTGTATATTATTTAATGACTGAATGAATAATCCAATATTTTTATGGCTCTGTCAGTAATTTCAAGTGAAAACATTTTTTAACAGGCTCACAGACAAAAACAAACTTTCTTCAAAGAAAAATTGCATGTCCTGTACATTAAATGAATAAAGAAATATTTTCTTATGGTTCTGTCAGTTATTTCAAGGGAAAACATTTTCAACAGGCAAACAGCAAAAAAGTAAATGTCTTTCAAAAATAAAATGTTTCTTAATATCAAGATTAATGCAGAAATGAAATTGCAGGATTAAAAACTGAAAATGCAATATTGTGCTGCTCTGATCCTAGCAATTACTGCTTTCAAATAGTAAAATGAGAAAATAAAAAAAATAAATCAAATCAGTTCCATTCTTTCTCATGGCTCCTATCTGCAATTTTCTCTGAGTCCATTAACTGAAAAATGAATATAAATAAATAAAATACAATAAGATAAAATACAAAATCTATGGCACACAGACAAAATAATACTTCCTTCAAAGAAAAATCACGTCTTGTAGAAACAAATGTAAAAATTTAACTGAATTAAAAACTAGAAAGACGTTAATGTTCTGTGATGCTCACTTGTCTGAGGCTAAGCCTGATACTTGGTAGTGTCTCCTCTTTTGTACAAGTTCATTAATGTTGGGGGTCAGGCTCTGAGCTGAGGAAATCCTCAGGACTGAATGAAGGTGTTCATCAGTAAGACGGCTCCTGTGTGATGTTTTGTTTAGCTTCATCAAAGAGAACAGTTTTTCACACAGGTATGTGCTGCCAAACATAGACAGCGTCTGAGCAACTTGAATGCGCAGCTGAGGCATTGTGTCAGGGATGAAACGTGCAAACTCAGCAGCACCCACACTCTCATACTTTTCCCTCAGTGTGTCATTGCACTGGAGCTCAATCAACTCCATTTGTAGGTTTGGTGGTGCGCTTCCCACGTCAACTCCAAAAGGATTGGAGAGCAGTTCAAACCTGCTTTTTTGGGCTTCAAAGTCAGCAAATCGCCGCCGAGTATGTTGAGTTTATCAGCAAACTGTGCACTCGGAAACACAGCGGTAGACAGCTTCTCTTTCATGATCTTACAGCTGGAAAAGTGGCTCAAGTTTTTTTTCCTCATCTGCGCCTCCCACAGACTCAGCTTGGTTTTAAACGCCTTCACCGTACTGTACATATCAGAGATGACACGCCCCCGTCCCTGCAGCTGCAGGTTCAACACATTCAAATGGCTTGCGATGTCGCATAGAAACGCCATTTCACACATAAATGTTTCATCTCGGAGCTCTGTTGTGTCTTTTCCTTTGCTTTCCATGAACAGACAGTTCTCCTCACGCAGCTCGAAACATCTTTGCAGCACCTTTCCCTGGCTTAGCCATCGCACATCTGTGATAGGGCACGTCACCGTACTCTGTGTCTAACTCGCCCAGAAATGCCTTGAACTGGCGGTGATTTAAACCTTTGGCTCTGATGAAGTTAACTGCACTCGTTATGACGCTCATTACATGCTCCATTTTCAAGGCTTTACCACACAACGACTCCTGGTGTATTATGCAGTGATAAGCTGTCAGCTCACCTGAGACCTTTTCGTCCGGCATCCTCTCACGCATTCTTGCCACCAATCCACTCCTGTGTCCACACATCACGGGTGCTCCGTCTGTTGTCAATCCCACGAGTTTTTCCCAAGGCAGCCCGATGATGAATAATGAAGCTGAGGCCCGCTCGCAGCACTGCAGTGAGTTCGCGGGCTATTGTTGCATTGTGGGAAATGAAGTATTAATGCATTCAAAACGCCAGCAGGCGGCTGCGGCCTGCGGGCCAGTACTAATACTAATCAAATATCATTCTGGGGGCCATAGATAATTTATTCGCGGGCCGACTTTGACACATGTGATCTAGTGGCATGGATGTTAGCGATTCGGGGCTTGCTTGTCACGGCTACCCGGCGCTTTGTCGCATTGCCCCTGGTGTCACTGGCGGTGGGTGTGTGTGGGTTCTCGGGGGTGGTTGGGGGGGCCGTGGTGCAAGATGGTAGTCATGTTGCCGTCGGGTTGCTCCAAGATGGCTGTGGCTGCGGGGTGGCCTGCTGCTGTCGGTGTGCATCTGGGGTGGGCGCTTGGGGGTGTCACTTGGCGTGTGGGGCGCCGTGTGGGTCTGGACCATTGTTCACTATTGTGACTATTGTTGTTGTGCATGTTTGTGTGTGCAAGATGAATGGGAATGGGTGTGGCTGCTCCATCATGTTTGTGGCGCTGGGAGCACCAGGGCATGATGCTGGTGAGTCCTGGGCTGCTCTGCCTGGCGGCCCTCGCCCTGGGTTGGAATTTGGGGGCAATGGGAGGCCTCATGAACCAGTTTGCGAGCTGGCTTCTCGGGGGGGACGGCCCTGGTTTTGGACCGCCTCCCTCCCAGTCTCAACCCCCCCCCCCCCAATTCTGTGTGGAATATACATCTTCTTGGATACATTTTGGGCTTTGGGGCGGGGGGTGCCGCACTGTGTTAGTGAAGGGGATACCACTGCTGCACGGTGGGGCTTGTCATGGATGGCCCTCGCGAGCCATCATAAGATGCCACAAATCGCCAGTGAGTTTGCACAATTTATTAAGAGAACAGAAAAGAACACAAAATAACCAGCCACGGGGGGCTAAAACACACTACAACAACATAAAGACAACAATAGGAAATAATGGGTACATAAGGAAGCACACTTACGATCCCAGAAGTAGAATGGTCAGCGTACGAACAGAGGGATGCTCACGCACGTCTGACAAAGGAGAGGTTTTTGACGAGACTGCCGCACATTTCGCTCCCAACTGCCCTCTTGAGAAAGGAGCCGCTGATGAGACGAAATGTGACACAGCTGACAGCTTTGACAGCCGGAAGCCCCTCCGAGCACTGTCACAATAAAAGCTCGGAGAGCAAAAGGGGCCCACAGCCACCAGATGGCCTGGAATGGTGCATGGCTCGAGCGCGGACGAGATCGGCGCTCGAACCATAACAGTACCTCCCCCCCCAAGGGCAAACTACGAGCACCCACTGACACCCAAGGCCCCCCCACCCCCAGGGTGGGCGGAAGGGGGGAAAGGCACGGAGGGAAAGAACCAGAGAAAAAAAAACATAACGATGGCAGGACACAAGTGAGGTAATACAGGGTAAAAACACAATACTCTATATCACACAAATGATAATTAGACCAGGGCACAAATGAGGAAAATGCCGAGTATGGTTACAGGAAAAACACACTACTCAATAGCACACAAATGATGTTTAGATTGGGGCAAGGGAAAAAAAAACAAACAACCATGATGGTGACAGGAACAAATGAGGCAATTACAGAGTACGGTTGAAAGGGAAAACAAAAAACCACATTACTCCATAACGCACAAACGATGCTTGGAACAGGACCCAAATGAAGAAAATGCTGAGTACGGTTAACAGAAAACACAATACACAGCACTACAAACACAGATCCACCTAGAGGACAAAACAATGCACCTGAGTGTCCTTAATATTAACTGAAAATAAGCAACACCTGAGGACGACGGCAGGCAGAGTCCAATAAAGCCGGGACTGTTCCGGTGGTCTCCCTGCGTCCATTGTCCAGCTGGTGAACTGGGAAAAAAGGGAACGTTCGGGCAACCTACCCCAGTCCCAGGCCCAGAAAGTCGGAACCTCCGGCAGCTGAACCAGGTCGCCCAGCTGAAAGCACCGTACGTCGGGTGGCCGACCCAGGGCGCCGAACCAGCGAAGCAGTTACTCAGGCAGCCGACCCGCATCCCTCAGCCACCAGAACCGTGGGGAAACAATTGGCGACGGCCTCCCTGGCGAGGGAAAAGATGTGGAAGAGCCGGGCCGAATGTAGGGAACCCCAACGGCCCCCGGTGGCGACGAGCTGGGATGATGACGATGATGAGGGGGATGAAGATGACGATGAGCCAGTACAATGTCAGGAGGCAGAGGATCTGCAGCTCCTTCACCGACCTTGACCCCTACCAGTGCTGCACCCACGATGGACCCCGACTGGGTCACGGCTGCTCCCGCGACGGACCCCGATTGGGTCACGGCTGCACCCGCGACGGACCCCGACTGGGTCGGCGCAGCACCAGTGACGACCTCCAACTCTGGACCCGGAACCTCCCGCACAGCGACCGAGAACAACTCCGCACCAGTGACCCTGGGAGAAGGCTCAGGAAAAGGAAAAGAACTGGGATCAGGCTCACCGGTAGTGACAGAGCCCAGTGAGACGGGCTCAGATGCAGCGGACGGCTACACCTGGCTCGTCTCCCCGAGAGGCAGGTAAAAATGCTCCAGAATTGAGAGAAGGAAGACAAAATAGAGCACTTGCCTGCACTCGAGTTCTGTCGCCGTCCAGGACTTCGTCGATCCGGGCTCAGGATGAAGAAGGTCGTTGCCAGGCTCCCACTCGGCTGTGGCGGGCTCCGCAGCCGGCATGATGTTCCTCACAGCCTGAGGAACCTCCAATGCTGACGTCCACACTGACGACCCGCACGGCGTGGTGGCAGGGGTTCCTCGACCTGCTGGGTTGGACCGCTCTTCCGTGGAGATCCGGGGACGCTTCATCGTCGGCGCAGGCTCCAAACTGCAGTCCGCTGTCCTCCTCTGCTCATGACGTGGCTGCGGGGCTGGAACCAGGCTATCCAGGGTCGCAGGCTCCTACCTCGTCCGGCGGCGTACTCTTGGCGCTGCGGAACCCTCAGAGGGGGAAGACACAGAGGTAGCAGGTCCATTACTATTTGCTGCAGCAGGTGGAGGGAGTTCAGGGGACTGTGAACCCTGAACTCCGCCCCCAGGAATCAAGCAAGATAATTCATCTAATATGGGAACTGAATGAAAAGTTACTTGCCTGATCCGAGGAGGCCCGATGGAACCCGCTGCAATGGACTTCGTTTCTCCCTTGCCCCGCTGGATGGTGACGGAGTGCCCCCTGGGAGGACAAGGAGGAGCAGCTCGCGGTGGATCCATGACGGGCGTCGCCAAAGCAGGACTTGCAACCCTCACAGGAGCCGAGAACGACATCGAGGAGGAGGGGGTGACAGCCGAAGCGATCCGAGCACCAGGAGCTGACAGAACAGCGGGGGAAGGTGACCCGGGGAGAGAGGCTGCGGGAATTGCCTCCTGACAAGACGTAGGAGCGGCAGCTGTCAGAAAGTTAGAGGCCTTGTGATGACCCGGAACAGGATCCGGACGGGGTTCTTGCTGAGGCTTAGAGTTAGTGGTGTGACGACGGTTACCGGCAGAGGGCGAAGCGAAGGAGAGATTCGGGAAGCGCCGCTCCTGTGCGGAAACAGAAGCAAGCGGGTCGGCAAACTCTGGATAGTTCTTCAACGCTGGACTCCTCTCCACCAGCCTGACTGCCGCCATCACATGTTTTATCACCTGCGTAGGGTGAATGGCGGAGCGAGCAGCTGCCACTCGGTCCCTGATGGAAACAGCTGTTTGACATAGCGTCTCCGGGGGAATTCCGACTGACGACACACTCTCTCGGGGATCACCCCTGGGTGGTGCAAACTCCTGGCCTGGAGCGGGGACAGGAATGGGATCCTGAAGCGAGGAGCGGGGGATACCTCCTCTTCGGCTTCCTGCCAGGGTTTCCCTCCAGCCCACGGAGTCTCTCCCGCTGCACAGCGATCTCAGCCCTCCTCGCCGTAACTTCCGGGTGGTTGGAATAGCGGGGAAGGCGATTAATAATATCCTCAGCAAGGTCCAGGTGCCAGCATACATCGCTGGGAGTGTCGTAGAGGCCAGCGGTGAAGATAGTCCCGTCTACGTAGTCCAGGGCCTCCACCAGCTCGTAGCCCAGGCTCCGAGCACGGCCCCTGCGTGACGACATACCTCCCAGCACACAGGTACCCAGACTGGGAAAAACCAAAGTCCAATTTAGGCAAAACTCACCGGGACTGGCGTCTCAGTCTAGCGGCAGTCTACTGTCATGGATGGCCCTCGCGAGCCATCATAAGACGCCACAAACCGCCAGTGAGTTTGCACAGTTTATTAAGAGAACAGAAAAGAACACAAAATAACCAGCCACAGGGGGCTAAAACACACTACAACAACATACAGATGACGATAGGGAATAATGGGTACATAAGGAAGCACACTTACGATCCCAGAAGTAGAATGGTCAGCGTACGAACAGAGGGATGCTCGCTCACGTCTGACAATGGAGGGGTTTTTGACGAGACTGCCGCACATTTCGCTCCCAACTGCCCTCTTAAGAAAGGAGCCGCTGATGAGACGAAATGTGACACAGCTGACAGCTTTGACAGCCAGAAGCCCCTCCAAGCGCTGTCACAATAAAAGCTCGGAGAGCAAAAGGGGCACACAGCCGCCAGATGGCCGGAAACGGTGCATGGTTTGAGCGCGGACGAGATCAGCGCTCAAACCATAACAGGGCTGCCCTCACCACAATTTTAATTGCATTTTAGACACTGAAGGCTTGGGGGGATGGAGCCCCGCTGCCTATTGCAGTGGCTATTGGTGCTCCAACCACCATCCCCCCAATTTTAACTGCACTATGGTAGTCCACACATTTACACACAATTACATCATACAACTGACATACACCTACCATGTTTTGTGCAAGGGGGAGGGGGGTGAGGGTCTTCCCCCACCCCTGTTGCCCTCCTCCTTCTCGGGGCCTGGGGGCCCTGGGTGCTGCTGAATGTATAGATGCAAGCAAGGGAGTGAGAGAGGGACTGAATAAGAGAGTGAGAGTGAGGGAGTGATGAATGGAGATGGTGATGGTGGGTCAGGTTTGTGTGGCGCTTTGCGTGTCGGGTGGCATCTCGGGGTGCCAGCGATGATCTGCTGGTCAGTCGCTGGCATGGACGCTGGGGGTGGGGGTCTCCTTCTGTGGCTGTGGCCGCCCTGGGGTGGATTGGCGGGGGGTGGCCACTGGCCTGCACCGACGGTCTCCCCGGCTGCTGCCAGGCGCTGGTGCATGTTCAGGTTCACTGCATCTGCATCGCAGTCATTCTAAGAAATAAGGGTGAATGAGGATAGGGGAGTGTGAGGGGGAGAGCATGAATGGATGTGAGTAGGTCAGAGTGAGAGTGAGAGTGTGTGCGTGTGCGTGGGTGAATGTGAGTGGGTGTGGGTGACCCTGGGAGTGAGTAGGAGTGAGGTTGAATTGGTACAGAAATGAGAGAATGGGTGAGTCCGGAAGTGTGAGAGTTGGTGAGTGAGCGTGAGGGAGTGCATGTGGGTGTGTATGAGAGCATGAGGGTGTGAAGGTGTGGGGATGGGTGTGTCTGCGAGTTGAGAGGTGCTGGATTGAGGGGGGTAGTGCCTCTCAGCTATGTGGGCTCCCCTGGGTGGGGGGGACTTCTTTGGGCATTGGGGTCCCCGGGGTATGCGGCGGTGGCGCTGGGGGGGAACCTGCTGTGGGGTGCCTGGGGAGGCTGCAGCCCAGGGGGTGGGGGCGCTGGCCTTCTGGTGCCTGGGGCCCGGGGTTTGGTGTTGGCCCCACTGGGAGGGTGGGGGGTTGGCGGGCCCGGGGGTGTGGGCCAGCTGCGCCGGCCGCCTGGTGGCCTGACCTCTCTCAAACATCTCTCCAGGGGCAGATGCCTGGCTTTCCTGGGGCTTGCTGACCTTGGGTATTTGTGCCCTGTGGGGGTTGGTGGCGCTGCCTTGCCTGCTCGGGGTCCCTGGGAAGGGGGGGGGGGGGAGTTGCTGCAACCGGCCCCCCTCTTCGTATGTTTCCTGACAAACCACTCACATGCACACACTTATTTTGTGCACGCTCTCATATATACGCACATGGACGCACACGCACAAATGTCTCTCCTTTAACAGGTGCAGATACCAGACTCATGTTGAGACATCTTCGGTGGAAGAAGCAGTTTGTCTTCTGTTTTTTTTTAGTTGTTGGTTTGTTTGTCTGTTCTCCTCCCTTTTCTTTCCCCCTCCACACACTCCTTTTCCCTATTCCCCATCCTGTTGGGTCCTCCATGGGTAAAATGGTAAATGGCATTCACTTATATAGCGCTTTTATTCTCATCTCTTGATGATCAAAGCGCTTTACAGATCCTGCAAGCCACCCATTCACACACACATTCATACACTGATGGCAGCATGCTACCTAACATGACGCTTCCAGACCCACCAGTAGCAATTGGGGTGAAGTGTCTTGCCCAGGGACACAACAGCAGGATATCTGGGGAGAGCAGGATTCAAACCACCAACCATGCGGTTCTTGGATGACCTGCTCTACCTCCTGAGCACTGAAAGTTATTACAGGAGGAGTTTACAATATACAGTACATAGTTAGGTACTGTATAAAGCTCCTTTTGGCAAAGTAAATCTGTTCTGGCACAATAAGGGTAACAGATCTCTGTTCTGCTTTCCTAGCTGCCTAACAGGACAAGAGGGACAAAAAAAGACAGGGACTATTTTGTGTCAATAGGTATCTACAAGGGGGACAGCGCGGTGGCAGAGTAGTTAGCACTGCGGTAGCACAGCAACACAGCAACACAGCAACACAGCAACTCACCCTTGGCCGGGGGATCCTGGGTTTGATCCCAGCCCCCGACCAACAGTGATCTGTGTGGAGTTTGCATGTTCTCCCCGTGTCTGCGTGGGTTTACTCCGGGATTTCTCCGGTTTCCTCCCACATGCCAAAAACATGCAAGTTAGGTTAATTGGCATCAAACTGGGGATTCTAAATTGTCCTTAGGTATGAATGTGAGAGTGAATGGTTGTCTGTCTCTCTGTGTTGGCCCTGCGATGGACTGGCGAGCTGTCTAGGGTGTACCCTGCCTCTCGCCCAAAGATGCTGGGATAGGCTCCAGCCCCCCCGCAACCCGTAAAGGATTAAGCGGAAGAAGATGGATGGATGAAAGGTAACTACAAATCCAAGCGAACAAAAATAACCTGTGGTGTTCCCCAAGGTTCCATTTTGGGACCTTTACTTTTCAACATCTATATGCTCCCACTAGCTCAAATCATAAAAAAACAACAAAATATATTACCATAATTATGCAGATAATACACAAATCTACATAACCATTTCACCAGGAGACTATGGTCCAATTAAAACTCTGATCAAATGCATTGGTCAAATTAAAGAGTGGACGTGCCAGAATTTTCTTCAGTAAAACGAAGGCAAAACCGAAATAATAGTTTTTGGAGCCAAAGAAGAAAAACTCCAAGTTAGTTCTTAGCTTCTGTCAATGATGCTAAAAACCAACAGCCAATCCTGAAATCTGGATGTGGTTCTGGATTCAGACCTGAACTTTAACAGCCACAGTAAGACAGCAGTGAAATCAGCCTATTATAACTTAAAGAACATAGCAAGGATTAGAGGTCTGATGTCTCAGCAGGATCCAGAAAAATTTGTCCATGCATTTATCTTCAGTAAACTGGACTACTGTAACGCTGTCCTCACAGGTCTCCCTAAAAAGTCCATCAGACAGCTGCAGTTGGTTCAGAATGCTGCAGCACGAGTCCTCACTAAGACCAAGAAAGTACATCATATAACTCCAGTTCTCAAATCTTTACAATGGCTTCCTGTCTGTCAGAGAATAGATTTTAAAATACTGCTGTTGGTTTATAAAGCTCCGAATGGTGTAGGGTCAAATTACATTTCAGATCTGCTAGTCCATTATGAACCACCCATAACCCTTAGATCATCAGGGTCAGGCCCACTATGTCATGAACCTCCTCATGCGCTTTTACGCAGCACACGGAGGAGAAGGACGAATGGATTTACACTACCGTTCAAAAGTTTGGGGTCACTTAGAAATTTCCTTATTTTTGAAAGAAAAGCACTATTTTTTTCAATGAAGATAACTTTAAACTAATCAGAAATACACTCTAATATCTAATATACATTGCTAATGTGGTAAATGACTATTCTAGCTGTAAATGTCTGGTTTTTGGTGTAATATCTACATAGGTGTATAGAGGCCCATTTCCAGCAACTATCACTCCAGTGTTCTAATGGTACAATGTGTTTGCTCATTGCATCAGAAGGCTAATGGATGATTAGAAAACCCTTGTGCAATCATGTTAGCACAGCTGAAAACAGTTTAGCTGGTTAGAGAAGCTATAAAACTGACCTTCCTTTGAGCAGGTTGAGTATCTGGAAAAAATTATTATTTCAAATACAAATCATGATTTCTAACATTGTCAATGTCTTGACTATATTTTCTATTCATTTTACAACTCATGGTGGTAAATAAGTGTGACTTTTCATGGAAAACACAAAATAATTGTCTGGGTGACCCCAAACTTTTGAACGGTAGTGTACGTGCAGGATTTCACCACAACACATTTATTGACATACAAGTTGACAGTTCAAAAATAAAGACGCACAACAAAGGAAACAAGGTGCACTTAAGGGCATCACACAATAACGTGCTGCAGGCAGACCACAGTGCACGGTGGCCCCAAAACAGACAATTAATGTCTTTAACTCGGGAAACTAGGAAACCTCAAGGAGGCTCAACTGACTGAAAGGGATAACCTGGGCTAACCAGCCAAAGCGTAGCAGTCGACTGCACAGAGAAACGCCAACAATAAACCCACAGAACAGGAACGGTAGCGTAGCAGTTGACTGCACAGAGAAATGCAACAGATTACCTTTCAATACTGGAGCAGTCCAAAGTCCAAGCCTCCATGAGCAAAACACAGTCCTTCGAGCAAACAGGCAGTCAAACGGCGATTAACAACCGTATGTAGCGCACAATGGACCAGCAGTGTTTGACTGCCAAGAGCCGCCTAAGTACAAACACTGCTGGCATCACAAATTGGGCGCACCTGGGCGAGGTGTGTGAAAGACAATTGCTGGGGCGAATCAGCTGGCTGTCAAAGAGAGAGGGGGCATGGTCGGACCGGCGAATGTTAGACAACGCCCACTTGAAAGTGGGTCAAAGAGGCTGCCTAACAACCACCAGCCAGAGCGGCGGCTACAGGTATGGAAAAGAAAAAGAACGCAGACATAAAAACAACAAGAACTCAAAAGGTAACAGTACATAATAACCCGATGCCTGAGCCACAGAGAACGGTCAGAACCGAGCCTACAGGAAAATACCGGCTGGGTTCGTGACATACTATCTGTGCCCAAAGTTAGAACCAAACATGGTGAGGCAGCATTTAGTTTTTATGCTCCTCACACATGGAACAAACTCCCAGAAAGCATCAGGGTTGCTGAAACTCTAAGCTGCTTTAAATCCAGGTTTAAAACGCTCCTATTTGATTTGATTTTTTTTTTTTTTTTGATTTGTATACTTTATTGATCCCCAGAGGGGAAATATGCGGGCATCCACCTGGATGGATGAAGTAGCCACGGTACGGCGCTATCCCTTAACCATTCACACACACATTCACACCTAGGGCCACTTTAGAGTTTCCAATTAACCTAACCTGCATGTTTTTGGCCTGTGGGAGGAAACCGGAGAAATCCCGGCATAAACCCATGCAGATACGGGGAGAACATGCAAACTCCACACAGATCACTGTTGGTCAGGGGCTGGGATCGAACCAGGGATCCCATGGCCAAGGGTGAGTTGCTGTGCTGGTGCACAGCAACTCACCCCACCGCACCCCACCCCACCGCACCGCCCTAATTTGCCACGGGCTTTCAGTAGAACAATTGTTAATCTCCTACAATGCACTGTAAATTTTAATTTCTGTCGTATTCTATTTTAGCTTGTTGTTTCTCTTTCATTTACTTTTTAGTTTGCTTTTAAATTCTTGCGTATTCCTTTTGCAACTTGCTGTAATGCTTAAATGTTTCTATGTAAAGCACTTTGGATTGTCTTGTAGACGAAATGTGCTATATAAATAAACCATAGTTGCCAAATCCGCTTATTATAAGTGACTTTGGGCTTGTTTTTTCCTAAAGTCGCTTGCAAATCTTGTCAGTGGCGGGTTGCGGGTTTTTCGGCTTGTTTTTTAATGTGTAGTTGCTTATTTGGGCTTGCTTTGCTGTGTGTGTGACAGCTCTCCCAGCTCGGTTACACAAGATTATAAGCAGTCTCCATACCAAGAAGTTCAAAATCTGTTCATTTTTGGAGAAGTTATTGAGGTTAAAGTGGCCAGCCAGGGGCTTCACTTCTGGCAGCCAATGATCCATCCAGTTTTTCTATAGAGATCAGTGGCCCGCCCAACTCCACTCGGCTCTGTACTCGCTAATGGGGCGTGAGATATCCAGGTTTTTTTTTAATACAGATCAGTGCATATGGGACCTTAAATTGAAAAAAAAAAAAAAAATCTCCATTGAAATGAATGGTAAGAGCAAAATTATCTTTTGATCCCAATCAAATTTTGCCATGAGTTACACATATGATGTTTGCCAATTTAAAAGATAATTTTCCATGAAATTAAAGTTGTTGGCTGTCGTGTAATATTTAGTTTTTGTTTAAAGGACTAGCAGACAACAACTCCCATCATCCCACATCACTAAACTGTAATCGTGTTTAGTGCTGTTACTTATGCAGAATGTACATGTCTTTTCTTTTGATCAGAGTTTAAAATTTTAATTTATTCAAACTTTTTATGTTGACTGTGTTTACTATAAATTTGCTGGTGCTTATGCAGAACGCATATGTATTGTCACTTTCGGCATAAATAAAATTACTAGTTGTTACCAGGTTTATCCGCTTTATTTCTCTTCTCAGCACAGGCTACTGTTGGCTGTAGCCTACGCCAAAGAAACCACACTGTAGCAACATACGAGCTCAAGAAAAACTAAAAACTGGTCTTGCCGCGAACAGCATACCCAGGAAAAAGCAGGCCCCTTCCTTTCCCCCCAACCAATGAACACTAAGAATCAGCAAAACACTGGCTCCCATAGGTAACAGGAATGACTGACGGGCTTCAGACCAAACATATCTGCAGACTCTGCATGACACCTTCACTTACATTTCAGAACTTTGAGCTGTGTAAGGACGCCTAATATGCGGAACATGGCAAACGTAACTTTGGCTACGTAATGCATGGAATATGCAATATCATCCAGGTCGTTTCACTACCCTCCCCCCTAAAAGTCCCTCACCCCCGAGGGGCAGACAAAGTCCCTTAGGTATGCAGGAAACCTGGGGTTCCTCTGAGGTTGCCTTGGGGCAAGTGGGGTGGAATCAGCCGCAGCAGGGGTGGGGGAGCGAGATGGAGAAAGGGAAGGGGAGGGAGATAGGGAAAAGGGGTTAGGGGGACAAGGTCCAGTTCAGGGGGAAGGGAAAGGGAAGGAGATGCCTTGGTCACTCTCAGAAGTGTGGTTGTGGTTCGGGGGCTGGGGGGAGGCTGATGAGGATTTGTGGTGGTGTCCTTGAGTCCGCCTGTTTCTTCTGTGGGACCTTGTGTGGCAGCCACCCCCGATATGGGGCGAGCCTGTCTCGATGTAAGACAACCTTGCGTCCCTTAGGAGGCAGCTGGACCCTGTATGTCACTTCTCCTACCCGCTCTAAGATTCTGCAGGGCCCCATCCAGTCGCTGTCCAGCTTTGGGCACATTCCCTTTTTTCTCTGTGGGTTAATGACCCACACCAGCCCCACTGTAGAGAAGTGTTATCCCTTAGTGTGCACGTCATAATTCCTCTTCTGTCTCTCTCCTGCACTCAGAGGCTGTCCTCTCGCAAAGTTATGGGTGGACTCCAAACGATCCTGTAGTCTCCTGGCATATTCTGGCCCCGGGGGGGTCTACTGGGGCATCAGGGGGCTTACCCACCATCATCTCTGCTGGGGTACAGATTTCTTGGCCCAGCATGACGAGAGCCAGAGAACAGGCTGTAGAATCTTGGGTAGCGGATCGATATGCCATCAGTACCAGGGGGAGGTGGGCGTCTCAGTCACGTTGGTGTTTAGCGGTCACTATGACCAGCTGCTGCACCAGCGTACGGTTAAATCTCTCAACTAACCCGTCACTCTGAGGTGGAATAGTGTGGTGCGGGTCTTACGGGAACCAAACTTCTCACACATGGCACTGAAAACGCGGGACTCAAAATTCCATCCCTGACCAGTGCGAATGATTTCAGGAGCTCCAAATCTGCTGAACATTACTTCCACTAGTGCATCTACGATGGTCTCCACCTCCTGGTCTGAGAGACTGTACGCCTCAGGCCATTTTGTGAAATAGTTCATTGCGGTGAGAACATAGCGATTACCCTTCTCTGTGTCTGGGAATGCCCCGAGGACATCAATCCCCACCCTTTCCATGGGGGACCCTGCTGGAAACTGTTGGAGTTGGGCATGGGACCTGTCTGTGGGGCCCTTGTGGGTAACGCAGCTGTCACAGCGGTGGCAGTGGTCTTCCACATTACGCCTCTGTAGCCCCCAGTAAAACCCCTGGCGAAGGCAGCGGAGTGTTTTGGTAACCCCAAAGTGTTCAGAACCCAGCCCCCCATGTGCAGCCTGTATAACGGCCCCCACAGGGCCTTTGGGACAACAACCTGCCACCTCGTCTCCCCAGATGCTGGGTCTTTCCACCCCCTTTGCAGCACCCTGTTGCACAGGTGCAGAGTCTCAAACATGGACCACAGACCCTTTGTGGTTCGAGAAAACATGGAGATGAAATGGAGGCCCCCCAGGTAATATTTGAAATGCCAAATGGCGCTAACCACCACAAGCAACTCCCGCCTGGTGGCACAGTAGCGGTGCTCGGCTTTGTTGAACGTTCTACTGAAGTACACCACCACTCTTTCACCTTCTGGTCAAATCTGAGCCAGCACAGCATCTGATCCCACACTGCTGGCATCTGTATCCAAGATGAAAGACAGTGTTACATCAGGTGGGGAGAGGAGCGGGGGCCTCCACGAGGGCCTTCTGTAGTGTGGTGAATGCCATGTGACACTCATCTGACCACCGAAATACTTCCTCTTTTCTCAACAACCTGAGAAAAGCAGGTTTATTTAACCTGCTTTTCTCAAATAAAGGTTAAAATAAAGGTTAAATAAACCTGCTTTATTTAACAGAAATAAAGCAGGTTTATCTGCTTTATTTCTCTTTTAAACACAGGTTACTGTTGGCCATAGCCTATGCCAAAAAAAACCCACACCGTAGCAACATACGAGCTCAGGAAGAACTAAAAACTGGTCTTGCAGCAAACAGCATACCCAGGAAAAAGCAGGCCCCTTCCTTCCCCCCCAACCAATGAACACTAAGAATCAGCAAAACACTGGCTCCCATTGGTAACAGAAATGACTGACAGGCTTCAGACCAAACATATCTGCAGACTCTGCATGACACCTTCACTTACATTTCAGAACTTTGAGCTGCGTAAGAATGCCTAATATGCGGAACATGGCAAACATAACTTTGGCTAAGTAATGCATGGAATATGCAATATCACCCAGGTCGTTTCCTTTAATTAGAGTTTATAAAATTCCGTTATTCAATGCTGACTGTGTTTACAGTTAATTCATTGCAAACAAAAATAAAGCTATCGATATACAGTATGTTATCAAGCAGCAGCCTCTCTTTTACAATGTGGTAGGTTGCCTGTTGGGCTGTTTTTGGGCTTGTTTCCATAGAGCTGGTCATTTGTTTCTCTCGTGAAACCTGGCAACATTGAAATAAACTTGCCTTGCTTTGCCTTAAGACACGAAATGGGACTCTGTGCTGCAATCAAAGTCATCTGATGTCCTTACCAACAGCTAGTGAGGAACCAGCAAGTACACAGATTTCTGATCCACCTGAAAACATCACAAAGACCAGTGACTCTGATCCACAAGCTTCGGAGTCACCACAGAGTCTACCAGAAGAGAGGAGGTTTCCCTCAAGGGAGAGAAAACCCCCGAGGTACCTTAAGGACTTTGTATTAGATAGAAGGTATTCTCGGATGTCTGAGTGATCTACCAGGGGCAAAATAATCCCCTCACTCAACTGAAGGAATAGGCAGTCTACCCCACCTTCATAGTTTGAGAAATGTAATATGGTGAAACAATGTGGGGAAAAAATTGTGTGTTCATGAGTTATGTTGATAGATTGTTAACTGGGAAGTTAGTGAATTGACACTTAGAAAATAAGCTCTTCCAGGGTAGGAGGTTTTAACATGTGCTGTACTTAAGGGGGTATGTAGTGTTAGATGCACAATGTAACTCCCACCTCTGTCGGAGGACTGGGGCTGACTTCCTGTAATATGGCTATGAACAAGAAAATAATAATAAACCAAGTTGGTCATAAACAGAAGCCACATTTTGTCTGTGCTCTTTGATTAGCTATTAACCCTAATATAACAGTAAGGGGTAGTGATGGCCAGATGAGGCTTTCTAGAGGACTTGAGGCCTTTCATCAAAATGGCTCATATTGACGAGGCCTCATGCAAAACTTCATTTTCTCTACTAGGCCGTCTAGTGGACTAAACGTATACAACATGCAGATTTTTACAAGGGCATTATTGGTTTATTGTGTATTTTTTCCATTTCAATAAATGCACTATTTCTGTCTCTCCCAGGACATTCACCTCTGTCCTTATTCTCATGCAGGACACAATAGTGCCTCAGCATAATGATCCAAGCTCTTTGAAACACAACAGACACTTTACCATGCAAATAAAAATAAAATTGCAAGAAGGACCTAGCTGGGACTTGAACCCCAGCCCCCTAATTGCAGGGCAGATGCTTTACTGCTATGCCATCACTTAAGTTATGAGAAATAGCCGCTATTTGTGGAAAATGTATTAATGGGAGAAATGAGATCAAACTGTTCCCAAACCAGAGAGGTCTGTGTTTTTGGTGCTGGCTCCATCTGAAAATTGGCTGTGACAAATCCCTTACACAAACATCGACAACACAAAACGCGAGGGACAGGGATTTCCATTGTGTATCACTGCTCACTTTATTTCATGTTGCATGCAAAATCATGAATGGCTTCCTGACCCAGTCACGTGGTACAACGTCAGCAATACATACCTCTAAACGCGCTTTGCCAAATAGCTCCTGGACAAACTCAAAGCTCTGGAGCCTGCCGTCCCATCACTAGTAAGGGGGGTGGAGGGAGGGTAGTGGACAGCGGAACTAGATGAAGGTGGAGGCAGATGGAGAAGAGGGCAGTTGGTCAAAAAACAGGTTCAGGTCATTCACCCACTTCCTACCCTCCACGGCCTGGGAGGAGGAGAACTTACTCATAGATTGTGATTTGTGACTTTCAACTTGAGGGCAAACTGGATGCAGACCCACACGATTGTGTGACAGTTTAGTGATTATGTAAACTCTCACTCATTGATTGTACTAGTGCATGCCCATAGAAAGCAAGTATTCCTGTCTGAAACAGGTATCCGAATCAGGCTTTACAGGCCCAAATGTAGGCTGTGTTTGAAAGTGGAATACAGAGGTGTAGCCTATATGTAGGCAATCACACATGTGAGACTTTGACAAATATGAAAAGAACTGAGATTTATTTGATTGTGTGAACATTAATCACAGAATAATTGAAAATGAATGGGACATCCAATGTTAGCCACTGTTTAAGAACTGCTTGTTTATTTTTTGTCAGATCAATTATTTGTGTGATCTTTTATGACTCACTTTCACAAATGTATCTTGCACTTTGGGGAATGGGAGTAGTTCAGTCACCATTATAATTTAGTTTATATGTGTAGTTTATAGTCTATCATCAATAAAGTCATGCAGTACTATAACAGGACATGTTTACAAATATTTGAGACCCACTGTAATGCATCCTTTTATATTTTAGCAATATAAGTACAAAACACCGAACATTATTTGTATCTTGTGTACTTGATTGATCCCCAGAGGGAAATTCAGGGCATCCACGTATGGCGCAGATCCCTTCACCATTCACACACACGCACACACACAGGAGAATGAGCCTTTTGGCTGCAACTTTTACATCAGTGTTGGCCATTTGTCTGTAAATATTTGAAGAAAAATAATTTATTTCGTTATTTGGACATTTTTGCATCTTGTCATTTAGTCAAAGTCCGCATGTAATATTCAGTTGATCTGGCCATTCTGCTCCACAGTGAAGCAGCAGTCGGGACTGTCATGTACCACTGACCGGGCAGGCTGAGTGTGCCTCCCCGAGAACGATCGTGGAGTGGCTGGTCGGACACCAGTGTTGCCCAGTTAACAGGAGTCTCAGCTGCTGCTTTACTCGTGTGCCAGTGATGTCCTTTGCGACACCCACGGGTACCCCCCCAACCCACCCACCCACCCACCCTCACACATTGTCCATGGCGAATTATCCATTAGATATATGCAATCACAGCAGATTTATGGTATATATTTTGACTGAGCTGTGGTCTATATTAAATATATATCCCATAACCTACATATGTATAAGCATGTGAGAATGTTTGGTGATTACATATGTAAAGCGACTTCACACCTCAGAACAGGACAAAGGGTCTCAACCGCCAGTGAAGATCAAAGAGCATCCGAGGCACTGCGGTGGAGACCAGATAGGTCGCCCTGACCTCCCAGGGCCAGGTGGAGGGGTACGGAGACAAAGGAGGGGAATTAAGTTAATGGGGGATGTCAGCTTTGATATGCATGTCTTTTGTTGTGTGTGAGTATAAGTACACAGAGCCGAATGTGTTCGCTCTCTTACTGCTTCTGCTGCTGCACTAGATGAGACTTGTTAGAGGAGCGAACCTGATAATAAACTTTGGTTTATAAGTCACATCGCCTCGTTATTCCAAGCTCTTCTACACTGGTGACGCTGACGCGAGGATGGACCAGAGGCGTTCCCCCGTGATCGACTCATCTGTGGCGACCCAGGCAGACGTCGGCGCCCATGCAGACAGGGGAACAGATAGACGACGTTCCCCCACGGCAGAAGTGATAGAGAGGGCTCAACCGAGCACCAGCGCCGCTGCGAGAGCCGAAGGAAGGCACTCTCACCCTGCGGACACATCAGTGACGGTACACACAAATGCCGTCACTGTCAAGCTGCCGGACTTCTGGCAGGAAGACCCCGCCTCGTGGTTTCTGCAAGCTGAAGCCCAGTTTGCACTTGCGGGCATCACGGCTGACAATACAAAGTTCTATCACATCGTCGCCAAACTCGACGCCGCCACTTCGAGATGTGCGCGGAGCATCATCCAGCGGCCGCCGGCCCAGGACAAGTACAGAGAACTGAAAGCGACCATCGTGGCGAATTTCGTCCCCTCTGCCAAGGAGAGAGCCGAGAGGATCCTGGCGGTCTACGGCCACAGAGGATGCAGACCCAAGGCCCTCATGGAGGACTTGCTGCAACTCAAAGAAGAGGACAATGACAATTTCCTCTTCCAATTTATATTCCTCAGTACGCTGCCGCCACACATGAGAGGGACACTTGCCAACATGCGATGCAGCACCCAGCAAGAATTCCGCACGCTGGCTCGCGAAGCACAGCGACTCGTCAACGCCTGCAGGGAACAGACACCCACAGCAGCATCCGCAGACCTCAACACCGATGTCCGGAGCCACGGGGAGCCACAAACCACTGAGCAGAATCTGTCCGCCATGGCAGCGACACGGCCAAGACGTAACAGATGGAACGACATCTGTTATTACCACCACCGCTTCGCCGAGAAGGCTTACAAATGCCTTCCCCCCTGCAAATTCACGATTTCGGGAAAACGCCAAAGCCGAGAACCGTTAACAGTGGCAGTTCTCAGCAAAAAAAGCAAGCGTCTATATGTGACGGACGGACACACCGGCAAGCAGTTCCTCATTGACACGGGAGCTCAACTGAGTTTTATCATGCCCTCCCAAGCAGACCGGGCCATGGGCCCCCGGGGCAATGGAGCAGTGGCAGCCAACGGCTCCATCATCAACACTTTT
Organism: Pholidichthys leucotaenia; assembly: GCA_020510985.1. Taxonomy (NCBI): domain Eukaryota; kingdom Metazoa; phylum Chordata; class Actinopteri; order Cichliformes; family Pholidichthyidae; genus Pholidichthys; species Pholidichthys leucotaenia. Next base: position 362,825,478 of record CM035838.1, on the reverse strand, counting down.
GGAGAAAGGAACCTGCCCCTCCGCATCCATGGCCGCAACTACAGATGGACATTTGTTGTAGCGGCTGTGAGTTTTAACTTGTTGGGCGCAGATTTTTTGTGTGCACATGGGTTATTAGTCGATCTAGCGAACAGACGTTTGGTTAATGCATTGTCCTTTGCTTCTATTCCCTGCTCAGCTCGAGTTTCTCCACCACCCGTGCAGGCCAGCGTCACTACAGCAGGAGGTAAGTTTGATCAACTCCTCACCCAATTTCCAGCACTCACAATTCCCAAATTCTCAGCTACAGTGGCTAAGCACGGGGTCGAATACTTTATTCCCACAACGGGCCCACCCGTATTCGCCAAAGCTCGGCGCTTAGATGCGACCAAGCTCGCCATAGCTCGGGACGAGTTTACTACCCCTGAAAAACTAGGCATTATCAGGCGCTCAAAAAGCCCCTGGGCGTCACCGCTTCACATGGTCCCGAAATCCGACGGTTCTTGGAGACCGTGCAGCGATTACCGCAGATTAAACAATGCGACAGCGCATGACCGCTACCCTATTCCTCACATCCAAGATTTTTCACTACATCTGGCGGGTGCGCGCATTTTTTCAAAAATAGACCTGGTCTGCGGCTATCATCAAGTCCCTGTTCGAGTGGAAGACATTCCTAAAACAGCTGTAATAACCCCCTTCGGTCTTTTTGAATTTTTGCGGATGCCTTTTGGCCTCAAAGGCGCTGCTCAAACCTTTCAGCGGATGATGGACGCAGTATTGCGCGACCTCCCGTTCGTGTTCGTCTACCTCGACGATATGCTGGTAGCCAGCTCGTCTGAAGAAGAACACGAACAGCATCTCACTATGGTTTTTCAGAGACTAGAAGAGCACGGGTTAATAATCAATCCAGCCAAATGCAAATTCGGCGTGTCACAAATTGATTTTTTGGGACACAGAGTTTCACCGAAGGGGGCAGTCCCACTGCCAGACAAAGTTCACGCAGTAAAAAGTTTCCCACAGCCACAAACGGTCAAATTGCTGTAAGAATTTTGGGGAATGGTTCATTTTTACAACCGTTTCCTCCCCCGCGCAGCTCGGCTCATGCAGCCCCTATATGACGCGCTCAGAAAACAAAAACCTTCCAACGCGGTCGAATGGACCCCGGAGCGTGAACACGCATTCGCGGAAGTAAAAAGTGCCCTAGCTAATGCCACTTTGTTGGTTCACCCTGATCCCTCGGCCCGCATTGCGCTAACCACAGACGCTTCAGACCTGGCCATAGGGGCGGTTGTAGAACAACACGTCGGCGGAACCTGGCAACCTTTGGCATTTTTCAGCAAATCGCTAAACCAAACTGAGCGTAAATACAGCACCTTTGACAGGGAGCTTCTAGCGCTTCATTTATCCATCCGCCACTTCCAGTTCTGGTTGGAGGGGCGGCGTTTCACAGCTTTTGTAGACCACAAACCGCTCACCTTTGCGATGGCTAAAATTTCTGAACCTTGGTCAGGCAGGCAACAAAGACAGCTAGCTGCGATTTCAGAGTTCACCACAGACATTCGACATGTGGCAGGCAAACTTAACGTGGTAGCAGACTGCCTCTCTCGCGCTGTGACATCACCAGAGCGCGAGGAGACAGATTATACTGCCTCAGCCGCAGAACTCTTCGCCAACGCGGACACATACGCAGCCCCAATCCACGTAGGGATAGATTATGCAGCCATGGCGGAGGAGCAAAGTACTGACGCGGACGTGCGCGCACTCCTGTCTGGACCAACAGGGTTAAGACTGGAGGAAAGGGGTTTACGCGACGGTTTGCCCCCCCTAATATGCGACATCTCAACCGGCCGACCTCGCCCGGTAGTCCCAGCTGCATGGCGCCGCCGTATTTTCGACTCAATTCACTCCCTCGCGCACCCAGGTGTGTGCGCTTCGGTTAAAATGGTCGCCGAAAAGTTTGTGTGGCCTGGTCTGCGCAAAAACGTAAAAGAATGGGCAAAGACTTGCATTTCTTGTCAGCACGCCAAAATACACAAACACACAAAAGCCCCTCTAGAGCCTTTTCCAATCCCTGCTAGAATGTTCGACCACGTTCATGTCGACCTCGTTGGACCACTACCTTCCTCCCAAGAAGGTGCAGCCCCCTCCCAAGGGGCTGCACGGTGGCGCAGTGGTTTAGCACTGTGGCAGCACAGTTTTACCCTCGGCCGGGGGATCGCGGGGATTATGAGATCGTGGGTTCGATCCCAGCCCCCGACCAACAGTGAGCTGCGTGGAGTTTGCATGTTCTCCCCGTGTTGCGTGGGTTTACTCCGGGATTTCTCCGGTTTCCTCCCGCACACCAAAAACATGTAGGTTTAGGGCGCTCGCGCACGCAGCGACCAGCAGCCGGTGGCTTGTCACCAGACTGCAAACCAAGTCTACCTACGGGTACAAATAAGTAACAAAAAAAAAAAAACAAAAAAAAAAAAAAGGTTTCACACATCTGTTAACAATGATAGACCGCACCACGCGCTGGCTGGAGGCGGTCCCTCTGGCGTCAACCACAGCGGAGGAAGTCGCTCGTGTTTTTTTGACAAACTGGGTGGCACGTTTCGGCATCCCATCGGACATCACGTCCGATAGGGGGCCTCAATTTGTCTCGGAGCTTTGGTCAGCCATGTCCAGCAGCTTAGGGGCGACAATTCACCGCACCACCGCTTATCACCCTCAGGCTAATGGGTTATGCGAGCGTTTTCACAGGTCTTTAAAGGCCACCCTCAGAGCCTCACTAACGGATACAAATTGGGTAAATAAACTTCCTTGGGTTTTATTGGGGTTGCGTGCTGCACCTAAAGAGGATCTAGACGCCTCCCCAGCAGAATTAGTTTTTGCACAACCTCTCAGGCTCCCAGGTGAATTTTTGCCAGAGAACCCAGAGCCAGGGCATCTTCCAGCCCCGAGGTTTTTAGGCAGCAACGGACCGGACTCTCTCCCCGGGCCGGCACATCACTCTTTTCCACGGGTTTTTGTCCCCCAAGCTTTAAAAAACACTGAATTTGTTTTTGTTAGGCATGAAGCTTTAAAACCAACCTTCCGCCCACCATACGATGGACCATTCAGAGTGCTGGAACCTGGTGATAAGCATTTTGTGCTTGATTTTGGGGACAGAAAAGAAACAGTCAGCACTGACAGACTTAAACCTGCCTTCTTGTTGAGAGACGAGCCTGCACGGTTGGCGAGAGCACCTTGGCGGGGTAGACCCCCCAAGAGAAAAGACTCAGCCCCCCTGCAGGGAACAAATAACCACTCTCCTTCCCAAGCTGCAGATTCCTTACAGGAAGGTCCCACCAGGACGCCCAAACGGACCCACAGCAGATTCAGAAGAAGATTAAAGCCCAGACGGCACAGAGACTGATACAAACTATTCAAAAGTTGTTCACTAATTGTGCTGTGACAGTTTAGGACTGACTTGTGATATTACTATGCTGTTATGATTACCACTGAATTCTCTACAGGAGCATGGCTGCTGGAAAGTTTCTTCTTTGTCAAGAGGTGTAGCAGTTAGTATGTCATAATAATTATCTTAAACTGTGAATTTTTCTATTGTCCTTTTCTTAGTCGTTTGGGGGGGCTGTGGTCTATATTAATCATATATCCCATAACCTACATATGTATAAGCATGTGAGAATGTTTGGTGATTACATATGTAAAGCGACTTCACACCTCAGAACAGGACAAAGGGTCTCAACCGCCAGTGAAGATCAAAGAGCATCTGAGGCACTGCGGTGGAGACCAGATAGGTCGCCCTGACCTCCCAGAGCCAGGTGGAGGGGTACGGAGACAAAGGAGGGGAATTAAGTTAATGGGGGATGTCAGCTTTGACATGCATGTCTTTTGTTGTGTGTGAGTATAAGTACACAGAGCCGAATGTGTTCGCTCTCTTACTGCTTCTGCTGCTGCACTAGATGAGACTTGTTAGAGGAGCGAAGCTGATAATAAACTTTGGTTTATAAGTCACATCGCCTCGTTATTCCAAGCTCTTCTACATGAGCGACTCGGGCAGTGCAGTGGTGGAGTGGTTAGCACTGCAACAGCACAGCAACTCACCCTTGGCCGGGTGATCCTGGGTTTGATCCCAGCCCCCGACCAATAGTGATCTGTGTGGAGTTTGCATGTTCTCCCCATGTCTGCGTGGGTTTACTCCGGGATTTCTCCGGTTTCCTCCCACATGCCAAAAACATGCAAGTTAGGTTAATAGGCATCAAACTGGGGATTCTAAATTGACCTTAGGTATGGCTGTGAGAGTGAATGTTTTTTTTTTTTTTTTGTTGTTTTTTTTTTATACTTATTTGTACCCGTGCGGCGGCATGAAATAAAGCGGCGTTGTTGGAGGTTTTAAGTAGAGTTTTATTATATCATACCGCCGTCACAAGCTCCTCTCCCGGCGCCGTGCGTGCGTGCCGGGAGCGAGCCCACGGCTCTCAGAGAAGGAGGAGAGGCGGACACAAAGTCTGTGTCCTGCAGCAGAGGTTGAGAGAGAGTGAGAGAGGATGAGAGCATGGTTACAATGCAGTATATATACATCCAACTACAACAATACATCAAAGCATTCACAGCAGTTGGTCTGATCAAAGAGATAACAGGACAGGCATGAGACATTTGCATGAAAAGCAACCATTAACATCACAGAGGTGAGCCAGACGAAACGGGGCTGCCTGTAGACATTAATACACATTTCACTGTTCTGTTATTTGCTCTAGCCAAGCGCTGTGTTTGACCAGTCTGCTTGTGGAGATTTACCTCAAAGCACATCTACATATGTAAGATGCTCAGAAGAAGCACAGTAAGGACAAGATGCATGAACACTTTAACTTCACGGCTGTAAACGCAGCATGCAGCGGAAAAAACCCAGGAGTGCGAGCTGACTGTCTCTGTGTTCTGTCTGTGTGTTGTGGGGGTTTAATCAAACCGCGACACTGCTCCCCCCCCCAGAGGGAAACGGTAGGGGACCGTGACCTCGATGTTGCAGTCTGGGCAGCGAGCAGGGAAAAGCTCTGTGCAGGAGGAGGGGGGGGGCGGTAGTACATGCTGACCGGGCGCGGGAAAATCGTTTGAGTCGCGCCAAAAGTGTTTGCTGCTCCGCGATGTCCCGTCTGAACATGCAGAGATCAGAAGAAGAAAAATTATTCTCTGGCTCCTCTCGTGGCCATGAAGAAAAGCAGGAGCGGCTGTAAGAAAAAAATAAACAAAAGCAGAGGGACTGGCGTGTTGGCTTTAGGTGCAGGAGCAACCCCAAAGCCCCCCGGGAACAGCTGACGGCTGAAATCCCTTATGTGCCGTGGCTGAGACCATTAAAAAAATCCAGTGGCGAGCTGCGTGCTTGCTTCAGGTGAACGAGCAGCCCTGAAGGTTCTGTGAGCAGCGGCGGAGTACGATGGCGGTCTCTGGAGCCGTTATTTGTCCCGTGCGTGATGCGCCGTCCTCGTAACTCCCCGGTGCGTGCGCGGGGGTTCCGTGCGTGGGTGGACCAGCTGGAGAGGAGAACCAGGGTGCAGAATCTTGGCGGAGATCGGCGCAGACGGCGCCGATAAAATCCAGGTTGAGCTGTGGCTGCAGATTGGCCATGGTGCGTTGGAGCGGTGAGAGGAAATAGACGATCTTTTGTCCCTCAGGCTCGTGCAGATGCGTTGGAGCGGCGGGAGGGAATAGACGATCTTTGTTCCTCAGGCTCGGGCGTGGTGCGTTCAGGTCCACGCGTTGCGTTCTCCGCCGGCCATGGAGGACGCCGTCGTGGAGAAGGGACGAGGTGCCCGCGCTCTCGTGTGAAGCAGCTGCGAGCGCGGCCGGTCCAGCATGGATGAGCAGATCTCAGACGTGCAGATCTCATCCTGAAGAACGGGTCACCAGTGCAGCTGTCCAGCTCAGAAGGTTGCTTCGCACAAAGCGTGTGCGTGTCCGGGTGTTGCGTTCGCTGGCCGCTCGTTTTTTTCAGCGTCGATTCGCCAGCGTGGCCGTCCAAATCAGAAGGCTGCGTCGCACAAAGCGTGTGCGTCTTCAAGGGGTCACCAGTGCGGCGGCATGAAATAAAGCGGCGTTGTTGGAGGTTTTAAGTAGAGTTTTATTATATCATACCGCCGTCACAAGCTCCTCTCCCGGCGCAGTGCGTGCGCGCCGGGAGCGAGCCCACGGCTCTCAGAGAAGGAGGAGAGGCGGACACAAAGTCTGTGTCCTGCAGCAGAGGTTGAGAGAGAGTGAGAGAGGATGAGAGCATGGTTACAATGCAGTATATATACATCCAACTACAACAATACATCAAAGCATTCACAGCAGTTGGTCTGATCAAAGAGATAACAGGACAGGCATGAGACATTTGCATGAAAGGCAACATTAGCATTACAGAAGAGAGCCAGACGAAACAGGGCCGCCTGTAGACATTAATACACATTTCACTGTTCTGTTATTTGCTCTAGCCGAGCGCTGTGTTTGACCAGTCTGTTTGTGGAGATTTACCTCAAAGCACATCTACATATGTAAGATGCTCAGAAGAAGCACAGTAAGGACAAGATGCATGAACACTTTAACTTCACGGCTGTAAACGCAGCATGCAGCGGAAAAAACCCAGGAGTGCGAGCTGACTGTCTCTGTGTTCTGTCTGTGTGTTGTGGGGGTTTAATCAAACCGCTACACCCGTAGGTAGATTTGGTTTGCAGTCTGGTGACAAGCCACCGGCTGCCGGTCGCTGCGTGCGCGAGCACCCTAAACCTCCATGTTTTTGGTATGCGGGAGGAAACCAGAGAAATCCCGGAGTAAACCCACGCAAGACGGGGAGAACATGCAAACTCCACACAGCTCACTGTTGGTCGGGGGCTGGGATCGAACCCACGATCTCATGATCCCCGCGATCCCCCGGCCGAGGGTAAAACTGTGCTGCCACAGTGCTAAACCACTGCGCTACCGTGCAGCCCTGTCTCTGTGTGTTGGCCCTGCGATGGACTGGCGATCTGTCCAGGGTGTACCCTGCCTCTCGCCTAAAGATGCTGGGATAGGCTCCGCCCCCACCCCACCCCCCGCGACCCAAAAAGGATTTAGCGGAAGATGGATGGACTCCACACTCGGGATAGCACTTATAAAATCTTTGTTTGCGAAGCGCTGTGGTGACTGACAGGTTGTGATGCTGTGGGTTATCCAATCAGCATGGTCGTGATGCCGCGTATTGTCCAATCAGCATGGCTGTGGTGCGGCATATTATCCAATGAGCACGGAGTCAATCCTAAACCCCGCCCACACTTAAAAAAGGACATGAAGACAGAGCAGTGGCTAAACTTCCATCCATCCATGTTCTTCCTCTTAATCCTTTTTGGGTCGCGGGGGCACTGGAGCCTATCCCAGCATCTTTGAGCGAGAGGCAGGGTACACCCTGGACAGATTGCCAGTCCATCACAGGGCCAACACAGAGTTATTCATAAATTACATATTTTGACTGAGCGACTCCATATTTAGGGATTCACACTAAGACAAATACGAAATTTCTTATATTTGTATTTGCTTTGTCTCAGAGTCTGCCTTAGAATCTGTAAAAGTGTCAAGGCTGCAGCTGCACTAGTTATCTTGTTTTTAGTTTAGCTCCTGTGTGACTGGTACAGAGTAAGCATCATAGTTCCTGAGAAAAAGAGTCTGTACACCAGGTTTTGACCAGATGTACTGGACCAGTCATGGACAATTTGCCCCTCCACCTCTCAGATAACGGAGGGCTTAAAGTGCTGATGACACGTTTTTGACTTCCTCTAATTTTTCAACACAATATGACAAAATAGGTTGGTCTGTGCAGTTCTAAGTCTAACAGGCTTTTTTTCATGCGAATATCCGATGTTTTCATGAGGGCACGTCACCAATTACGTCAGTGGCTGGAAAACCCCGCTGCCATGTAGTCACGTCATCGGGAGAACAGCACTTGGCTGCCCATTGTACACAGGATGGAAGCGGTTGAAAACATCGACGATTGTTCCAGCACATGTAGTCTGGAATTGGTTTGTGTTGTCCAATCTTCCGACGATTATAGTTCCGAAGAATTGGATGACAATGAAGAATCTGGGGGCATCAGACTGTATAGGTTTGAGCCGTGCCAAGCGAATCACACTCAGTCACATGCCAACCGCAGCAGCAACACACCGTAACAGTACACACTAACAAAACAATATTGAGTGTTGTTTTGTTACAGATATTGCAACAAATCTGTTCATAAATATTTTCAATAAAATCATAGCAGTGTATTCTGTGGCTCAGGCATCGAGTTTATTATGGATTATATTTTGAGTTCTTGTTTTGTACATGTGTTTTATGTGTGTTGAGCCACTTTCAGGTGGGCACTGTCCAAGATTCGCCGGTCCGAATACACGCACCCTCTCTTTGACAGTCAGCTGTTCATGTTTTATGTGTATCCTCTACCGTGTTGTCAGTCAGCCAATATTGCCAACACTATCACGACGTGTTGGCCGCTCCACACAGCCGTGGTTCTGTTGCGCCCCTTGAAGCCCTGGGGCGCAACCGTGGTTAACACGTCTCCTCTCCATGTTCGCTGGGCGATGTCAGCCCCGAACGCCAACTGTAAGTGTTTTATTTTTGTAAGTTTTCACTTTTTTGGGAACTGTTATCATGTTCAATACATGTTCTGTGGTGAATTCTACGTGTAAATCCATTCATCATGACCCTGCGTGCACTCTTACACAGGACCGACATCGCTTCAAGGACGCACAAGAAGCACAGTGAACATGGAATGACTAACATCTTGAGTGATGAAAATACTGGCAGACAAACAGCTGTGAAGTACACGCACTGCTGGTGATGGTGTGATGACAAGCACCTGGGCGAGGATCGGGAAACATCAGCGGGAGGGGAATCAGCTGGTGATAATGAGAGAGGGGACGTGCCTGGACCAGCGAGAGTCAGCATGTGATCAGAGAAAGTAGGTCAAAGCTGAGCGTAAATCCATTAATCCTTCCGCTCCTCATGTGCCTTTATGCAGGAGGAGCACACAGGAGGCTTATGACAGTTGGAGCTGAAGCGTGTGATGTAGTCTTTCACGCCTGCCATTTATCTAAGCCTGCCACACAACGCAAAGGTATAGCCGTAAAATTAAGAAAAAAACACCAGAGAAACTGAGCTACAAAGCTGCTGTCATTCTAGACAACACCAGAGTCTGTTCTGTCGATTATGTCATTGGGGTGCCGCACTTAATTCGGTGGGCGGCACCACAGTCCAGTCAGTGGCTGCGGTTTTTTGATAACTAGTTTATGCAGGCGCTGTTGTAAATATTATATTGATCATAGACAATGACTTGGGTTTACACAACATGCTAAAAAAAAAAAAAAAAAAAAAAAAAAAAAAAAAAAAAAAGTGTCATCAGCACTTTAAAGAACTGAGTGATGTGTTTGAGTCAGAATAATGCGAATAGGCTCCAAGACCGTTTTTTGTATTCTCCACTGGCCAGTGTAATTAAATTTGCTGAAACTCCGATCCAGCCTGGTATGACTGAAGATTTTCAAGAATTTTTCTAACACACCCTTGTAACCTCAGGAATGGCATGGTTTTCAGAAACACCCAGAAGCAGACAGGCTCAGCAACAATAATGATCTTTTAGTGAATGAAAGTGAAGGTGTGTGTGCGTATGGTGTTGTGTGAGTGTTGTGTAGTGGGAGCAGGAATGTAAACGGCAGGACAGATCTGGCAACCCTAAATGAGAGCAGAGAGGGATTAGACTCAGGATGGCAGGTAATGATGTTAATAGAGATTTTACAGTCTTATGGCAGCGGAGAGTTAATCTGGCTCAAGAGATGATTATCCAATGCCAGTCCAGCATCCCGCTGTGGTGCAGGTGCTGAATATCTACAATCCAGCTTAAGAGAGGAGTATGTGGCATGTGCTCCAGCTCACCAGTTTGCGAGAAGTTGTTGTTCCCAGCCGAGGTCCAGTATGCCGCCAGGAGGAAGGAGAGGTCCACCTGGAGGGTGGTCCACCTGTGCACAGGGAACAAGGGAAGAGAAGGGGGTGGGGGCAGAGAATAACTCTGTGAGAGCTTACATAGAGTTGGGGAGAAGGCACTCCTGTGAGACAAGAAGCCGTTGAAAGAGATAAAACTCTTGAGGCATAGAGCTGTGGAGGAAAACCCTAGTTAGGAGTTCTTCCTGGGAATGAGCGTAGACGTCTGTGCTGCCTTCTGAGCAGCATTCCTTATAAAGGGTGCCTGATGAGAGGTGTGCCCGCAGCTGTGAGAGATAATTAGGGCAAGGGCACGGATCACCACAGTACCCCACCACCACCACGGGATGCCTCTCGGCAGCCGTTCTAACCTGTCCAGGTGCGTCCGGTGGAACTCCCTGATGAGTTGAGGATCCAACACGAACGAAAGATGCACATTAGGTCCATACTCGTCCCAGTCCAGATATTACAGACCGCGCTCCCTGCGGCGGACATCCAGGATACGATTGACCTAGTGCGCAGGACCTCCATCCATCATCACGGGTGGGAGTGGAGGTCTGGGTGGGGGACACAGCAGGCTGGACTTGAATAGTTTCACCTGAGAACCATGGAAGGTAGGGCAGATGCGCATGGGGGAGCCAGGCGCACAGCAATGGGGTTGATGTCAGTTATGGCAAAAGGTCCAATGAAACGCTATGTCAACTTCTTGGTCTCACCCTTCAGATTGATGTTTTTAGTGGAAAGCCATACCTGCTGCCCCACATGGTAGGAGGGAGCCTGGGTCCTGTGGCGGTTGCGATCACCATATTGTGTGCTGCCCTGCGTCGCAGAGCAGCCTTGGTGGACTTCCAGAGTCGCCGATAACGCCTGATGTGAGCCTGGACCGAGGGGACGGCGATCTCCTCCTCCTCTGGAAACAGCAGGGGATTATAACCTAGTGACACCTCGGAAGGGGAGAGACCAGTGGCAGAAGAGACAGCAGTGTTATGCACATACTCAACCCAAGGTAGGTACGAACTCCAAGATGCTGTATTTAAGGCCATGATGCACCTCAGAGCCACCTCCAATTCCTGATTAGTGCGCTCACACTGGCCATTGCTTTGAGGGTGATATCCTGAGGACAAGCTCACCGTAGCCCCCATAGCCTTGCAAGAGGACCGCCAGACTTGAGATGAATTGAGGTCCACGATCTGACAACGTCTGCTGGGATGCCATGAAGCTGGACCACGTGCAAAACCAGCAGATCCGCCATCTCCTTGGCTGCTGGCAGCTTCTGCAAAGGGACAAAGTGAGCCGCCTTGGAGAACCTGTCCACAGTGGTGAGGATAACAGTGTGGCCTGCAGAGGGGGGCAGAACGGTTACAAAATCCAGCGTGACATGGGACCAGGGTCAGCTGGGGAGTGGATGCAACAGGCCTGCCGGTGGAGAAGAGGATGATTTGCAGGTCGCACACCGAGGGCAGGCACGGATGAATTCACCCACATCCTTCTGCAGAGAGAGCCACCAGAAGGACCTTTGTAACTGGGCTACAGTGCATGCTACCCCATGATGGCACATAATCCTAGAGGAGTGCAGCCAGTCAATCACCTCCCACCAGACAGCAGAGGGAACATACATCTGGCCCGCTGGCCCTCCACCTGGGTCAGGCTCCATCTCCTGCACTCTCCTAACCTTTTCCCTAATGTCCCAGGACACCATGCCCACAATGCAGGAAGGTAGAACAATAGGGTGTGGTGTCGTCTTGGCAGCCTCAGGTAAAAACTGTCTAGAGAGCATGTTGGGCTTGGTATTCTTCGAACCCGGGCAGTAGATGATTGTGAAGTTGAACCTCCCGAAAAACAGGGACCAGTGGGCTTGTCTGGCGTTCGACCGTTTGGTAGTCTGGAGGTACTCTAGGTTCTTATGATCCATCCAGATGATGAACAGCAGTGAAGCGCCCTCTAGCCAGTGACGCCACTCCTCCAAGGCCAGAAGCTCCCTGTCCAACATCCTAGTTCTTCTCAGCAGAAGACAGCCGGCGGGAGAAGAATGCACAGGGGTGGACCTTGTCGTCAATAGGGGAGTGCTGGGAAAGCGCTGCTCCTACCGCAAAATCTGAAGTGTCCACCTCCAAACACTGCAGAGAGGGATCAACCTGGGCCAGAATTGGGTGGGTGAACTCAGCCTTACGCTTGGAAAAGGCCGCCTCCGCCTCCTCAGTCCAGTGGAACGGCACCTTCGTGGAGGTCAGGCGGGTGAGAGGTAAAGCAATAATGCTGCAATTTTTGACGCAACAGCGATAGAAATTAGGAAAGCCCAAAAACTGCTGGAGTTGTTTGTGGGAACAGGGAAGAGGCCACTCCGCTGTCTTTACCTTCTCCGGATCAGCAATGATCTTATGTGAGATCACAAATCCCAGGAACGTAGTGGAAGAGACATGAAACTTGCACTTTTCAGCCTTGACATATAGCTGGTTCTCCAGTAGGTGCTGCAGGACCTGTCTGACATGGATACGGTGTTCCTCCAGAGAGGAAGAGAAGATCAGGATATCGTCAAGGTAAACAAACAAAAGCATCCAGAAAATCCCTCAGCACATCATTAATAAGCCGCTGGAGAATGGCAGGAGCATTGTTAACCCAAAAGGCATAACTAAATACTCAAAATGGCCACTAGGGGTGTGAAAGCCAGTCTTCCACTCATCCCTTCTTAAATGTGGACCAGGTAATAAGCGTTCCGCAGATCTAAATTGGTAAAGAACCTGGCTCCCTGGAGGGAATCAAATGCTATATTGATCGGGGGAGAGTGTACTTGTCCTTGACAGTAATGTTACTGAGCTCCCTAAAGTCAATGCATGGCCTGAGTGAGCCGTCTTTCTTACCCATGAAGAAAAATCCTGCCCCCACCGCTGAGGAGAATGGCCTGATGATGCCCGAACTCAGGGATTCCTTGATGCATTTGTCCATGGCCTCATGTTCCAGGGCAGAGAGGTTGTAGAGCTGACTTGAAAGCAAAGGAGCCCCCGGCAAGAGGTTGATGGCACCAGCATATGGCCGGTGGGGGTGGGGTGGGGGGGTGACAGCACCTTGGCTTTGCTAACCACCGCTGCCAGGTCATGGTACTCCACGGGCACAGACAGGACATCTGGAGGAGGAGAGTCCTGAGGACAAAGGGGCACAGAGGGAGAGCAGGCAGCAGATTGTAAACATTCACTCAGACATAATGTACTCCATGATAAGATTTTTCTTGTCCAGTCAATAGAGGAAGTGTGTAGGCTTAACCAACGAAACCCCAAGATGACAGGGGAAGTGGTAGAGGAAAGCACAAAAAACCTCATCTGCTCACGATGTTTACCAGAGACCAGCACAGAGACGGGGGCAGTCTGCTTTGTAATGATGGCAAGGGGCATCTTGGAGAGGGCGATCAGCTTGAGAGGCCTCTCCAAGTTGTGACAGGGAAGCCCCAGCCGGGTTGCCAGACCCTCCAAAATGAAGCTTTGCTCTGCACCAGAGTCAGTGAGGGCATGTGAGCATATTTCAGTGTGTGCATATTGAAAATGAATGGGTAGCATGAGGCATTTAAGGGTTTTAATATTACCACTGTCCATTAGTTCCCCTACTGTAACTAATGGACTCCCCTTTTACCTGATTAGGGCAAGACGCAACCTCGTGCTCAGCGCTGCCACAATATAAACACAGCCCTAGGTCATGGCAGCGTTGTCATTCCACCAGGGGCAATTTGGACCGGCCAGTAAGCATGGGTTCATCCTCCCCAGGGGACTCCGAGGTAGGGAGGGCCTTAAGGGGAGACTGTGAGGAGTGGCAAGGTTGAGCGCCCAAGCGCCACTCACAACAGGTTAAGGTTCCTTAACCTGTTAATAGCAATACCTAGCATAATTAGCTCGTTAAGCTTAGCGGGTCTTCCCACCCGGGCCAACTCATCCCTCAAGCTGGGGCTAAGGCTCTGGACAAAAATACTACAGTAAGACATCCCCCACCCAACCTCTGCAGCTACTACATGGAAATCTACTGAGTAATCAGCCACTGACTTCACCCCGTCTCAAATTAAGGAGGCGAGAACACAATTCAATTCAACTTTATATAGCGCCATTTCACAATCCCGATCTGAGTGGTCAAAAACTTCAGGAAATTCAGCCACAAACCGGTCATATGTGTAGTTAGCATAATCAGGTCGGGACATAATTGCAGTAGCCCACACTAGAGCCCGTCCCTCCAACAAATTCAAATAACTAACTTGACTCTGGTGAGTGGGAAAATCTCCTGGCACATGCTAAAAAACCAAGCTACATTGTAACAAGAAACCCTGTGTTTCCCCTAACTTACCACTAAAACAGGTGGGAGTGGGACGGGAGTTAACTGGGCATGAGGAGGTGGAGACAGAGGAGCTGATCAACCCGGCCAGATCCTGGGAAGCAGGTGGAGGAGTCTGCAGCAGGGAGAGCTGGTCAAGTTGTGATTTTGTGTGCGAGCTGAGTTAAGATCACCTGTTGCTGGTGTGTTAATTGATCCAAACAAGCCTCCATGGTGTTAAGTGTGTGTGCCAAAGCACTGTCTGATGGGGTTTCTTGACGGAGACGTACTGACATGGTTTTCTGAAACACCCAGAAGCAGACACTGGCTCAGCAACAATAGTGATCTTTTATTGAATGAAAGGTGTGTGTGTGTGTGTGTGTGTGTGTGTGTGTGTGTGTGTGTATATATATGGTGCTGTGAGAGTGTTGTGTAGTGGAAGCAGGAGCCTAAACGGCAGGACAGGTCTGGCAATCCTGAAATGACAGCAGAGATAGAGGGATTATACTCAGGTTGGCAGGTAATGATGTTAATAGAGATTTTACAGTCTTACAGCAGTGGAGAGTTAATCTGGCTCTGAAGAGATGATTATCCAATGCCGGCCCAGCGTCCCGCTGTGGTGCCATGGTGCAGGTGCTGAATATTTACAGTGCAACTCAAGAGAGGAGTGCATGACGTGTGCTCCAGCTCACCAGTTTGCAAGAAGAGAAAATTGTTGCTCCCAGCTGAGGTCCGGTCCACCGCCAGGAGGAAGGAAAGGTCCGCCTGGAGGGTGGTCCACCTGTGCACAGGGAACAAGGGAAGAGAAGGCAGGTGCAGAGAATAACTCAGAGCTTATGTAGAGTTGGGGAGAAGGAACTCCTGAGAGACGAGAAGCTGTTGAAAGAGATGAAACTCTCGAGGCGTGGAGCCGTGGAGGAAGACTCTAGGGAAGAGTTCTTCCTGGGAATGAGCGTAGATGTCTCCGTGCTGCCCTTTTTTGGCGGGGCAACCAACGTAAAGGTGCATTACCGCCATCCTCCATGCTGCCCTCTTCTGATGTTTTATGGCGGTTGGCAAACAGCTTGTAGGTCCATTACTGCCACCTTCTGGAATGGAGTATGATTTGAAATGGCATTACTCTCCTATATCCTTGAAATTAGTCCTGTAGCCCTAATAAACCTAAAAACTGCCTTATAGACTGCATCCCCTGAACTTCTCTGCAAAATCTTTCATACTGAGTTGGGTTTTGTTCCTGTATAGACTGTCCACCGATGCTAACTGTGCAAACTCCTACTTTGGACAGTGCATAAATGTATGTTCAACTGTTTCATCGTTTCCACAATAATCACATTTTCCATTTGGGTGTTTTTACATTATAACTAATGTACTATTCAGCCCTGTGATGTCCTCCTTCCTACTCCTGTGAACTTCTCTAGCTCCCCCTACTTTCTTTTGTATGCCATACAGGCTCCGTCCTTTACTTCCTTTGTCCCACTCTTCCTGCCACTTCTTTTTAATTTGTGTTTTGATAATGCTCTTGACCTCTGCTTTACCATGTTTAACATTCCAACTAACTGGACTCATCCTAGTTGCCCTTTTTGCACATTTATCTGCTAGCTCATCCCCCTCCACTCCAATGTGCACCGGGATCCAAATGAATCTAATATCCACACCTGCCTTTGAAATTCTTCCTACTGAATGTACAATTTCCATTACCAAATCCTGTCTTGACTCTGAATGCATTTGCCCAATATTTTCCATTACGCTGCTAGAGTCAGACCCAATCAAAACCTTTCTGGGCTTTACTTCTTCCACCCAGCCCAATGCCAAACAGATTGCCAAAAGCTCACCAGTATACACAGCCAAGTCATCACTAACCCTTTCCTTCTTCATGACATCTAATTCTGGAATGATGAATGCTATTCCCACAATGTTCTTTGTTGATTTAGATGCATCCGTATAAATCTTTATAAAGTCAGGCTAGCTACTGTCTAAATAGTTACTGACCTCATTCTTGTTTGTCCTCCCTCTTAAAATACACCTTTACTTCTTCCAGACACCATGGTGGTTCTGCAGAAAGGGGGACTGTTGGACATACTGCTTTATCAGCAACCCTTAGCTCCCTGACTTCATTCTCTATTGTCCATCCAAAGCTTCTCATTTGTCTCTTTTCCTTCTCTTGGCAAGGTTTCAGTACACTGTACTGGGTGACTGTCACTAAATCCTCTGATGTTAGCCCAGTATGTAGCTGCTATCTGAGTTCTTAACTCCAGAGGCATCTTGCCCATCTCCACCTAGAGTGCTGCTACTGGAGTAGTTTTTAATGGCCCCACAGCATAACCTCAGAGCTTGGTATTGAATTATATCCAATTTTTTCAATAATGTTTCTGAAGCTGATCCATACATAACACCTGTAATCAAACACTGACCTAACTAACGCCGCATATAATGTTTTTAAAGCACCTCTACTTGCTCCCCATTCTCTTCCCCTCAAACATCTAATATTTAAAGCCTTCTTAGATTTTGCCACAATTTTCTCAACATGAATCTTCCAAGAACAACACTTATCAAACCACACCCCCAAATACTTGAAACGCTCAGTTTCTATGTTTTGATCATATATTTTAAAGATCAACTTGATTGTTTACTGTCTTCCTTGTGAAGACCACAGCCTTTGTTTTTCCCACCGAAAACCCAAATCCCCATTCCACTACCCAAGCCTCAACTTCAATCGCCTGCTGCTACTTTTTAATAATAAATGATACATTTTTCCTCTTGTCCACATAGCACCATCATCTGCAAACAAAGAGACACCAACAGAGCCCTTAACTCTAGAAAAAGTGTCATTGATCATGACTGAAAACAAAATGGGACTAATAGTACTGCCTTGTGGGGTTCCATTTTCTATTATTTGGCTTGAGCTATACTGCTTCCCTATTCTTACCAAAATTTTCCTGTTACTCAAAAAATTTTTAATCCATCTTTTCATTCTCCCTCTAATGCCTAGCTTATGTAGTTTGATAATCAGCCCCTCCTTCCACATCATGCCATAAGCCTTCTCAACATCCAAAAACACCACAACCACACTTTCCTTATTCACTTGGGCCTTCCTAATCTCATGTTCCAAACAGACAGCAGGATCTGTAGTACTTCTCCCTTTTCTAAATCCGCTTTGGTAACTTTAATGCCTCTCTAGACTCCAGATAATATGTTAACCTCTCGTTAATCATTTTTTCCATAGTTTTACCAACATGGGATGTTAAAGCAATTGGTCTGCAACTCTCACCTAAACCTGGATTTTACCTGGCTTGCATATTGGAACAACAACTGCCCCTTTCCATGAAGCAGGCAATATCCCTTCTTCCCAAACCTTGTTGCACAACTCTAATCTCTTTTTACCAGCGTCACTCAGGTTTTTAATCATTTTATACATCACTTGGTCTTTTCCTGGAGTTGTCTTACAGACTTTCCTTAACGTATGATTTAATTCAGACATTGAAAACTCCCGATTTAGCCCATTCTCAAATTCTGCCTCATCTTGCCACGCTACCACAATTAATTTTGTCTGCCCTCTTCCACTTAGCTCAAATTATCTGCACTACTTATTCTAATGAAAATTTTAACTAAATGCTCTGCCTTTTCATTGTCATCCACTATCAAACTGTCCCCATTCTCCATAATTGGATAATTTAGCTCCTTCCTTATCCCAGACATCCTTTTAATGGTTTTCCATACCTTCTCCAAGGGTGTACTTCTTCCCAATGAATCACAATATTTTCTCCAAAACTCTTTTTTGGTCTGTTTAATTATTCTCTGTACTTTAGCCTGCTCCCATTTATAATTGATCAAGTTATCCATATTCAATACATTTAATACTTTAAAAGCTTTGTTCCGACTCTTAACTGATTCAGAACACTCTGGAGTCCAAGAAACTAGCTTTTTCCTTTGCTGCTTTAATGATAGCTGTTGTGATTCCTGCATTCATCTCTTCCACTGTCTGGTTTAAAATTACTTCCCTCAACTTCCTCTTAAAATTGTAAACCCCCCCTCCCCCAAATCTGGCTTATCAGATGCCCACCTCTTGTCTCTTCCTTCTTGATCTATGTCATTTCCTATTCCAATATCAACCACTATTGGGTAGTGATCACTTCCTATAGTGCTTTCCCTTATCACCCTCCACCTGCACCTGCCAGCTAAGCTTTGTGAAATCAAAGTGAGATCAATGGCTGATTCTGTCCCCCTAGCCAAATTCACCCTAGTGCCCGAACCGTCATTCAAACACACCAACTCTTTGTCCTCCATTATCTCTTCTATAACCTTTCCGCTAGTGTCATCGTGCTTCCCCCATAATGTACTATGCACATTAAAATCCCCACACCAGCCCACTCTCCCCCTCCAGTCCTGGAGAATTGACTCCAACTCGCTTTTGACTAACTGCTTACATGGATTGTAGAAATTGATCATTTCCATACTGCCTTCTTTAGTCCATATCTCGATGACAATTACTTCCAGCTTTTGTACTGTGACATAGTAGACTATACTTAACCCCTTCTCTAACAAAAACTGCACAACCCCCACCACCCCCATCCTTCCTATCCTTATGCATTCCAGAATGTCCCTTAATAGTGAAATCTAGTGATGGTTTAAGCCATGTCTCCTGTACACAAATAATATCTGGTTTTGTTGTCAGTTTCTGAATAAATCCTTTAAATTCCTGCTCGTTTGCAATCAGACTCCTTGCGTTCCACTGGAGGGTGGTTGTCATGAGTTAACCTGTTGGCTCCCCTCTACAGCTCCCTCTCCTTGACTCAGTTCTGCATGAATTTTTTCCCAGGATAGATCCTTGGTATTAAAGAATTTTGCTGCCACTTTCACAATGATCATCTTCCCAGTTCTAGTCTTAGCCTGCTCCGAGTAGTTGATGACATAGGCTAGAAATAGAACAAGCTTATCTGTTGTGATATTAGTCTGACAATTTTGTGGTTTTACTTCCTTGTTATTGACAATGCGTTCTCTCCTGTTGAGTCATGACCTTTGCTGCTTCTGTGTATGCCAACTTCCGCTCTACTCTTGCTTGCTGAATTTCTACTGCCTGTTTTCTCACTACACAGCCTCCATATGCTGCTGTGATTCCCTCCACAATTACAGCATTTAATTATGCTGTCATTTCCACATTCTCCATAGCTATGCTCACCACCATCTTCCACACCTCTGCTTTCCTTTGCATACACTAGCAATATGCCCATATTTCTGGCATTTAAAATACCTGAGAGGAGGGGGGATATAAGCCCTAACAGAAAAACTTAAGTATCCAATAAGCACTTTTTCTGGCAGGGCCTTGTCTTTAAATTCCAGCATCACAGATGGGCTATCCACCTTTTCCCCATTCCTGACTGCTTGTAGGCATCTAATCCCCACAACTGTTCGTACTTTAACCATTTTTTTTTTCCAGTTCTTCCAAGTTTTCCCCCAGTGGAATTCCAGATATCATTCCTCCCCCCCCCCCCGCCAACACCATCAAACCCAGTGACTTCTTTCCTCTCTGCAATTTCTTTCTTGCACACTCTCTGCAGCTGAAGTGCTTTGTTCCTTTGCTCTGCATTCTTACATTTCACAAGGAGAGTTCCATCTCTTAACACATTGGCCATTTCTATGTCTCCAATTGCACTTCTTAATCCATTAGTTAGAGCTAGTGGGCTTAAAGATGTAATTTCTTGCCCTGGTTTAAACCTCAAGATAATTTTGAATTCTTCTGCCACAATTTTCCTCCTCACCTCGTGTCTTTCCTCGTCACCTGACAGCTGCCACTTGCCAGTCTGCTTCACAGCTCCTTCACTCTTGCCCTTTCCAACTTTAGTCTTCCTACTAGTGATGGGTCCATGAGGCGTCATGATGCGTTTCGACACATTGCAAAACTGTATTGATACTGTGTTGAAACTGTGTTGCTGAATACTGACACCTGCTGGACCTTAAAAATCCCTACAGTCAACCTAGTTGACAGACTCAACTGACACTGATTTGATGACCTAGTATATACAATAATATACTGCTAAAAAAAAAAAACTGTCCACTTAGGAAGCAACACTGACAATCAATTTCACCTGCTGTTGTGGGATTTTGTTGTCAGCACATTCAACTATGTAAAGAACAAAGTATTTAATAAGAATATTTCATTCAAATCTAGGATGTTTAGTCCATCCATCCAGCTTCTACCACTTTTCCGGAGGTCCGGGTCACGGAGGCAGCAGTTCAAGCAGAGAAGCCCAGACTTCCCTCTCCCCAGCTACCTGCTCCAGCTCTTCAGAGGGGATACCAAGGCGTTCCCAGACCAGCTGGGAGAAAAACTTGACCCCGGGGCAGACCCAGGATGTTTAGGGTTTCCTTTATTTTTTTTGAGCAGTATATAATTTAAGTCATTGTATTTTATATTGTATTATTTCATATCTTCATTTTAATTTCAACTATCATTGATATTTTTAGATACAGTCAATAAATAATGTGAACATGTATCATAATGTGAAAATCTAAGTGAACATGTTGTGAATGAAGATGCTTGTGGACTGGGATTTTTTTTTTTTTTTTTTACAAATTTTTATTAAAAACAAAAAAGCTTTTCCAACGTTTTGAAATTGAGTCTGTTATGCTTTTTTGATACAGCTTCTCCAGCTGTAGAAAACACCTGCTCACATGACACAGATGAGGCTGGAGTGCAGAGAAATTGTAAGGAAAGCTGAAAGAGGTTTGGATAGATGGTCTTTTGTTTGTCCCAGTATCTCAGAGGATCCTGGGACCTGGCAATATTGCCCTCTGCCAGGTATCTCTGCACCTCCTGGATGGCATCAGCTGTGGCACTTTTGGTCTGCCTGCCCACTTTGATGTTGAGATGTTGCCAAAGGTTAGCTAAAAAACAACAAATTGGCATTTTAGTACAGGATTTCCAAACAACAACAAACAAATAATGCTGAATAACATGGCTGAAGTGGGTGCAGACAGCTGTTGTGAAGATGGTCCCGTCTAAATTGAGACCATGTTCAATGCAAATTGAGTGCCGAATTTGGAGCTGTCTAGTGGATGCAATCATGTTTGGTGCTGCGTCAGTCACAAGACACTTTACTTTATTGGTTATGGCCCAGTCCTCCATCATGCCCCTTTTGACTTGGGCCAAATTGTCAGCAGTGTGACTTTGTGGAAAGTATTGCACACCCAACACAGACGTACACAACTGCAAATTTTCATTAATGTAGTGACAGGTAAAAGCCAAGTAAGCTTCCACGTTCACAGATGTCCACATGTCAGCTGTTATACTCACTGCCACAGCTTGCTGTACTTGCATTTTCACTCGTTCCTGTTCCTCCTCGTACTTTTTGGCCACCATTTGTTTGATGGTCTGAAAATTACACCAAGTCAAACCAAAAGCAAATCCATATATTTAAATTAAAGATTAAATAAATTGGATATATCAACTACTACTTTAGATAATTTCCACAAACCTTTCTGGTTGGCAAAACATGAGGGCTGAAGGGCCTGAATCAGTTCTTTGAACCCTTCACTCTCCACAATGCTGAGGGGCTGGCAGTCCTTCACCATGAAATTGAGCAGAGCCTCATCCAGCATCTGCTTCCTGGAAGCTTGATGGTTAAAAATGAAGTAAAGAATAAATTAATAGGAATTAATTATCAATAAAGAAAATGAGCAAGTTGTAGAATGGCTGTATACCTGAGTCTATCCTGGGTGTATCCGGGACTTCATTTTCATGCCTGGCCCTATAATGTCTCGGCATTGAGGAGGCGCTTTTGTTTAAATACGACAGCTCTGTTGAACAAATGTGACATTTAGCCTGCAGAAAATATGAAGAGTAAACTAAGAGTCACTTTCAAATGAATTTGAATTCAGATAAATCAAGTGGAAACTCTGAGAGGAACAGGATGAAACAACAAGGAAATTAAAACAAAGAAAATAGTATTTTAAAAATACTATTTTTAAATACCTTATTTTCTGATATCAGATCAAAATGGTCTCACACCGTGGAAACCTCTCTTTTTCCTTGAGGCTGCTCGTGCTCCATAATTTGTGATAAATTTGCACAAGGACCGTCCGCAACACATACGAGAATCTTTGGGCAAATGCATCCCGTTGACAGATGCGCTTCCTTATAAACGCGGGCCCGTCAGTGTTTCAACGCGCTAGCGTCACGTGACCGATACAGTCCCTGTATCGGTCACGTGACTTTCTTAATGCGAGACGTGCCGACGCGCACCGAAACTGGGTTTCGCTCTATGAGCCCGACGCATGCGCCGACGCATCGGTGTTGCCGGACCCATCACTACTTCCTACCCCTACTCCCTACTGAATTCCATCCATTACCACCATCCAGCCTCCATGCTGCCTTCTGGGCAACGTTCCTTATAAACGGTGCCTGATGAGGAGACGCAGGTGTGCCCGCAGCTGTAAGAGATAATTAGGGCAAGGGCACACACAGCGCGGATCACGGATCAAGGAAAGCACATTTAAACTCTTACGGCAGTGTGACGAACGGTTTAAGATAAGATAAGATAAGCCCACAACGGGGAAATTCCAGGATTGCAACAGCACAGGGATAGCAACACTCAGAGCAACAATCAGAAGGCAAGAAAAAAAGCAAGCAAGCAAGCAAGAGCAGCTAATATACATATTGTAGAGGATGACTTTCACAAACGAGACTGAGTTTATTTCTCAGGAAAGGTTTATTGAGAGTCTACATCCTCTATCAAGCAAAGTATCTCAGCAAAGAGGCAGAACAATCATTCATCACAGCTCTTATACTCTCCAGAGACACAAAACCCCCAACATCAAATATCACATCCCCAACCCACAGTCCTTCAGTAAACATATAGCCTCCGAGGCTCCTTGGCGTCTCTATTGTCTCCTGAGCCTCGGGGGCTCCTACTGGGACATTCTCTCTGACTTCCCATCTCTCAAGAAACCACTTCACACCTCCCGAGGTCTCCGCCGGGTCAGGTCTTCTTGGCCGTTTAGACGTGAAGCTTCCAGAGTATGCACCGTCATGCCTACTAAGTATATGTGAGGGAAAATGCATACCATACATGCATACTATATATGCGCCCTACATGCGCGCCATATAACCCCGCCAAATGTCTAAATAAGGACAACTTACATCCCAGATGCATAGAATCATGATATATCACAGAACGAAAAAAAATTGGCACAACATATCACACATCCAACTGCTTGGGCTTCAACTTCCTGCCATATCTGCTGTGAGCAGGTCTCGCTCTGCCTGTAGCTGTCTCTTGCATCTGTGGATCAGAGTCATTAGCACATCGTTGTGAAAGCTTAGCAGAGTGTCTCCCCGGTGGCCTGCCACGACGGGGGGCCCTGGCTACCTGCACCTGTTCATCAGCTAACACAAAAGCGGGTTTGAGTCTGTTAATGCAGACTAATTCCCTCCTGTCTCCCAAATCGAGCAAAAAATGCTTTTCCCCGGTTTCTAACACTCTGAACGGTCCATCATAAGGTGGTCTTAAACCTAACCTCTGTGCGTCGTGTCTAACAAAGACGAATTCTGCATTCTTTAAGGCTTTAGGCACAAAAACGCGTGGAAAACTGTGGTGAACTGGACCGGGGAGGGTGTTTGATCCCGTGTCGCTCTGCAGCAGCTGAGCGGGGGGGCGATCTGGTGCGGGGTTCTCAGGAAGGAATTCTCCCGGTAACCGGAGAGGTTGGGCGAAGACTAGCTCGGCCGGAGAGGCTTGCAAATCTTCCTTAGGTGCTGAACGCAACCCTAATAAAACCCATGGAAGCTTATCAACCCAATTTGTGTCCGTGAGAGCCGCTCTGAGGGCTGCTTTCAATGACCGGTGAAAGCGTTCGCACAAACTGTTGGCCTGGGGGTTATACGCAGTTGTGCGATGAATTTTCACCCCCAGGCTGAGTGCCATGGATGACCAGAGCTCGGAAACAAATTGGGGTCCTCTGTCAGACGTTATGTCTGACGGGACTCCAAAGCACGCGACCCAAGCCGTTAAAAAAGCGCGCGCAACGTCTGCTGCTGTGGTTGACGCCAGGGGAATCGCCTCTGGCCAGCGCGTAGTGCGGTCCACCATAGTTAGAAGGTGTGTGAACCCCTGTGACAGCGGGATGGGTCCCACCAAGTCGACATGCATGTGGTCGAAGCGTTTGGCTGGGATGTGAAAAGGTTCTAGAGGGGCCCGCATGTGCTTGTGTACCTTTGCTCTTTGACACGCTGCGCAGGCTGCGGCCCATTCTTTGACCTGTTTACGCAGCCCCGGCCAAACAAACTTCTCTCCCACCATTTTGATCGACACGCGAACGCCCGGATGTGCCAGCGAATGTATTAAGTCAAAAAAGCGGTGACGCCATGCAGCTGGGACCACGGGGCGGGGGCGATATCTGGAGATATCGCAGATTGGGGGGGCATATAATCTTGTAACTGGTCTCTCAGATCATAACATGGTTCTTGCTGTCAGGAAACTTACTAAAAAGCGACTACAGTATTTTGGGGGAGTCGATATTGACAAATCAAATTTTATTATCCCCAAATCAAAAAATGAGGAGTTTGAACATTACTTAGAGAATCAAAATTGGGAGCAGCTCATGTCAACATGTGAAGTAAATGATTGTTGTAATTTTATAACTGCAACAATCACAAAGTCTATAGAAAAATTTTCAAAGCAAATTAAAAGTAGACAACAGAAGATTAGCCTACCATGGTTAAATAATGAAATAAGAAAACTTATGAAGAGGCGAGACTATGCATTGAAAACATCATTAACCTCTAAACTACAAAATGATCACCTTGTGTACAAAAGTTTAAGAAATAAAGTGGTACATGAGCTGCGAAAATCAAAAATATCTTATTACAATAAACTGATAGATCATGCAAAGGGTAACAACAGTTCCCTATGGAGGCATTTAAATAACTTAACTAATAAAAAAAACGATCAGAAGGGGGTAAAGGAACTTAGAATCAATGGCAAGACCGTCAGTGACAAGGCTACTTTGGCAAATGAATTTAATTCACACTTTGTGGGCTCTGTGGAAGACTTAACAAAAATTTTTGTGCTGCCAAATGTGCTCAACAACACAAAATCAATACTTCCAACAGATTCTTTTCACATCGATGAGGTAAATGAGGAGTTAATTGCTGGTATTGTTAAAACACTGTCAAACTCAAAAACTAATGATATCTACAATATGAGCACCTCCTTTCTCAAAATGCACAGCAAAATATTAATCAAACCACTGACTCATCTCATTAATCTCTCCATTAGGTCTAGTACATTTCCATCTGGCTGGAAAAAAGCTGTCGTCATACCAGTTCATAAATCAGGCAGTAAAGACGATATATGCAATTACCGCCCAATCTCTATCTTACCAGTCCTATCTAAGGTTCTTGAAAAAGTTGTAGCTACACAGCTGATAGACTACTTACAAGACAGTCAACTTCTTCATCCACATTAATTTGGTTTTAGACCAGGATACTCAACAGAAACAGCAAATTGTTGCCTTATTGAAAACGTCAAACAGTCCTTGGACAGGGGTAATGTGGTAGGAGCTGTTTTTCTAGATCTCAAAAAGGCTTTCGATACTGTAAACCACAGTTTGCTTTTATCCAAAATGGTATCTTTTAACTTCTCCCCAAATACATTAGAATGGTTTGCATCTTATCTCCAGAATAGAGAACAGTGTGTAAAAGTTCACCAGGATAAATCCTCATTTTTAAACAACCGCATGGGTATCCCACAAGGGTCCATTCTTGGTCCTTTACTTTTCAGCATTTTTATTAATGACTTGCCGTTACACTGCTCAGCTGCAACATGCCAACTTTATGCAGATGATGCAGTTATTTACACAGCTGCCAAGACTCCAGCACAGGCTGCAGATGTACTGTCTACAAGTATGGTTGATGTCCAAGAGTGGCTCCTCAAGAACCATCTATTGCTGAACCTTCAGAAAACAGTCTCAATGTGCTTTTCAATCAAAAAATGTAACCTGCAACATTTTAAAGTTAATATACATGATCATGACATCAGTTTAGCTACAGAATTCAAATACCTTGGCATTGTACTAGATCCTCAACTCAAATTTAATCTTCATATAAAGAAAATTTCAAAAACAGTAAAAAAAAATCTGAACTGCTTTAAATTAATTAGATATTACATACCTTACGAAGCAGCTGCACTGTATATGCATTCTATGTTTTTTTCTCATATATCATACTGTTTGACAGTCTGGGCTCAAGCAGCCCCTTCCACAATAAGACATATAGGTTCATTATATAATCAAACCCTAAAAATCTTGGACAAAAAGCCCATTAGGTGGCATCACTGTAATGTTTTAAAAAAATACAACCTATTGAGTTTTGAGAGCTTCATTGACCTCTGTTTTCTGAAATTAACGTTCAAATGTTTCCATAAATCAGCACCCGAGCCACTTGCTGGTTTCGTCCAAAGACAGGACAGCAGCAGAGCCACCAGGAGTTCTGTTAACAATAACTGTAAAATATTCCACCGCAGAACCACATTTGGACAAACAGCTTTCTCTATAAAGGGCAGTCACATCTGGAACACAATGCCAAATGAAATTAAAATAATAACAGACTTTAAAACATTCACTAAAAATGTTAAAAACTGGCTGAAAAATAAACAAGAATGTACTCATGTATGAATTAATTGTCTGCAAAGTGAGAGTGAATGAAGGGAAGGAATAAATGTGTTTGTTTATAGTGAGTGACGGAGGGAGGAAGGCCTGAAATAGGCAAATGTGAGTTATGTTATATGTGTTAAATGTGAGTCAGGCTGTTATATTTGTGTATTTATAATATTTATAATATTTATGTTAAATGTGAGTCAGGCTGTTATATTTGTGTATTTATAATATTTATAATATTTATGTTAAATGTGAGTCAGGCTGTCATATTTGTGTATTTATAATATTTATAATATTTATAATTGTGTATTTATAATTTTTCTGCATTGATGTATGTGGTTATTGTGTATATTTTTTTATTTTTTTTTTCCCATCTTTACTTGATTCTTTTTTCTAAAGCCCATCCAGGGACAAGAGTTGCAAATTAGCTAATAGCTATACACTCTATGTGCAACACATCAGATTGATTGTCTTTGATTAATTGTCTATGTTTATTGCACTGTCCCTGTCAAATAAACTAATCTACTACTACTACTACATACCTCTTTGATGCACCCTGTGCTCCAGCCTTAGCCCTGTTGGCCCAGACTGGAGCGCGCGCACGTCCGCATCGTTAACCTGCTCGGCGGCCATGGCTGCATAATCTAACCCAACGTAGACCGGGGCTGTGAGCGCTTCCACGCCGCAAGCCTGGCCCGAGTCTACAGCCGCCGAGTCTGCCCCCTGGGGGCCTGGCAGTGCAACTGCGCGCGAGAGACAATCTGCCACAACATTGTGTTTGCCCGCCACGCGTTGAATGTCGGTGGTAAACTCCGAAATCGCGGCCAGCTGTCTCTGTTGTCGGCCCGACCAAGGCTCTGAAATTTTAGCCATTGCAAATGTTAATGGTTTGTGGTCTACAAACGCGGTGAAACGGCGCCCTTCCAACCAGAACTGGAAGTGGCGGATGGCCAAATGCAGGGCTAAAAGCTCCCTATCAAACGCGTTGTATTTACGCTCGTTATCACGCAATGTTTTGCTGAAGAACGCAAGTGGTTGCCAGCTCCCTGCTACCAGTTGCTCGACAACTGCCCCCACTGCCACGTCGGAAGCGTCTGTGGTTAGCGCCATGCGAGCTGCTGGCACCGGGTGTGCCAATAACGCAGCGTTTGCGAGGGCCGATTTGACCTGTGAGAAAGCGCGCTCCCGGTCCGGGGACCACTCGACCTTAGATGCAGGTTTTTGCTTCTTTAGTGCCGCGTACAATGGGTGCATGAGCCGTGGCGCGTTGGGGAGGAAGCGGTTATAAAAATTGACCATCCCCCAAAATTCTTGCAGTTCTTTAACTGTCTGCGGTTGGGGGAAATCCGTTATCGCGCGCACTTTATCGGGCAGCGGGACCGCGCCTTCCGGAGACACGCGGTGCCCCAAAAAATCGATTTGCGCTACCCCGAATTGGCATTTCGCTGGGTTAATTATCAGCCCGTGTTCTGTCAGCCTCTGAAAAACGGCTGTGAGGTGGCGTTCGTGTTCGACTTCGGACGCACTGGCTACCAAAATATCATCCAAATAAGCAAACACGAAAGGGAGGCCGCGCAGTACTGCATCCATCATGCGTTGGAACGTCTGCGCGGCGCCTTTGAGGCCGAAAGGCATGCGCAAAAACTCGAAAAGCCCGAAAGGGGTTATAACTGCCGTTTTGGGTACGTCTTGCGCGCGGACTGGGACTTGGTGATAACCGCGCACCAAATCTATTTTGGAAAAGATGCGCGCCCCCGCTAAATGTGCCGAAAAATCCTGGATGTGCGGAATCGGGTAGCGGTCGTGCGCTGAAGCATTATTTAATCTGCAGAAATCACCTCAAGGGCGCCACGAGCCGTCAGCCTTGGGCACCATGTGCAGGGGTGACGACCAAGAGCTGTTCGAGCGTCTAACAATGCCCAGTTTTTCCAAGTTGGCGAATTCCTTGTGCGCGATGGCCAGTTTAGCTGGGTCCAAGCGCCGAGCTTTTGCAAAAACAGGGGGGCCAGAGGTAGTTATGAAATGCTCGACCCCGTGTTTGGCAACTGACGCTGAAAATGTTGGGACCGTGAGTGCTGGAAACTGATTGAGTAGTGCATGAAACTTACCACCCGCAGCTGTGACATTGGGATGTGCAGAAGGCAGGGCCACCTGAGCTGTGCAGGAGATAGAGTAGAAAGACAGTGCATTTACAATACGTCTATTAGCAAGATCAACTAACAAACTGTTTGAGCATAAAAAGTCAGCACCTAGCATGTTGTTGCTAACTGCAGCTACGACGAAGGTCCACTCGAAGGTGCGGCCGTGGAGGGATAGGAGGAGCGTCTTCTCCCCATAGGTTTTGATCGTGGAGCCGTTCGCCGCTAACACCAGGGGTCCGCTGGCAGGCGTTAGCAGGTCCGCGTAGGCAGGCTTGACAAAACTTAGCTGGGAGCCTGTGTCCACCAGGAATTCTTTCCCTGAATTTGCGTCTGTCACGAAAAGCAGCTTGTTCTTCGTGCCGAGAGTTGCAGCTGCTACCGGCTCTCGGTCTTGGCGTTTCCCTGGCGCTGGTATCAGCACGGTGGGACGCATCTGCATGCTCTCTCTGCAAAGCGTCGATGGCAGAAACAGAGGGTGTTGCCCGCTCCGCTTCTCCTGGCCTCTGCCGCTGCCGATGTCAGTGGATCCGGTGCTACAGCCTCTGGTCTCCCCTCGTCTCGCGGGGGTGCGTTCAGCTCTGCTGCTGCCGTCGTGGCTGCGTGCCGTCTATGGGCGTCGACGAGCCGCTGCGCCTCCTGGCCCAGCTCGTGGTAGTCACGATTGTTGAGTAGCTGTGAGCTGGCCAGGGTGACTCTCACTGCTGGCGGTAGCGTTCTGAGAAAGAGGTGGGCGAAGATAAAGCTGTCGTCATCCTCGCCTCTCAGGCTCATCATCTTCGCCATCAGATCTGCCGGCCTGTCTGCTTCCCCTTCTGTCAGCGCCAGGAGCTTCTCTGCTCGCTCTCCCAGCGAGGGAGTGAAGGCTCGAATGAGGGCGGCTTTCAGTGCACCATACTTGTCGTCTTGGGGCGGGTGGTTGGTCAGGCTCTCCACCCGCTGCACTGTGAGGCTGTCCAGCTTCGCGACGACATGGTAGATCCTCGTTGCGTCCACTGAGATTCCCCGAAGGTGGAACTGCGCCTCCACAGTGGTAAACCAGGAGCGCGGGTTATGTTGCCAGAAATCGGGCAGCTGTAGTGTGGTAGCTGCGTTAACCCGGTTGGCCCCTGAAGAGTCCGGCGCGGAAAGCTCGCCGTCACCGGCCATGGTTTGTCGTAGGTCACCAGTGTAGAGGATGACTTTCACAAACGAGACTGAGTTTATTTCTCAGGAAAGGTTTATTGAGAGTCTACATCCTCCATCAAGCAAAGTATCTCAGCAAAGAGGCAGAACAATCATTCATCACAGCTCTTATACTCTCCAGAGACACAAAACCCCCAACATCAAATATCACATCCCCAACCCACAGTCCTTCAGTAAACATATAGCCTCCGAGGCTCCTTGGCGTCTCTATTGTCTCTCAACTCCTCAGCCTCGGGGGATCCTGCTGGGACATTCTCTCTGACTTCCCGTCTCTCAAGAAACCACTTCACACCTCCCGAGGTCTCCGCCGGGTCAGGTCTTCTTGGCCGTTTAGACGTGAAGCTTCCAGAGTATGCACCGTCATGCCTACTAAATATATGTGAGGGAA
Organism: Pholidichthys leucotaenia; assembly: GCA_020510985.1. Taxonomy (NCBI): domain Eukaryota; kingdom Metazoa; phylum Chordata; class Actinopteri; order Cichliformes; family Pholidichthyidae; genus Pholidichthys; species Pholidichthys leucotaenia. The sequence continues at coordinate 362,794,893 of CM035838.1, read as the reverse complement.
AATGCATACCATACATGCATACTATATATGCGCCCTACATGCGCGCCATAATATGTACATATTACTATAAATATATATATATATACACACAGACACACAGTGCAGAGCATTGTAGCTGGATGGAATAAATATATGAGTATATAAACACACAGTGCGGAGCATTGTAGCTAGATGGAATAAATATATAGATATAATAAATATAAACACACTCAGTGTGGAGCATTGTAGCTAGATAGAATAAATATGTAAATATATAAACACACACAGTGCAGAGCATTGTTGCTAGATGGGATGAAACAGCACAACCGTCTACTTAGTTATCCTACATGAGATGAGAGATATGAGTTTGAGACATGAGTTTGAGAGATATGCAAGGAACACACACACTGGCACACACACAAACAGCGATTTCTTGCATTTATAGATAGATAAATGAACGTGTTTCAGAAGATGAACATATCTGTATTGTAAATTCTTATTTTGGATTGACCTGAGGGACTATTCTTAAAAATTTGATATACCAGATTTCTTATTATATATAAAGTATATTATTATTATATATAAAATTTTCCTTTACTTGTAGGGAAAATAAAATATGCAAAAGTTTACTTTTGGATTTAACTTGTGACGATGACTGAAAATTTATCAATACGCCCACTCTCACACTGGTGGCCTGTGTGAAGTTATAAACACACTTAAGTCCAGCAGGAGGCGACAGAGGACCGATTTGACACAGGCCTTACGCCAACAGAGCGGAATGACGTCATTGCGGTCGCAGCCACAAACAGGAAGAAAACATCTAGCTGTTACCAAAGCACAGAGCTCTAGCTAACGCAGCACAGGAATGAAGTGGCTTTGAGACTGGGGAATGAACTGGTGCTTTATCATGCTGTGCCCGGAGTAGTGACTGCATCGGCGGATACCCGCAGGGATTAAATTGTGGTCGACTTTCCTCCTGTTGGAGCGTAGAAACGGGGTACGTTAGCTTAACAGTGGAGCTAATGGTGGCTGTAGCTAACCTTTGCTTAAACCCGTAGACAGAAAAATAATGTTCATATAAGAAGCAGTGGAGTGTATGTCTGTCAAGGGTATAGAATGAATGACTCGGTGTATTTGTTTTTTATTATTATGGCTTAAAAATTAGCTGTTTGTATATAACTACTAAGAGTCGACCTTGCTTCCTGGTATCATCATTAGCTTTTCATTAAAATATTTAACGGCTATATTCATTTACTGTTTTATGGTTGGAGTTCTCCATTCTGTGTTGTAAATATATGTTTTATTAAAATCATGACATTTTAAAATACTAGTTGTTGCATATGGTTTAAATGTCGCACTATAATGCAGCCCTGTGTTTAATCTCTAAATATACCATAGACTGTATATAAATAATCTTTATTATATACAGTTTAGTACCAAAGTTGGCAAACTGGATACTAGTATTGTAGTCAAGACAAGACCACTGTGCATCTGCATCTTGGTCTCGTACACTTTGACCTCTGTGCGGTCTTGACTACAACAATACTGGATACACACACTACCTATTTGCAGAGGGTCAGTATTTTCATGTTCTTCTCTCATGCACATATTCTTTTGCAAAAGTCTGTGTCACTGTCACTATGCATCATTTTAAAGTCTCGGCTTATTTCATTCTCTCTGTTGGTCCCTGTAGGTGTGAATGAGTGACGTGGTTCCTCCCACAGCTCTCAGTGAAATCCAGCTCCGCTTCCTCTGCCATGATGACATAGAGAATGTCAAGCTGCTCTGTGGGGATTGGTTCCCAATTGAGTAAGATATTTCATTCATTTTTTTTTTGTTATTTTATAGCTGTTAAATTCAAAGATTCAAAGATTTTTATTTGTCAATACTTCTGTACATACAGGACATACAGGAAAATTGAAATGCTGTTTTTCTCTCTCTCTTAGTGGTGTGCGCAATATATAAAAAAGAAGAAATAGGGATGAAAAACAACAACAGCAGTCTGTGTACAGTAATTCTACCCGTAGTGCAAATAAAGATAAAAGATAAAACCCAGCAATCCTATTCACAGAAAAAAGTAGAGCCATAATACCCATAATTGCAAGTTCAATGGGGTAGTATAGGTGCAGACAGTGACAGATTGGTTTGCACATGATCAATATTGCAGTAACGAGACAGCAGCAGGTATGGCATTTGTGCAAATGGTTGCAGTAAAGTGCAGAGACATACAGCAGCAGATGTATTACTGTTGGTGTGCCAAGTCTTTCTGTGGAAACAGCTGAGGTAGTTATTGTGTGGGTGAGTGTGTTACAGTCTGGGGGGAAGTGGGGGAGTAGTGGGCAGACAGTGTTTCATCTGGCTTAAAGACCTTGGCACGGTGGCAACATATTTTTCTGGGGGGTGGGGCAATAAACACATGATGCTATTGTTACCAGAATATGTTAATTTTATACTATTTATTTATTTTTTAAAATTTTGCACAGTAACTTTGCATATGGAACTTATCATATGAAGTATTGTACAACCAAGGCTTGAATATTAGAATATTGAGCCAGTTGGGGTCACACCCAGACGTCCTGTGTTTAGACTTTTTCGTAGTGTTATCCTTCTCTCCTTCCTCTGCTCTCACCTCTCCTGGACCCTCTGCCTGAACACTTTCCGCTCCTTGGCTCCTCTCTTCTGTCTCATCTTGCCCTCTCTGAGCTCTGTCTAATTCAAGTTCTGTCTCTGTCTATGGTGGTATACAAACAGGTTAGAAAATATCAAGTGTCATGTTTTGTCTTGCAGGATTTTTTGGTCATGGTTTACATAAATGACAAAAATATGTGTATTTTTTTGTATTTTTATTCTAGTGTTCTTTTTTCCATTGAGAGAGTAGAGAAGGGGAAAAAAAAACATTCATAATAGTAATGTACTCATGCATACTTAAATTATATGATCAGGTGGGTATAGTAACCAGAAATTCTACTCATGTAAAAGTAGTGCTTTGAAATTAATAATTAAAATATACAACCAAAAATTTCTAGTTGAGTTAAGGGTACAAAGAGCACCCATTTAAAAACTTGAGTCATGACTTCATTCTTGAAGGTTTGAGGTTTTTCTCAAAAATTTATAACAATGTTCTTATAGTTTTCTACTTTTCTCTGTAAATTTATCTAAATTTGAAACCATTTTCCTCACATTTATAATTTCCTCTTGTAAAATTGACCTTTCTTGTACATTTGAGACTTTATTATAAATTTGTGGATTATTTTATGGCTAATTTTTGTCTGTTTTTTAAAAATAAAATTAGTTTTTTTAAAATAAATTTGAAACAGATTGTGGTATTTTTTTTATTTTTTTATTTTTTTACCTTTTCCTTATAACAATTTAAATTTTTAACCATAATTTTGCAGAGCCAGAACAGAACAATAATTTAACTCTGATTTCAAAGAAAAAATATTAATAAAATTGTATTTAATGAAATAAATTAACTTAAATGACCAAAGAGGCAGCTATTTCTGTTATAATATTACTATACATTTATAGTTTTTTTTAGAAATCTCCTCACCGCCCAGACAGCAGGAAAAACCTCCCTTATTTTGAAATCCAAATGTTGGCACGTTTAGTTTGTCTGAAGGCTGCTGACGGATTAAAGTCATTGACTTGGTGAATTTCAGTCATCTTAACTTGCCAGGTACATAATAATGACCATAAATTAGTTAATATTAACTTAGGTAAAGGTTAAAAACAGCTCCTTTTCATTCTTGACTGAAATAAGAAAAACAAAAAAACAATAACACTGGTCAACGCCAAATTTGTTGTCTTAAGTTTTTTTTTGCTGATTTAGGACAATTTTGATGTGCTAAATCCAAAAATCACACTGGTTTTGCTCAATCAGGTCAACGTTTTGAATTATGTCCACATGTTGTTTTATACATTTTTGTTTATATGTACGGGTATTTTTGCTTTATATGATGCAAAATTCTTTTTTATGTCTTGAAATTCTCTGAATTTTGAACAATGATGACGTAACATTCAATTTATATGTACTTACCGTTATATAAAGGTAAGTATATGCACAGTACTAAGTAAGTACAGGTTTTTACTTAGCACCTGATCGAGAGAAACGGATGTCATTTTCGGATTCAGTGGTGCAAAATTGTCTTAAATCAGTTGAAAAAAACACAGACAACTTACAAAAAAATTATTTTTGTAACCCTGTGTAATTAAACAAAATCAACCAACTCGAGCTCTTAACCACACTTGTTAGCTAAGCGACTCTTCCATTATTGCTCCCATTTCCAGCAGGTTAAAACCATGATAAATGCCTCCAGTGCTTACATACCTCTTCTGATTTTTTTTCCACATTTAAAGTACTTTAATAAGCTTGTGTTTCTCTCGGACAGTCACGCTAGTAGCAAGACACTCTGCCTGGCCGGTGATTAGAACACGTGGGCGGGGTGCTTCTGTCCGCATGGATGACGGTCACGCGCGTTGTTCATGTGTGCACTGGCGGATCGTCATTCCTTCATAAATTTTTCTTAAATTTATATGTCCTGATAAAGTGGCGGAAATTTTTCTGGCATGGCAGGCCGCCACCGGGAAATGTAACCAGAGGAAACCCTGGCATTGTTCAGGGTCCTGATGGCCTGGTGAACAAAGCTGTTTAACAGTCTTGTGGAGTGGGCCCGGAGGCTCTGGTACCTTTTCCCCAAGGACAGGGGGCTGAAGAGGGAGTGTAAGGGGTGGGAGGCGTCGCCTGCAATGTTGATGGCTTTGCGGGTCAGGTGGGTGTGGTAGATGTCTGGGAGGGAGGGCAGAGGGGCACCAATGATCTTCCTGGCTGCTTTCACTGTGTGTTTTAGTGTCTTCCGGCAGGAGGCGGTGCAGCTTCCGTACCATACCGTGATGCAGCTGGTGAGGATGCTCTCAATGGTGCCCCAGTAGAATGAGCACATGATGGAGGGTGGGACTTATGTTCTCCTCATGTTCAAATTGCTGCTGATCTAATGAATAAGTTCTGTTATCTAATACTGCAATCCACCAGCCACCACCATCTCTTCACAAACTTCTACCACTGCAGTTGAGCTCCCATTGGTTGCTAGCATAGTGCAGGGTTGTGTGGTTGCTGTAAAGTGCAGCGTTGTCTTCCATGGAATGTGACTGTATTTGTAGTGAAGGAGGAGTTGGTACAGAAGAATATCTGTGCTCTCTTATTTGCTTTGTGAAAATAAGCAGTAATGTAACAATCAGCAAGTGGGTTTCTCATTTCACTCTTTGCTGCTTTGGAATGAGGAGATTGAATATAGAATTATGCCGTTTTGCATCTTGTACTGCATTCTAGGAGTTGTCCAAGATCAGAAATTACAAATCCCTGACACACCCTGAAGTCAGACTTCCAGCTTTTAAAGTCAGGCAGCTCTCGGCGTACCTGAGTTGGCCAACCTGCAAGGATTTAAAGATGGCTGTGCCCATGTGCCATACATCAAGCTGTGCAAATGTACAATTATTAGCACTTCTCTTTTATATGTCCCTTGTGCACTATACGGAAATGTCTGTCTGCTGCACTGTTTTGGGTTGGTGTCGCCAACAAGGAGCTAACACGAAAATCAGTTTTCGGTCTTTTGTTGGACTGTGGTTAATGTGGCAGTGACATCATTGTGGCCTCCTTATTTGGATGTCTGATGTGCCTGGAATGCAGCATTAACTTACGTCAGGCTAATGTCGCTCACACCAGTGCACTACAGTGAAGTTTAAATCCCATTGTATGTAAAGCTCTCTGAATAGGGACGTTGAAACAGTGATAATCTGCCTATCCTTGGAACATGATGAACTCGAAATTTGCTTGGGTGGCCTAACCAAGTAAACTATGTGTGAAAAAGGCAGAACTGTTTTGTACATAAATGTGAATACAGTCAAACCTGGTGGAGTGTTTCACAGATAAGGCAGCGAAACGCGGGGTTGCTATATTGGTGAACCTAACTGTGAGGACACTACTGGTATGCAACGAAACTTCACAGTTTAACCCAGTGGTGGCCTAGAGGTAGAGCATCCGCCCCACAACTGGGAGGCCAGGGCTCAAGTCCCGGCCGGGCCATACAGACAGCGTAAAAGTGGAACTTCCTGCCGTCCAGCTTGGTGCTCAGCAATAGTGGAACAGAGGAGGGAAATGTTGGTTACCCAGCCACAGTGGGTGCGCAAGCCAGTGTACTCCCTGTGCCAGTCCCAAGCCCGGATAAAAATGGGCAGGGTTGCGTCAGGGAGAGCATCCGGCATAAAAACTCTGCTTCAAAAACTATAAGACTATGGCAGATACATCGATGTCTGCCGTAGCGACTTGTCTAACCCACTTGATAGTGGAAAAATGGATGTTAAAAGAATTTTTTTAAAAACTGTATCTTTTTAGACAAAATATTTGAGTTGGTCTAAACAGATTAAAAACAGCAGTAGAGGAAATGTCTTTATGTTGTGATTTGCTAATATGTGGTGTGCTTCTGTTGCTTTTGCTATTTTTGCATACTTGCCTGGGGAAAATTGACCTGGCTGTTAAAATATTTAACAATGATTTGTAAAGCATGGACAAGAAATGCATTAGAGTAATGCAGCTTATATTTCATTTATAATTATTACGCTGTAACACAGCTCTGTTCCACATATATCAGACTTGTTTACATTATATTGATTAACATTCAAATTATATTTTGTGGTTGAGCAAATCTGAATTTTGTAACATTGTAATTTGGCAGCAGTTTCAGTTCTGATGTGTAGCAGAGATTTCTACAGTTTTTAATCTGCATAATAGTCCCAATTTGAAATGCTGACCACGTTGATTTTTGACCCAGGTACCCAGACTCATGGTATCAGGACATCACCTCCAACAAGAAATTCTTCTCCCTCGCTGCCACCTTCAGAGGAGGCATTGTGGGGATGATTGTGGCCGAGATCAAAGGCCGGACCAAAGTACACAAAGAGGTACGATGCTGCTCTCTGTCATCTTTTCTCATTCACTCCCTCACACCACACTACACACAACACTCATATATGGTACTTTAACAGTAGCCACGGTTGCATGTGCAAAATTTCTTCAATCTGATTACAATTCACATCAGAACGTTACTGTTTACATGGAGCTTGAAAAAGTTGATCCGATTAGGACGTGCGTTTCCATGTGTCACACGTTTGAACGGACTAAATCATTTTGACATGCGCACAATTATCCGACATTCTGGAAATAGTAGAAGAAGCAACTTCCGATTAAACAAACCCCGCTTCATGTCTTTCTGTTTTTGAAATGGACCTGTATTGTGTCATTCAGACTGTACTTTTGCTTCTGCTGGTCTCCGTAATGAAGCTACAAGTCCAGCAGTACATACTTCTGCATATGACGAACAGAGGGAGACAGCAGGACGATACAGACCAGTTCTGTTTTACTCCTGCCATGTCTTCTGCTAGCTCCTGTAAAGGCGGAAATACGTCACGTCGATGTGTGGCTGACTTACAGACATGCGCAGTAAACATATTTTCTACCCAAACTTTGGAATAAGTGTTTATATGCACACTAATCGGATTAACAGTTGGCGTAACCCACCCGTCTCAACTGGAAGGAGATTTTGATCCAAATGAGTGTGATTGGGTCAGAATATTCACATTGGTGTGTTTACATGAAGCATTTTTATTCCGATCAGGCTTTTAGTCCAGCTACTTGTATCCATGTAAACATGGCTAATGTATTCTCTGGAGATGGTTTCACTCAGCCGTCAGTCAGAATTGTTCTAAGTAGATCAGTCATATAGTAGAGGCTGTTTTTAGAGCACAGATTAAGCAAACCAGCTGCACATGACTGAAGCAGATTCATTTGCCTGAAATGAAAAATACCAGGAAGATAGAGAAAAGCAGGTGAAAGTCTGTGGCTGTGTCTGAGATTATTCTTTAAATTTGAAGAAAATGAACAGAAATCTAAAATTAATTGTATATTTTCAAGGTGTTGATATTTGAAGCACTGTGGATCAATGCTGCAGTTACAGTTGAGGTGCACGTCAGTTTTTAATATAGTAACCATTAACTATCAGAGCTATACTTACTTGCACAAAATACAGGATTTTAATGTATTCCTCTGGGCAAATGTTCCATCAGTAATTTTCCTGGTACAGTATTTGCATTTTGGAATCTGTGCTCCCTGTGGGTACTTTGCCTACTCAGTGATGACGACAGGTTTCAGATGTCTTCAGACTTTTTCAGACTTTTTTTTTTATGGTTTTCCCATAAAAAAAGTTCTCTGACAAAAGAACACACAGAGTTTTGAAGAGATATTGGCATAAAAATCAAATGCCGTTAATATTTTAGATTGTACTGTGGATATTGAGGAGATCTCCCATGATCATGTAGAATAACACCTGTTTCTCTGTGTGTGTGTGTGTGTGTGCGTGTGTGCGTGCGTGCGTGTTTTAGGATGGAGACATCCTGGCTTCCAGTTTTCCTGTGGATACACAGGTAGCCTACATCCTGAGCCTGGGGGTGGTCAAAGAATTCAGGAAACATGGCATAGGTACAGTTCAGCTTTTCCTACTGCATCACATTACTATAAAGGCTGTCTTGTAAACCTGGTGATAACCTTTGGATGTGAGGAGATAATCCAGTAGGAACCAGTTATAGTTATTTCCAGGGCCACATTTTCATTCTGGAACTATACAAAGTGGCTTAAGTTTTGCCTGAATTTACAATTTAAAAAAATCTTTTATTTGTCTGATTTTACTGTGTGAGACCATTTTAATGATAGTTGCCTCTTTTTGAGGTCATACAGATGTGCCCACTATTAAAACAGTTTATACCCAACAGAAAATTAGGAAAAAGTCTCCAAAACTTTGTGAAAAAGCGTCAGATTTTTTTACTCAATTTGCGACCACTGAAGACATTTTCTTTGCAAGTTTTCATGGTGACGTAGGGATTTGTGATGTTTTCGTGAATGCATTGTGATGTTCCCATTTACCAAAAAATAACATTTGAGAATTGTTCACTTTCTAATATAAGCAGCTCGGTGGTGCAGTGGTCAGCACTGTGGCAGCACGGTCAGAAGGTCACGGGATCGATTCCACCCCTGACCACCGTGGGTTTGATCCCACCCCCTGACCATCAGTGACCCTTCTGTGTGGGGTTTGCATGTTCTCCCCGTGCCTGCGTGGGTTTCCTCCAGTTTCCTCCCACAGGCCAAAAACCTGCAACTTAGGTTGATTGGAGACTTTAAAGTGGTCCTAGGTGTGAATGGTTGAGGGACTGGCGCTGCACCGTGGCTGCCTCATCATCCAGGTGGATGCCCTGAATTTAAACTGCAATTTCCCCATTGTGGGACTAATAAAAGATTATAAAATAAATAAAACTACAATTTTTAGCTAATTTAATGTACTTTAGCCAGTTTACCACAATGTAAAACAGTATAGGTTAAAAAAGGGTCAAAGGCCCTTTCACACTGTAGGAACTTTTTGCAGTTCCTATAACTTTTTCAGTACCTAGGCTGTTTTTCTTTTGTTTGGACAGCATAGGAACTAGGAACCACGGACTTCAATTCCTAGAACCATTTTAGCTCCTACTTCAAAGCAGGGTCTTTTGATGGTTCCATAGGAACTCGTATGATGTAGGTGTTTGGTGATCAGTAGAACTCATAAACTACACCCACTGCCAGAGACTTCTGCTTCTCACGGTGCTGCCATATTGAAAAATAAACTTTGGTGCGGTGTTTTTTCCTGTAATCGCTAACAGAGAAGTTTTAATATGGACAAAACACTGACAAATGGGCCAGTGAGGAGGTCAAAGCTCTTCTGGCCTTGTACGCCACAGAGGAGGATCCGTGAGGATTTGAGGGCTTGCAGCGGAGCATAATAATTTTCGGAAAATAAGCTCGCAGTTAGTGGGGATTTTTTCACAACGTGAAGTAGTGAGGGAGGAGATTACATAACTCAAACAGGACTGTAACATTTAAGGACCACAAAAATCAGAATGGGGAGAACCAGAAGACCAAGAGATGTTTCGTCACTTTGGACGTAATCTTACGTTGACCTGCCTACCGGAGGCATCAGACCCTGGCAACGCAGCCACAGGACACCGCAGTCTGCAGTCTGCATCCTCGGTGGAGCTGAAGGTTGGTAAATAGGCCAAAAGGCATTACGGCCTGGCACCTTTTTTATGAATTTACAAAATTTTAAACATAAATTGTATTTTTTTTTTTTACATAAATGTGAAACTTGGCTCATAAATTTGAGGCTTTTTTTTCACCCTCTTCTAATTTGTTTGTCCCAAATATGAAATAAATTTGCAACTCCTTTTCTAAACACTGGCACTTTTTGCTGTGTAAATCTGCTTCATTTTTCTCTTGAATTTGTAATTTTTTTCTTTTTAGTTTGTGGCCTTTTTTCCTCTGAAATTTGTGTTTTGTTACAAATGTACAACTTATTTGGCAGAAGTTTTTCTCTCTAATATGCAGTTTCTTTTTCTTGTGAATGTGCATTAAGTTTCTCACATGTGCGTCCTTGTCCTCTTTAATGGGGGAGGGGGGTATATGTAAATTTGCAACATTTTTCCACATAAATTTAGGGCTTTTTTTTTTTATTTGAAGCTTTTTTCATTGATCTGGGACTTCTTATAAATGCACAGCTTTTTTCCTTATAATTTTGCACTTTCTAAAATGTGCAACACATAAATTTGCCTATTTTTCTTTTTAATTTAGAATGTTTTTCTAGTAAATTCACAATTATGGTCTTATAAATAAACAACATATTCTTGTAGATTATACTTATTTTTCACTCGTGTTGCAGAGTTTTTGCATCTTTTTCTTGTGTATCAGCGGCTTCCCCCCCCTCGCTACTGTGTGTGTGTGGGGGGGGAGTTTGCACCCCCCCTCGCTACAGAGGACGGCCATCGCTACATGACGGAATAGACTCATATGGCTATGTTGCGACCGCTGCGCAGTCAGCGCGGCTTCCCCCTGCAGACCGGGGGGCGTTCGGACCGTGAACACTCCCCCCCCCCCCCCCCGCTCCTCTTCTGCAGCGGGGGGGGGGGGTGTTCACGGTCCGAACATGGCAAATGAACCGTTTATCGCGGCGCACGCACTTTGTACTTCATGCGCCGTACAGTTGTAATTTACCGATCGGTCAAAAGTCATTTTTTGATTACAATTTTCAGGGAGAAATAATAATTTAGCTTATAACACCTTACCTCTTCACAGCAGCAGAGTCCTGGCGAACTTCTCTTCCCCATTGTCAGACAAACGCGACGCTGGTCCGCTCGTGGATCCCGGTCAAAACATAATTCCATTATTGCGGTTTTGGTGAATGATTTACGACCTTTGTCGTCGGCCTCCGTCGGTCTATGATGAGGGAAGAGAATCCTAAACGTCTGTTCTGCTGGAATGAGTGCAGGTCCCACTTGTGGGTGTTCTCAATGCTGCTGGGTCTGTAGCAGCAACAGTAAATCTCTCTTCACCCAGCCCGAACTTCTGTGCTTCAATTGGCTCCTGCATTCACAGTAGACGGGTCCTCCTTCCTAGGTTTTCATTCATTGGTTCTTCAAGGTTTCAGAAACCCAATTCAAGGCTCTTATTAGTCGAATGAGAGGTCAATCAGATGAACTAATCTGTTCGCGGCTGTGTCTGCAGCTTTTATTTTCAGTGGCGCTTGGACGCCAACACCACCTACATCACCACCATCAGGACCATGTGTCCGAGGGCGCACGGGAGCGCCCTCGTGCGCACTAGGACGCAGAGACTTGCCCGTCCATAGTACAACGGAGCGCAAGAGGTTAACAACGGTGATGTGAGATATGATTGGGTCAGAGCTATGAAACCCTAAATCATCCGTCTTTGCTCACTGCATCTTAAGCCGTTCTGATGCTCAGGTGGGCATTGAACTACAGCTTGTAAACGCCTTTTTAAAATGCACCAAGTTTATCATGTTTAACAAAGGTCTGACATTCACATGCAGTCATGTGATACAATTTGGACACCTCATTAAATATTCAGTTCATTATTAAGAAATGTTTACATATTGAAGTCCAATGTATTTTTTTTTTTATTTTAGCCATTTTAAGTGGGAATAAAGGTGGGGGTGTCCTAATTTACTCTTCGCTGTTTCTTTGTTTATTTTGTGACTCTCCCAGTATTAACATTGATATTAAATATCCATATGTTTAAAAACACGTGGGCTTATACAGGGTGACCTGATTTTGTCACATGATGCACTTGTGGCCACTTAAAAAAGTAAAGCAAACATTTCACCACGTTTCTTTCCCACATTTTAACCCTCACATACTGCTCATATATTGTGACACGATCCCCTCATAATTAAACATTTTTAAACCACAAATAAAGCACGCGTTACTGTCACAGACACTTGCGTCAAACCGGTCCCCACCACGCCCCTCACTGGCCTGTGCGAATCCAAAACGAAAACATTCCCTTGAGGAGGGTAGTTCCTTGAACCAAATTCGAGGGGGACAGCTCTTAGAACTTCTCTGTCCAAAAACGCCTAAAGACTCATAGTACTATTTACTATTTTAAGACAATATAGAAGTCCAATGCAACAGTGGCAACTGGACTTTAAACAAGTCTTCTTTGAGAATTTGACTTCTAGTAGAAAATATTTATGAAGTATTGACTCATAAAGGGCGGAGTGGTTAGCACTGCAGCAGCACAGCAACTCACCCTTGGCCGGGGGATCCTGGGTTCAATCCCAGCCCCCGACCAACAGTGAGCTGTGTGGAGTTTGCATGTTCTCCCCGTGTCTGTGTGGGTTTACTCCGGGATTTCTCCGGTTTCCTCTCTCATGCCAAAAACATGCAAGTTAGGTTAATTGGCTGCACGGTGGCGCAGTGGTTTAGCACTGTGGCAGCACAGTTTTACCCTCGGCCGGGGGATCGCGGGGATCATGAGATCGTGGGTTCGATCCCAGCCCCCGACCAACAGTGAGCTGTGTGGAGTTTGCATGTTCTCCCCGTGTTGCGCGGGTTTACTCCGGGATTTCTCCGGTTTCCTCCCGCATACCAAAAACATGTAGGTTTAGGGCGCTCGCGCACGCAGCGACCAGCAGCCAGTGACTTGTCACCAGACTGCAAACCAAGTCTACCTACGGGTACAAATAAGTAACAAAAAAAAAAAAAAAAAAAAAATTGGCATCAACTGGGGATTCTAAATTGTGACTGTGAGAGTGAATCTGTCCAGGGTGTGCCCTGCCTCTCGCCCAAAGATGCTGGGATAGGCTCCAGCCCCTCCCTGTGACCTGAAAAGGATTAAGCAGAAGAGGATGGATGGATGACTCATAAAGGCAAACAGGAAAGCCCAGTGTGTTACAGACAGCAGAAAAATTTGTGCTGTAGCTAACTGTAGGGACACTACTAGTATATTAGGGAAATATTGTGATTAAAGGTAATATTCTCCTGCGTGTGTTTATTTTTTAAAATAAATATAGCAATTGATGGATATAAGAAACATATTAATATGACCCAGTTAACTGCAAATGACTTTTTTTTCTTTCAGGCTCCCTGCTGCTGGACAGTTTGAAGGAGCACATATCGACAACAGCCCAGGACCACTGTAAGGCAATCTACCTACATGTCCTCACCACTAACAACACTGCCATCCACTTCTATGAGAACAGGGACTTCAGGCAGCACCACTACCTGCCCTACTACTACTCCATACGAGGGGTCCTCAAAGATGGGTTCACATATGTGCTATACATCAATGGGGGCCATCCACCGTGGACAATATTATATCCTTTTATGAAGTTACATATACATTGTCTTTTAGTGACCTCTTATAGTGGATATACAGGTGCATCTCAATAAATTAGAATATCATGGAGAAGTAAATTTATCTCCATAATTCAATTCAAAAAGTGAAACTCGTATAGATTCATTACACACAATGACATATATTTCAAGTGTTTATTTCTTTTAATTTTGATGACTATGGCTTATAACTCATAAAAACCCAAAATTCAATTTCTCCAAAAAATAGAATATTACATAAAATTAATTTAAAAAAGATAGATTTTTCACAGAAATGTAGGCCGACTGTAAAGTATGTTCGTGTACACACTCAGTACTTGGTTGGGGCTCGTTTCGCATTAATTACTGCATCAATACGGCATGACATGGAGGTGATCAGCCTGTGGCACTGCTGAGGTGTTATGGAAGCGCAGGTTGCTTTGATAGTGACCTTCAGCTCGTCTGCAATGTTGACTCTGGTGTCCCTCATCTTCCTCTTGACAATACTCCATAGATTCTCTGTGGGGTTTAGAACAGGACGGTTTGCTAGCCAATCAAACACAGTGATACCATGGTCATTAAAACAGGTTTTGGCAATGTGGGCAGGTGCTAAGTCCTGCTGGAAAATGAAATCAGCATCTCCATAAAGCTTGTCAACAGAGGGAAGCATGAAGTGCCCTAAAATTTCCTTGTCGACAGCTGTGCTGACTTTGGACTCGATAGAACACAGTGGACCAACATCAGCAGATGACATGGCTCCACAAACCATCACTGACTGTGGAAACTTCATACTGGATCTCAAGCTACTTGGATTCTGTTCCTCTCCACTCTTCCTCCAGATTCTGGGACCTTGAATTCCAAATGACAGGACTTGACACCTGATTTGGGGAGCCATATCATCTGCTGGTGTTGGTCCACTGTGTTTTATCAAGTCCAAAATCAGCACAGCCGTCTAACAGGAAATTTTAAAGCACTTCATGCTTCCCTCTGCTAGGGATGGGAATTGAGAACCGGTTTTACATTTTTTGAGCCCCCGGAATTATACGTTGTTGATGTTATCAACGCTCTTATTGATGCTGCGGGTTTAAACACTTCTTTGTTTGTTTGTTTTTTTGTTGTTTGTTTTTTTAAAATGGCATGCGCCGTGACATCACATGTTGTTGTTACCAAGCAACACCATCGCTACCGCGGGATAATGGCAGAAGCGTATGTAAACACTAGCAGCATGGCGTATGATAAACATGTTTGATTTTAACCAAATGAAAAAGTAGAACTGAAACGCTGTATCAGCGGCTACCCTGACATTTTATGGCGTGAGACTTTGGACGTTCTCCGAGGGACCCAATGGGAGGCAAAGTCACTGTTTACTGCAGGCGTCACATGATTCAAAGATTTTTATTTGTCAATACTTCTATATGTACAGGACATACAGTAGAACTGAAATGCTGTTTCTCTCTCTCTTAGTGGTGTGTGCAATATATAAGACAAGAAGGAATAAGGATGGAAAACGACAACAGCAGTCTGTGTACAGTAATGCTAGCCATAGTGCAAATAACAGTAAAAATGAGGTGGGCAGGCACGCTTCCTTCCTGGTGTGTACCCGCGGAATGAAGCGCTGCTGTGAAATTGTGTCCACCGCCACTCTGGCTGCCTCCGATGGTACGTGTCCTCCTGGGGGTCTGTTGACGGAAGGTCCCCGCGGCTCCTCACACACCTTCCTCTGGACCACGTCCCCATTGGGCCAACATGACATTGGTTATGGAGGTCATTTCCGTGACCCCCTGATATCACGTAAAAATAATAATTTGCTCTGTGTTACTGAATATGAAAAGCACCACACACATCTGCCTCCTGTCTCCCTGTGACAGTGTTACCCAAACTACACAGACGAGCTTAAAAAGATCAGAACATTAAAAACCTCTGAGGAATTCTGTAGTGTGGGATTATATTTTCTGTCTCTTTTATAGCCTTACAGTTTCAAATTTTTTTATCCTGAAAATATAGTATAGAGGCAAACTTTTTGTGAGATTTTGTTTTTTACATATTAATCTTTTTTAAATGTATGTAATTTAGTTTGTGTTTTCCTGTAAACTTTCCATTTTCAGGATTTAAGCTGTAGATTTTAGAATTTTAGAGCTATTTGTTTGCAGTCAAAAACACATTTAGTGTTCCCCTGTATTATGATTAAATTATTACATATTTTTTTGAAATTGAGCAAAGAATTTATTTGAAATTTTTTGTTAAAAATAATACAAAGCTAAAAGCAGGTAAAACATCTGCTTAATAAAATAAAACTTACTTTTCGAGGATATTCTAATTTATTGAGATGCTTGTGTAAAACATGTTACAATAGTCTTTGGTATGACCCAGCTTGGGGCCTCCCAGCTGTGGGACGAATGCTCTACCACTAGACCACCATGCCAGCCCCCACCCACCCAAAAAAAAAACAACAACAACCCTAAAGAGTACACACCCCTCTTAAAATGCCAGGTTTTTATGATGGAAAAAATTTGAATCATTTTCAAACTTTTAATGTGACCTAGTATAATCTATACAGGTGCATCTCAGTAAATTAGAACATCATTGAAAGTTGATTTATTTCAATAATTCAATTCAAAAAAGTGAAACTCATGTTATTTAACCTTTATTTGTATAGGGAAGGTCTGAAGAGAAGCACCTTGTCTTCATCAAGGACCCCCTGTACACATTCACACCTGGAAGTTACCCAGTACAGCCACATACTGACCTGTGGCCACCAGCTCCACTGGCGCAGCTGGGGTTAAGATGCCTTGCTCAGAGACACCACAGTAGGGTTTAGGTGGGTGGGGAAAACACTGTTGTGTTGCCTTTCCCACCCAGATCTGATCCTCCCGGTCTAGGAATTGACCCGGTGACATCCACAGCTGCCCTGGGGCTGTGGCTGCAGAAGTAGCTTGCCACTACCACTGTCTGTCTGGAGTGAATGAATAATGTACCTATTTGTAAAGCGTCTTTGAGTATATATGATAAAGCGCTATATAAAATCGATGCATTATTATTATTATTATTAATATTGTAGATTCATGGTGTCACATTGTCATCAGCTAATTAACTTCAAACACCTGCAAAGGTTTCCTGAGCCTTTAAATGGTCTCTCGGTCTGGTTCAGTAGTCTACAAATGTTATGGTTTCTCTGAAACACTGCTTTTTTGGATGGGAAGTTATTTGTCTGGTAGAAGCCAAAAAAGTTTATTATAATGGTAGTTTTTTTTTATGACTGCTATACAGACTGTGATGTTCCACAAGGAAGCTGTCTTGGTCCGCTTCTTTATTCAATTTTTACTAATGATCTACCTTTCTTTTTTTAAATAATCTATAGTTATGGACGCTGATGATTCCACTATGTTTTATTCATCTAATGATGTAGCCATTTTAACAAACATTCTTCAGCATGATTTATTAGTTGTGCTACATTGGGTCAATAAGAATAATATGATTTTAAACTTTTCTAAAACCAAGTCTGTGTTTATTGGTAGTAAAATGAGTGTAGCTAGAAATCCAAGACTGAGTTTATCTGTGCATGGAGTCAGCTTGGAACAGGCGAAGCAGCGTAAACTGCTTGGTGTCATAATAGATCAGACTCTATCATGGTCACCACATATAAACACTATAATTATGAGAATGGGCAGGGGTATCGCTGTTTCCAGAAAATGTTCAGATTTTGTTTCATCCTCTTTGATGAAGACCATTGTTTCTTCATTAGTCTTACCTCATTTGAATTATTGTTCAGTTATATGGTCTGTCGCCAATAAGAATGATATTAATCGCTTACAACTTCTTCAGAATAAGGCTGCTAGACTAGTTTTATGCTGCTCATATCGTTCTAATATTAATGAAATGCACAGAAGGCTTCAGTGGCTCTCAGTTGAGACTAAGCTTCGCTCAGGCCTCATATTGTTTTTAAAGAAAGTCCTTTCATTAACCTCTCCTCCGGCATTCATACCCTTTTTAATGGAATCTTAGATATATAGATATCCCACTCTGGGTAAGTAGCAGAAATTTACTTCTTCCTCGGCCAAATACAAATGTTTTAAAATGCTCATATTTTTATAGAGCTTTTGTAGAATGGAACAAATTACCTAATCATATTAGAGTTCTAACCTGTATTCATGCTTTTAAAATGTTTGAAAACATTTTTTTGGACAAAGCGTCAGTTAAGCAACTTATTGGTGTTTGAATTGTACAGAATATTTATTAACTTTTACCCATTTATAGTTTGTTATATATGGTTTCCCTTTACTTGTATGGTTTGCCATCTTTATTAGGTTGTTTTTCTTCTTGTAAATCAGTGATTGTCTTGCTGTCTTTGCATTGTTTGCTTATGTATATTCATGTTAATATCTCAGTGTTTGTTTTTTAACTGAGGACCCCAAGAAGACTAGCGACTACTTTGGCGGAAGCTAATGGGGATCCTAATAAATAAACAAAATACACAACCATGGGGAAGACTGCTGACTTGACAGTTGTCCAGAAGACCGTCACTGACAGGTCTCCACAAGGAGGGTAAGCCACAAAAGGTCATTGCTTAAGAAGCTGGCTGTTCACAGGGTGCTGTATCCAGCACATTAATGGAAAGTTGAGTGGAAAGAAAAAGTGTGGCAGAAAAAGGTGCACAAGCAACAGGGATAACCGCAGCCTTGAGAGGATTGTGAAGCAAAGGCCATTCAAGAATTTGGGGGAGATTCACAAGGAGTGGACTGAGGCTGGAGTCTGTGCTTCAAGAGCCGCCACACACAGGCTTATCCAGCACATGGACTACAACATTCCTTGTGTCAAGCCACTCCTGAACCAGAGACGGCGTCAAAAGCGTCTTACCTGGGCTAAGGAGAAAACAGACTGGACTGTTGCTCAGTGGTCCAAAGTCCTATTTTCAGATGAGAGTAAATTTTGCATTTCATTTGGAGATCAAGGTCCCAGCGTCTGGAGGAGAGTGGAGAGGTACAGAATCCAAGTTACTTGAGGTCCAGTGTGAAGTTTCCACAGTCGCTGATGATTTGAGGAGCCATGTCATCTGCTGGTGTTGGTCCACTGTGTTTTATCAAGTACAAAGTCAGTGTAGCCACCTACCAGGAAATTTTGGAGCACTTCATACTTCCCTCTGTTGACAAGCTTTATGGAGATGCTGATTTCATTTTCCAGCAAGACTTGGCACCTGCTCACACTCCCAAAAGTACCAGTACCTGTTTTCATGACCATGGTATCTGTGTTTGATTGGCCAGAACTCTCTCCTGACCTAAACCCCATAGAGAATCTATGGGGTATTGTCAAGAGGACGATGAGAGACTCCAGACCCAACAATGCAGAAAAATTGAAGGCCACTATCAAAGCAGCTTGGGCCTCCATAACACCTCAGCAGTACCACAGGCTGATTGCCTCCACACCACATTTATGCAGTAATTCATGTAAAAGGATCCCTGACTAAGTATTGAGTCTGTACGTGGACATACTTTTCAGTTGGCCAGTATTTCTATTAAAAATCAATTTTTTAAATTAATTTTATGTTGTGGAGGTAAAAAAATCAGGCAAGATGCGACGAGCTGGAAGGTTGCAAAGTTTTATTTTCCTCCAACATAATGAGATGCACTTTGTAGCTCTGTGTGCTACTGTGCCCTGAGGCATGTATCGTAAGCTCTTTTATAGATGTTATACAGACAGAGAGAATGCATGGCACAGTAGCATAGTGATATACATATCAGTCAATGCATATCATTAGCGTGACCAACTGGTGCCCAGATGTCCTCTCCCTCATCCAGGGGATGTATACACAACAGTCCATTGTTCTGATTGTCCCCAGGGGCTCTCTGTCCGTATATAAATTGTCCTCCGTTTCCTCCAGCCCTGCTGAGCGTGACATAGTATCAGTCTGCATTGTGCTGGGTCACCACAATGTAGTAATTATTTGTAATTTTTTGAGAAACTGAATTTGGGGTTTTCATGAGCTATAAGCCATAATCATCAAAATTAAAAGAAATAAACACTTGAAATATATCACTGTGTGTGTAATGAATCTATATGAGTTTCATTTCTTGAATTTAGTTACTGAAATCAACTTTTCGATGACATTCTGATTTATGAAATGCACCTGTATATGCAGTTGAAAATCAACCAAATCTGTTTTTTTTTTTGTTTGTTTGTTTTGTTTTGTTTTTTAAGGGGGGTAATAAAAAATAATGTTCAATAAGCTGGTTGCATGAGTTTGCACACCCTTAAACCAATGCTTTGTTTTTGTTCAACAGAATCCTGGCATTTGAACAGGGGTACACTTTTCATAGCCACTGTGTTTAAGAATTTGTAGAAACTTGAGACGCTCTGACTGACCTGCCAGTTACCTTATCCAGGTGTACATGTAATCATTGAGCATTTCCCTTAATGTGCTGTCTCACTGATTATATCCAACACATTGGGTCGACCCTGGCCAGCCTGAGCCCCTGCTCCATTCCTCAGAGGCTGTACCGACAGGCTCAGTCCCTGCTCCGCTCTCTGCTCCCATGGTCCAACATTGCCTCCAAGACTGGCATACAGTACAGCAGAACAATGTGATAGCAGAAAGGTGGGTAGACTGCAGCTTCTAAATTGATACCTTTGCCAAAATAAAGACAAGTGCTAATTAGCAAACAGCAGCCTCTATTGGTTATCATTTTCAAGGTCATATAGTCAGCAAGCCAAGGATGGAACAGTTAGTGATTGCAGTACATTTGCGAAGGGAAAATATATTTGCCCAAGTAACCAAAATACACTGGTTTTCAACCAAAGCTTGGTTGTTTTAGGTTGTTCAATGGAATGTGTTATGGAGTCAGAGCAGGGCTAGCATAGCATTTGTATTTGACATTTTTAAATCAGATTTTATTAGGAACATTCCAAGCTATTTTATAATTAAAATGTCTGTCAAGACTTGAGCAAGTATGCGGCATATGGTCTGAGCACTGACAGGCTGACCCCCCCCCCCCCACACACACACACACACACACACCTTCAACTTCTGCAGCAGTGCTGGCAGCACTCATACATATATTTTCAAAAGACAACCTCTGGATATGACGCTGAGCACGTGCACTCAGCTTCTTTGGTTGACCATAGCGAGGCCTGTTCTGAGTGGAATCTGTCCTGTTAAACCGCTGCATGGTCTTGGTTACTGTGCTGCAGCTCAGTTTCAGGGTGTTGGCAATCTTCTTATAGCCTAGGCCATCTTTATGTAAAGCAACAATTCTTTTTTTCAGATCCTCAGAGAGTTCTTTGTGACCAGTATGAGAGAGCGATAACACCAAATTTAACACACCTACTTCCCATTCACACCTGAGACCTTGTAACACGAACAAATCACATGACACCGGGGAGGGAAAATGGCTAATTGGGCACAATTTGGACATTTTCACTTATGGGTGTACTCACTTTTGTTGCCAGCGGTTTAGACATTAATGGCTGTGTGTTGAGTTATTTTGAGGGGACAACAAATTTACGCTGTTATACAAGCTGTACACTGACAACTTTACATTGTATCAAAGTGTCATATCTTCAGTGTTGTCCCATGAAAAGATATAATAAAAAGATATAATAAAGTATTTACAAAAATATGAGGGGTGTACTCACTTTTGTGAGATACTGTACGCTAGGGGAGAAATGTAAACAGTAAAAATGCACACAGTAAGCTTTTTGCGTAAGTGTGCACACCGTTACATTAATACTTTGTTGAAGTACCTTTTGGTTTGAGAAGACGCCTGTACACTTTTTGGTCTAGCTTTGTGCATCACTTTATGTCTGATTGTTTCTTTTTTTCCAGGTGCACAGCTGTTGTCATCAGTCTTCCCCTGTACACACCAAGATGTACACTCACAGTCTCGATCTCGTACAGCTTTCCTGACTCAGGTTCATCCTGCGTTTGACCTTTTTAATATAAAAGTCTCTTCTGAAAACATATTTCCCACTTGTCACAGCATTTGATACACAGGGGTTGTTGTGTTGTAAAATCCTCCAAAGTGCAATGCTGCATTTGCACTAACAGATCGTGCGATCTGGAGAAACCACAGGATTTTTTAACCCAGTTATTTTACCCCCATATATGAATCTATATCATATTTACTCAGACTCTCACCTGTATTTATCCAGTCAGTCAAGTTCAAAAATGCTGGCATGAACAAACACAAACAGCAAGGACAAATCCTGGTTTTGGAAGACATGAAACACGCACACAAACACAGAGTGAATGAATCACACTAAAGGTTCACCCCTGCCTCTTTCCATTTCTCTTCATCCTGTCCACTACTGTCAGAGACTATGTACACTGTTTGTATATTATATATACCAAGCTAATATATAAAGTTCCTCTGAATATGTATGTCTGTTCTATGCTGTTTGTAAGCTAGTTGGAAGTTAACTCATCCTCAGTCAGCCCTTTTTGGAGTCTACTCCAGTTTGTAAAATAAGACACACAAATCATAGGTGAATAGGTTAGAATAAAGCGTGTTATACACAGGAAACTTTGAGACACAATGTAGATGGGTAAGTTATTCAGCAGCACCTGGAATTTTCCTTTTAAACATCCATAGAAGTGGCTGTTTGTCATGTGCAGTAACTGGTCTTGTAAATGCATGAGCAAAGAAACACGTGAATATGTTATATTAATCCACTCAACACATTTGCAAGCAAGTTTCACTGGAAAGTCTCAAAAAATGCTCATAAATCCAAACAAAATAGCCTTTCTACATTGTTCCCAAATGTCCTTGTATAATTCATATGTATGGGAGTATGGGTCCTTATTTTAAAGTTTTTATCACTTTTTATTGTTTGTCTGCTCCTTTGCTGAAATATTGCTGCTAATGTAGAGAAATGTCCAATTTTAAACAAAATTAGCCCAGATTAAATACTCCATTGTTGGACTGTTGAAGAAATGAGAAAAAAGGAAGTAAAGTATGAAACGAGTACAAAATAATTGCCAAATGTTATTAAGATTTGTCCATGGTAGACAGAGGATACTGATAGTAACCTTGTAGAGAACAAGTGTGTGGTTCCTGCATTTTATTGTATTTTGTTCATGTAAAGTTGAGCTGATGCTTCAGGAAATTAGCAAATTTTATTTTTTACATGCACTGAAAGACTGAAATGTGAATTTATTGTTAAAAGCTGACAGTTTAACTCATTAACAGCCCTGTGAGATGAATGTGACTCCACAGAAAAGTTCGGACCTTGTATGTCAGGGGTGTCAAACTCATTCCATGGAGGGCCAAGACCCTGCATGTTTTATTTCCACCCAGTGTCTTCAGAAGGTGTTTTCACTGACCAGCAATCAGTGGGAAGAAATTCAGTGAAATCACCTGTTGAAGCCACTGGGTGGAGGTAAAACCTGCAGGGTCTTGGCCCTCCATGGAGTGAGTTTGACACCCCTGTTGTATGTATATGCAATAAACCGGTTTCTTCTTGAGTGATTGTAAAGAACGGATCAGTCTAACTGCCCCCTGCTGTAGGACCGTTTCACACTGTTCTGAGATTTCAATTGTGATTGTCTTATGATATGTCATAAACTTGAGCCTTGTTTTCATTCCCAACTTTCTGTCAGTTCATCTGTTTGTTACTGGATTGTGTTATCTCTAGACTAGATCAGTAATGGCAAAAATATGTTTTATTTGCAGTATTGCTGTGGAGCCTTAGAGCCAAGTTTAAGGGTTGATTTGTGGAGGGAAATAGTTGACATATTTTGAGACTGGCATAACTGAAATGTACTTTGTTAAAAACATTTTAAGTTGATATTTTGCAAAATTTTGAGTTAAAAGTTGACACATAAGAATAAATTTTTCAAGGTTAGAGGGAGAAAAAAGTTGATACTCCAAGTCAAGCTGCTGCATGCTACAAAATGTCATGTGAAGATGAACCAGTGAAATCTTTCATAGAAATCAGAAAAATTCTGTAGAAACCCAAATTCCAATGAAATTGGGACTTTGTGTAAAACGTAAGTAACGGAATACAATTTAAAAATCCACAAAGACAAGATATTTAATGTTCAAACTGATAAAACTTTGGTTTTTTGCAGATATTCACTCATTTTGAATTTGATGCCTGCAACACGTTCCAAAAAACAGCTGGGACAGGGGCATTTTAACAACACTCAATAAACATTAAGGAACTGAGGACACTAATTATTGAAACTTTGTAGGTAGAATTCTTCCTCATTCTTGCTTGACGTACGACTTCAGTTGCTCAACAGTCCGGGGTCTCCGTTGTATTTTGTGCTTCATAATACACCAGACATTTTCAATGGGAGACAGGTCTGGACTGCAGGCAGGTCAGTGTAGTAACTGCACTTTTTTTTTTTTTACTATGAAACCATGCTGTTGTAACACATGTAGAATGTGGCTTGGCATTGTCTTGCTGAAAAAAGCAGGGATGTCCCTGAAAAAGAGGTTGCTTGGATGGCAGCATGTGTTGCTCCAAAACCTGTATGTGCCATTCAGCATTAATAGTGCCATGGGCACAAACACACCCACATACCATCACAAATGCTGTTTTGAGCTTTGTGCTGATAACAGTCTGGATGGTCATTCTCCTCTTTGGCCCAGAGGACACGACATTTCCGATTTCCAAAAATAATGTGAAATGTGGATTCATCAGACCACAGCACATTTTTCCACTTTGCATCAGTCCATCTGAAACGAGCTCAGGCCCGGAGCAACCAGCGGTGTTTCTGGGTATTGTTGATACAGTGCATCCAGAAACTATTCACAGCACTTCACTTTTTCCACATTTTGTTATGTTACAGCCTTATTCCAAAAGGAAATAAATTCATTTTTTTCCTCAAAATTCTACACACAAACACCCCATCATGACAACGTGAACAAAGTTTTTTTTTTTTTTTTTGATTTTTGCAAATTTATTAAAAATAAAAAACTAAAAAAATCACATGTACCTAAGTATTCACAGCCTTTGCCATGAAGCTCATAATTGAGCTCAGGTGCATCCTGTTTCCACTGATCATCCTTGAGATGTTTCTGCAGCTTAACTGGAGTCCACCTGTGGTAAATTCAGTTGATTGGACATGATTTGGAAAGGCACACCCCTGTCTATATAAGGTCCCACAGTTGACAGTGCATGTCAGAGCACAAACCAAGCATGAAGTCAAAGGAATTGTCTGTAGACCTCCAAGACAGGATTGTCTCAAGACACATATCTGGGGAAGGGTACATAAAAATTTCTCCTATTTTGAAGGTCCCAATGAGCACAGTGGCCTTCATTATCCATAAACGGAAGAAGTTCAGAACCACCAGGACTCTTCCTAGAACTGGCTGGCCATCTAAACTGAGCATTTGGGGGAGAAGGTGGCAGAGAGGTGACCAAGAACCTGATGATCACTTTGTCAGAGCTCCAGCATTCCTCAGTGGGGAGAGAACCTTACAGAAGGACAACCATCTCTGCAGCAATTCATCAATCAGGCCTGTATGGTAGAGTGGCCAGGCAGAAGCCACTCCTTCGTAAAAGGCATATGGCAGCCCACCTGGAGTTTGCCGAAAGGTATCTGAAGGACTCTCAGACCATGAGAAACAAAATTCTCTGGGCTGATGAGACAAAGATTGAACTCTTTGGCATGAATGCCAGGCGTCATGTTTGGAGGAAAGCAGGCACCATTCATAACCACGCCAATGGTGGTGGCAGCATCATGCTGTGGGGATGTTTTTCAGTGGCAGGAACTGGAAGACTAGTCAGGATAGAGGGAAAGATGAATGCAGCAATGTATAGAGACATCCTGGATGAAAACCTGCTCCAGAGCGCTCTTGACCTCAGACTGGGGCGATGGTTCGTCTTTCAGCAGACCAGCGACCCTAAGCACACAGCCAAGATATCAAAGGAGTGGCTTCAGGACAACTCTGTGAATGTCCTTGAGTGGCCCAGCCGGAGCCCAGACTTGAATCCAATTGAACATCTCTAGAGAGATCTAAAAATGGCTGTTCACCGACGCTTCCCATCCAACCTGATGGAGCTTGAGAGGTGCTACAAAGAGGAATGGGAAAAACTGTCCACAGATAGGTGTGCCAAGCTTGTGGCATCGTATTTAGAAAGACTTGAGGCTGTAATTGCTGCCAAAGGTGCATCAACAAAGTATTGAGTAAAGGCTGTGAATACTTATGTACATGTGATTTCTTAGTTTTTTATTTTTAATAAATTTGCAAAAATCTCAAACTTTTTTCATGTCATTATGGATTATTGTGTGTAGAATTTTGAGGAAAAAAATCCATTTTGGAATAAGGCTGTAACATAAAATGTGGAAAAAGTGAAGCACTGTGAATACTTTCCAGATGTATTGTATTTAGGCTTTAGCTTTGTATGGTAGAGCTTGAACTTGCACTTGCAGATGTAGTGACGAACTGTGTTAACTGACAATGGTTTTCCAAAGTGTTCCCAAGCCCACATGGTAATATCCTTTACAGAATGATGTCGGTTTTTAATGCAGTGCCACTTGAGGGATCGAAGGTCATGGCACTTTTTTTTCTTTTATGCTTTTTATATTTTAAAAAGCACATTTCAAAGGACACAGAGTTAATCAAGTTGTTCTGCCCAAAATGTGCCTCAGATAGACAGTTCCAGCAACAACAAAAAAAAGAAAACCAAACCCATACAGCTTTGATGACATATTGTATATGGTATTTCAACTTTATTTTCAAACTGTTAAATTTTTAAATGCATTGCCTTAACAACCAAGAGAAAGCAACAAAATGTTATTGTTCATGTTCTTTTTTCAAAATTACAAAGTTTTGATTTGCTTCAACAATTGTTTATAAGTGGCAATAATATGAATATACATATTAAATATGTATTAGTTCAAAATAAAGTACAATAGACTTGATTTTCAAAGGGGGGCTGTTCATGGTTACAGAAACACAGATCAAAAAACTGTTGCAAGATCAAATAGTTTGAACCAATTGTTGCCTACTCCTAACCCTACCACAAATACTGTATAAGTGCAGACAGCTTTAGATTAAAAAAAAAATATAAAGACAGCACCAACATGGTATACCAGATGGTGGCTATTTTTCTAAATTTCTCCACAATTTCGT
Organism: Pholidichthys leucotaenia; assembly: GCA_020510985.1. NCBI lineage: Eukaryota > Metazoa > Chordata > Actinopteri > Cichliformes > Pholidichthyidae > Pholidichthys > Pholidichthys leucotaenia. The sequence goes on along the minus strand of CM035838.1, from coordinate 362,768,101 downwards.
TGTACTTACAACTGTGTAATGACAATAAAGCCTATTTTGTTCTACATCCTAGAGTTGACAGTTTTACAGCAATTACACTGGTTAACACCAAATTTATTTGATTTAGGACAATTTTGATGTGCTGAATCCAAAAATCCCATTGGTTTTGCTCAATCAGGTCAACTTTTTGAACTATGGCCACATGTTTTCTTACGTTTTTGTTAATATGTACGGGTATTTTCGCTTTATATGATGCAAAACTCTCTTTTAAGATAAGATAAGAAGATAAGATAAGCCTTTATTAGTCCCACAACGGGGAAATTCCAGGATTGCAACAGCACAGGGATAGCAACACTCAGAGCAACAATCAGAAGGCAAGAAAAAAAAACAAGCAAGCAAGAGCAGCTAATATACATATGTACATATTACTATAAAATATATATATACACACTTTTATTTCTTGAAATTCTCTGAATTTTGAACAATGATGATGTAACATTCAATTTACTTGTACTTACCTTTATCAATGTCTACTATTCAATTTACAGTACAACTGCTGTGCAAGTGCTTATAACCTAACATAAAAACCTGACCTGATCTTGAGAAATGGATGTCATTTTTGGATTCAGCGGTGCAAAATTGTCTTAAATCAGTTGAAAAAACACAGACAACTTACAAAAAAATTGTTTTTGTTATGTTGTGTTATCAATGGCTGGACAACAGTTTTACTAGATTTCAGCAGGGCTCAATTGTGTCTGAACAACTGTACAAGATCTAGTGTTGCAGAGCGACGCCAGCTGCAACAACTTCCTGTCATAAAGCTTCTCAAAAGCTGAGGCACTTATAAGAATGTGGGTTGATGCTCTCACTAGGCCTTTTTAATTTTTAATGCAAAGTGCATATAAAATGGCTTTGGTTTTTCCCAGAATGATTAATCATAGCTGCACAATTTGGCCTCAACATTTTTAAGGCAAATATGCTGTGGTGATTATAATACAGAATTCTGTGTTTGTCTTATGACAGGGGTCAGCAAGCTCTACTATGCAAAGAGCCATTTTAGCCAGTTTTTGTCCAAAAAAGTCTGCATGGAGCCACAAAACATTTTTGATCCTTTAAAAAAGGGCTCAAAGCCAAACAATATTGCACATTGCTCTCTCATAAACACTTTTTCTATTTATTTTTTTTTTACTGATTTATACCTTTTTGTAATTACAACTTATACATTTTAAATTTTTTATTTTTCACTCAGATTTGCAGCTTTTTTTTTTTTTTTTTTTTTTTTAATTATTTGTACCCGTAGGTAGACTTGGTTTGCAGTCTGGTGACAAGCCACTGGCTGCTGGTCGCTGCGTGCGCGAGCGCCCTAAACCTACATGTTTTTGGTGTGCGGGAGGAAACCGGAGAAATCCCGGAGTAAACCCGCGCAACACGGGGAGAACATGCAAACTCCACACAGCTCACTGTTGGTCGGGGGCTGGGATCGAACCCACGATCTCATGATCCCCGCGGTCCCCCGGCCGAGGGTAAAACTGCGCTGCCACAGTGCTAAACCACTGCGCCACCGTGCAGCCCAACAGCAGCTTATCTCATATCTGATGCTTTTTTCCTCAGAACCTCTGATTTTTCTCCCAAATATGAGATAAATGTGCAAGGCATTTCCTGAAAATTTTCCTCCTAAAATTCCAACTTTTTCTTGTAAATTTGCAACTTTTGAAAACGTACAGCTCCTTGCACATAAGTTTGCATTGTTTTTCCTTTTTAATTTGCACCTTTTTCCTTGTAAATTTGCATAATTTCCCTAAAAAATTGCTGCTTTTTTAAATAAATGTGCAGGATTTTTCCTCATGAATATGCCACCTTTTCCTCTTTAATTAGCTTTTTCTTTCTTTTTTTTTTTACAGATTCATATTTTCCCCACATAAATTTACAGCATTTATGTTAAATTTGCATTTTTTGTCATAAATCTGGAACTGTTTTTTTGTAAATATGCAGCTTTTCTCTCATAATTTTGCACCTTTTGTAATTAACAATTCTTTGCATAAATTTGCAAATTTTTTTCTCTTTGGAACTTTTTCTTGTAAATTCACAACTTTGTTTTAATAAAGAAGCAATATATTCTCAAATTTGTCATTTTTCTGTCATTGACTTTTTCTTTCAATTCAGCTTTGTCTGTATGGTGCCATTTCACAACAGTCATAGCGCTGTCAACTGTAGGGGAAACCCCCACAATTGCAAAAAGACTCCAGCAGTCAGGCAATCCCCTGTGAGCAAGCACTTGGCGATGGTGAAGAGGAAAAACTCCCTTTTAACAGGAAGAAACCTCCAGCAGAACCGGGCTCAGAGAGGGGCAGTCATCTGCTGCAACTGGCTGGGGAAGGGGGTGGGGATAGAGAAGAAAAACAAAAGAATAGACATGTAGAGAGCAAACAGCACGACAGGGACTCAAACTATAGGAGAGAACAGATGTTAATGACCAGCAAAAATATTTCATTGAAAATGAAGAAAGGAGTGAAGCCCAGTACATTGTTGGAGGTCCCCTGGCTGTCTAAACCTATTAGAAGCATAACTAAGGGGGGGGGGGGGGGGGGTCAGGGGCACATGATCCCATCCTAACTATAGGCTATGTCATAAAGGAAGGTTTTAACCTTATTCTTAAAAACAGAGATTGAGTCTGACTCCCGAATCTACATTGGCAGCTGCTTCCAAAGGAGAGGAGCTTGATAACTCAAAGCTCTGCCTCCCATTGTACTTTTGGAGATTCTATAGGTATTACAAGTAATCCTGCATTTTGGGAGCATAGTACTCTATTTGGATAATAAGGTACAATCCGATCGCTTAAATAAAAAGGGGCCTGATTATTTAGAGCCTTGTAAGTGAGAAGGATTTTTTAACTTAATTCTAAATTTTATGGGAAGCCAGTGAAGGGAGGCCAGAACCAGAGAGATGTGATTCTCTTTCTAGTACCTGTTAGAACTCTTGCTGCAGCATTTTGGATCAGCTGAAGACTTTTTAAAGATGTTTTAGGACAACCTGATAATAAAGAGTTACAATAATCTAATCTAGAGCTAACTAAAGCATGGATCAGTTTCTCAGCATCACTCTGAGACAAGATGCTCCTAATCTTGGCATTATTATGCAAATGATAGAAGGCAGTCTCTAAGCAAGTTTCATATGTAAATTAACCTGTTGAACTCTGTTCAACTTCCCTAAAAACGCCTAAAAATAACATGCCCAAAGTAAATCAAAAGCTGTTCTTCAATCCTTTGCAGCATCTTCACGGAGTTGGTCTCATTTAAAAGAAAACACTGAATTTTTTGGCAAAACAGTCATAATCTCTCCAAGTGCTCCTGCCACTGAGTAACAACAAAGTTCGCCAGGGTGGTTTTTTTAGATACAAATGCTTGCAAATAACATACAGCTGTCAGATACTGGCTGGAAAACACAACAGAAATGTAGAACCAAGTGTTTTCAAGCTCAGGTCAAAATTTTGTAAAAATACCACAAAAAATGAATATATTACACAGCTTTTTTCTCAGGTTGTAACAAGGCTGTGTCTGTACTGGAAGACCGGAAATACAGCTTTTTTTTTCAGTGCGCACTGAGACGCACTAAGACGCAGAGACGTGACCGCCCGCGGAATTCACAGAGTTCAAGGGGTTAAAGAACAGATCTTGATCAAAAATAACTCCAAGGTTCCTCACAGAACTACTGCGAGAAAGAGTAACCGCATCCAAATTAAGAGTTTGATTTGGAAAGGTATTTCTAAGGTTTTTTTGGACCAACTGGAATGACTTCAGTCTTATCTGAATTTAATAGCAGGAAATTACAAGTCATTCAAGCTTTGATTTCCTTAAGACAAGCCTCTTATTAGGCTAATTGATTACTATCATCTGTTTTCAATGACAGGTATAATTGTGTGTCATCTGCATACCAATGAAAATGTATGCAGTGCTTTCTAATAATGCCTAGCAGAAGCATATACAGTGGAGTGAAAAAGTGTTTGCCCCTTCCTGATTTCTCTTTTCTTTCTTTTTTTGGTATGTTTGTCACACTTAAATGTTTCAGATCATCAAACAAATTTAAATATTAGATAAAGATAACACAAGTAAACACAAAATGCAATTTTTAAATGAAGGTGTTTATTATTAAGGGGAAAAAATTCAAACCTACATGGCCCTGTGTGAAAAAGTGATTGCCCCCTAAACCTAATAACTGGTTGGGCCACCCTTAGCAGCAACAACTGAAATCAAGCATTTGCAATAACTGGCAATGAGTCTTTTGTAGCGCTGTGGAGGAATTTTGGCCCATTCATCTTTGCAGAATTGTTGTAATTCAGCCACATTGGAGGGTTTATGAGCATGGACTTCCTGCCACAACATCTCAGTCGGATTCAGGTCAAGACTTTGACTAGGCCACTCTGTTGTGTCTGAATAAAGAGGAGGCGAGGTAACGTTTTATGAGTTTTATTATAACACAAACTATACACACAGGAGTCCCTACCGCGAGTGCAGGAGCCACAGCGAAGAGACAATATGTCTCCCGCTACTGGCTTATATACTACAGGTGACGCCATCTGCCAGAGGCGGGCCATCACCCCTCCTTAGCCTAGGGCACTGCCATAATAATATATATAATATAGGATTCTACACCCCCCCCCCTTTGAAAAACGCAAGCACACAAATTCACCCAACCATATAAGTTACACCCAATACACACTCTAATACAAAGGGGAATATCGGCCTACACATTCACACATCACACTGGCCCAGTGGAGTTCTCCGCTATGTAAACAAACAGTCATTGAAAAGAAAAACGGCCACACACCAAACTAAATTAATCCCAATGAAAATAAACATATATATACAAACAAGTAATTACAAAAATAAACAATGGCAGTGCCCAACCCCATAAACTCACAGGATATATGCAAATACACACAGAGATTCCTGATAAAATACACAAGTTATACAATATAGGGCAATGAACACACACAGACCTCACACAATCACACCCAGGTGTTACTGCACCCTAGATACACACACAACATTCAGTCACCAGGCATACACACGCACAATGGAGGTCAAGTGCATATAAACAAATAATCAAACAGGCAAAAGTCACATCACCACATTGACAAAGCCGTGTCTCATTTTTTTTTTTTTTTACTTCAGAACATACAGTGGGGTAAAAAAGTATTTAGTCAGCCACCAATTGTGCAAGTTCTCCCACTTAAAAGATGAGAGAGGTCTCCAATTTTCATCATAGGTATACCTCAACTATGAGAGACAAAATGAGAAAAAAAAAAATCCAGAAAATCACATTGTCTGATTTTTAAAGAATTTATTTGCAAATTATGGTGAAAAATAAGTATTTGGTCAATAACAAAAGTTCGTCTTAACACTTTGTTATATACCCTTTGTTGGCAATGACAGAGGTCAAACGTTTTCTGTAAGTTTTCACAAGGTTTTCGCACACTGTTGCTGGTATTTTGTCCCATTCCTCCATGCAGATCTCCTCTAGAGCAGTGATGTTTTGGGGCTGTTGCTGGGCAACACGGACTTTCAACTCCGTCCAAAGATTTTCTATGGGGTTGAGATCTGGATACTGGCTCGGCCACTCCAGGACCTTGAAATGCTTCTTACGAAGCCACTCCTTCATTGCCTGGGCGGTATGTTTGGGATCATTGTCATGCTGAAAGACCCAGCCACGTTTCATCTTCAATGCTCTTGCTGATGGACGGAGGTTTTCACTCAAAATCTCACGATACATGGCCCCATTCATTCTTTCCTTTACACGGATCAGTCGTCCTGGTCCCTTTGCAGAAAAACAGCCCCAAAGCACGATGTTTCCACCCCCATGCTTCACAGTAGGTATGGTGTTCTTTCTCCTCCAAACACGACAAGTTGAGTTTTTACCAAAAAGTTCTATTTTGGTTTCATCTGACCATATGACATTCTCCCAATCCTCTTCTGGATCATCCAAATGCTCTCTAGCAAACTTCAGACAGGTCTGGACATGTACTGGCTTAAGCAGGGGGACACGTCTGGCACTGCAGAATTTGAGTCCCTGGTGGCGTAGTGTGTTACTGATGGTAGCCTTTGCTACTTTGGTCCCAGCTCTCTGCAGGTCATTCACTAGGTCCCCCTGTGTGGTTCTGGGATTTTTGCTCACTGTTCTCGTGATCATTTTGACCCCATGAGGTGAGATCTTGCGTGGAACCCCAGATGGAGGGAGATTATCAGTGGTCTTGTATGTCTTCCATTTTCTAATAATTGCTCCCACAGTTGATTTTTTCACACCAAGCTGCTTACCTATTGCAGATTCAGTCTTCCCAGTCTGGTGCAGGTCTACAGTTTTGTTTCTGGTGTCCTTTGACAGGTCTTTGATCTTGGCCATAGTGGAGTTTGGAGTCTGACTGTTTGAGGTTGTAGACAGGTGTCTTTTATACTGATAATGAGTTCAAACAGGTGCCATTAATACAGGTAACGAGTGGAGGACAGAGGAGCCTCTTAAAGAAGAAGTTACAGGTCTGTGAGAGCCAGAAATCTTGCTTTTTTGTAGGTGACCAAATACTTATTTTCCACCATAATTTGCAAATAAGTTCTTTAAAAATCAGACAATGTGATTTTCTGGATTTTTTTTTCTCATTTTGTCTCTCATAGTTGAGGTATACCTATGATGAAAATTGGAGACCTCTCTCATCTTTTAAGTGGGAGAACTTGCACAATTGGTGGCTGACTAAATACTTTTTTGCCCCACTGTATCTTGAACACCATAACATTAACTATAGCAGACACATTTTAAATGCACCAAATCAGACACTCCGTAAGCCCCCATGCAAACCTAACCTGGGTCTCCTGAAGGCCCCGCCAGAGTGTTGGTCCCGCAGCCCACTTCCAGAGCGTCTCCGCTTACTCGTGACAGGAGACGGGCTGCATTAACGTCCTTTTCTACCCAAACGCCGCAGCTCGTTGGGATGCCATCTCGACCCGTCAGTCAAACTCAGGTACCCGTTGCCGTCGGACTGGACCACCCACAGATTATCCTGTCCAACTTTCAGTTCTCTAGAACTGCGTACCCGACCAAGCTGAGGCTCGACCCTTGGGCGGACGTCATCACCCTCACCCAGGGGAACGCTCACTGGCTTCTTCCGTCGTCTGCGTCACGATCTGGAACCCTTATGGCTCCTCAGCAATTTGCCAAGTTGGCTCGAGCCAAGTATCTTGCTTTTGATGTTGACACGGCCAGGGTTCATGCCATCTGATGTTATCCCGGTTGCTAGTTGTTGATGGTATTGCGTCGGAGCGGCACCAGCCACTGTTGGCTCAACAGTGGTATCCAGTCTGCCACTGATGCCCTGTAGCTCACGCTCTCTGGACCTTTCCGCCACCGCAGGGATCAAACCATGTCATTTGAGTCCACCGTCCGTGGGACCACAAACACTGGCACGGGACCCTTGCCTCTTCGGCGTGCTTTGGTGCTGGCGGCGTCCCTCTTCACTCGGAATGTGCCACCCAAAGTCCCACACTTCATTGCCACTTCCCACGTAAAATGGCCGGTCCCACAGGCCACCATCTGACCACCCCTCCACTTCTCCGCAGGTGATGGAGAACCCGAGCCCATAAAATAAGTCACAGCCCATCAAGTTATTTCCATCCCAAGATACCATGAACTCAGCGGCGCACATGGAGGCCTCCTTGTACCTCACCGACAGCCACACCGAGCCCACGACATCCAGGGTGTGACTTCTATAACCGTAACAGGCTATGCTAGTTTTACTCACTGTGTAATGGGGAAAACACCGTCTTACAGTTTCCAAGTTCAGAATGGAGACCGCTGACCCCGTGTCCACCAACAGCAGTATCGGTGTCCCGTCCAACAAAATGTTGCAAATAATACGACTGTCCCTGTTGGGCGAGACCATGTGAACCACCGTAGGTGCCTTCTTTTTCACACTGTCCTTAGCTGGCCTCCGTTCCTCCTTGTCGAAATTGCGGCAAACTCTGGTGAAGTGATGGAGCAAATTGCACCGTCCACAACGTTTGCCCATCGCTGTGCACTCCCTGGCTTGATAGCTGTGCCTGCTGGATCCGCAGCCATAGCATCTCGAGCGGACCATATTTTGACGATGGCCGCGTACTCGTCATCGCTTCCATCGTCCCAATCCAAGGCCAGGTCCTTCCCACGTGCGTCGTTCTTGGGCAGGGTTTCGTTATCACTGAGGTGCCTTGTCAGCTGTTCTGCTGCTTCGTGTTGCTGCGCTAGCTCCAAGGCCGCTAGCAAAGTTTGCTCACCAGCGTGAGTTAGCAGGCGAACCCTTGCCGAGGAGTAGGCCACGTGCTCGGCCAACTGGTCGCGAACCATCTCCTCTTCCAGAGCCCCAAACCTGCACTCACCCACCAGCTGTCGAAGGTCTGCCACGAACTTCTGGATCGACTCTCCAGGTCACTGGCACCGTTATCTGAACTGGATGTGCCGCATAATGATGTTTCAGGGGTGCAAAAGTAGCCGTCCATGAGCCTTGCGATGTTGTCGAAACTGTCACCTCTTCCCAGCTTGCTCAGGATCCTCTGGCCCTCCATACCCAGGTTATGGACCAGAATAGCCCTCGCTTTCAATTTAGAGGAGGTGAGGTGACGTTTTATGAGTTTTATTATAACACGAACTATACACACAGGAGTCCCTACCACTAGTGCAGGAGCCACAGCGAAGAGACAATATGTCTCCCGCTACTGGCTTATATACTACAGGTGACGCCACCCCCCAGAAGCGGGCCGTCACCCCTCCCTAGCCTAGGGCACCGTCATAATAATATAATATATATAATATAGGATTCTACACACTCCAAAGTCTTCATTTTGTTTTTCATAAGCCATTCAGAGGTGGACTTGCTGGTGTGTTTTGGATCATTGTCCTGCTGCAGAACCCAAGTGCGCTTCAGCTTGAGGTCACGAACAGATGGCCGTACATTCTCCTTCAGGATTTTTTAGTAGACAGTAGAATTCATAGTTCCATTTACCACAGCAAGTCTTCCAGGTCCTGAAGCTGTCATGTTCAGGTGAGCACACTCTCCCCCTCCCTTCCTGCTTGAATTTCCCCGGCTCCGCAGGCAATTACCACACCTGCGTGATTAGACACACCTGCAGCCTCTGCCTCGCCAGCGCATAAAAGGACCTTCATGTGAATGATTCAGCACTGGCTCATTGGGTATACTACCTCTAACAGCAAGTAAGTTAATATTTCTTATCAGAGGAACTGAATTAATTCCTCCTCTCTCTTCTTCTTTTAGGTTGCTGCCATCTTTGTGGTGTGTCTACGGGGTTCATTGTGCACTCACCTGCCCCATCATCATCATCACTTCAGCTGCCTATTCCACCCCGTCAGACACCTCACCCAGCTCTACTTTTGCCTACCAGCCTCCTCTCTTGGTTCGCCATTTATGCTGGGTTCCTCTGCCGGGCTCTCTGTTTCTCGCACATAAGTGTGGTCCTATTCTTCCCTTGTCATTCTCCGGACAGAGAGTGGAGGGAACATTGTGAGCCGAGTGATGTCACGCCATCATGGGAGTCGGTTTGCCACCGACTACTCTGTGGAGTTTCAGGTGGACTCTGGATGGAATGACGTTTTGCTACACAGCGTCTTCCTCTGAGTTTAAATGAAAACCTCCGCGATGACCTAGCGGTTCATGCAGTTCCCTCCTCCCAGGATGTCTTATTGATCAGGCTGTCACCATCACTGAAAGCATTGGGCCAGTGTCCATCATTCTTTCCGGTAACCACCAGGAGACTATTTTGTTCTTTATTCTCCCCCAATCACATCACCCGGTGGTTCTAGGGTACCCGTGGCTCTGGAAACATAACCCTATTATTAATTGGGCATATAACTCCATCTCTTCCTGCAGCCTGTATTGTTTGGCATCCTGTCTTAGCTCGGCCGAGTGTTCACCATCACTGTCCATCTCTTCCCCTCCAGCAGAACCGCTGGACCTCAGCCTTGTACCTGAGGTCTATCATGACCTCGGAGGGGTCTTTAGCAAGTCGAGATTGCTTTCTTTACCTCTCCATCGCTCTTACGACTGTGCCATAGACCTTCTCCTGGGTGCACGGCTGCCGTCCAGCCGGCTCTACAGTATTTCTGGGCTGGAGAGGGAGGCGATGGAGAGCTATATTAAAGATTCATTGAACGCCCACCTCATTCGGCCTTCATCGGCTCCTCTTAGGGCAGGATTCTTTTTTGTCAGGAAGAAGGACGGTTCCTTGCACCCGTGCATTGATTATTGGGAACTCAATGCCATAACTGTTAAGGATAAGTATCCTCTGCCCCTGATAAACTCCACGTTTGAGCTCCTTCAGTACGTGCAAGTATTCACCAAATTGGATTTGTGTAACGCCTACCATCTTGTTCGCATTTGCAAGGGGGATGAATGGAAGACAGCCTTTTAAACACACGGGGCAATTTGAATATCTGGTAATGTTGTTCGGGCTCACCAATGCTCCCGTTGTCTTCCAGCGTATGATCAGTGACGTCCTCTGCGATATGGTAAATCAATTTGTTTTTGTCTACCTTGACAACATTTTGATTTTTTTTCTGCACGCCAGAGGAACACGCAGTCCATGTCAGGGCCGTTCTACAACGGCTCCTGGAGAACCAGCTTTACGTCAAAGCCGAGAAGTGTCAGTTTTCCACCCACTCCACTTCGTTCCTTGGTTTTATGAGGGGGAACTGAGGGCCGACCCGGCCAAGGTGACGGCTGTGCTAGATTGACCTACACCCCACTCCCGCAAGGAGCTCCAGCGCTTCTTGGGGTTTGTAAATTTTTATCACTGTTTCATTAGAAACTATAGTGGGGTAGCACAGCCTCTTACTCAGCTGACCTCGGTTAAAGTGCCGTTTAGTTGGTCCGAGGCAGCTGAACAGGCTTTTTCCAAATTGAAGGGTCTGTTCTCCAACGCCCCCATCTTGGCCCAGGTCGACCCCCAGCTCCAGTTTATTCTAGAGGTGGGTGCTTCTGACTCGGGGGTGGGCACTGTCCTATCACAGCGCTCAGCTTCAGATCAGAAGCTCCATCCATGCGCGTATTTCTCTCGGCTCATGCCTGCCAAGAGGAAATGCAACATAGGGGACAGAGAGCTCTTGGCCATTAAGTTGGCCCTCGAGGAGTGGAGAGACTGGCTGGAGGGAGCAGCCCAGCCCATCATTGTGTGGACCGACCACAAAAATTTTGAATTTCTTCGGTCGGCCCGCAGGCTGAACACCAGGCAGGCCCATTGAGCCTTATTTTTTGCCAGATTTAATCTTACCATTACTTACAGGCCTGGCTTCCGTAATGTTAAACCGGACGCACTCACCTGCCAGTTCTGCCCTGACCCTCCTACCCTTCACTCCCTCCCCCAACCCATTGTCCCACCCTCTTGCTTCCTTGGAGCTCTCACGTGGGACATTGAGCAGAGGGTCCGGCAGGCTCAATCCATGGAACCCAAGCCGGAAGGGGGCCCTGACGGTCGTCTGTTTGTCCCGGCCGCCCTCCTCAGTGACGTCATCAGGTGGGGCCACACCAGCTATTCCGCCTGCCATCCTGGGATCTCCCAAACCATCAACCTTATCCGACAGGTGTTCTGGTGGTCCACCCTGCGGATGGACGTCCGGGATTACGTCATGGCCTGCCAAGTCTGCAATCGTAACAAATCTGACTCCTCGCCTCCTTCTGGTCTCCTCCACCCACTTCCCATCCCCAGCCGACACTGGTCCCACATTGCCCAGGACTTTATCACTGGACTTCCCCCCTCTCAAGGCAGCACTGTTATCCTCACCTTCGTGGATCACTTTTCTAAAGCGATCCATCTGGTACCTCTTCCCAAATTGCCCTCTGCTTCTGAAACGGCAAACCTCCTCACTTCCCACGTCATCCGCCTGCACAGCATTCCTGTGGACATTGTGTCTGACCGGGGCCCTCAATTCACCTCCCAGGTCTGGAGATCTTTTTGCCGCTCCCTGGGCATCACCGCTAGCCTTACTTCCGGATATCATCCTCAGAGCAACGGGCAGGCTGAGCATGCCAACCAATCCCTGGAGGCCGCCCTTAGGTGCGTAGCAGCCTGCAACCCCAGCACTTGGATCACCCATCTGACCTGGGTGGAAAATTCTCATAATTCTGCAAACTCAACGGCCGCAGGACTGACCCCATTTAAGGCATCCATGGAGTACTCACCCCCCCGTTACCAATGGCGGAGAGGGATGTGGCTGTACCATTGGTGAGGGCCCACGTACATCGCTGTCGTCAGCTCTGGAAGGCCACTCTAGCCACCCTTGTCCGTTCGGCTGAACGCAACCGCCAGTATGCAGAACACAGGCGTACTCCTGCTCCCAAATATTCCATCGGGCAGCAAGTGTGGTTGTCAGCGGACGAGGTGCCCTTGAAGACGGAGTCCAGGAAACTCTCTCCTTGCTTCCTGGGCCCATTCCCCATCTCCAGGATCATTATTGATGTCACAGTTTGTCTGAACCTCCTGCTGGCGATGCGGATTCACCCCACCTTCCACGTTTCTAAACTCAAGGCCCTCTCCACCAGCCCTCTTTGCCCTCCCCCGAAGCCACCTCCTCCCCCTTGGGTCCTTGACGGTCAAGCCACCTACATGGTCCAGAGGATTCTGGACATCCACCGTCAGGGCCGGGGGCTACAATATCTTGTCCACTGGAAGGGCTACGGACCAGAAGAAAGGTTGTGGATCCCCGGTTCCTACTTCCTTGACAAGGGGATGGTCCGGACCTTTCATAAGGCACATCCCAACAAGCCCAATGGACCGCCAGGAGGCGCTCCTTGGTGGGGGGGGGGGGCACTGTCGTGTCTGCCTGTCATGCCTCTCTGTTTCTCCCACGTAAATGCGGTCCTATTCTTCCCTTTTTATTCTCCCTCCTTGTCTAACCTGCTCTCGTCTTCCTTCACAGGCTGGGTCTTCCTGTGGCGAGTGGTATCTTTCATTAACGAAGCTTCTTTTTTGAATCAATAAAATCTGTTAAATTTGCTTCTCTGTGTTATCATGTGTTTTCTCAGGTGTCGTTCCCTGCACGTGAGCTGTCAATTATTGCCAATAATGACAGAAGCAGCAAAACAGCCCCAGACAATCACACTACCCCCACCATATTTTACTGTTGGTATGATGTTCCTTTTCTGAAATGCTGTGTTCCTTTTACGCTGGATGTAGTGGGACACACACCTTACAAAAAGTTCAACTTTTGTCTCGTCAGTTCACAGAGTATTTTCCCAAAAGTCTTGGGGATCATCAAAATGTTTTCTGACAAAACTGAGATGAGCCTTTATGTTCTTTTTGCTCAGCAGTGGTTTTGGTCTTGGAACTCTGCCATGCAGGCCATTTTTGCCCAGTCTCTTTCTTATGATGGAGTCATGAACACTGACTTTAACTGAGGCAAGTGAGGCCTGCAGTTCTTTGGATGTTGTTGCGGAGTCTTTTGTGACCTCTTGGATGAGTCATTGCTGTGCTCTTGGGGTAATTTTGGTCGGCCGGCCACTCCTGGGAAGGTTCACCACTGTTCCATGTTTTTCCATTTGTGGATAATGGCTCTTACTGTGGTTCGCTGGAGTCCCAAAGCTTTAGAAATGGCTTTATAATCTTTTCCAGACTGATAGATCACAATTACTTTGTTTCTCATTTGTTCATGAATTTCTTTGGATCGCAGCATATCTAGCTTTTGAGGATCTTTTAGTCTACTTCACTTTGTCAGGCAGGTCCTATTTAAGTGATTTCTTGATTGAGAACAGGTGTGGCAGTAATCAGGCCTGGATGTGGCTAGAGAAATTAAACTCAGCTTTCCAAAGGTGTGATAAACCACAATTAATTTATGTTTTAACAGGGGGTCAATCACTTTTTCACACAGAGCCATATAGGTTTGGATTTTATTTTGCCCTTAATAGTGAGCAATTTCATTTAAAAACTGCATTTTGAGTTTACTTCTGTTAGCTTTGTCTAATATTTAAATTTGTTTGGTGATCTGAAACATTTAAGTGTTACAAACATACAAAAAAAATGAGAAATCAGGAAGGGGGCAAACACTTTTTCGCACCACTGTATAAACTAAAAAGAATAGGGCCTAGCACAGATCCCTGTGGAACTCCGTGACTGAGCTTTGAGTTAGAAGAAAACTCATCATTGACATGAACAAACTGGAACTTATCAGATAAATAAGATTTAAACCACTGCATTTCATTTGGAGCTTATTCTTGTACATTAGTAAATTTATTCTGTCATAAATTAGTGACCTTTTTCTGTAAATTTGTTAAGTCCTGTTGTTAAATTTGATGTCCTGTACATCAGCTTGCAGGAATTTTAGCCCATTCTTCCATACAAAGAGCTTAAACTCTGGGATGTTGGTGGGTTTCCTCGCATGAATTGTTCTCTTCAGGTCCTTCCACAACATCTCAGTTGGATTAAGGTCAGGACTTTGACTTGGCCTTTCTAAAACATCAACTTTATTCTTCTTTAACCATTCTTTGGAAGAACGACTTGTGTGCTCAGGATCGTTGACTTGCTGCATGACTCACTTTCTCTTGAGATTCAGTTCATTGACAGATGTCCTGATATTTTCCTTTAGTATTTGCTGGTATAACTCTGAATTCATTGTTCCATCAATGACGGCAAGCCACCGTGGCCCAGATGCAGCAAAACAGGACCAAAACATGACAGTACCACCACCATGTTTCACAGATTGGATAAGGTTCCTATTCTGGAATTCAGTCTTCCTTTCTACAAACAACGATTCTCATTCAAACCAAAAAGTTTTATTTTGGTCTCATGAATCCATAAGACATTTTTCCAATAGCCTTCAGGCTTGTCCATGTGATTTTCAGCAAACTACAGATGAGCAGCAATGTTACTTTGGGAGAGCAGTGGCTTTCTCCTTGCAACCCTTCCATCCATATCATTGTTGTTCAGTGTTCTCCTGATGGTGGACTCATGAACATTAACATTAGCCAATGCAGGAGAGGCCTTCAGTTGTTTAGAAATTACCCTGGGGTTCTTTGTGACCTCGCCGACTATTACACACCTTGTTCTTGGAGTGATCTCAGTTGGTTGACCACTCCTGGGGATGGTAACAATGGTCTTAAATATCCTTTTTTCTGAGGTCCTCAGAAATCTCCTTTGTTTGTCCCATGATACACTTCCACAAACATGTGTTGACACTTTGAGAGATCATCTTCTTCTTCTTTTCATTTTACAGGGTTGGCAACCAGTTTACTGGTGCATTACTACCCCCTACTGCTCCGGAGTATGGGACATAGGCAGGTTCACACTAACCGATTCCGGAGCTGAACAAAGTTTTATCTCTGAGGGTCTGCAAGTTAGGTTAATTGGCATCAAACTGGGGATTCTAAATTGACCTTAGGTATGACTGTGAGAGTGAATGGTTGTCTGTCTCTCTGTGTTGGCCCTGCGATGGACTGGCGATCTGTCCAGGGTGTATCCTGCCTCTCGCCCAAGGATGCTGGGATAGGCTCCAGCCCACCCCCACCCCCCCGCAACCCAAAAAGAATTAAGTGGAAGAAGATGGATGGATGGATGGTCTGGCAACCCAATTAGTGATTCAGTGTATCCCCCTCCCCCAACCAGTAAAGGTCATAGCTCTGTCAGGGAGTTCCCTATACATGGTGACCCAAAAGACTGCCCCTCTATCTCTATTAGTCTCTAGTAATCATAGAGTATTCAGCTCTTCGTCCTCCCATCTGTCACTTCACTCATTGTTCTCGGATACCCCTGGCTACTCTTGCATAACCCCTCCACTGATTGGAGAAGGGGAATTATTACATCATGGAGCACCTTCTGCCTGTCCTTCTGTTTGCTATCCGCTGCATGCTCTCCCTCTATACCCACTTCCCCTCCTGCAGTCGAACCACTGCACCTTTCCAATGTTCCTCCCAAATATCACAATCTGGGTCTAGTGTTTAGTAAGGCTTGAGCTTTGTCACTTCCCCCTCACAGACCTTATGACTGCGCCATTGAACTAAAACTAGGGGCCAGACTCTCCTCCAGTTGCTTGTGTAGTCTCTGGCCCAGAGAGGGAGGCTATGGACAAATATATTAGAGCATCCCTCAGCTCCGGGCTCTTCAGACCCTCTTCATCGGCCGTGGGTGCAGAGTTCTTCTTTAAAAAGAATTAAGATGGCTTACTCCACCCTTGCATAGATTTTCGGCAGCTTAATGATATTACCATGAAGGAAAAATATGCACTTCCCCTAATCAATCTGCCTTCAATCTCCTTCAGGGTGCCACCATCTTCACCAAGCTGGATCTTAGGAATTCCTACCGCTTTATTCGAATCCAGGAGGGCAACCAGTGGAAAACTGGGTTCCATACCATGAGTGGCCATTTTGAGTATGATGTAATGCCGTTTGGTCTCACCAACACCCCAGCGGTGTTTCATAGGCTGATCAATGATGTACTGAGAGATTTTCTGAACACCTTTGTTTTCGTTTATCTCGATGACGTTCTCATCTTTTCTCAGTCCGAGGCAGTGCATCAGATCCACGTCCACACTGTGCTTCAATGCTTGTTGGAGAATCAGCTCTTCATGAAGGGGGAGAAATGTGAGTTCCATACTTCATCCACCACCTTCCTTGGATTCACCACTTCCAAGGGACAGATCCAACCCGACCCCCTGAAGATTAAAGCCGTCCATGAGTGGCCCACTCCTACCTCAAGGAAACACCTGTAGCAGTTCCTGGGGTTCGCTGATTTTTACCAGCAATTTATCCGCAGTTGTAGCAACGTTGCTCTCCCACTCACCCATCTCACCTCTACCAAGATCCATTTCTCCTGGCCTCCGGATGCTGACAGGGCCTTCTCACTGCTTAAAGAGAAGTTCACCGAT
This sequence comes from Pholidichthys leucotaenia, assembly GCA_020510985.1. NCBI lineage: Eukaryota > Metazoa > Chordata > Actinopteri > Cichliformes > Pholidichthyidae > Pholidichthys > Pholidichthys leucotaenia. The sequence continues at coordinate 362,751,241 of CM035838.1, read as the reverse complement.
GTCCCCATACTGACGCAGGTCAATCCCAGCTTGCAATTTGTGGTGGAGGTGGACACATCAGAGACAGGGGTAGGCACGGTGCTGTCCCACCATTCACCAGCAGATGGCAGGCTCCATCCTTGCACCTTTGTCTCCCGGTGACTGAGCCTCCCCAAGAGAAATTACAACGTGGGCAATTGAGAATTGCTTGCTGTCAAACTGGCCCTGGAGGAGTGGTGTCACTGGTTGGAGGGGTCTGTTCTGCCATTCTTGGTGCTGACTGACCATAAGAACCTGGAGTATCTCTGGTACGCTAAGAGACTTAACCCCCGACAAGCCAGGTGGGTGTTGTTTTTTGGGCGGTTCCACTTCTCCATCACTTACTGCCCAGGGTCTAAGAACATCAACCCAACACCCTTTCCAGGCACTTTGCTGCAGAGCCTTGTAGTGAACTCCAGGAGACCATCATCCTGGCCAAGTGTGTGGTGGGGGCCCTTTCATGGAGCATCGAACAGAAGATTAAGGAGGCCCTCAAACCTGAACCTCATTCTCGGGGGGGGCGGTGCTCTACAAGACCTCAATTTGTGACCACAGCTGTCAGAGAGGAGGTTTGCAGTAGCTGCACACTACCAAACTTGCCTGCCACCCAGGGGCTACCAGAACAGTGTCCCTCCTTAAATGGTCATTCTGGTGGCCAGCCATGGACAAGGATGTACGGAATTACATCAAGGCCTGCCCACAGTGTGCCACAGGAAAGTCCCCCCGCCCTGCTGGATTTCTGCAACCTTTGCCAATTCCCAGCCGGCCCTGGTCACACATTGCATTGGACTTTGTATCACAGGGTGTCATGAATGTCCCTTGCAGGGCATTAATGAGGTGCCAGACGCCAGTAGTAAGTTTGCTTGTTTATTTGACAAGAAGGACAAAAGGATAAAGTAAACAGCCACGTGGGGCAAAACACGTACATACACTAGAACACAAAATAATAAACACTGACGACAAACGAGAAGATGCAGCAAGGACGGAACCTACGCTGTACAACATACACTTACAAGAGACGAGCAACAATGAATCTGAATCTGAGTTAAGACTGGAGTTGGGATTAGGAACTCCAGTCGGGAACACGAAGGTGTGAGAGTTTGTAGGTCGCAGCGAGGAGTGAGCCTCAGCTGCTCCCTTAAGTACAGGACATAAACCAACCAGGAAAGGGGAATATAATTAACGAAATGACAAACAGCTGTCACGACGCCGGCTCAGCTTTGACAGCCAGAAGTACAGCCGTGACGCTGTCACAATAAAAGCCTTAGAAAGGTCCTAATAACAAAACCCGAAATAATATGGCAGAAAGGGGAAAATACTGAGTAACCTGAGCACGGATGGGATCAGCGCTCAGATCACCACAGTACCCCCCCCCCCCCCGTTCAAAAGGCGCATTCCAGGCATCAAACATAACATCCAAGCGCCCCCCCCCCCCAACCAGAAGGCTACCAGGACCGACCCAGGGAGGGCAGAGGGGGAAACAGGCCAGGAGGGAGAGAATCAAAAAAACAAAAAAGGCTACAGCGACACCCAGAGCAGGAAAAAAAACCCACAAGGAACAGGTAACAATATGGATAAAAATAAAATGCCGTGGCTTAAACACAAAAATATCCCAAAACTAGATCACAGTTCAACCAGAGAAATACTCAAGCACAATAGAATGAATAAAAAAAATATGTAAGGTACTGCCCGATAAGAAAAATGAGAGGAAACCAAAATACAGGTACACTTCAAAATACCCAAGTACCCAATAACACTTCAACTAGAAAAAAAACCCTCAAGCACTACAGAATAAGCAAGAAAAAATATCTACATGGTACACACGGTAATTCGGGCAAAGAACATAAAATCCCTTCACTATACATAAAAAAAAACACAATTTCAGGCACGCCAGCAGGTAGAGAGCGGAGAAAAAAAATGCAGTTCAGGCGGTCTACCCGCATCCAGATTCCACCTAACAA